>OY754958.1:99571014-100771014 GCA_963576555.1 Ferdinandea cuprea | reverse complement strand
GATAAGTACACCATAAATTTATTTTCGCCTTTAGGTTAGTCAGACCACTGTGTCATATCGGCCAATTTCTCGTACTCTAACAACAAAGTTAAAGAACAAGCTCCTAAAAGAACCGTATGGCAATACGAGAAAGCCAAATGGGAGGAATTAAACGGATTCTCTAGGAGTTTTAACTGGTCGCTAAGCTTCCTCGATGGCGATGTGGATGCTGCTGCCGATATGATAACAAACATAATTCACTTGGGTATGAAACTTGTTATCCCTAATATAATTTAAAGTATCAAACCCAAGGTGAACCCATGGTGTGACTTGAGCTGCAAAGAGGCTATCAGGTTAAAAGAAATGAGCTTTCGGCTTTCAACTGAGGAAAACCGAATATAGTTTACACGAGCCAGAAATGACTGCAATGCCCACATTAATCGTGTGAAATTCTCCTATGACCAAAAGTTGAGGCAAAAAATACTACAAAGTCCCACCGGTAGTAAAAACCTTTGGTGGTTTGTTAAGAATATTAAGAATTCGGCCTCAACATCTATCCTCATTTGCAATGACATTCCAGCTGTCAGCTCTTTGGATAAAGCCAATCTGCTTGCTGCTCACTTTATAGCCAGCTCAATGCTGCGAGTTTGGCTTTGTCTCTCCTAGTACTCGAGCGCGTACAATCTTCTATGGGACCCATACATTTTCGCACTCGTTTAGTGGCAAGAGTTCTTCGAGATCTCAACGTACATAAATCCGCTGGTCCAGATTGTATTTCCCCTATCGTTCTGAAGAGGTGTTCTTCCAAGCTGGCAAAACCACTGCGTAAACTTTTCTATCTGTCCTATTCTTCAGGGCACTTTCCGAGAAGATGGAAAACAGCATTTGTCCAGCCTGTCCCAGAAAAAGGCGAATCTTTCTCTCCCTCCTCCTACCGACCAATTGCACTTGTGTCCCTTCTTTCCAAGGTCACTTATAAATCGTCAGCTTATGAAATATCTTGAATCGCGGAAACTTCTTAATGACCAGCAGTACGGGTTTCGCGGCAACAGGTCCACTGGTGATTTGATGACATATCTAACCGAAAAGTGGAACCAATCTATTCACCGTGGTGGTGAAAGTAAGGTCATTGCTTGATACTTGTAAGGCATTTGATAGTATTTGGCATCAAGCTCTTTTGTCGAAAATGCGTGCATTTTGAATCGATGATACCTTTATTCAATGGATTAGAAATTACCTTTCGGGCCGTTCAATTCAAGTTGTTTTGGGCGGTTTCAAGTCTGCAACTTACCCGATAAATGCTGGTGTTCCCCAAGGCTCAGTTTTGTCTCCGACTCTCTTTCTCATTTTTATAAATGATCTACTCTCTGTTACTTATAAACTTATTCATTCCTTCGCCGATCACAGTACCCTCAGCTTCACATATCCGTTTCCTGTGCAACGGCCCTCATCTTCGGGCGTTGAACTGGAACGGCAACGTATGTTAAGCTCATTAAATTCCGATCTTGAGTGGGGTAAAACCAATAGAGTGGATTTAAATGCTTCCAAAACACAATGCTGTCTTCTGTCATTAAAGCGAAACCTCAATACTCTGCCATTATCACTTGCATCGCTGAATCCGAAAGACTTTCCATTCTGTGTATGTGTGTTTATGACAACCTTCGTTGGAATGACCACATATTCGACGTCGCGAAGAACGCTGCGGAGTGTCTAGGCTTCCTAAAGCGATGCAAGAAATATTTTACCCCTTCTGATCTGGCTAGAATCTACAAGGCGTTTATTCGCCCAAAACTTGAGTACAACGCTCATATCTGGTCCAGTGCACCAATTATATATTTGGAGCTATTTAACAGAATTCAAAAGCGATACAACTTAATGGCGACCGAGATATTGGGAATTCGCTTGACCGTCTTAGTCATCATCGTAATGTCTCCTGCCTATCGTTGTTCTATTGATACTACCATCGCAAGTGCTGCAACGAAATAGCCCGTTTCATTCCGCCCCTTCAACACTTCAACCGTAATACTCGCCATGCTAGGAATGCTCATCAGTTCACCCTAAAGCCTATATTCGGTCAAACTGTGAAATTTAAGGATTCGTTCGTCTGCCGTACAACACGAATGTGGAATGCTCTACCTCACTCTGTTTTTCCTGACCATTACAATTTACAAACATTTAAAATCAATGTTCATCGGTTTCTCATCCTTTCTTCTAATCCCTCATTTCCTTGACGCCCGTGCTGTGTTAATATAACATTATAACAATCCCTTTTGCACGTGCAAATTATAAAAAAAAAAACCTAACAAATTGCTGTTGCTATGAATTTTCACCCGGAGTTCCTTGGAACATCGAAGAAGGTCCTTGAATCCTTAAAAAATGACACTTTTCAGCAATGCCAATATTTGTTCTACTCATCGAAACCTTTCGTTGAATGCCCATATTATGTGTGTGGGACAAAAAGGCTTTACACCATTTGCAATTGATGATGACGTCACATAACCACACATCCACAATATAAGAAAACATTTTATTAATTATTATGTCCTTTCGCCACGAGACAAAAATCCATTCGAAAGCACATATATCCATTCGCGCCCGGACATTTCTTCTTCTTAACAACACCACCACATGTCCTGCTTGCGGTGAGGAGGATGAAAAAGAAGAACACTCTCTCTGAACAACTATGCTCGCATGAGGTCGCGGATTTTCGGGGCTTAGGTGGTGAGTGCCGAACATCCAAGATCTTCATCACTGAAGCTCCTTCTACAATGGATTTGTGTCTAAGCGCTCCATCGGATAGTAGCAACCTCCGAAAAAAAAAATTTATATTCCAAAGCTGTAAAATTAAAATAAAACATTTCAAGTGTTTGGTACTAAACTAAACAAAATCAAAGCTGAACCAATACCTTGATACAATTGTCATTCCTTATTTCATAAGCAATTTCACCTTATCTGACTTAATATCAAACACATTGAAAATAGAGAACTAATTAAATATAGAGGAAAATCATAATTTCACCTCAAATATATTATTTACGATTAATGTAATTATCATTATTATTATAACATTATTTTCAGACTTCTATTGTAAAACAAGCCTAAGGGGGGGAGGAGTCACATACGGGCAACCCAAATAGGCGTGTGTGAGCATCGGACATGCGGAAAATGACATGATAAGCAACGGTTAAGATGACCCTTGGATGCTTTGTCTGTCATTTCGTGTGTTCAGTTTCGCTTGCATGTCTGTTTTTGCGCTTCCATTGACTACTTATCTCTTCTCAGGTAACTATATTGCAACTTTGCACTTGCTGCTGAAACAGTGAGTGAGCGTTACATTGTATTTTCCTGTGGTCAATTTCGTCAGTCTTCGGTCGGCAATCCACTCATCTGTACATATATTGTCTTATTTATATAAATGCTCTCCGACATATACAAATACCCGTGTAAGTGGTTTTTTACAGGTGAGGGAGTTGTAACCATACAGTTTGCACTGGTTATCATAGATCTCTTATTATACCCTATTCATAGGGTATATAAATTTCGACACATAGTTTGTAACACCCCTTAATATTCGAGGTAGACCCATAAAAGTATATATATTTATGATCAGGAACAAAGCTAAGACTACATCCGTATCCGCTTTTGAGGCCTTTAAATTTGTGGTAGGAAGCTGAAATTTGGAACATATACTCCCTAGAGTTCCGAAATGGTTAAAATATTTCAAAAACGCCCACAATTTAGAAAAAACCGTTTTAAAGCTAAAGTTAGAGAAAGATGGTGTTACAACCTTCACAAAATATGTTGGTACTGCCCTCCTCTATAAGTTTGTCATATAAATTTGTTTGCCACGCACACTAAAATGCTGTTTTCTTCGAAAATTTTCATAGAAACCGAAAAAAAATGTTTAAGGATATTTGGCCAATATTTTTCCAATATATGGCCCATACAAAGTTTTTGGCCACGCCCACATTTTGGGGGGCTTTTTTTTGTTATAAATTTCATAGAATGAAATTAAATGCTATCCATTATCTTCCTAACGCGTTGTTCTTAAGGGGCATACCTACAGGGATATAGATAGGGTATTATACTGTTCGCCCCATGCCTTTTCTTATGTTCTATGCAGCTATTGCTTCGTGTGCATGAACTATCAGAGATGGGTCAGAATTCAATGTTGCCACAAAGATCCAATTGTATTTTTTCTTCGGTTGATATATATTCTTTTTTTTTAAACCCTAGCCTCAGGATATATACATTTTGACACATAGTTTGTAACACCCCTATAAATTCGTCGCAGACCCCTAGAAGTATATATATTTATGATCAGGCCTAAAACCTAAAACTATTTAGCAATGTCCGTCCGTCCGTATTAACTTTTGAGGCCTTTAAATTTAAGCTAGGAAGACATTGTATTCACTTCCAAGATTTACCAACGAATAAATTTAATGTAAGGTTTAAGGTATGAGGAAAGGATGGATGTTGGGTGTGGTGAGTATTAACAATGAATTCGGGGGAGAATAAAAATACGGCATTGCAATTATTTAACGATATGTGGCGGGAAATTTTGTTTGCGATAGGACGTCTAAATGTTTCATTACCAGTTTTGAGATCGACTATACGAACGTTGTTATCGTCACATATTATGACTCGTTCCACTCTCGCTAAGGCTCAGGTGGAAGATTCTCATCTTGCATAACGACCAAACTTCCTTCTTGTATTTGGGCTGATGCGACCACCACTTTGATTTGTGTTGAAGACTTTGTATGTACTCCAAAGACCATTTTTTCAAAAGTGCTTGCTAATGCCATCTATGAGCGATTAGACTATTGTACTAACTAGTACAATTGTTCTCTTCGCTCATAGACCGCATTTCCGGACCTCTTCACATTATATAAATCCATTGTTTCCGCACTTGAACTTGAATTTAACAAAGTTCAATTTAACAAAAGAAGCAACGTGCGAAAAATTAATAGTGTCCACTGACTTTAAATTTATCGAGCGTTTGCCACGTGCAAACTGCACAACCGGAAACGGATTCTTGTGCCCCTCATGGGAATAAGCCACCATCCATCATCCTGCCAAACAATATCAAGTGTTAATAATATCGTCGCCACAGTGCAGTTGCCGGTGGCATCACGTGCTAAACTACACCACCGCAAACGTGTCTCTGTGTATCGCACCATCATCCACTGAAATCGTCGCTGGTGTGTTTCGTGTTAGGCATTTTACTATACATTGCCTTCATTTTATCATGTGCATTTTATCCGGTGCTTTCACGTGCAATTCGGCACCATAACCATATCATCGTGCTCCGCACAGGATTCACCTACAATCCGATGTTACCATCGTCTCGATCATTTTGCATCATCACCGCCAAATCTCTTGCTCCTCACTGTCAGAGACCGCCATATACCTGCACTTGACAAATACCATTACGGGTAATCATTCACCGTCGTCATTGTCCCGATCACCGTTCCACAATAGCCTGTACAACATCGTACCAACACCGTTTTATCATCAACTTTATAGCGCTGCTGCAACCACTACGAGCAAGACTAGCCGTTAAGATTTTTAACCTACTGAATACCAAGAACATAAACGTCGTCATCTCAACAACCCTCATCATCAAACACAGGAATAACAGGTGTGTATCATTACTTCAGTGCCTTAAAAATAAACATTTACGAGATAACCAATCATGGAGCTGTGTATTCCTATTATCTCCCGCATCATGCCGTGTTGAAGCCTAAGAGTGTCTCAACCAAACTTCGAGTAATTTTCAATGCTTGAAGTGCATCTTCCAGTGGCATCAGCTTAAATGTCATCTTGTATCCAGGGCCAGTTTTGCAGCGTGATCTTACCTCTTTTATTGTCCGATGGAGATTCTTTAAATACGTATAAAATGCGGATATAGACAAAATGTATCTTCAAATATTGGCTCACCCGAATGATACAGCATTCCAAAGAAAATTATTTCGAAGCTCGCCCAATGCTAGTGTTTAGGATTAGGAGCTGCTAACTGTAACCTTCGGGGTGAATTGTGCCCTCTATCTACCGATATGCAATTTTATGCGATTACCTAAGGATAGTCAGGTCCACCCACTGGCATCGAAAATCGTTTCGTCAGAGTTTTCTGTCGATGATGTGCTCTCCGGTGCTCATGACCTGTCAACAGCTCAGAAAGCTCAAACTGAGCTTAGAGAGATGTTGGGTTCTGCTGGACTATCACTAGGCAAAGGTACCTCAAATAGTTTTTCGCTTCTAGATCATTTGCCCCAAAACCATGCTTTAAGTGAACATATATTGGAAATCGATAAGGATAGCACCACAAAAACGCTAGATGTGCGATGAAATGCTACAGGACACTATTTCTACTTCAGTGCCCCAGAAATTCAAATTTTAAACGCACCAAGTAAGAGAGTTGGGATGAGGATCTTCTTTTAAGACGAATTGGGATAAGGATATTCTTTTAAGACGAATTGGGATGAGGATCTTCTTTTAAGCAGTCTTAAATCATTTGTTAACACACTAAAAATTAAATAAATATTAGGCGTAAACGGCACACATAGGATCCAAAACCTAGGTTCTCCAATCACTGTGTATGCGAAGACATATTTTTAGACACGACTAGAAGCGACCTACAGTTTAATACCGAATCCGAAGGCCAATTAATTTAATTTTAATTTAAGAAGCTTCTCATGACAGTTCTTAGTCTTGGATGTTTGTCAGACGTTCGCAGGAGATGGGGCAGCGAATAAAAACTTTCTGGGGGTACAGGTCGGGATTTGAACCAGCGACCACTCGCTCAATGGTCCAACTCACTTAACCACTACTCCACTGTACCCACACATACCACGCTGGGTTGAGTATTGCCCGACATCGCGATTGCAATTTCACGGGTATATACTGCCGCATTGTACCTGCGTATTGAGAAGGTAGACGGAACTATCAAGGCACACCTTACTTAATTAACGGGCTCCCAACCCGTGAAGAGTGCCTGCCTGAGACACGGCAGCCTTCCATCCGCTGCGATCCCGGGCACGCTGCTTCCAGTTGTCTAGACCAAGCACTCTGGCATCCGCGATGGCTTGGTCCTTAAAACGGAGGTTCGGTCTTCCTAGTCGTCTCGAAAGGACCAAATATCCGTCGAAAGATTTTTCTTTCGAAGGATCCCAGTATTAACTCTCCTTTCCTGCATATCGTCCAGCACTCGGATAAGGGTTCTGTAGACTTTGTCTTCGAGTCAGGAGTTTTGAACCCATTTGTTTTGCCAAACCGAAGTATCAGCGGTTTCCTAGGGTAATTCTTCGACCGATCTCCACTAAGAGGTCATTTGTGGAGTTGATGTTTACCCCGAGGTAGAACTCCTTTATTACCTCGAAGTTGCTGGTATCAACAGTGACATTTTGTCCTAATCGGTGGACAGATGATTGTTTGTTTGTTGATTGCATATATTTAGTCTTGTCCTCGTTAACTTCAAGGCCAACTGGTTTCGCCTGTTCTTCAATAGCCGTGAAAGTCTCTATTACGACACGCTGGGATCGACCGATGATATCTATATCGTCCGCATACCCCAGCAGTTGGACTGATCTGTTGAATATAGTGCCTTCCATGCTGACACCTGCCCTGCGAACTATCTGCTCAAGAACAAGATTAAAGAAATCACACTACACCGCATCTCCTTTCCGAAATCCGGTGCATGTTTGAAAGAGTTCAGACGAGCTGCAGCCAAAGTGCACATTGCACCGCGTGTTATCTAGTGTCACGCGACACATCTGGATCAGTTTTGACGGGATCCCGAATTCGGCCATCGCCACAAAAAGCTGCTTAAAGTCGATGAAGAAGTGGTGTGCCTCGACTCGAAACTCGTTGGTCTTTTCCAGAATATGCCTTAGTGTGAAGATACGGTCTACAGTTGATCTGCCGGGCCGGAAGCCACACTGGTACGTGCCGATTAGTGTGTTGCAGAAAGTTTTGAGACGTTCACAGATTACGTTCGATAGGATATTATAAGCGCTATTAAGCAGGGTATGCCTCGATAGTTCTTGCAAGATATAAGATCGCCTTTCCTGTAGATGCAACATATGGAGCTAATGGTCTAGTCATTGGGCGTTCTTTCCTCCACCAAAACTTGATTGATAATTTGGTGACCATAACATCACCACAGTATTTGAATAGCTCTGCAGGTAGATCATCAGAGCCGGCGGCCTTGTTGTTCTTTAGCTTTTTAATAGCTAAGCCACCATCTTCTTTACTGGGCGGAGGGACGGGTTCTTCATTGACTGGACGTGAGTTCTCTTCTTGCCCCATCACTCTCTCTACATGTTGTCCGTTTAGCAGCTGCTGGAAATGGAACGGCAACAGCCAGTTGCTTGGCTTTCTTATAAAACATCCGCATGTTGTTGAGCTGGGAGACTGCGTGCTCTCTTTTCTTCCTACGAATGATCTTCTTCTCCACTCTTCTCCTGGCTCGGTACTCATTGCTGCCTTTGTTTTTCTCAGCAGCGTTCTAAAGTGTGCATCTTCTTTCATCTTATTCCGGTATACGCATACATCATCATACCATGGGCTTTTTTTCTGGGGTGGCTGGTATCCTAGGGTGGTTTCGGCTACCTCCTTGATGATGTCGCGATACTGAGACCACTGGTTGTTAGCGTCTGTGGTAGGTGAATGCACAGTGGAGAGTTTCTCACTCAGGCGCTCTTTGTAAGCTCTGGCGACTCCAGATGTGCTAAGGCGTCCAACGTCTTTCTTCTTTTGGGCAGTTCGCAGCTTCTTCTCGTTGGACAGTAGAGCTCTGAATCTAGCTGAAACAAGAAAATGGTCGTAGTCGACGTTTGCCCCTCGGTAAGTGTGCACGTTCACGATGTTGGATGCGTGCCTCGCATCGCTTAACACATGGTGGATTTGTTAGGCGGTTCGACCGTCTGGAGAGCGCCAGGTTGATGTGTGGATCCTTAGTCGCGGAAACCTAGTGCTACTTATCACCGTATTACAAGCTTCTGCAAAGTCAATTAGTCGGTAGCCGTTATCTGTTGTCGTTTCGTGGAGGCTGTGCTTACCAAACAAACCGTCGAAAATGTTTTCCTTGCCGACTTTAGCATTGAAGTCCCCAAGTCCAATTTTGACATCGTACTCCGCATGTCCGTGAACGTTCCGGGTCTGGTTGTCGTTTGAGGGAAATTGTTATCCGAGCCTATCCCTATCTCTCTCATAACTATATTGTTTCATATGGTCGGGAAGATACCCCGTCGGCATAGCCCCCAACCATGGAGACCTGGTTTTGGTTTTGACCCTAGGACAGCAGGCCGGTAATTCCGGTGCCAGTAAGCCACTTCGGGGATGTGAGTGCTGCCGTTGCCCATCGAGGGCTCATCCGCCACCAACTCTTTTCCAACGCCTTGGCTTAGTATTGAAGATCCCTATAGACCTGGGCATCAAATAAGTTGAAGTTGCTCATATAGGGAGATCACTTGTTCCACCTAACTGGAACTGTGGACGCCGCCGTTGATCCATCAGTAGAATTCGTCCGCCGCCGTCCGGAAACAGGAGAAGTGCCTTAGTGAGCTGGCACCCCCCCCCCCCCTCCCGGCAGCTGCCACCAACGACCTTCCACAGGGATTGGTTACCCCATCTCCAGTCGAGATACTAGGCACCAGCAATTACCACGGGGATGTGAGAAGTGGGAGTTGATGGTGTTATAATTTTGGTTTATTTTTTTTTCTGAATATTACTTTATTTTTATTGTTATTTAATTTTAAGAAAAAACGTTTTTATAAACGTTAATTAAATAAAAAAATTACATATATATGTTATATTGCTATTACATTACTAATTTTGTTAACATAACCAGAGAAATGCAAAACATCCGCACAGTTTTGCTTCCCATTGTAAATACCACTTCCTTTGTTGTTCAGTATGGCCCCGAAGATGTTTTGGAAAGATTCTCTTTACTGCCGCGTGCCTTGCGGGTTCTGACTTACATTTTTCCCTACTTCTTTCGATTATCTAAATCACACTCCAACATCTTTACTCAAAGTCATGACTCCTCCAGTATTGTTCAACGACAGATATACTTTGCTTGCACAAAAATTTCATTTCTCGAAGGTATACACCGCGTTATCCGAAGGTCGCACCACTTCCCCAAAGAGCTAAATTTTATCCCTAACTCCAACGGGAGACTTTCTAACGGAAATCTGTCTTTTAGTGAGTGTAATCCAATTATTTTGCCCTACGCTTCTCATTTCACAAGTTGCTTGCTAAATTTTTTCATGACATCTCTCTTTATGGTGGTAACGCACTCGTGCTTCGATTGGTTAGACAAGCTTTTGTGTACCTAGAATACAAAATCTTATAAGGTCCTGCTTTAGACAATGTAAGACCTGCGTTCTCCAAAGAAAACAGTTACGGACCTAACAAATGCCCGCTCTACCATCGGGCACATATCGGTACATCGGTGTACATATTCACCTCCCTTTACTTACACAGGAATTGATTTTGCTTGTCCTTTCACACTCAAGAGGTTTAGAGGAAAGGGTTACCGCTTGTCTGAGGGGTATGCTTGCGTGTTTGTCTGTTTTTCAACAAAGGCCATACATCTCGAGGCCACCAGTCACTTATCGTCCGAGGTATTCCTGCAGCCTTTGTACGGACCGTTGCAAAAAGAGGGTTACCCACCAAGGTTTTCTCAGACCACGGGACTAATTTTTATTGGAGAGAATGTGCTCCTCCAGCGGGATTTAAGAAAATTCCAGGTGTCCATATCACAGGAGACAAGTAGAAAGTATAGCTTGGAGCTTCATTCTACCCGGGGTCCTCCTTTTGGGCGGGTTATGGGAAGCTTGGGTGAAAGTTCTTAAGACCCACTTCTAGATTCATATAAATTTACCTTTGAGGAATTGTCCACATTGTTAACGCGCATCGGGAGCTGTCTACATCAAATCCTATTTCCCCGATGTCAAACGACCCTTGCCTTAACTCCTGGTCACTTCCTTCGATGCAGTCCCCTGTTGACCTTTTCTGAACCGAAGCGAGAAGAATGCTCACTTTCGCTAAATAATTGTTGGGAGATGTTAAAATGCCTCCGGCAACAGTTTTTGACGTCGATGAAAAGACGAATATTTGAAAGAATTGCATAAACGACATAAATTGAAATTTTCTGAAGAAAATCTGAAGGTGAATGACCCTGTAGTCATAAAACATGAGAACCTATGGACTGTTACGCGTTGCAACTATTAAAACTCAACACGGGGAAGTAACTCTACCAATCGTGAAAATTTACGTCTTACCCACTGATTCTTCATCAATAAACAACAATGTTCCCAGCTACCCACATACCAGTACAAAATAAATAAATAAATCAATTTATAAAACATTGCTTACTAGTCATTTTTAGATCGAGTATCTTTAAACTCTTAGTACTTGAATGAATAGTTAACCGGGACATAACTCTTATATCAATATTCAATGATTTTTTTTGATAATTAACTCATGCACTGAAATGATGATACCGCCTTTTAGAATTAAGTTATTTCATAGGTATACAATGATTTAAACTTTGTAGTAATAATAATATTTTAACTTTGTTGGCGATTATCCGCCAAGGGGACCGGCAATATTAATGTCATCTATAAGACTATTGTACCAACTAGATGCTGCTGCAGTGTGTATTAAAATTAATAAAAGGAATCAAAACTGCGATAAATAAATAGTGTGCATTGACTTTAAATATATCTAGCGCTGTCGTCGAAAAATCGACAAAAACAGTGTTCTTTCAATGCCGTAATTCTCTGCCAACTGTTAAGATCAGAAACGCCTCCCAGATACCACCGAAGTGTGGTATACTGGGCGGTATAAACTTGAACTCGATGCCCTTTTCTGCAACGTACTCAGTTATGTTTTCGTCAATGTTTTGTTTAAAAAATGTCTTTCGAAAATCTATAAGTTTAGTTTCGTTGCATTTTTCAATGTATTTTGGAAGGCCACCTCTTACGCCGTAACAATCGCTTTAAAGTCAGAACTCAAGTCGGGGACTAATTCCAAATGGACAGCCTTAGTTGTAAAACACAGAAAGGCTGTTTCGTCTTATTTTCCAAGATGTTAATATTGGCAAATTTTCCATAATTTTTTGCATAATTTGAGTCTATACCTCTGACAATGAATGCAAACCTTAACAACTCTCCTAGTTGCCTTTCTACCTGTTATGATCCAAAATCGATCACTAGAAAAATTTAGTTTTTTATATGCAGATGCCTGGAATATGCTTTCACGAATAATACATAATACATTTGCCTTCTCCTTAATTTTTGAAATTTCGCTCTCAAAGCAATCCTGCTGGATGCACCATGCATTAATTCCTTTTCTCCTCTCTGGAATGTACCGGAGCATACAGGCTTCTATTCTATTCTACTCTTTACAAAGCTTCTATCTAGAACGGAGGTCACAAACACGTTTTTCCTTTTTCTTTTCTCGAGCAGCGAGCTATCCAACTTGCAATGGTCAAATTTAGTGTTCGCCGGCCACTCTGAGCTACCTTTCTTAAGAAACTCTGGCCCATGAAACCATATTGATTTCCAGAGATCTTCTACGAGGCATCCTCTAGATATGAGATCGGCTGGGTTACGCTCATCTCGCACATGCCTCCATTGGATGTTTGGCATTGATGATTGGATGTCATTGACTATATTGGCGACGAATGTTTCCCAAGCATTTGAGGATGAAGTTTGCGGTGACAAGAAATAACGCCAAACGAAATAAAGCCAAATTCAGAATTTGGTATAGTTTCAGTTCAATTTTGGGTTTATTACATTGTGCAAAACGAAATAATGTAAACAAATTAATGGAAATAAAGCCAAAAAAATTGTAATCTAAAATTTTTCATTACCTCATTTTCGACATGAAAATAATATGAAATTATTTTTATTATGGAATTAATACAGGAGGACCATGCTACCCCCCTTCAACCCCCTGCTTGGTTTCACTGTTGGGTATATGCAGTGATTTTTTGGATATAAACAAAGTTTGCATATAGTCAACCACGCGCCTACTCCAAATCTAACAGTGAAACTAAGCAGTGTCATGCTGCCCCCCCAATTTGTTTAATTTAGGGTATAACCCAATAAGGAAAATATATTCTATTATTCGGTATAAAAATTGAAACGAAATATTGCCAAATTGGCCTTATTTCGGTTTTTGAAAAGAAATAAATTTTTAGAATTTGGCTTTATTTCGTGTGGCGTTATTTCACTTGACCGAAGTTAGCCAATACAAAGCGATTTCTGAGTCCACCCATAAGAATATTTCTTGAAACTCTATTATAAGGGCTGCCTTCAGCTACAATTTTACTAGCAAGTGTGCACCGCACAATTCCAAACGCGGCAATGACAACGTTTTTGATGGTGTGACCCTTGATTTTCTAGTTAAAAGCCTCATGGAAACGCAATCGAATTCATCTGTACAGCTAGCATACAGACAACACCCGCACGCCTTTATCGCCGCGTCGGAAAACCCATGTATTCGTATGTTTTTTGCTTTAGGTTGAAACACGAACCGTGGAATGCTAATGCAGTTTATGTTTTGGAGAACTACAATGTACTCCCTCCACAAGGCCTTTCACTTGAGTATAATTTAGAAAATCCGATCGTCTCTATTAACCTCGATTTGACGATACATTTTTGGAATATCGCCTGTTAAAGCATATTGGTAAACACTATCGAGTACATTTCCCCCTGTATGATTGGCCCGACCATCAGCAGATTGTTCAAAGATATTGAAGACGAATTTTGACACGACGCATCAAAAACTACTCGCAATATTTTTCGATGAACTTTCAGGCCGGATTACGCAATGATGTGGCATGTAGTAGTATGGTTCGTTTAGATTAATGTGCTCCATTAGCTCCGAGTATTGTTTCTTTAGTTCCAAGTTTTTTGACAATCTTCGCTCCAACGCAAAGAATCTTCTTTTGGCTATATCCAAAAATTTTCCCAATTGTGAATGGCTATCCTTTAACAGCAATCTCACTGAGTATCTATATTAGGCTTTATCGTCATGTGTTTGGAATAATGCTCTTCACAAAAAACGTGATCTGCAGTAAACCTAATTGTAGTGGGAACTTCTTTCATCTTCCAAAATCTTTTGACTAAGTTCTCAATATTAGACGACGAATCCTTTGAACTCTATTGCAGGAGATTAAAACTCTTTTTACGGTGTACCTTTTCTTTACATGCTATTGGAACTATCCACCCGATGGAAGTATTTTGTAAAACAGGAAAATTTGATCCTAACTCAATTCTCCCATTACGTAATAGCTCGAAAAACAAATCACCCACTAACAACATGTCTATGACTTGGCGATTGTGAGACAGAGGATCAGCTGATTTTAAATCCTTCAGTATTTTCCAATTTTTGATCTCCAGCTCTCGTCCTGTACTAGCTCGAGCTCTCCAAAATACAACTCCCTTTTCGAATTTTACGAATCGCGATTGAATTGCAGTTGCGGTTTGTAAATGTATTTTTGTGCCAATTGAACCTGCTCCATTTATGTCCATAGGTCTAGACACCGACATAAGTTGGGGATTATTTGCTATGGATTGAGTAACCAAATTGATTTGAGAACCCAGTTGGCCTACCCTGTTTTTAATTTTGACTACCACTGTCGCTAGAATGACCTGCGAATCTGTCTCTTCGTCGTCCGTTGATCCTAAAGATGTATGTTGCCATTAAAGGCATGTGAACTTGAAGGTGTTGGTTCATGATTGTACATTGTTGTTGCTGAATCTGTGTAGCAGTTGATGATGAGGATCTGAGCATACGCCACATCTATTGGAGTTACTTGCTTCATGCCCTTTGTTGAGGCAATTAATGCAGATACCAAGACGCTTCGCTTGTTTAAAACGATCATAAACGCACAAGCCTTTGAATTTGTTGCAATCAACTATCATATGGATCGGCGCTCTGCAATAATGACAAGACCACGAAATTTTGCAACAGACAGAGATTGCTTGGTTTCCGAAAATTTGGTTTGTGTGTTTGGTCAAACTTTGCAGATCCTAAATATGAACCCTTTGAGTCCTTACTCTCCAAATATTGACATCGTTTATTAAGAAGTTAATGACTCATTCCATTTGATGTGAGTCTCCTCATTTATTTTTGACATAATCAAATAGGTAACGATGGCATTGCAAATGCCCTCATGACTTCCCAATTATGTTAAAGAGTCAAATAATGTGGACACGTTATCAATCAAATTTCTTAGTCAAGTCGGCGAAACGTTTTTTATTTTCGGTTTGGAAATATATTTCAAAAATATTAAACATATGTTATCGTATCTATCTTCAAGCCGTTTGAATGCCTTCGCAGAATTCTTTTCGGTAACTTGAAAGGCTTTGATGGTACCCAGCGCTTGTTCACTTAAACATGAAACCAAATAGTTGAATTTTTCAATCCCGAATGATGCATTCGGTGCACCACTGCGTCTGTTATGCCCCATTAGCGATAATATCTTTGCTTCGGAGACATAATACAACTCTTCAATGTCACTGCGACCAAGATCGAGTGGAAACAGCTGTTCCATTCATGTTTGGTAATTAAGAGCTTGTTTAAAATAAGATTCGAGAATTCCCAACCCACCCATTTGGATTCAAATATTATCAAAGAAGTCGACTTTGAAACAATTAATGTTTTTATTCTAGTGATACTACCCTTCGCGATTAATTTTTAAGGTATCGAGAGACTTTACTGCTTCTGACATGAGTGCTTGGAATTTCTCTCACGAACTAGATATCAATTATATCGTGGAATTTCTTTCAGAGCGATGATATACGAATATATTTTCCTACGCAACAAAGCTTTCTTTGCTGCTACCAGTAAAACTACTAACGATTATTCAAATGATTTAAAATATTGATGTGTAACTACGATCTGCAATTAAGCTTTGAATCAAGTATGATTACTTCGAAGATGAAACCAATGGCAATAAATTGATATGCCAAATCTCGAATTGTGAATATGCTTGGAAAGCAGAGCATTCAATTACAAAGCTTTCAGATGCCAAATTCGAATTCCGATCCAACGATGAAATTTGGAAGCAGCGAGAAGAGTAACCCTACGTATGCCAATGCTTAGCACTAGGAGAAAACGGAACCAAAAGAGTGAAGCTGTTGCAGTTGCTAGAATAGGAACGATAAATGCTGTCGCTCAAGCTTATGCAGGAGGCGCTGTCGATATTAAAAGTTTTCCAAAAAACATACAATGCGAATACCAAGCGAATAACGAAAATTAAGGATTTGGTGAGAATTGCTTTAGTTTGACGTACTTAATGTAAGCCAAATTAATCAAATTTTACGATACAGACTCACCAAATTTCTTGTCCTCGTTGTGGTTTCCTTTATGTGCTGATGAATTTCAACTGATCGCGATACCGACACCGAATTAATTCCACTTTATTGTCTTAATAAGTTTTTTACTAATTTCCGAAATTAGTTTCATTGTCTATCGTTATTAAAACACTATAGTCCTTGAATTATTTAACGATATGTGGCGGGAAAAATGGGAATATGGGACTAAGTGTTAACAGTGCTGATCATAAATATATATACATTTAAAGTTCTACGATGAATATTAAGTATTTTTACAGACTATGTGAAAAGTAAAAACATAAGGAAAGGCTACAGTCCGCTTGGGGTGAACAATATGAAACCCTATCCATATCTGTATATAAATATTTCAGTTATGATCATGATGGATGATATTTCATTTCAAATTGTTTGAGAAAAGGCCCCCAAAAAGTGGACATGGCCAAAAACATTTTATGGATGATATACTAGAATTTTTTCTGGATAAATATCTTGTTTGAATTTTATTCGTTTTCTACAGCAATTTTGCAAGAAAACTTTATTTTATTAAAATAACTATTTAGTATGGAAAACTTTTGAAGGAGTTCAGTGAGTTCATATTTTGTTAAGGTTCTAGCCCTTTATCTCTTCAGCTGCAAATATAAAACCGCTGATTCTACATTGTGGGTGCAGTAGCTTAGTGGTTAAGTGCGTTGGACCACTAAGCGAGAGGTCGCTGGTTCAAATCCCGACCTGTACCACCTTCTCAAAATAAATTGCCGTTCGGAATTGGCATTAAGCTGTAGGTCTCACCATTCGTATCAAAAATATAACTTCGCACACACAATGGTTGGAGAAGTTAGGCTTTAGGTCCTGCATGGGCCGTATACGCCTAATATTTATTTTTTTTTATTCTACATTGTGGGTGTACTAAAAATAAGTGTAAAGGCCTCAAAAGTTGATACGCACGTTTGGATCAACTAAATCGGCTTAGCTTTACGAATATTGAGGGATGTTAGGATAGGATAGGAAAATATCGCCCGGAATGACATATATTACACTATTTTATATTTGGCTAACGAATGCAATTTAAGCAATTTAATAAGAAGCGAAATAGTATCCCACATTTTACTACGAAGTTCAATTACCAATAACATATTAAAAGTAAATATTAAATTCGCGGTCCCGTTCTTTGAAAAAAAACGAAAAAAATGCTAATCGACTTCTTCTCGATAAACACCTTAGCCTTAGTTTTGTTTTTTAAGTTTTATCTTTTTCATACAACTCTGGTGCCAAGACCACAAAAGCTGATCTAGTGCGTTATCGATCTAAAACTCTTGTGATATGTGAATAATAAAAACTCTTCACAATGACCTTGCCAAAATGGTCCATAGACAGAAAGGGCAATCAATGTTCCGCTAACATTGCACAAAACCTTATATCTACTCTCTTAATTTCTTAGGTCACATGAGACTGTTTAAAAGTAGCCGCCACCTATTCTATAAATTGTCCATATAAGAGCCTAAATTTTAAGTCCCTCTATCCATATCCCTATATACCGCTAAGAAAAAAGCGTTAAGAATATGATGGATAGCATTTTATTTCATTATATAAAATTTATGAAATTTTTTTTTTAAACGCCTCAAAAAGTGGGCGTGGCCAATAAAATATATTGGCTAAATAGTGTGTTAAACATTTTTTTTCGGTTTCTATGAAACCGGCCCGAAGACGCACTGGCATATCTAAACAGTCTTAGATTTTGATGCTGATCACAAATACTTTTAGGGGTCTACGACGAATATTTGCAACACACTTTAATCAACTATGTTTAATATACCCTCAGAATAGGGTGTAAAAAGACCTGGTCCTTGAGCTATATCTAATTACGAAGAAAATAATTACTAAAATGCGTATTATATTATAAGAAATTTTTTAATATTAAATACTAAAACTGTCGATATCTATCACATGGAAATTGGAAATGATTAATAATTGAAGCAAATTTTCGCAGCAATATATCTAGTTTAAGACATAAAGAAAGGCTAAAATCCGCTTGGGGCGAACAGTATGATACCCTATCCATATCCCTATATGCCCTCAAAGAAAAAATCATTAAGAAGATTGTAGATAACATTTTATTTCATTCTATTAAATTAAACAAACAAAAATTATTTTGAAAAAAACGCCCCAAAATTTTGCGCGTCCAAAAAATTTGTATGGGCGATATATTGTAAAAAATATTGGTAAATATCATGTTAAACATTTTTTTTCGGTTTCTATGAAAATGTTCGAACAAAACAGCATTTTAGTGAAAAACGCCCAGAAAAAGTAGGCGCGGCAAAACACTTTATATGACAAACTTATAAAGGAGGGCAGTGCCTAAATATCTTGTGAAGGTTGTAACACTCTATCTCTCTAACTGTAGCTTAAAACCGGTTTTTTCTAAATTGTGATCGTGGCAGTGGGCGTATTCAAATTTTACACTTAACCATTTCGGAGCCCCAGGAAATATGTGGTCCAAATTTCAGCTTCCTAGCTTAATTTTAAATTGCGTACGGACGGAAGGACATTTCTAAATAGTCTTAGGTTTTGGTCCTGATCATAAATATATATACTTTTATGGGTCTACGACGAATATTAAGGGGTTTATAACTATGTGTCAAAATTAATATATCCCTAGGATAGGGTATACAAATAAATACGAATTAATAAATGATAGACAGTACGCAACCTATATTATAAATTAAACATAATGATTCTTCCATTTAATGTTTTATTAAAATTGATTAATTTTCACTACCTATTAGAATAAGTCCTCTCATCAAATTTCAAATCGTGGCCGTTTTGGTAAACCTCTTCGTCCATTCTGGAAAATTAAATAAATTTTTTTTAGACACATTTTATTCAGCCCCAAAATATATCTAAAATAAGCCATCTCGGCTGACAAAAACTTTTCAGCATATACTCGTCATCTTACATAAGTTTTTCAAACTATTTCCAAAAGATAAACATCATTAGCTACTGCAGTTCGAAGAGCGTGCTATGGAATTCATTTTAAATTAAGAGATGTAAGTTTTTGTTTATAGGTAGTTTTTGAGAAAAAAAAACATGAATACCAGCAGAATTATCTATTAAAATGGATGAGTTGGAAGTTGAAAATAGAACTCGAACTCCTAAGCGCTCTGAACGAGACGTCTCATTCGTATTGATGCTGAAGCGATTGAAGTAGATAGTCGACGTTTTGTTAACCACATTGCCGTATCCCGATAGTTTTGTTTATATATTTATCTAAACAATTTCGGAATATCTTCACTATCCCTCCCTAAGTTCTTTTGAAAGTGACAACCAAAGAGAAATAGCCGACAACCACCGGAAAGCTGTGCGTCGTCACTCCACCATTGATAGGAAGAAATGCTTACGTAGTCGGTAGGTATATGTAAATACATACGCTTGTGGAAGGCAGAAAGTCATAGCCCTACAATCAATCCATTGATTTATTGAAAGATAACCCAAATATTATTAAAATTCCCTCACAGAAGATCCGTTAATAAATCAACAACATACAAATAACATAATTAATGAAGACGTCAGGAACACAGATGAGGAATTAACCTGATAGTCAACTCTGCAATCCGCTATCATTATATGAGATTATTATGAGATTCAACGTTTATAGCTATTTTAATATAAATGTTTATAAAGATACAAAAAATTAGTTACCCAATAAAGTTGTTATAATTTACTTGGAATATTTTTTGCGTTATAAGAAATAGTTCTCTATTTTTTATCTGCTCGCTCAAAGTTTGCACTAAGCACTAAACCGAGATTAAGGTTATTCTGCCCTTAATCCACTTTAAATCTGAAAATTAACCATACAAATTTTAATCTGCTAAGCACGAGATTAAATTTTCGTCGATATTGAGGGTGCTTTTGATAGTGCGACCTTTGACAGTATGTGTAACTCAGCCAGACAGCATGGTGTAGATGAAACTTTGGTGTTGTGGATTGAAGCAATGCTAATGTACAGGACATTGGTAGCGGATGCAGATTGTGGCAAATGTATCATCACAGGTGTATGGTGGTAGACCATATGATACGATGATGTCGCCGTTCTTTCTGTCGGTTCTAATCTAGGGGCTGTCTGCTCTCAAGCGCAGAGATCCATGAATTTGATCGATGTCTGGTGCACTAGAAATTGGATTTCAGTGAATCCTCTTAAAACCACGGTTGTTCTCATTACGAGAAGGAGAATCGTCACTGGTCTGTCCAATCTCGTGCTTAAAGGTGTCACCATCCCTATATCCGATGAAGTCAAATATCTGGGTGTAATCCTCGATAAAAAACTTCTATGGTCCAAACATGTCAAATCGAAAACCGATAAAGCGCTGTCGACTTTCTGACAGTGTAAAGGCGCTTTTGGCAAGACATGGGGCTAGTCTCCGAAACGGGTCCTTTGGATCTATACGGCCATGATTAGACCGCTACTCTCATACGCATCAGTTGTTTGGTGGAACAGGCTTTCGCGGAAACGTGTTACTGCTTCTTTTGCCAAACTCCAAAGAACGGCATGTCTCGACTGCACAGGGGCCTTCCCTAGAACCCCGGGCTCTAGATGCTTTGATGAATCTTCCTCCTCTTGATTTATATATCATGGGGTGTACGCTAAAAACCATCTTTCGGTTTTTGGTACCATGCGCACTGGAATTTTGAAGAACTTGCTCGAGAATTATCCTTTGACCCCTGTCTTATGGATATGCCGTCTGATGCAATGACAACAGAAATCCTTCTGCGAAAAAACTACCACGTCAACTTTCCACAGGTAATGGAATTGCTTCGGTCAGACTCTGAACCATGGATTGAATGCTATCGTATTTTCATGGATGGCTCCAAAACCGGGCAGGGGTCTGGTGCTGGAGTCTTTGTGGAATGCGATGATATACGACTTTACTACCCCCTAGGTAAACATGCATCTGTTTTCCAAGCGGAGATTTCTGCCATCCTAATGGCTATGCGCTATATTGTGAACAACAGGTGGAGGGCTAGAGACATTTGCATCTGCAGTGATAGCCAAGCTGCATTAAAAGCGCTTCTAAACCCTATTACCTCGTCCAAGTTAGTGCTAGAACTCAAGCTTTCTCTGAATTTGGTCGGAAGACTGAACACAGTGCATCTTGTCTGGGTACCAGGTCACACTGGCATCCGGAAATGAGATCTCAGATGAGCTTGCTAGGCAAAGTTCAGAAGAAGTTTTCTCATTACCCGAACCTGGGTTGGGTCTGCCTGCGTCTTTAGTCATCTATCGATTCTTGGGTTCCTCGTGAACACAAGATTCGGTGGCGATTGTGGTGGATGTAGACAAACCAAACTACTGCGCCCGGATATTTGCAAAAGGTCAGCATCTTTTCTTCTATCTCTGAGAAGAATCGACTGTAGGCGTTGTTTCGGGCCACCAAGCTTTTGCTAAGCGACACCACCACCTGTCCTGCTTGCGGTGAGGAGGATGACACAGCAGAATACTTTCTCTGCAGTTGTCCTGCCAAGCTCGCATCAGGTGGCGGATCTTCGGGGCTGACGTGGTGAGTGCCGAACATCTAATCTCTTTTTCATTAAAGCTCCTTCCCGTTTTTCTTCGAAAGACGGGAAAACTAAGTACATTAATGTAAGGTGTCTGAATGGTAGTACAATGAACCTGTAGTTGTGTCTGAGCGCTCTATCGGATAGTAGCAACCTCCGGCAAAACAAAAATCTATTTTTTTCGGTGGAAACACTGAAAGATTATTTTTTTTTGTGCTTAATTTGTTTTTTTTTGTTGGTGGAAACATAGCATAAAAGTACTTAAATGCTTCAATATAACCATCCATAACAAAATCCGTGTTTGTAAAGTTATACTTAAATTTATTGTCAACCGAAAATGTATGATCAACTTTCTTATTATATATTAGTCACGTCAATCAATATTATTTTGATTATTTTCATTAAAAATTAGAATAAATTAGCTAAAACACAGCTTTATTCTCAATATTATAATATTTTATTATGTTATTAGTTGTGTGGTAAGTATGTTTTTATAAATCCATATTCACCGCATATTGTGCATGTTTATTTTACACACCCAAATTATGAGGTGTAATCTGCTGAAATTCATCAACTGTTCCCAACTTCTTTCTAAAAAAAATGGCATTTCATGGCTGCGGCCATTAGCCCCATATAATTCGATTCATATGTGCGTGATTCCCATTTGATTTGCACGTAAAAGCCCATATAACTGCAAATTATGTGGGGCTTATTAGTTCGGCTAAGCTTGTAGGCAAGGCGAGATATTCTCTCTAGAGTTGACTATCTGCTTAATTCCTCATCTGTGATCAGGAAGCACAGATTGGGAAATGGTGGGCATAAGAAAGGCTAGAATAAACTGTTGACATATAATCAGTGTCTGTAGTCTGTGCAGTCATCTATATAAATTCAGATCTTCAATAAATCCTTAAACGACCATTTGTCGTGAATACTGATCAGTTAAATGTTCTCATCGATTGGATTTTGTAGTTCCAGCTGCATGAAGAGTTATTTTATCAATGTCGCACGTAGGTGATCAGTCATTAAATATTCTTATAAACTGTCATCTTAATTAAACAGGGACCCGTCATTAAGTATAAATTTTAAAAGGTTTTTTTTATAAATATATTTCATGTTAATACGTTAAATTTCAGGCAGTCATATGCCGGGCGAAAACAAAAGAAAGATCATTAATTTTAATCAAAGAGTTATCCAATTGTGATTTTACAATTGATGCAGACAAACCAGTCCCAAGTTTTTCTAGAGAGGCCAGAGTTAAAACAGAGCTCGTCACAGTTAATAATCAATTTCAGTTATTGGATGTTATTATGATATAAATTAAAGTAAAATCTTTTAAATTAATAATGATAATAATTAACGTCTACCAGACATATGTAAGTATTACACCATAGCGTATCACGTCTCAAAAAGTAAACCAAATAATATGTTTATTAAATTTTTTTTTAGGAAAGTGATCTGCAAAACACAATTGCGCATATGTCAAGTGTTCATATAATTGCAATTTCTGGCAGGTTTCGCTTGTACGATATGGTCATTTTATACCGAAGTAGTCATTGACAATCTAATCTTATCTTAAAGAAATTCTTTAAGTTTCATACAGGCAGGGTAATTTTAATTAAGTGTTTGTAAGTGTTATTGTAAATGTAAGATGTCAACTTCGCTTTTCTTTAGAAGCGATTTCCATCAAGAGATTTGTATCAAGTTGTGTAACTTCAAACTTTTAGCGAGCTGTAAAAGCACTATTTTCTAAGCTAGTAATACGTAGTAATTATTTATTAGATATTATTGTTTGTAAATTTATTATGGAATCCTTGTTGTGCAGGCGTTCGGTTTGTTAAATTTTTTCCACCTGACGAAAAAAAAGTGAGGATAGCAATATCTTAACTGAAGTCGAACTAGGCCGCCGGGCCGGTCCGTCGAAACCGTTGTCAACGATTAGATTGTTTCCTTGGGCTGAAAAGGCAATTATGTTGTAAGTTCCTATCCCGATCCGAGGTATGAACCCTTTCTAGAGCGGATAAATATATCTTTGTAAGTTTGAAAAGAAAAATTATTTTGCAAGATATTTTGTCCGACGGACGCACATTATATTTACATTTTCAGGTTTAGTTTCAATAAGAAATTGGCGGCGAAATGTATTAGTGTCTTTATTTATGAGATTTTCCTATTTCAGACAAAGCCGTTATGAATTAAAACTTTCGACGAAAAGTGACTCCCACTTTAAGCAGATGGTCCTCAAAAAGCCCACCAATATTTATTTATTCGTGGCAACGATGGTCAGAGTACAACAAATTAGGACTATACTTAGAATATGTCCACTCACAATCATATCCCAAAGAATTTAACATTAAGTCGGTATGGTCGTGGTAGAATATCGCCGCTTGGGGCGAACTGTATGATACCCTATCCACATCCCTGTATGCTGCTAAGAAAAAAGCGTTAGGAACAAGAAGTATAGCATTTTATTCCATTCTATGAAATTAATAGAACATTTTTTTTTTAAAAAACGCCCCCACAAAGTGGGCATTGCTAAAATTTGTGTATGGGCGATATATTGGAAAAAATATTGGCTAAATATCTTGTTAAACATTTTTTTTCGGTTTCTATGAAAATGTTCGAGGAAAACAGAATTTTAGTGTAAAAAGTAGGCCCGGCAAAATACTTTGTATGACAAATTTGTGAAGGAGGGCAATACCTACATATCCTGGAAAGGTTGCAATACTCTATCTCTCTAACTTTAAAACGGTTTTTTTCTAATTGTGGACGTAGCACTTGCAAGGGTTAATAAGGGTAAGTTTTTAACACTGTCCTTGGAATTACTGAGCAATCCCTGTTTTTATACCCTATCCTAAGGGTATATTAATTTTGACACATAGTTTGTAACACCCCTTAATATTCGTCGTAGACCCATAAAAGTATATATATTTATGATCAGGACCAAATCCTAAGACTATTTAGCAATGTCCGTCCGTCCGTCCGTCCGTCCGTATCAACTTTTGAGGCCTTTAAAGTTATACTAGGAAGCTGAAATTTGGAGCATATACTCCCTAGGGTCCCGAAATGGTAAAATGTTAAAAGTTGTTAAATCCGCCCACTGCCACGCCCACAATTTCGAAAAAACTGTTTTAAGGCTTAAGTTAGAGAGATAAAGTTGTAAAACCTTCACAAGATATGTAGGTACTGCCTACCTTTATAAATTTGTCATAAAAAATTTTTTGCCACGCCTACTTTTTGTGGGAGTTTTTCACTAAAATGCTGTTTTCTTTGAAAATTTTCATAGAAATCGAAAAAAAATGTTTAACAATATATTTAGCCAATATTTTTTCCAATATATCGCCCATACAAAGTTTTTGACCACGCCCACTTTTTTGGGGCGTTTTTTAAAAAAAAATTTTTTTTTTCTATAAATTTCATAGAATGAAATAAAATGCTATCTATCATCTTCCTTATGAATTTTTTCTTTGGGGTACATAGGGATAAGGATAGGGTATCATACTGTTCGCCCCAAGCGGACTGTAGCCTTTCCTTATGTTTTTTTATATCAATGATTTAAGAGAAAATCCTCATATTTCATTTACGCTCGGATATCTCAGCAACGAATTGACGTCGGAAACACGATAGCATATCAAATCGCAGTCAAATAAAAAAGTTATCACTATAGATATTTAATAATAAATTAGATTTTAACTTCTGCAAAAATGTTGTGCCAGAAAATATTAAAACTAGACACACTAATATATTTTATATCGAAGCGACCGCCTGTGACAAAAATGTTTCGGAATCCAAGATACGGACAAGAATGGGCTTAACAAAGGCAATTTGGGATCGTAAGGCTGTAGAAGCACAGCGAAGCGAGCAGATTGACTGTCGGACTAGAGTGTCGAATTTGAAGTGTCCAACTAAATCATTTCTTTATAAACGCCCAAAAGTTCTTACTACCAGTGAGACACTTTTCGCCTCAATTTTTTGATATATAGCTAGTTTAATCGATTTAAATATGTCCGATATTGGTCAGTTGTTTTATCTTTATATAGCCGAAAACATACCTCTTTGGTCATAATGTTTTTTTTAGAGTTGAACTTATACAACATGCAGTGTCCAGGCGTCCTATTTTCCAACTCATTCATTAACGCATAACTTTCAGATGATATTATGTGAATTTTCGCATCTACAAAACCATATACAAAATATTCAAAGTTTTCCCCTTCGTCGCGTTTAATTTACCGACGAAGAAGAGGCGACCAAACAAAAATAGAAAAGTCGGTTCCTCATCAGCAATCGAGATCAGTGAAGAAATAGAATATAAAAAAATATAAAAGGCAAAGAAAATGAATTGCACGGGAAAACAAAAAAAAGAAAAGTCGGTTCCTCACCAGTAATCAAGATCAGTAGAGAAATAAAACATAAAAAACAAACAGCAAAAAAAAAGTAATGGCACGAGAAAAAGCCGTGGTAGGTTATACCTTCCGCCTCAAAAATGAAAACCAAAAAAATTAGCGAATGCGGATGCTGTTCATGCTAAGCTTTGAGAAATAGGAAAATGTCAAAAAAAATTACAGTATTAAGAATACCCTTAATATGTGGTCAAAATTGAAACGGTGCGAGCTCGAACTCAAATTTCGAGAAGCGCAACATGCAATTTAAATATGATAGACGCAAGCAAACTAAAAATACTAACATGGAATGCGAACGGCTTTCTGCAAAAGATGGACGAGCTGGAGGTATTCATTCGCACAAACGACGTTGACATTTGCTTAATTTCAGAAATATATCTGACGAAGGATTAAGTACAAATCGAAGAGCACATTGCGCCTATTACGCATAACACCCTTCAGAAAGGGCTAGATGCGGATTGTCTTAATGTATCTCTTCAAACACCATATGAACTTGAAAAAAAAGTCGATCAATTAATAGGAGTCATACAAAGCTCTTCCTGGTTTAATACTCCTTACAAATCGATAACAAAAGCAAAAAGCACAACAAAATATTTTCGGGCAATCACACCAGAAATATAAATTTTAAGGAATACCCAAGATCTTTTAATAATTACAATACAAACTTGGCGTTCTTTTTTTTTGTGCCTGGTAGTCAAAGGGATGGTGATTGCGATTATATGAGAACACAAGCATTCTCACTTTAGCATAACACCACAACCTGTGACTGCTGGGTGCCTAGTACCTCGACTGGAGATGGGGTAACCAACCCCTGTGGAAGGTCGTTGGTGACAGCTGACGAAAGGTATGGGGAGGAATGCCAGCTCACTAAGGCACTTCTCCTGTTTTCGGACGGCGGGGGACGAATTCTACGAATGGATCAACGGCGGCGTCCACAGTTCCAGTTGTTATGAGCTGCTGGATATTCAATACTAAGCCAGGGTGTTGGAAAAGAGTTGGTGGCGGATGAGCCCTTGATGGGTCAACGGCAGCACTCACATCCCCGAAGTGGGTTACTGGCACCGCAATTACCGGCCTACTAACCTAGGGTCAAGAACAGGGTCTGGTCCTCCATGTTGGGGGTTGTGCCTTTGGGGTAACTTCCCGACCACGTTAAAAATATTTAGTTATGGGAGAGACTATGGCAGCCTCGGATATAAATGTACCTCAAAGGCAAAATAGACTCGGAACGCTAACGGACATGCGAGTGTGTACCTGGAATGTGCGGACACTCTACACTCCAGGTGCTACTCAAAAACTTGAGTCTGTCCTTTCGCGGTACAAGGCCGACATTACCGAGATCCAGGAGATACGATAGATAGGATCAGGTACTATTAAAAGACAAAAGATCGCACATGTTAGGATGCGGATTCGTCGTGGGAAATCGACTTAGATCCAAAGTAATGGACTTCAAGCCGATAAGTGATCGCCTGGCTGTGATCCGCATCAGAGCTTCATTCCAAAACATTAGCCTAATACGTGCACGCGCCCCTACCGAGGAGGCTGAGGACCCTATCAAGAAGGAATTCTATGACCTCTTGGACGGAGCCTACGGAGCCTGTCCGGAGTACGATGTCAAAATAGTACTCGGGGACTTCAATACTAAAGTCGGCAAGGAAAATATCTTCGGTCGATTAGTTGGTAAGCACAGCCTCTGCGAAACGACAACAGATAACGGCTACCGACTAATTGACTTTGCAGTAGCTTGTAATACGGTGATTAGTAGCACTAGCTTTCCGTGACTAGATTCCGTAGATTCTGAACTCGACTGTCCAACGAGAAGAAGCTGCGTACTGCCAAAGAGAAATTCGCGTTGGACGCCTTAGCACATCTGGAGTCGCTAGAGCCTACAAAGAGCGCCTGAGTGAGAAACTCCCCACCGTGCATTCACCTACCACAGACGACAACAACCAGGGGTCTCAGTATCGACACATCATCAAGGAGGTAGCCGAAACCACCCTAGGATACCAGCCACCCCCGAGAAAAAGCCCGTGGTATGATGATCTATGCGTATACCGGACAATGGTGACAGAAGATGCACACATTAGAACGCTGCCGAGGAAAACAAGGGCAGCAAGGGATGAGTACCGAGGCAGGAGAAGGGAGGAGAAGAAGATCATGCGTAGAAAGAAAAGAGAGCACGCAGTCTCCCAGCTCAAGGAGAT
This sequence comes from Ferdinandea cuprea, assembly GCA_963576555.1. NCBI lineage: Eukaryota > Metazoa > Arthropoda > Insecta > Diptera > Syrphidae > Ferdinandea > Ferdinandea cuprea. Next base: position 100,742,532 of record OY754958.1, on the reverse strand, counting down.
CGAAGAGTCCCGCGACCGAAACAACATCCGGAAGTTCTATAAGAAAGCCAAGCAACTGGCTGCTGGCTTTAAGACCGGAACACAGGCTCTTCCTAACAGCGATGAAAACCTAGTCACTGACGCGCAGGGAATAGTAGATGTATTTAAGCGGCATTTCCAGCAGCTGCTAAGCGGACACAATGTAGAGAGAGTGATGGGGCAAGAAGAGAACCCGCGTCCAGTCAATGAAGAACCAGTCCTTCCGCCCAGTATAGAAGAGGTTGGCTTAGCTATAAAAAAGCTAAAGAACAACAAGGCCACCGTCTCTGATGGTCGACCTGCAGAGCTTTTCAAATACGGAAAGAATGCCCGATGACAGGGCTATCGGCGCCATATGTCCCATCTACAAGAAATGCGATCCTATGTCTTGCAAAAACTTTCGAGGCATATCCCTGCTTAATGTTGCATATAAGACCCTATCCAACGTACTGTGTGAACGTCTCAAACCTTTCTGCAACACACTAATCGGCACATACCCGTGTGGCTTTCGGCCCGGCAAATTAACTTTAGACCAAATCTTCACACTAAGGCAAATCCTGGAAAAGACCAACGAATTTCAAGTCGAGACACACCATCTCTTCATCGACGTTAAAGCCGCATATGACAGCATTCATCGTCAGGAGCTTTTTGTGGCGATGGCCGAATTCGGGATCCCGTCAAAACTGATCCAGATGTGTCGCATGACACTAGATTACACGCTATGCAATGTGCAGTTTGGCAGCGGCTCATCCGAACTCTTTTAAAAATGCACCGGATTTCGGCAAGGAGATGCGCTGTCGTGTGATTTCTTCAATCTTGTTCTTGAACAGGTAGTGCGCAGGGCACGTGTCAACACGAAAGGTACTATCTTCAACAGATCAGTCCAACTGCTGGGGTATGCGAACGATATAGATATCATCGGTCGATCCCAGCGTGCCGTGATAGAGGCTTTCACGGCTATTGAAGAACAGTCGAAACTAGTTGGCCTTGAAGTGAATGAGGACAAGACTAAATATATGCTATCAACAAACAAACAATCATCAGTCCACCGACTAGGACAAAATGTCACTATTGAAAGCAGCAACTTAGAGGTAGTTAAGGAGTTCATCCACCTCGAGGTAAACATCAACTCCACAAATGACATCTTAGTGGAGATCCGTCGAAGAATTACCCTAGGAAACCGCTGATACTTCGGTTTGGCAAAACAAATGGGTTCAAAACTCCTAACTCGAAGGACAAAGTGCATCCTCTACAGAACCATTATCCTGCCAGTTCTGCTATACGGCGCCGAGTGCTAGATGATAAGCAGGAAAGGAGAGTTAATACTGGGATCCTTTGGAAGAAAAATCCTTCGACGGCTATTTAGTCCTGTGTGCGAGGAGGGCGAATGGAGGAGAAGATACAACCACAAACTCCATGAGCTGTACCAAGATGTGGATGTAGTCCGAAAAGCCAAAACTCGTCGACTACATTGGCTCGGCCACATCGAGCGAATGGACAACAACACTCCAGCCAAGAGGATCTTCGAATCCCAGCCCCCAGGTTCGAGACGACAAGGAAGACCGAACCTCCGTTTTAAAGACCAAGCCATCGCGGATGCCAGGGCGCTTGGTCTGGACAATTGGAAGCAGGGTGCTCGGGATCGCAGAAGGTGGCAGGCTGCTCTATCTCAGGCAGGGACTCTTCACGGGTCGGGAGCCCGTTAAGTAAAACGTAAGTACTTTTGGTGCCTGACTTATAAGGCAACAGCGATTTTTGTATAACAGAACTTGACTATTCTTTAACATTTATGATTTTGGTGTTATAATAAAAAATTTTGCAAAGATTTTTGTATACATGGAAATTTTGGAAAATTCAAAATTTATATTCTTGTAAATGCCCTTTTTGAGGAAAATACAAATTGTGTTATAAAGGGTGTTTTTAAGGGGTATGAAATTTTAAAATGGAATAAAACAAAGTTGACTTTTTAAATTGACATGAAATTTAATTTATTCGAAAGATAATCTTCTGGCTTTATAATTTAAAAATGATTTCTGGCATATGACCGCCACGGATGGCTCAGATGTAGTCTAATTCAATGACTTTTTCCAACATTTTTGGCCGTATATCGGCAATAACGCGACGAATGTTGTAGTCCAAGTGGTCAAGAGTTTTGGGCTTATCGGCGTGGACTAGCGACTTCACATATCCCCACAGAAAATAGTCAAGCAAAATTGGAGGCCAATTCACGGGTCCGTAACATGTAACTATCCGCTTACCAAACGTTTTCTTCAATAAATCAATTGTGGCACGAGCTGTGTGACATGTTGCGCCGTCTTGTTGAAACCACAGCTCCTGCACATCATGGTTATTCAATTGATGAACGAAAAAGTCAGTAATCATGTCTCTATAGATACCATTGACAGTAACGTTCTGGCCAGCATCGTTTTTAAAGAAGTACCGACCAATTATTCCCTTACCAAACCCTTAAAGCACACCAAGTAATCGGGCTTTGTGGATGTAACGGTGTCTCGACATAGACTTAAGGATTATCGTCACACCAATTACGGCAGTTTTGATTATTGCCGTATCCATTCAAAATAACCTGAGTTTCACCGCTAAACAAAATTTGCTAAGGAAATTGGGATCAACGGCAATATCGTTTTGGGCCCATTCACCGAATGTACGAAGCGTTTCTCATGCGTCAGTCAGTATTCAAGTTGAAATGCCAAACCAAACTACAAATTAATCACTTGAAAGCGGACAAAATCACCGCCAGTTGAAATGGTGCTGCCAAATTAAAGTTCTATACCTCTAAAAAAAGCACCTGTATAGATCCTTGTGTGCCTTTAAAAGAACAATCGATATGTATAATTTTATAACTATAGAATAAGTTCGATATATGGGCGGTTGCTACACCTTTTTTTTTGGAATATGCACAGTTTTCTTTGTTTCGATGTCTGTTTTTCAAATCTTACCTCGACTTTCATAGAACGCCCCCTTAATGGAAAATAAACAGTATGTTATTTTTTCCCGCGTTTGTTCTTAATACTTAACCATCATGTAAGAAATCATAACTTTAAGTCTTCTGGAACTGAGTTAAAGAAAAGGGGCATCTACCGATCTTAGATTGTCAGACCTAATGGGTTTTCCTCAATCATGGCCTTTATTATGCAGAGGGCAGGTTTGACGTCTGCAACCTCACTATCAACAAGGAGTCCTGCTATTCTTTCAAGCTCATCTGCCTGCTCATTTCTCTCAATACCGCAATGTCCTAGCACCCTGGCGTATTGCCCTTAATGAAACCAAATCCATGCACGTTAATTTTATGTACAAAAATGTAAATTGTGGTACAAATTCCATACGCAAATGAAGCTAAATATTTGGGACTGTACTTAGATGCAAAATTAAAAATGGGAATTGCACGTAAAAAAAAACAGGAAGAGCTCGTTATTAAATTTAATCAAATGCATTGGCTGCTTGGTGTATCTAAAACCGTGATATCCACCGAAACTTACATATGGAAATTAAAACTACTAGATAGTATAAAGAATTTTGAAGGTAGGTGTTTTTAGTGAGTAAGAATCCCACACTATTATGCCTGTCCTTTTCTACCTATCGGCCGGAAGATGTTCCACCTAACCTCAAAAAAAAAAAAAATTCTGTCAAGCATTCCTAAAACCTTTTTCCCATTTTCCAACTTGTGCGTCCCTTTTATGCACCACTAAACCAAAACCAATCAAGCAACGTATGTATATATATATCGTCAGTTGAGAACAAGAATTTCCTTTTCACACACGACCTCGTAATTCTCAGCTGACGATATGTATCTACCCAACTCGTTAGATAATAGGGATCATTTTGCTTATATCTTACATATCTTATATATATTAAAATGGGAACAAATCGGTTTTTTGTATATATTTCTTATGAATTTGTTTCAATACTTCGTCTAAAATTTAAATTTTTATTATAAAAGCATAATAACAATTTGTTATACATTTTGCTTCATTACTTAGCTAGTCGCTTTTCATCTACAAGGCTGCAACAATGTACAGTCCGACGCTCCCCCGAACTTTTTATTTGTCAAAAACACGCCTTATAAATGCATTTACAATTCCTTTTAAAAGGCCGAGTTTTGAAAAATTATTGGCGTGGGTTTTTTTTTAAAACGTATACCATATGTATAGCGTTACAAAAGTTTAATTTAGTTAGTGTCTGTTTATTTGTGAGGTATCGAATAAAAATGTCATCTTCACTTTAACATACAAAGAATTTGCATCAAACGCTTTGCAATTTATTGATTATTTTGAAATGTCGATTCAATGGCGAATCAAATGTGATCGTACGTGTCGTCGAAAATCAGGCAAGTTAAGGAACATGCAAATTTTTGGCGATCGCTAATAGGACTTTTTACTAAAGTTAGTAATTTTTTTGTTGGAAAATCATTGGAAAACATATCAACGAGCACAGCAAAGGCAGATGCACATTACATTTTGATTTTCTGGTTTGATTTCCATAAGGATTTGGTGGTGCAATTAATTATATATTTTCCTTCGCAATGCTGACGTGTGCACTGAGTTTTGTTTTTAGTGGAGAGGTGTAAAAACAATATTTTTCACTAGTTGTTTATGAGTATGAAAAACATGAGGGTAATTTTTTAATTAAAAAACATAAGGGGCGAACAGTACGATACCCTATCCATATGCATATATGCCCCAAAGAAAAAAGCATTAAGAAGGTGATGGATATCATTTCATTCTATAAAATTTATAAAAAAAAATATCTTTTTTGAAAAAACGCCCCCAAAAAGTGAGCGTGGCCCAAAACTTTGTATGGGTGATAATTGGAAAAGATATTTTCTAAATATCTTGTTAAACATTTTTTTTCAGTTTCTATGAAAATTTTCGCTGAAAACAGCATTTTAGTGAAAAAAGCCCACAAAAAGTAGGCGTGGCAAAAAATCTTACAAGACAGACTTAAAAAGGAGGGCAGTGCCTACATATCTTGTAAAGGTTCCAATACTCTATCTCTCTAACTTTAGCCTTAAAATCTTTTTTTCTAAGTTGTGGGCGTGGCAGTGGGCGGATTTAAAAACTTTTAACACTTTACCATTTCGGTACCCTAAGAAGTATATGCTCTAAATTTCAGCTTCCTAGCATAAATTTAAAGGCCTCAAAAGTTGATACGGACGGACCGACTTTGCTAAATAGTCTTAGGATTTGGTCCTGATCATAAATATATATACTTTTATGGGTCTACGACGAATATTAAGGGGTATTACAAACTATGTGTCAAAATTAATATACCCTTAGGATAGGGTATAAACAGATGTAAAAGTTAACTCATATGCATACATTAAGTAGTTATGTACCCTAACCGCAAGAGAAAATTTATTGAACGACAAACTTTGTTAGGCGCGCGTCGTCACTGGCAACACGTTATCCTTCGAATTTATAGTCTTTATTCTGTTGGGATAAGGGATTTAATACCAAGCTGAATAAAAATATCTATCTAATCGATAGAAACATCCACGTAGGTATACAACAAAGATTATATTAGTTTCCAAGACAGTCACATAATTATTTTGTTGAAGATTAAACTGATTTATTTGTGTCGCAGAACAGAACGTTAAATTGAAGAGGGGCAAAAAGTTTCCCTTGCCTTACCTCCCCACACAATGTTTTGATACATAACAAGGAGAGAGAAAGCGAGTAGTACTTCAGCATTGTCCGTAACAATGAATAGATATAAAAGGCTACATGAAATATAGCCCCAAACAAAATATTAAAAATGGCCAACATAATTGTGTACCTCAACTTGCTATCAAACCTTTGAAAAGCTCATTACGCCACGTAGAACCAACCTTTACATTAATCTACCTAACACGTGGAATATGACTCCGTAAATTAAGGCCGCTCTAATTAAGACGACGCGATCGAAAAATAGAACTAGACCGCACGGGCTAAATTTATAAGACAATGTGAAGTTAAACCAAAATCAAAAGATTAAACTAGACCGTGCGGGCTAAATTCATTAAACAATATGAATTGATATCGCAATTAAAATATTATATTCAGACGCGCTGAATTCATCTGATTATAAGCATTTAGACTACTATCGAAAAATTAAATCACACTGCGTCTTTTTTCATTTCACTACCGCTTGCATTTATACAGCCGTATTTATTAGAATTCAATAAAATGCCTCTAAGCAGTTGCATACTTATACAGGGTCGAAGTATTAAATCGGCGTCTAAACAACGTTGCATAAAACTTTATTTTAAAAACAGTTTGCTTCCTATATTAGTTATACAGTGCTTGCGTCAGATAAAGTATCAAAAAGGCGAAATCTATTAAAATTAGTTGCTCGTATCTGTAAACACAACTCGTTGAGGCTCGGAAATTTCGTATTAAGCTCAACATGCAAGCGAAGTAAATGTTTTTTAATTTAATTTAAGTGGTTGTGCATTTTCCGTAACAACACATAATTCAATCCGCCACCAAATCCCAACCGCAACTTCAACTTCGAACTTCACACGAGTGAACTACACAGTAGTATCCCTACCACACAAATTATTTTACTTATATTAATATCGGTTGCACATACACTTTAAAATCCTGATTAATAATTGGTTCTATTCAATTTGAAATAATATTTACATTACAAAAAATTTCGTCGAGCACAAATTCGATCAAGTGGGTAGGAAGAGAAAGAGAAAAAGGAACTGACATTTACATACAAAAACACGCTTAAGAGGGTACTAAAAAACATCAAAATGTGTTGAAATTAGACAACCTCTATGCACCGTTGCATTAGTTTTATAAATAACGTTTTTGCGTTTAGAGACATTTTTAAGCGTGCATAACTTTGTACACTCTTTAAAATACGTTTATAAATAAGGCTGATAATTTTAAAAATTAATATTGAACGCTGTCTAATTTTACGCGGTCGTAATTCCACACTTTTTGAAAATGAAATATTTGTTTTCGTTGGATTACTTTTATATTGTGCTATGATCATTTTTACTCTTTTATAAAATGTGAAGTAATAGAGTCCACTTTTAAATTAAAATAATTGTTCGCGAAAATGACATAACCTTCATTCTTGTTTTAAACAGTACTGTTAGAAAGTGGGAAACTGTTTCATTTTCTAACAATTTTAATCAGAACACCTCCGCCAGGCGAAGGCACCTGAAAATTCCACCACAAATAAGGGCAGGTAACTTTTCTAACCATCTCCCAGCCATACATACACATGTCAAAATGGTTTGAGGACTTGACGACTACCATGAAGACAACATCAAGGCCGGCCCAAAAATTCACCCAGACGCTGGAAACGCTGAGCTGCAGCATCCAAAAAAAATATAACATCCGATGCTTCCCTGAACTTCCACAGCCACTGAAGCCAAACAACAGCAAGGTCATCCTCTCAAGCAAGTCCAAAGACTTGACAGATCACTAGCGAGGATAGAGCCAAGCCGGCCCCCGAAATAATCATGCTTGCCAGCTAACAGGCCGATTCAAGGCAAGTGCAAATTAATTGCACACTAATGCACTCCAACTATAGAGGTAAACTTAGGATTAAAAGAAGTTGACCACAACGTCCCAGATCATTTTCAAAACATAAACTTTTCCCTCAGTTTTCGAAATTTTTTTTAAAAAATTTTTAAAGAGACTGGTTCGCGCTTATAGCCGTCATATTTTCAGCAACAGAAAAACAAATGATGGCTATAACCGTTACTTTAGTTTTATCTCATACTGTATCATTAATTGAATTCAGCCCAGTTATTACGATTCTGCATGATGTGGCAGCACTTTTCGTGTGAATTCTGGGAGAATACGTTGATTTTAATATTTAAAATCGGGAATCCACGATGTGTGACAGAAAGAGTTTGAAGTTCACAGACACAGATGAGGAATTAACCAGATAGTCAACTCTGCAATCCCCTATCACTTTCAACCCGCAAAAAATATTTAATGACAGCCGCAAAATCCTCTCTCAATTTTCCCATCTGTGAATACGTGTGAGCCAGACACATGAAGTTAGATCTAATCTACTAGATTACCCGCCAAAAATAATTGTGGGGAGTTTTGCAATATATCCAAATCGCAACAACAAAACAGCTGGTCACGGCGGATGTGTTGGGAAATAGGAAATTCTGCGAAGTGTTGAGTTTATGTGATTCAACTTTTTATTTTATTTTAATATAAATGTTTATAAAGAAGCCAAAAATTAGTTACCCAATAAAGTTGTTACAATTTAGTTGGAATATTTTTTGCGGTTATAAGAAATAGTTCTCTATTTTTTATCTGCCTAAAAATAAACATTCTTGGGTTTTTGTACTTTTCCATTTTGGTTAATAAAATGAGATAAAATGCATATTTTATTGTATTATTGCATAAATATTACTAAATTAGTAATGTTTGGGTGTAAAATATTTGTAGTAAATAGTTTGCAATGGTTTTTTATATATATACATATTAAATTCTTTGATTGTTTTATTATTTATTTATTATTTGATTCTTTTTATTCAACATATGAAAAATTTAATGAATATATGTATATATTCGGGTTCCGTGCATGGATAAAAAAAAGTGAAAAAGAAGTATTTGTAATCCTCTTTAAATTATGTTGTGTTACAAGATTTGTACGTTTAGTCAATCAATTTTCTTAGCTGTTTCTTTTCTAAGGCGGTTTTGAAATTTTTTATATAAGTTAATATGCTTTATTTTAAAATTTAAAGTAAGCGATAGACGGAAGAACGAGAAAAAAAGGTAGCTGGAATGCACTGCATATTGGGGGTGCATTTTTTTATCGAAAATGCTTGGCAGTTGAGTACATCACGAAAATGTTTGGTATTTGAGTACATATCATAAATAAGCATGCACATTATGTTACATATATATTGAATTATTTGGCCACAGACGACTTTATTTGTCAAGTTATAATGTTTTGTAATTTTATTTTATATGAAAATAAACAAAACAATTTACTACTACTACTACTACTACTAGGAAGTAATTGCAAATTTTGTTAAAAAAGTGTTTTGATGTACCAAAAATAATATTTGTAAGAATTTGGATTACGTTTTATTAAAAGCGTTTTAAACCAGTGTTCAATTGTGTAGAGTTACTTAACTGCTTCAATATAACCATCCATAATCTACGAAATCCTTGCTAGTATAGTTATACTTACATTTATTGTCAACTTACTTATTATATATTAGTCACGTTAATCAATATTATTTTGATTATTTTTCATTAAAAATTAGAATAAATTAGTTAAAACACAGCTTTATTCTTAATATTATAATATTTTATTATGTTATTAGTTGTGTGGTAAGTATGTTTTTATCAATCCATATTCACCGCATAATGACCATGTTTATTTTACACACCCAAATTGTGAGTTGTAATCTGCTGAAATTCATCAACTGTTCCCAACTTCTTGCTATAAAAAATGACATTTCATGGGCGCGGCCATTAGCCCCATATAATTCGATTTATGTGTGCGTGATTCCCATTTGATTTGCACGTAAAAGTCCATATAAGTGCAAATTATGTGGGGCTTATCAGTTCGACTTAGCTTGTAGGCAACGTGAGAGATTCGCTCTCGAGTTGACTATCTGGTTAATTCCTCATCTGTGTTCACAGAGCGAAATGAAAAAGTGCTTCTCTAAAGGTATTTTCTGTTTAGAACTAATTATTTAATTTTGCCCAAAAAAGTGTGTTGCTAGAGATCTTTTCTGGTAAGGCTATATAAAAATGTTAGGAATAGATATCTTACTAGAATATCTTGTAAAATCATGTAGGAGTATAACAAAAAGGAAAAAGCAATTTTAAAGTTATTTGAAGATGTCGACAGCAACTGCATTTCGAAATTGTGTCTGAATCGGAGACAGATTCCGGCAGCCAAAGCAGCGACCCATTTTGCGACGATGGCACATTTGGAAATGATCCAGATTTTGATCCTGGTCTGCTGGAAGATGAAAGTGATGATGAGGAATATGAAGATAACAAGTCCGATCATTTGGAAGACATCGCTGAAGATGGACCTATTAAAACCAGGATAGAGTACGAATACCAGAATTAGCATTTAATACTTTTGATTGTGTAGTGAAATTAGACATTGGAAATGAGTCATCACCCCGAGAAGTGTTTGACAAAGTTTTTTCAAAAGACGTGGTTGAGCTGTTGTTTAAATCAACTAAAGCATACGCTGAGCACATGTGTGCTCGTAGTAGGCCAAATACGCGATCATCCGTAAAACTAAGTTTCAGGACAATTACTGCATCGGCATTGATGAAGTTTATTGGTCTACGCCTTATATACTATGCGTCAACGTTCTTTCAGCAACCCCTATCTTTCCACACACCATGAGTGGTCGCCCTTTTCAACAAATTCTGCGATGTTTGAATTGCCACCATTTGGATAAAAAAGAGGGTGGGAAATTGCAAAAAGTTACCCCCCTACTGAATCAACTCTTGCCATATTTTCAAAACGGGTTTATGCCAGATAAAGAGATATCTTTGGTTGAATCCCTTTTACTTTTACGAAGCTGGCTAAGTTTCCGACAGTATATAAATGGCAAGAAAACAAGGTACGGAATAAAATTGGTTGAATTGACTGCAGCTACTGGACATGTTCTAAACATAGAAATATATCATGAGAAAACGGAATATCTGGAAAAAAAACGTAAAAAACAGAAGATCTAGTACTCCGGCTTATGAAAAAGTATTTGAAAAAAGGCCATCGCTTGTACACGGACAATTTTTGTAATAGCTTCGAGCTACCTAGAAGGCTTTTAGAATACAGCATACATACAACAGGAACATTACGCTTCAATCATAAAAGATACGAAGCTGAAAAAAGGAAAACTTATATGGCGCAGAACTGAACAAACCTATGTATCCAAATGCAAGGATAAAAGGGATGTCCTCACTATAACAACAGGCTATCATCCAGAGTTAGTAAGTTCGGAAAACAGATTTTGTAAGGAATCACTGAAACCGAAAGATGTTCTACATTACAACAGATTTATGTCAGGCATAGATAGATGTGATCAAATGGTGGTATACTATTCTTCTCCACGAAAAACAATACAGTGGTACAAAAAAGTGATATTTCATTTACTCGATATAACTGTTTGGAACTCATATTGTCTTTATCAGAAGTCTCATCGCAAATCAATGACTTTCCTTGAGTTCCGCGATAATTTGATAGCGTCACTTATTGAGTTACCTGCAAATATACGATGTGAAACAGATCTTTTACCAAATATACCAAAGCGTGGTCGACCCCGAGTAGCAACAAATCTGCATTCTTTACCACCAATTCCATCAATTAATTCTTCTTCCAACACTGCAGTACAACATTTTATAGACATAATTCCAGCACCACCATCTTATATACGAAAAACATGTATGTATATGTATATTTATTGTTTAAAAGAAAAGAAATTTTTAAGTCATTGCACAGCACAGAGATATGATAATAAATTGTATCTTACTACTGAAAATCAATATTGGGCTTTTGAAAAGCATATAGCATATAACATTTATAAACTTGAAGGAAAATATTAACAGAAAACCTTTATTTGAATATGTGTATAACTATATCACAGATAATTTTTATGAAATAAATAATAAATAATTTAATAACTAAATAAATAAATCAAAAAACAAATAAACCATTAAAGGAATAAATAAATAAGAAAATAATTCTAGATCTCTGTAATTTTATTTATATATATAAATTTTCTTAATTTATTTTTTTTTTATAAAAGGCATCTAATAAGAGAGTTTTCACTTAACATATTTTAAAAAAAATTTCATTTTGCGGTTTATTTGTAATGCTTTAGCCGTTAGGTGTAAATCTTGAGTTGAAAAGTGCCATGGGTGTTTAAGCATCATTTTAAAATTTTGTTTTGTAATATCTGCAATTTTTTCCTATGCATTTCAGCACAATCTCCCCAAACGGGTGATCCGTTTAATAATATCGCTTGAAAAACGACTTTAAAAATTATAAGTTTGTTGTGTTACTAAGTAATGCCTTCCGCTTAATAAGCGGGTATAACAATTTGATAGCACCAATATTTATTTTATTTGTTTCGGGGTTTTCCCGGCTTTAACATTGGAACAACTTTTGCCATCTTCCATGATAGTGGAAAATATTGAGTTCTAAAACATGCATTTAATAAACCTGTCAAATAAACAAGTCAACTAATGGGAAGTTGTTTAAGGAATTGATTTTTTATGCCATAAATTCCCGGAGATTTTTTATTTTGCAGATCACAAATCAAATACTCTATATCTTCTATCGTAATTTGATCATCATAGGGGAAACTTATTTGAGTCCTATTAAATTAATAGATAGAAATATCTACGAGATTAGTAAAAACTAGGTTAAGAGTTACGGAAGCAACATGATTTTTAGAGAAAGTATTTGCAAGAGCATTGGCTTTAGCTTCATTCGTAGTAAAAACTATCCCTGATGACTCGAGCGGTGGTATTTGCGTATTTTTCTTTTTAATAATTTTATAAATATTCCAAAATGATTAAATCTAGGATGTAAGGAACAAAGTTTATTATTCCACTCTTTGTTTCTGAAGACTAAAATTAATTCTGTTATTAAGTTATTAAGATGATTCATTTCATATTGTTGTCTAAAACTTTGCCATTTTCGTGTGGACATATTTCTCCTTTTAATAAGACATAAGATTGAACGAGGAAGGACAATCGCTCTTTTGTTAATTGATTTTTTAGTGACTGAAACATTGATACTATCTATAATGGTTTTTTCAAAATACTCAACACAGGCATCCTCATCTTGACAACATGTAATATTTTCAACACGATTTTCAGATTGATGAATTTTGGGAAACGATAAGTGGGAACGATAAAGGTGCCAATTGGCATTCTTCAAATCTAAATATTGTAAATTTAATAAATTTGGCTAAAGCGTAGAATCACAGCAGACGGGAAGATGATCCGAACTAAGCGCATTCGCGGTAGTACGGGTCGTTATATAAGTTGGACCGTTTGGGTACCTAAGCGTGATGGGATATCTCATCGTGAAATCTAACAAGTCATTACCCCACGAGTTTGCCCTAAGACAACCCCAATGCCGGTGTTTAGAATTAAACTCTCCGCCTATTATAAATTGGTCATTACTTATTAATTTCTTTAAATCGTTCTTAAAATGTCGCTTTTTAATATTATTAGATCTACCGCCAGGAAAATAAATGGAATAAATTTTCAATTTATTGGAACTTTCTAGTACCAATTCGATTCCAATTGCTTCAATAATTTTTAAAAACGATGGCTACACTGCAGTCCAAACTCTCTCTATCTAATCTATGACATATATAAAGGGTGATCCATTTCGAGGTCCCCTACTTTTTTAAAGAAAAAAACACAGAAAGTTCAAATTTAATGGAGAATGTTTATTATCATTTGAAAGAACATTCTTTGGCATTTATTTTTTGAAGATTATGTCTATCAAATGTTGGCCGTTGCTACGTCGCAGATGGTCCATCCGTTGAGTTCAATTTTCGATCACTCGTTCGAGCATTTCGACTGGTAACTGGCGAATGACACGCGTGATGTTTTCCTCCAAGGCCTGAATCGAAGCATTGATTTGCGGCATAAGCTTTTGACTTTACATATCCCCACATGAAAAAGTCTAACGGTGTGATATCACACGATCTTGGTGGCCAATCGACCGGCCCAAAACGTGAAATTATGTGCTCACCGAAATGTTCTCTCAATAAGTCCATTGATTGATGCGATGTGTGGGAAGTGGCGCCGTCTTGCTGAAACCAAATGTCGCCGAGATCACGAGCTTCAATTTCAGGCATCAAATAGTCGGTTATCATGGCACGATAACGGTCGCCATTGACGGTTACGTTCGCACCGGCATAATTTTTAAAGAAATATGGACCGATGATTCCACCGGCCCACAAACCACACCAAACCGTTGTTTTTTCTGGATGAAGTGGCAGTTCTTCAATCTCTTCAGGTTGCTCTTCGTCCCAAATGCGGCAATTTTGTTTGTTTACATACACATTGAGCCAGAAATGGGCCTCATCGCTAAACAAAATTTGCCTCGAAAACGTCGGATCTTCTTGGAACTTTTCAAGAGCCCATAGAGCGAAGCGAAGTCGCTTGGAAAGGTCGAGCGGCTTCAGTTGTTGCACAAGCTGTATTTTGTACGCTTTCAATTTAAGATCTTGACGTAAAATGCGCCAAGTCGTTCCATACGGCAGCCCGAGTTGCTGCGAACGGCGCCGAATCGACTCTCTACGGTCTTCGTGTACACTCTCAGCTACGGCCGCTATATTTTCTTCACAGCGTGCTGGACGTGGTCTATTCGGTCGAATATTATCCAATAATGAATGCTGGGTCTCAAAATGGGTGATGGTGTTGCGAATAGTACGCTCAGTAGGCCGATTATGTTGACCATAAGTTGAGCGAAGTGCACGAAACACATTCCTCATAGAACGTGAATTTTCATAATAAAGTTGAACAATTTGTAAACGTTGTTCATGTTAACAATACTAAACAAAAATAACATGACAGCATGACACGACTCACACGTCATCTATCAGAAAAGGCTATTGAAAAAAGTATCTCTACTTGGATCACCCGTTAGTTAATATTTGAAAAACTGACACCAGCATCGAGCCAAGTTTCACACACAAGACAAATATCCACATTATCATTTAAGAGAAAATTAAAGAACTCAGTACATTTATTACGAATGTCTCGGGCATTCGAACATACAATTTTCATATTATTTAAATTACTTTGCATTGTGAGAGTATAAGCATTTAGTAGCTAGCTGTGCAATGACGTGAAATTGATCAAACTTGGACTTACATTGACCAAGCTTAGTAATCAACTCCATCGTAAGAGAAGCAAGTTCTTCTTGAGAAAAGAGATCATTCTCATGTTGTTCCGTCAATCTCGTTGACTGTTGTTGTTGTTGATGATGACGTTGTTGTGTAGAGCGTGGTGTCTTCCAATGATTTTTTGTTAGGGAGAGCAAGGGAAAATCATGCATATTCCCAATTCCTATATTAACTTGCTTATTTGTGTAATGTTCCTGCTGTTGTAAAGCAGGTAAGGTGGGTTTAGTTGTACTTGTAGTTCTGTCTTTCATCTGAATGTACTTTAATCGATTGTCACATGATTGATCGGTTGATCGATGGCTTTGCTGGCAATTTGCACATTTGGGAGGAGAACTTTAGTTCATAGCGCACTCTAAGGTCTTATGGGGAACGGAACAATTAGCACAACTTGTTTTAATGTTGCAATGTCTCTCACCGTGCCCAAACATTTGGCAATTATGACACTGTGTTATTTTATTTTTAAAACGCTTTTGAAATTCTTAGCTGCGCGATTCGAGCCGAACCATTTTCTAAATAAACAATATAGAAAATATCTACAAATGTTTCATGATTTTTGGTTATTTTTTTTATATTTTCGCACTTAAGGCCGAGTGATATTAACTCAGTTTTAAGAGTGTTAGTGTCAATTGAGTCCAAACCGAAAAGAATAACTTTAAATGACCTTTCATTGCAAAGGTCATGTGAGAAAAATTCACAATTCGTTTTTTTTAATGATTTTAACACCTTGTTATATGTTTCTAATGAATCACAGAAAACTTTGATGCCAATGGAAATTTGTTGAATAGAATAATCTGTTATATTAAGTTCTTTCATCAACGAATGAATACAAACACGGTTTTTTTAGCACTTTTATTGGAGGAATCAATAGTTTTTTCTCTGGTGTGGGTGCCTGAGTGTTTATGGATGGATCATCCATTTCATCACCGACTTAAAGACTTTCGAATAGATTAATGTTATACATCATGGATATTTTGGGGGGATTTGATCTACTGGATTTATATACCGAGGATTCAAGATCCTCGTTAAATTTCGTTAAATTTTGAGGGTTTTAATTACTTTTCAATTATGTATGTACTGAATCGCACGTCTGTCACGGCTAGTGTCCGTCGACTATGACTATGAAAAACATACTTTCATAGATGCTCGAGATGCACCAAAGATGTAAAACATGTCCAATGAAGCCTGCTTTGTGCCCTAAACGCTTTGACCCTTTCCATAACACTTAAAAAAATGTTGTGTCCAACTTAATTCCAAATACATGATTTATTTTGTTGTTATATGATACCCGATACGGCTATAGCCGTCATTTGTACGAAATATCAATGGTTGCCTTTGAATGGGACAAATGACGGCTATAACAGTCATTATAAATTAAGTTTTTTTTAAATTCAAATCGCTTTAAATTTAATTTTTGGTCATAACTATTATTTTAGAGGCCTCAAATCATGTTTTAATTATGAATTCCAAAAGAGTTTTTCTGAGTTACTTTGCACTTCTAAAAGTGAGCGCGACCGTGTTAAACGTTTTCACGTTTCAAACGCAAACTTTTAATAGTAATTGAAACCATTTTTTGGAACGAAGTAAAATATAAAACCAAATATTGGCCCCTCTTACATGGAAACATAAATTTATTTGAAATGCGTGGTAACCGTTTAAGATGCATACAAAATGTGTCAAGCTCTAACAAGTTTACTGTACGATTTCTGTCGTAGCTTGTCGACCAAAGTGTTTCACTCTGACGATAGGAAATGATTCAAGCGAAGCACCAAAATATCTCGCAGTATGAGTTTTGCGGACGTTACGATGTTCTCATTTGAATCAATGTCTCTAACCACTGGTAGGGGAAAACATTAACCAAATCAGAACTTAAAGAACAATCAATAGCCAACGTTAGAACTGTGAATGATAATACTTTATTTCTTACGATATAAATAGTACGAATAAAAAGCTTTTTTTTTTTTTGTTTTTTGTCGGAGGTTGCTACTATCCGATGGAGCGCTCAGACACAACTACAGGTCCATTGTACTACCATTCCGACACCTTACATTAATGTACTTAGTTTTCCCGTCTTTCGAAGAAAAACGAGAAGAAGCTTCAGTGATAGAGAGCTTCGATGTTCGGCACTCACCACGTCAGCCCCGAAGATCCGCCACCTGATGCGAGCATAGGCCGGACAACTGCAGAGAAAGTGTTCTGCTGTGTCATCCTCCTCACTGCAAGCAGGACAGGTAGTGTTGTCGCTTAAGCCCAACACATTTAAGTGTTTAGCAAAAGCTTGGTGGCCCGAAAGAACGCCTACAAGCAGCCTACAGTCGATTCTCCTCAGAGATAGAAGAAAAGATGCTGACCTTTTGCAAATGTCCGGGCGCAGTAGTTTGGTCTGTCTACATCCACCGCAATCGCGTCACCGAATCTTGTGTTCACGAGAAACCCAAGAATCGATAGACGACATGACTAAAGACGCAGGCAGACCCAACACAGGTTCGGGTCCTGAGAAAACTTCTTCTGAACCTTGCCTAGCAAGCTCATCCGAGATCTCATTTCCCTGGATGCCAGTGTGACCTGGTACCCAGACAAGATTCACTGTGTTCAGTCTTCCGACCAAATTCAGAGAAAGCTTGAGTTCTAGCACTAACTTGGACGAGGTAAGAGGGTTTAGAAGCGCTTTTAATGCAGCTTGGCTATCACTGCAGATGCAAATGCCTCTGGCTCTCCACCTGTTGTTCACAATATAGCGCATTGCCATTAGGATGGGAAAAATCTCCGCTTGGAAAACAGATGCATGTTTACCCAAGGGGTAGTAAAGTCGTATATCATCGCATTCCACAAAGACACCAGCACCAGACACCTGCCCGGTTTTGGAGCCATCCGTGAAAATGCGATGGCATTCAATCCATGGTTCAGAGTCTGACCGAAGCCATTCCGTTACCTGTGGAAAGTTGACGTGGTAGTTTTTTAGCAGAAGGATTTCTGGTGTCATTGCATCAGACGGCATATCCATAAGACAGGGGTCAAAGGATAATTCTCGGGCAAGTTCTTCAAAATTCCATTGCGCATGGTACCAAAAACCACCTCTCTTTAAGCGAAAGATGGTTTTTAGCGTACATCCCATGATATATAAGTCAAGGGGAGGAAGATTCATCAAAGCATCTAGAGCAGAGCCCGGGGTGCTAGGGAAGGCCCCTGTGCAGCCGAGACAAGCCGTTCTTTGGAGTTTGGCAAAAGAAGCAGTAACACGTTTCTGCGAAAGCCTGTTCCACCAAACAACTGATGCGTATGAGAGTAGCGGTCTAATCATGGCCGTATAGATCCAAAGGACCCGTTTTGGAGACAAGCCCCATGTCTTACCAAAAGCGCCTTTGCACTGCCAGAAGGTCGACAGCGCTTTATCGGTTTTCGATTCGACATGTTTGGACCACAGAAGTTTTTTATCAAGGATTACACCCAGATATTTGACTTCTTCGGATATAGGGATGGTGACACCTTTAAGCACGAGATGGGACAGGCCAGTGATGATTCTCCTTCTCGTAAAGAGAACAACCGTGGTTTTAAGAGGATTCACTGAAAGCCCATTACTAGTGCACCAGACATCGATCAAATCCAGGGATCTCTGCGCTTGAGAGCAGACAGCCCCTAGATTTGAACCGACAGAAAGAACGGCGACATCATCCGCATAAGCTTGAGTGTAGTTTCCAGGAAAGTTGAGAGCCGTAAGCAGAGAGTTTACCACCATACACCATAGGAGGGGAGACAGAACACCACCTTGAGGGCGGCCCCTATTTACCCCTGTTATGACGCACTTGCCACAATCTGCATCCGCTACCAACGTCCTGTACATTAGCATTGCTTTAATCCACAACACCAAAGTTTCATCTACACCATGCTGTCTGGCTGAGTTACACATACTGTCAAAGGTCGCATTATCAAAAGCACCCTCAATATCGACGAAAATCCCCATCGCGTACTCCTTCCGGTCAAGGGCACTATCAATCCTACCAACAAGGTTTTGAAGCGCAGTCTCGCAGGATTTTCCGCGCTGATAGGCATGTTGCATCTCAGAGAGAGGGTGTGATCGAAGAGCAACTTTGCGCACATGCAGCTCAACCAGTCTTTCCAAACTTTTCAGTAAGAAGGAAGATAGACTTATGGGTCTAAAGCTTTTGGCTAGAGTGTAGTCAGACTTACCAATTTTTGGTATGAAAACCACTTTAACCATTCGCCATGGGGAAGGTATATAGGCCAAGGCCAAGCTCGCGGTGAAAATTCTTTTCAACATTGGCAAAACCTGACTTAAACCTTGTTTCAGCAAAACTGGATAGATTCCATTCGGACCAGGTGACTTGAAACTCTCAAAAGATGCAATGGCATATCTGATAGCATCATCAGTCACCACTCCCGATGCAAAATACCAGCTGTGCCGCGTGGTATTAGTCGGTTCAAATGTAGCCACAGTCGTTTGAAGGGCTGAAGAACACGTAGTAACCTGATTACCCGGAAAGTGAGTCCCAAGTAGAAGACTGAAAGTCTCCGCCTTTGTCTCAGTGTACGTTAAGGATTGCATCCAGTTTACTTGGTCTGTTCCTTTGGAGGACTTTAACAAGCCTACTAGTTGCACTTAGAGATTCGAATAAAAAGCTTACTTAGCAAAATAAATATGCACATGCTTCCAAATTATACTATGCTAGATAGGCTTGCGTTTCAATGTAATTTAAGAACAAAACTACATTGCTGACAAATGAGTATGAGTAATTTTGCGTCTTGAAAGTAAAGGTAATGAATAAAAGCTGTTTATCAAAAAATTAAAACATACAGTGAAACAAACGCTGGTTGCATATGTGGCTTATTAATTCTTGTATTTGGTTGTTGGCATCAACGAAATTTTTAGCATCCCAAATTCGATTTGCGACATAAGTTCCAAAATATTTTGTCGAAAATATTATATCTGGGAGATATTATATATAGATGAAATCAGAAGTATGGTATTATTTTCATATCAACATAGAAATAAGGTCACTTTTTCCCATTGAAAATTGTTTTAATTATTAAGAATCGTCGAATAGAATATGGGGCGCGGGCATGCTGCCCTGCTGCATTCCCCCTGCTTGGTCTCACTATTAGATTTAGAGTAGGCGCGAGGTTGGGTATATGCAAAGATTTATTGGGTAGAAACAAAGTTTACATATCATATGTGACACCTCCCCGGCTAAGTATTTTTGGTCTCCAAAAAAAAAAAAAATTATTTTATAAGCAAAAAACCTTACCAATAACTTCAACAGAGTTTTTTTTGTAACAACGTTTCAGATATTTAATAGATTAAACGAGAAAAAAAAATATTTTTATCAATAAGTATATTTTAAATACAAAAAACATTTTTATTTCCTGTAAATATTTTAAGTTTTACTCATAATAAGTGATTTAAATTTTATAATATATAGAAAACAACTCTTAAAACATAATTTCTTTTATGGACTCAAAACATTATTACTTAGTGCCATTTTTTTAATTTGTGCTAATTACTTAAACATTATTATTTTAGTTTTTGACAATATTCATTTTACTTTATACTCTTTATTTATGATTCTTAATAATAACAATTTTATTTATTTTATTTTTTATTCAAGAACTTTATTTTAATAATTTTCTGGACGAGGGTTAACCGTCAGCAAAAC
The DNA here is from genome assembly GCA_963576555.1 of Ferdinandea cuprea. NCBI lineage: Eukaryota > Metazoa > Arthropoda > Insecta > Diptera > Syrphidae > Ferdinandea > Ferdinandea cuprea. The sequence continues at coordinate 100,721,953 of OY754958.1, read as the reverse complement.
CTTAATACCCACAATTCAGCAACAATTCTCTCACAAAATATCTTTAAACACATACCTTCAGAAACATTTGATGTATTACTTTAATTAATCGAATTGCATAAATTTTAATTTAATTATTTCCTGCAAATATTTTTCCGAACTACACCATGTAAACCAAACTATTTTCTTTTTGCTTGAACCCTAAACGCACTCTTTTCCAAACAAATATCTGACACCTACATGTTCATTCAACCGAAACACAGCTTTCAAAATTCATTAACGAGTGACATTTCGGCAAACGGTTTCAAAACAAATAAAAAATTAAGAAGAAATACAGTCGTTAGATTTTGAACAGTGAAAAGAACAAATATTTAAAAATGGAACTATTCAAAATAAAGAAGAAAACAAATCATTACGAACTGGAAGATGCAAAATATAGAGTTCTAGGAATTTTGATATGTATATTATCGCTTTAATTGTTTGCGTGATACTTTATGTTTCGGTTCGTAGATTTATCAAATGTGTAGTTCCCCTCTGTCACGAATTGGTTTAATTTTTTGTATTTTGAATTTTTCTTGACGGTTGTTCTATTTCGTACTATATCTACACATTGATTCTTACTTGTTCCTCTATGTTGGTGCTTGTTCCTGTTCATTATTCTTATTTCTTTTTCATTTTGAAACTTTTCTGATAATGATGCAATGTCTTCCTTGGTAAGGTTTTTAGAAATAAAATCTAAAGGTCTGAACTTGGTCGTCGAATGTATAGTGGAATTGTATATTCCAATAATATTAAACAACTTTTCGTTTAACTCGGAATTATCTTTGCTAACATTCATAATTCTTAGGTGTTCGTTTAAAGTACCATGCAGCCTTTCGATATCAGAATTGCCGGTTTTAAGTGCTGCTGTCGCAATATACATGTGTCGCCATCGGACACAATTTTGTTTGGCTTTCCAAGAAATTGTATCCTTTGCTTTATTGCACCAAGAATGGCAATCCAATTTCTGTCAATGGTAGTTAAATACATTTTTCCACGTTCGGGAAACCAAATATCCATGTGGATAATATCGTTGAAATGCTTAGGTTTCTCTGTTAATTCCATCTGTACTTGCAGTGGTTGTCGATCATGTTTTGCGAGATTACAAATTGCACAGTTGTTGTTGAACTTTTGAATCTCAATTTGTAAATTTGGATAAAAGTATAAACTTTTTAGTTCCAAGAACATTCCATTTATACCTCGATGATTTGTACTTAAGTACTCATTTGTTATTATTGTTATAAGTTCATTTTTGTCTACAATGTCTTTCAACTTACGATTAGATTTTAACAGTTTTAGATTTCTATTCATAGAGAAATATTTCACATAAATATCTTGAAATTTAAGATACAATGATGAATCATCGCAATGTAGGCAGATAAGGCCTTTGTTGATCAACAGACGCTTCATAATATTAAGATGGTCGCTCTACCTTGTGTTACCTGGGCAAGATTTTGAATTTTCTTGTGAACTATTTTCATTAATATTTTTTCTGTAGGTCCATAAAAAAGATGAATTTGATTTTTAAAAAGGTTTACAGGATTTTCAGTGATATAAATGTAACGAGTTTCATCTTCCGTCGCACTGTGGATGGTAGTACCAGTAGACATAACTTCGTTGTTATTATTCATCGGTACTAAAACTTGAGAAATGGCTTCTCCGTCATAGCGTTTGTTACTAATCGATTCTTCGTTATTGAAGATGTCTAATAAACTAACTTCATCGTTAGCCTTCGACATATCTTGAGTTTCAAATCTGTCAATATACCTACTTAGACCATCTGCTACGCAATTTTCTTTCCCCTTAAGGTACTCGATATCAAAATCATATTCATTGAGCATAATTTTCCAAAGTTGGAGCTTCACGTTTGGCTCTTTTATCCCATTTAGCCATACAAGGGGTTTGTGATCTGTTCGAACAACAAATCTTCTGCCGTATAAATAAGTCCTGAAATATTTCACAGACCACACTACCGCAAGGAGCTCCTTTTCAATAGTGGAATAATTTAGCTCGTGTTTGTTAAGCGTTCGAGAAGCATAACAAACCGGATGGTTGTCTTGGCTTAGCACGGCTCCTAAAGCATAACCAGATGCGTCTGTGGTAAGTACAAATCTTTTTGTGAAATCTTCGCTTCTAAGGATCGGATCGGAAGTAAGCAACGTTTTTAAGGTGTTAAATGCCTTAGTATAATGGGGGTCAGATATTTTTAAACTTTCAGATTTTTTTAAATATTTTATCGTAGGATCGTTTTATAACGGGTGATTTTTTAAGAGGTTTAGAACTTTTTTTAAAAAAAAAACACAAAAAATTCGAAAAAATGAATGAAATATTTATTTGAATCGATAGTTTGAACCTTGCAATTTAATGTTTAAAGATAATTTCATGCAAATGTTGACCGCGGCTGCGTCTCAGGTAGCCCATCCGCTGAGTCCAATTTTGGCATACTCTTTCACACATATCGGCCGGTATCTCACGAATGAATGCATGGATGTTGGCTTCCAGTGCGTCAATCGAAGCGGGCTTGTCCCTATACACATTAGCCTTGGCATACCTCCACAAAAAATAATCTAATGGTGTCAAATCGCACGATCTAGGCGGCCAATTGACCGGCCCGAAACGTGAAATTAACTGTTCACCAAACTCGCCTCGCTTTGCGCCATTGTTTCGCGTGCTGTGTGGCATGTGGCACCGTATTGTTGAAACCACATATCATGCAAGTCAAGAACTTCCATTTCGGGAAGTTTGTTATCATCGCTCGGTAGCGTTCACCATTGACAGTAACGCTGCGATTCGCATCATCTTTGAAGAAATATGGCCCAATAATGCCGCCGGCCCATAAACCGCACCAAACAGTGGCTTTTTCGGGATGCATTGGTAGCTGTTGCAATGCTTCTGGCTGATCTTCACTCCAAATGCGGCAATTTTGCTTATTTACGTACCCATTCAACCAAAAATGAGCCTCATCGCTGAACACAATTTTTCGATAAAAAAGCGGATCCTCGGCCAGCTTTCCAAGAGCCCATTCACCAAAAATTCGGCGTTGTGGTAGGTCGGCTGGCTTTAGTTCTTGCACCAGCTGTATCTTAAAAGGCTTTACGCCCAAATCCTTCCGCAAAATTTTCCACGTAGTGCTGTAACAAAGGCCTAATTGCTGGGAACGGCGCCGAATCGACATTTCGCGGTCTTCTGTCACACTAGCTGATGCGGCCGCAATATTTTCTTCAATACGCACAGTACGTAAACGTGTTGGTGGTTTAATGTCCAACAAAGTTAATTTGGTGCGAAATTTGGTCACAATCTTCCGAATAGACTGCTCAGAAGGTCGAGAATGCCGATCATAAAATGTAAGCAGCGCGCGATGAACATTTCGAACCGAGCACGAATTTTGATAGTAAAATTCAATAATTTGCAAGCGTTGTTCATTTGTAAGACGATCCATGGTTAAATTGCAAACCAAACTGAAGCTGTTTGACAGTGACACAAGGTACTAAACACACGTCAGCTGTCAAAAAAAGTGTTGCCAAAACCAAACCAGCTAAAAAATCACCCTTTACCTTTCACAGTAGTTGGTAATTTCATTTTAGTGATTGATTCAATTTTGTTTTTGTCTGGTTTAATTTCATTATTTACAATAAGATGACCTAGGTATTTGGTAGATAAGTCAGCGAAAATGCATTTGTTCACTTGAATTTTGAGGTTGCTCTCTTTGAATTTTTGAAATATTTCTTGAGAGAAAGTAAATGCTCCTCAAAAGTCGTGGAAAATACAAGAATGTCATCCAAGTAGACTACACAAATCTTATTGATGTAGTCTCTAAGCACATGGTTCATTAGTCTCTGGGGCATTCTTTAACCCAAAGGCATTCGCAGAAACTCATAGTGCCCATTCCTAGTTGAGAATGCTGTTTTCGATCGGTCGCGAGGATCCACTTCAATTTGGTGAAATCCTTTCGAATTGTAAGGGCTACTATTGTTTCTAGTATAATTATTATTTTGATTATTGTTTCTGTAGGGTAAAGTATAATTTTCTTGGCTAGCATTATAGTTTTGAAACCGGTTTCTCTGTCTAAAGTATTCAGGAGACACATTGGGTTCATAGGATTGGTGATTAATTTCAAGAATTATTTTATAGGCATCGTTGAGTGATTGTGGATTTCGACAGAGCACAATAGTTTTTGTGGGCTCGGGTAAATTGTTTTTAAAAACATCCAGGGCAATACTGTTGTTGGATGCAATAACTTCGTGGTCATTATTGTTATTGCTTAAAAGAAGGGAATAATTTATTCGACTTAAAATTTGATTTATACTATTGTAATAGTCGCCTACATTTGTATTTACTCGTGCTGTTCTTATTTGGTCTAATAATGTATTAACAGAAAGTCTTTCACAAAAATTATTTTTTAAAATTTCTTTAACCTGTTCCCAATTTCCTATTCTTCCATGCTTTTGATCAATGCTCAGAATGACAAACTTTTCGCCACCAAACGGAGAATCATTCGCCTAGAAACTAAAAGAAACTGGGCAGCGGACGAGTTCTAGCCCCGAATAAGAACGGATTCACTGTTTACAACTCTGCAAAATGAACAAAACACACAATGACTTTCGGTTCTGCACGTGGAATGTTCGTACATTGAACAGATCGCTAGCAGAAGCCCTAGACTGCTTTAAGGCAGATATCACATCCAGGAAGTGGGATGGGCGGGTAAAGGAGAGAGAGAGAAAAAACTGTGAATTTTAATACCGTATATGGAACGCTGCTTTTGTTTGCTCATCTAGACTTAAGCGAAAAGTCGGGCGACTAAAAATCCTCTTTTTTGTTCCTCCTCGTGAGCACTCAAATGACTAATCCAAAAACGGCATGCCTCCTATTCAAATGTACAAAAGTACTAAAAACCTTCGGCATCAGTACCAAGCCAGTGGTTGAACAGGAATACCGAGGCACTTTCGGTTTATTTTATAAGTCCCTTCCTCTAGAAGTGCGTTGTTCTGGCTGGAGCAATCTCTATTCAACAGAGAAAAACCTCTTTTCCTCAACCCGATTCGAAAAGGATCTATTCAGCGGCCATTATAACGCGATTGGATTGTTAAAGAAAGAGAATGGATCGTACATGTACACGAGATGATATTATCAACTTGTTTATTGAGTGCTCTCACACCAACACCCCGCGTCTTGGGTATACTTACCATTGCCTTGATAATGACCTTGACACATATATACTCCATCTCTTTTGTTTTTAATTTTTTTTAACAACGGAACGAGGAGTACTGTATATCATCATGTATTCGAACAAACTCTTTAAGCCCTTTGCCTTCTATTTTTCCTTTTCACTGGCACTAGCTCGTTTTCAAAGCTTTTATATTTTTTCACAGAATAATGCCTTTCTTTACTTTACTTATTTCATGGTCAATATCTGAAAGTGTGCAAATGTCTTAAATAGATGTAGAAGTCGGTCTTGACTTTTTTAACTGGCTTAAACAAAATGTAGTACTTATATTATTTTAACCTTAAACCCCGTCTTTCAATTGTGGGGCATGGTTTTGATTTAGGGCCAACTAATATATTTATTGGCTTATGATCAGTTTCTAAATCATATTTTCTTTCAAGCAGACATATATATTTAAGTGTTCTACAGCCCAAATCAACGCCATTGCTTCTTTTCCTTTTCGGCTGTATTAACGCTCGCAGTTTATTAATTTCCAAATGCTATCAATTTTGGTCCTTTTATATTATTTGTGTGAAAACTGCAACCAACCCCACTGTGCTTGCATCTGCAGATACCTGTGTCCTATCATTCAAAGCCAAATGATTTAGTTTTCGTTAATGATGTAATCAGGTTTTCAAACCCAAATTTTTGTTTTGGTAACCAAAACTTATTTAACATCAATTTTTAATATCCCTTTTTGATCATTTAATAATACATTATAATGGCTTATTGTTTTCTAAGATAGACTAGGATATCATCCATGAAATTAACAACACACTCACATTATTACATCTTTTCTATAATTTTTAGAAAATTTCTGAGGCACAAGTTATGCCAAACATTAATATTTTACATTGATATAAGCCTCTTTGTGATTTGAATGTTGATGTGTATCGAATCAGGATGAATTTCGACCTCGTGGAATGCGTATCTTTTCCTAACAAATTATTTGTACCGCCCTTTATAAGGTAAAATATATCTGTTTTTTAGTATTGTGAACTACTATTTTACTTTCGAATGAATCTATAACTACTAACGGATTCTTACTGGCATATTTTATTTGGGTTTATTTATTATTTCATTGTAAACTTGAACTTTTGTTCAGTTCTAAATGACAATTACCTCTTATATCCGATTAGTGACGAATGACGCTTTTTATTCATAGCCCAACATTTTATGTATTGAGAAAAGTGATTGATTTTAGTTCATACTTTTTATACACTATGATCAACTATCGTGTCAACTTGTGAGGCCTTTAAATTTATGCTAGAAAGCTGAAATTTGGAACTGATACTCCATAGTGTTTCGAAATTGTAAAATGTAAAAACTTTTTAATTACGCCCACTGCCACGCCCACAATTTAGAAGAAAACGTTTTAAAGCTGTAGTTGAAGAGATACAGAGTTAGAACCTTTACAAAATATGTAGACGTAGACCCTTACAAGTATGTAGGAGTTTCTTGCCAAGAATATGTAAAGACAACGAAAACAAAGGATAACAAAATACTTAGGCAATAGTATAGTATATCACCCCATACTTTTTGGGGGCGTTTTTAAAAAAAAATTGTTTTGCGTTATAAATTTGTGGATTGTAGATTTTCCTTATGTTTTTAAATGATCTTGATAATAAATTTATATATTTTTCAAAGTTGCTGTTTTTATTTTTATTTGTTATTTCGTGAATTTTTCTTGTGTTTGCTTATTTATTTTCATATTCTTCTCGCTAGTGGTCTACAATTTAGAGCGTATTTGCTTCTAAAATTTTTTCTTTTAAAGACACTGTCACCAATAGTCAAACAATTTTTTTTTAATTCTTCTGATAAAAATTTGTTTGTTATGTGATCTATTGTACAAGTGCTGTTGTACAAGTTTTCACGATTGAGTCATCACCCAACCTACAAAAATGCTAACGGTGCACACGCGCATCCGCTTCACACCTGGAAGTCATTCCCACCGGGAAACCCGATCCGAGGCGCATGATGTACGGTGGATCTGCATGGGAACTGCAGATCAGCATTTTATATAGCTTTAAGAAAATTGTAATATGAATAATTTTAATGGAATTGTGTCAGTCTTAATTTGGCGGTCACCAAGAATAAATGTAACAAATTTGAATTAAAGAATCTTGCGTTTGATATCAAAGAACCAGTGGGAGGTTCTTATTTAATTTTTTTGTACATTAAGGACAAGAAATCCTTTACTGGCGCCCGAGCAGGGACCTCCCAGTTTTCGCGAAATAAAATAAGTGATAAAATAGAAGTGAATCCTCATCTAAGGATATTCGCGGAATAAATAAAAGTTACGCTAGAAATAAAACTCTCAAGATTTGTTGCACCGAAAAATTAATTAGTAGTGTACACTTGCAAAAGGAAATCAGTGCAAATAAAAGATAACTATTCAAAAGTAAAAGTGCGTTATCAAGAAAACGGACAAAGCAAGAAACGAATTTCCAAGAGCTAGTGCAAAGAAAAAGTGATACTTTAAGAAGATAAAGATAAGAAATAAAGATAAGAGAAAAAGTGCGTAATAAAGTAAGAAACGAATTTCCAGAGTTAGTGCAAAGAAAAGTGATACCTTATGGGAAGAAGATACCCGAAATAAAAATAAGAGAAAAAAGTGCGTTATCAAGTAAACGAATAAAACAAGAAGCAAATTTCCAAGACTTAGTGCAAGGAAAAGGAAAAATTAAAGCTGTTGAAAGGACAGGTCTGGGGGAATCAGATGGGGAAACGACCGGAAATCGAGAGGTGCTGCAGGGCCCAATTGACGAGGCCGAGTTAAAAGAAATTTCGAAGCTACCTGACGCTGTGAAAGAGCTTCAGGTTTTCGAGGGTGATCCAGTACACTACGTATCCTGGGTGCATAGCGTGGAAACTGTGCTAAAGGATTATAAAATTGTACGAACTAAGCCCATTTACAGGGCGATCTTACAGAATATTAGGCAAAAAATTAGGGGAAGGCCGATTCCGCTCTTATATCTTATAACATCTTTGATTGTGAATGGAGCGCGGTCAAAAGGGTTCTCTCTCTGCGCTATGCAGATAAGAGGGACCTTCGGACACTCGCACATCAGCTGAGCCAGCTGAAGCAAGGGTCCTCCAGAGTGGATGATTTTTATGCCACTGTTAACCATCAGTTCTCCCTTATTATAAGTAAAATTCGGTCTGAAACTTATTCATCCGAGACTATAGATGCCCTGGTGGAAGCTTACCGCAACCGGGCATTGGATGTCTTTGTGCGCGGGTTGCACGAAGACCTCCCGAGACTTCTTATAATCCAGAAGCCGAAAACTCTCCCTGAGGCCTACACCGCTTGCCTCGAGATGCAGAACCTCAATTTTAGGAACAATTCTGTACATGTACAGGCACAGAACACTATATCATCTAGATTTTCTCGTTGACACTGGTGCTAATAAAATTTTTGTCAAACCAATTTTAGCACCAGTATCCTTGTCCGTCCGAAACCCTTTCTTCATCAATAGTCCTGCTGGAAGGATATTGATAAAAAACAAAATTCGCGGCAAATTTTTTTTCTTTGTTGGCTGTGACCTAGATGTGACCTTTTTCATCCTTCCCAGTTTAGAGTCGTTTGATGGTATAATCGGCGACGATACTCTGAAGGAATTGAGAGCCATCATTGATAGAGAAAAAAATCAACTAATAATTAAACCAGATATAGCAATTCCCCTAAAAAACAAATCGTCCGACGTCGTGAATAATCTGGTCATACTAAACAAAAACGTTTCCGAATCTGCTAAACTCCAACTTGAATCTCTTTGTAATAAGTTTAAAGATTTATTGGGTCCTGTCAATAACGACAAGGTTAAAACCAACGTTAGGGCCGAAATACGAACGACAACGGATGAACCAGTTTACACAAAGAGTTATCCATACCCGGCTTGCATGCGGGAGGAGGTCGAGAGGCAGGTTAATGAAATCCTAACGGAGAACATCATTCGACCATCAAACAGCCCATATAATTCGCCTATATGGGTTGTACCAAAGAAACCTAAGCCTAACGGGGAAAAGCAGTACAAGATGGTCATAGATTACAAACGTCTTAACTCTGTAACCATTTCTGACACTTACCCTATTCTCGATATAAACAACACTCTTGCAAGCCTTGGCGATGCGAAACTCTTCACAACATTAGATTTGACTTCCGGCTTCCATCAAGTAGCCATGAGGGACAGAGACATCCCCAAAACTGCGTTCTCTGCGATGAACGGCAAGTTTGAATATGTTAGACTGCCTTTTGGGCTCAAGAATGCTCCGGCCATCTATCAGAGAATGATAGATGACGTCCTGAAGGAGCTGATTGGGAAAATCTGCTATGTCTACATAGATGATATCATCACCTATAGTAAAACAGAGGATGATCACTTGAGAGACATAGAGATAGTTTTTTCAAAAATTCATGAAGCTGGATTAAAAATCAATCTAGAAAAAACACACTTTTTAGACACGAGTGTAGAGTTCCTTGGATACCTGGTGACCCCTCGGCAGGTATTCTTCCCAACCCAGAAAAGGTAAAAGTCATTGAGGCCATTCTTCCTCCAAACACCTTAAAGAAGTTGAAGAATTTCCTGGGACTTACATCATATTACCATAGGTTTATAAGAGACTATGCTAAAATTGCAAAACCTCTAACAAATCTGACTCGCGGCGAGCTATCACAGGTAAGAGCCAACCAATCTAACAAAGTTCCTATTCAATTAGACGAAGCTGGACTTAAGGCATTCGCAACCCTAAAGCAACTCCTTACTTCGGAAGAAGTATTAGCTTTTCCTGACTTTGAAAGACCCTTTAATTTAACAATAGATGCTTCAGACTATGCCATTGGTGCTGTGCTGTCCCAAGGCGAGCCTGGTAAAGATAAGCCAATTTCATTTATCTCCCGTTCTTTAAACAGAACGGAAAGGGGCTACGCGATGAACGAGAAAGAACTTCGTGCCATAGTTTGGGCACTTGACAATCTTAGGAACTATCTATATGGTGCCAAAAATATCAGAATATTCACTGATCACCAACCATTGACTTACGCACTTAGTAATAGAAATTACAATGCGAAACTTAAGCGTTGGAAGTCACGTATAGAAGAGTACAACTACGAGTCGATTTAAACACCTGGTAAATCAAACTTTGTGGCCGATGCTCTCTCCCGACTCCGAACGGAGGTCAATCACCTTTCAGGTGCAAATTCCCCTTCCTCGCGAACAGACACAGCAAGCATACCAGCGGAGACAGCCACAGATGATGCGGACGAAGGACAGACACAGACAAATACAGAGACTGCTGAAGAGGGATGAAGCGTAAGGACAGACGAAGTAGAAACGGGCACTGCCGAGGAAGGACTGCGAGAACTTTCTCTGACTGATAGCGAGGATTTCGGCACTATGCATACTGCCGAGCAAGATAGCTCTGATTTAATACCTCATGTAGAGGCTCCGATTAATGTTTTCCGTAACCAGCTAATCTTCAAGATTGGCATCGACCTTTGCTCCTACGAGGAGCCACACCCCGGTTACCATCGCCACTACATCTCCACAAGGCAGTTAGACAGGTATAAACTCAATGAGGCTTTAAAAGAAAATCTTAATCCGAATGTGATAAATGGATTAAAAATTCCCGAAGAATTCCTTGGAGTGCTCCAAAACGTATATCTTGAAAGTTTCGGAAAATATAAAATTAGGGTGACACAAAGGATTGTGGCAGATGTCGCCAACGCAGAGCGGAAATTCGATATCATAGAAAAACAGCACCGAAGGGCTCACCGCGCTCCTAGGGAGAACAAAGAACAGATCCTAGAACAATTCTACTTCCCACAAATGATGTCTAGTATAAGGAAATATGTTGCTTTCTGTGAAGTTTGTAACCTTAATAAATACGACAGACATCCCATGTACACTGAATTGCAAGCTACGCCTATTCCCAGGTATCCATGCAAAGTAATACACATGGATATTATGGAGATTCAGAATGAAAAGTTCCTTACCGTTGTGGATAAGTTTTCGAAGTTCTTAAAATTATTCCACATCAAAGACAGGTCAGCCATCTACATGAGATCAAAAATAATTAAAATATTGCATTATTTTACTGTTCCTCTAACCTTAGTCACAGACAATGAAAGGGGTTTTCTCAGCCCAATCGTTCTAAACCTGATTAGGAGTCAATTGATTTAGTAGTCAAATTGTACCTTACCCCATCCCACAGAAGTGAGGTTAATGGCCAAACAGAGAGGGTTCACTCTACAATTTTGGAAATATATAGGTACCTTAGAGCAGAACATTCAGACCTAAAAGTCAAGGAACTCGTCTACGTGGCTGTTGATCGGTACAACAACACCGTACATTCTGTGACCAACAGAAAACCCACCGACGTATTTTTTAATAGGTCACAAAGAGTTAATTATCAAAATCTTTTAAATATTCGCTCAAAGATCAACAAACCCTTAGGGGATTAATAAAAAGAAATATGAAAGCTAGGAACAAAAGACAAAATCTAAAAAGAGTGGTCCCGAGAAGATACTATCCAGGCGATGTAGTATATATTGCTATTAAAGGCATACAAAGTAACAAACCTTTATATAGAGGGGAAATCGTTGCCAAAAATAATCGGGTAACTATATTAACAGTGAGCGGTAAAAAAATTCACAAGGCTCACTAAAAAACCATAAAGTGACTTATAGCACCCTCAAATTATAACAGAAAAAAAAAGAAAAATTGTATTTAACTAAAGTTTTTTCCCTTCTCTTTTCAAAAAAAACAAAAAAAAAAAAAAAAAAGAATGATTACTGAAACCAAATACAGTATTAAATTGACTAAAGGACTATATTATCCTACCATAATACGCCTTGAAGAGTAGCTCTCACGAAACAAGGGGTCGGTTCACTTAAATAATTATTTAACCATAATTGCGGTGGTGTTGATTTTCGTACCCTAGTAGGTTGTTTGAAATTTTTAACCTTACAACCAAAGCGGACAAATACGAACCTTCCAATCCGGAGTGACTACCCCGAAAATTTAATGGAGAGCTACCTCATCGGGATTCTAACAAAAAAAAAATTATTTCCAAAGAGTCTATTGAATTAATAATACAAAAGATGGAAAAATCAGAAGAATATTACAATTAAAACAATTTAAATCAGATGAAAAATCGAATATGGGACAAAGATACAATTTTAATGTTCATCTTAATAAAAAAGAAAAATGAAAAAAAAACACACCTACATTAGATCTAAGAATTAAAAATCAAATATATTTGTCAGTACTTAGACCCTACAACTATGTCATAATGACGTAGCTTAGATATTAAGATTTAAGTGTTAGTTTCATGTTTAATAAACCTTGATTATATTGCAGATTAGTAGTTCTTTTCACTCCCATGCAGACTCTGCATATCTTCGCCTACGAATCCCCGATTGCAACGATTAAAGAGGGAAACGCTTGGGTGACTAACGGGTTTTTTAAATTGATACACATTATTGATTTGACAAAATATGACATACTTATAAAAGACACTGAACGACTTATGCTGGAAAATATAAAGGACAAAGAAGCACGCCCCATTTTGAGGTATCATTTAGATCAAATCAAGGATCGCCTTAACGAACTCAGCGACGCAAGGTCAAGGAAAGTTAGGTAAATAAATTGGATAGGAGCAGCTTGGAAATGGGTAGGTGGATCTCCTGACGCAACAAAAAACGGTAGACAAATTGACTTAGACTTCTCACGATTCATTATTAGCCATGACTTAACGGGAAATGTCTTAATATAGGTAACACATCCGTGTGCGAGGAGGACGTTCTCGAAGAACTACCGGAAGACTCTTGCTTACCCATAATCCTCAAGGGAGGTAACGCAATTTGCGATTACAGGACAACGAATGCAGAAATAGTCGAACTGATCGGAGAAAACACAATTTTCCTGACAAACTTCAATGGGACGATTTTAAATAAAAATTCATCTATTCCTTTAGTAGGTACCTACCTGATACAGCTGGACAACGACACAGTCCACATAAACGAGAAGACGTACCATAGCAAGGTGGCTTTCAGTCTGCAGGCACTTCCTCCGGTCCTGGCTAATGTAACAAACAACAGGGTTAAACCTAACTTGGAATACGTGCATGACCTTAGCACGAGGAACATCAAGCTCATTAACGCTTTAAATAGAAACCTTAACTCTTCTATCATTACAGAAATTTTAATTATTATAGCTGTCATTACCACCATCACCATATTCTGGAGAAAAATCTACGGAAAGATCAATATCCCAGAGCTTCGCCTATCCTATCGTCGAAGACCAATTCCACGTCCTTTGCCACGACAACCCGAAGGAAATCAGAGTTCACTGCCCTGTCAATCGAGTGATCTGCGGGACGCAGATATTTAAAGGGGCGGCAGTTATCACGATTGAGTCATCACCCAACCTACAAAAATGCTAACGGTGCACACGCGCATCCGCTTCACACCTGGAAGTCATTCCCACCGGGAAACCCAATCCGAGGCGCATGATGTACGGTGGATCTGCATGGGAACTGCAGATCAGCATTTTATATAGCTTTAAGAAAATTGTAATATGAATAATTTTAATGGAATTGTGTCAGTCTTAATTTGGCGGTCACCAAGAATAAATGTAACAAATTTGAATTAAAGAATCTTGCGTTTGATATCAAAGAACCAGTGGGAGGTTTTTATTTAAATTTTTTTATACATTAAGGACAAGAAATCCTTTACTTACATCTTTAAATCCACATTTAAAATCAAATAAATATTGTTGGAACCTCTCATAGCTATATCTTGTGTAATTAGTTCGTAAAGCCAAAGCCTCCAAATGAAGTAAATTTGCCCATTTTAGCATGTATATAAGTGGTGTTTTCTTAGAAACTTTAGGTTGGCGGCACTATTTTAACTGGCGGCCATTTTGTCAGATATCAAGTGATTAATTTTTAGTTTAGTTTGACATTTCAACATGAATAGACTGACGCCTGGAACGCTTACAAATTGTGCAAATTAATTTTGCAAATCATAATTCTGTTCAAAATACGTATCGCGGACTACGTTCATTTTAAGGTCATCATAAACCTCCATCAGAGCAATTCATTCGATTAACTATGGATTAACTATTTGCCACCACGTTTACTCCAAATGATAAAACGCATCCACAGATATGTCATATAGTGCATACAGAAGTCATTGCTGCTCTAGAGCGTAGCGTAGGGGAAGACCCGAAGTCTATCCGCCATCGTGCAACGATGCTGGCCAGAACGTTACAGTCAATGGTGACCGCTATAGAGCCATGATTACTGACTTTTTCGTTCATCAATTGAACAACCATGAAGTGCAGGAGCTGTGGTTTCAATATGACGGCGCAATATGTCATACAGCTCGTGACATAATTGATTTATTGAAGGAAACGTTTGGTAACCACACAGTTTTATGTTATTGACCCATGAATATGCCTCCAAGATCGTGCGATCTAACGCCGCTTGACTATTTTCTGTGGGTATATGAGAAGCCGCTAGTCAACGCCGATAAGCCCGAAACAATTGATCACTGATATACGGCCACGTTTTAAAAAGTCATCGAAAATTAGATTTCCAGATTAGACTATATCCAAACCAGCCGTGGCGGTTATATTTTAAAATCAGATATAAAAAATTATAATGCCAGAAGATTATCATTCGAATAAAGTAAATTTCATGTCAATTTTAAAACATCATCTTTGTTTTGTTCCATTTCAAAATTCTACACCTCTAAAAAAGCACTCTTTATATGTGGAGCGTCCTTTGCCATTTCTTCCTACGTATACCCACGAAAGTACTATCACAATCGATCAGAAAACCTTTTTTGAGTGGGTAAAATAGTTGACACTTTCGTTCCGAATTTAAGGGTTACCTTAATAGAACATCATGTTATTGTTACAATAATTAACACATAAGCTGCTTATAGTTCGTAACACCCCATAATATTCGTTATAGACTATTAAAGGTATATACATATGAAGCCAATTACTATTAGCAATATCCGTCCGTCACCTTTAGGCCCGCTACCACGCCCACAATTAAGAAAAAGCTCTTTTAATGGAATAAAGCAATAAGAGCTTTACAAAATATGTCGACACTCACAAATTCACCATACAAAGTTTTTTAAAACGCCTACTTATTGGGGGCGTTTTTTTTTCAAACAAAATGTTGCTTTCCACAAAACGTTTCCATACAACGTTTTTGAACAGACATTAGCGGTCAAAACGCCAACACTCTGGACTTGTTTCTTACCTCCCACCCTGATACACTTTAAATGTATTATCGCCTCTAGGTTCGTCAGACCATTGTATCATATCGGCGAATTTCTCGTACTCCAGCCACACAGTTAAAGAACAAGCTCCTAAAAGAACCGTATCCCTAACAGGATAAAGTGTATCAGACCTAAGGAAAACGCGTGGTGTGACTTGAGCTGTAAAGAAGCTATCAGGGCTAAGGAGGTAAGTTTTCGGTCATTTAAGGCCAACCCAACTGAGGAAAACCGAAAAAAGTTCAAACGAGCTAGAAATGACTCATGCAATGCTCACATTAATCAAATTCTCCTACGACCAAAAGTTGAGGCAGAAAATACTACAAAGTCCCAAAAACTTTTGGTCGTTTGTTAAGAATATTAAAAATTCGGCCTCATCATCTATCCCGACACTCATTTGCAATGACACCCCAGCTGTCAGCTTTTCGGATAAAGCCAATCTGCTCGCTGCTCATTTTGCAGATAGCTCAACGCTGCCAGATTGTACCTTCTCACCCTCTGAACTCGAGCGCGTAGAATCTTCTATGGGACCGATCCATTTTCGCACCCGTACAGTGGCAAGAGTTCTTCGAGATCTCAACATACATAAATCCGCTGGTCCAGATGGTATTTCCCCTATCGTTCTGAAGAAGTATTCTTCCACGCTGGCAAAACCAGAGCGTAAGCTTTTCTATCTGTCCTATTCTTCAAGGCTCTTTCCGAGAAGATGGAAAACAGCATTTGTCCAGCCCGTCCCAAAAAAGGCGAATCTTCCTCTGTCTCCTCCTACCGAACAATTGCACAAACGTCCCTTCTTTCCAAGGTCATGGAAACGCTGATAAATCGTCAGCTTATGAAATATCTCGAATCCCGAAAACTTCTTAATGACCGGCAGTACGGTTTTCGCAGCAACAGGTCCACTGGTGATTTGATGATGTATCTAACCGAAAAGTGGAACCAATCTATTCACCATGGTGGTGAAAGCAAGGTCATTGCGCTTAATACTCAAAGGCATTTGACAGAGTTTGGCATCAAGCTCTCTTGTCGAAAATGCGTGCATTTGGGATCGATGTAACCCTTCTTCAATGGATTAGAAATTACCTTTCGGACCCCTTCAATACAAGTTGTTTTGGACGTTTTCAAGCCTACAACTCACCAAATAAATGCTGGTGTCCCTCAAGGCTTCTGTTTTGTCTCCGACTCTCTTTCTCATTTTTATCAATGACCTCCTGTCTGTCACTTCTAATCCAATTCATTCCTTTGCTGATGACAGTACCCTCAGCTTTACATATTCGTTTTCTGAACTGGAACGGCAACGTATGTTAAGCTCATTGAATTCCGATCTTGACAGCATACTTAAATGGGGTAAAACCAACGGAGTGGAATTTAGTGCTTTCAAAACAAGGCGTTCATTCGCCCAAAACTTGAGTACAACGCTCGTATCTGGTCTGGTGCACCAATGACATATTTGGAGCTACTTGACAGGATTCAAAAACGTGCGGTAAAATTTATCGGCGATCGAGACATCACGAAATCATTTGACTCTCTTAGTCATCGTCGTGATGTCTCCTGTCTGTCATTGTTTTACCGGTACTTCCACCACAAGTGCTCAAATGAAATAGCCAGTTGCATTCCACCCCTACAGCAATTCAACCGTATTGCTCGCCATGCTAGGAATGCACATCAGTTTACCCTCAAGCCTGCATTCGGACGTACAGTGCAATACAAGGATTTGTTTCTTAACCGTACAATACGAATGTGGAATGCTCTACCCGCTCTGTTTTTCCTACGCATTATAGTTTACAGACATTTAAAACCAACGTGCATCGGTATCTCCTTTTTTCTAATCCTTCACTTCCCTAATGCCCGCACTGTGTTACTTCATTATAAGGGTATCCAAAATCCCTTTAGTGTGCGTACATTATAAAAATAAAAAAAAAACCCCAAAGTCGTATAAAAGCATCTTGTTTTTCTTGGAGAATTTTCTAATCAGCCAATGCATTTGGTTAAATCTGATAACGAGCTCCCGCGTTTCTCTAAACCCTATCCTAGGGGTATATTAATAAACCCCAAAGTCGTATAAAAGCATCTTGTTTTGCTTGGAGAATTTTCCAATCAGCTAATGCATTTGGTTAAATCTGATAACGAGCTCCCGCGTTTCTCTAAACCCTATCCTAGGGGTATATTAATTTTGACATATATTTTGTAACTCCCCTTAATATTCTTCGTAGACCCCTAAAAGTTTATATATATAGAGAGAGAGAGCGTGATAGAGTTAGACATATATAGTGTTACAACCTTCACAAAATATGCAGGCACTAAGCCTTTATAAGTTTGTCATATAAAATTTCTAGCCACGCATACTTTTGATGGCGTTTCCTAAATTAAATGGCTGTTTTCTTCGAAAATTTTCTTAGGAACCGAAAAATAATGTTTGACAAGATATTTAGCCATTATTTTTCCCAATATATCGCCTATACAAATTCTTTGGACTTTTTGGGATCGTGTTTTCAAAAAAATATTTATATTTTTAAAATTTCATAGAATAAAATAAAATGTTCTCTATCCCCAACTAACAATTTATTTTCTATTAGGTCCAATTTTTTAAATTTGAAAAGCTATTAATTCTATTGCATTCATAAGGCTTATTTTTCTCAGAAAAAGTTTCATTAAAGCTTTTGGGAAACAATTTCACAAGCTGCACAGAAGGGATAGGTATTCTTATGTAACGAGGTGGCTATAAGGCCTTTCGAAGTTAGTTGGTTGAGGTCTGAAATGTTATAGCTTCCTTGAAACTTGCTATTCCAAGTCCATAACAAGATTCTCTATAAGGCTTGTGAGCAGAAACATAAAATACAATCAACATAGAGGCGATTTGAACCTGGGTTTAGGTATCATATAAATATATATTCAAGTTGAAGAAATGGAATGGAAATAATAATTATTTATGTATTTATATCATGGATCAGGGAAGGCTCTCATAGACTTAGATAAGGGCTATAAATAAGAAACAAAAAATATAATACAATGTTTGGGAATGATAATATTTTTGTAGACAAATAATATTTTTATAGCTCCAGTGGTAGTTATTATAAACAATACATATATCTACTTAATTTAATTTTTATCCGTTCAGTTTCTTAATGTTTACCAACTAGCAACCTTACTATTTTACATAAGGTAAAATTATTGTCGCTATTAATGTCGTAATATCCTATATAACTTCATATGCTAATACATCTACAATGTTTAAGATGATAAAGTATTATTAATTTATAATTTTTTGAATCTTCACTCTATACTAATAATTTTGGCACGAGGATGGTTTCGAGTTCGAATCCAGGACAAGGCTAAGTAATTTTTTAATTTAATTATTTATTTCCTCATCAGATAAACTGTCAAGCAACTTGATGCTTTCAAATGATGGCAAATATTAAAACGAACACTGCGGAACCGAGATTGTTGACATCTTTTACGCACTCTTTGTTTTTCGTTAAATAATTCAGTAATTTCACGGGGAAAATTTAGTCAAGCTCTTTTTGATTACACTCTTTTATGAGAATGATCATGACTTTCATCAATTTTGACAGAGCTTTCCAATATCCTGGTGTTTTTGGCATGTCCGAATATGTCAGTTTGCTAGACGAGTAAAAGTCGAACCCCAACTCCATACCGGCTTCGTAAAGAATTCGACCTTTTGGTGAGATGTATCTGGAGTCCAGAAAGTGTTTTAAATTTAAATCTCCGCTGATTAAAAAATTATGTCCAAGTGAGTAAAATATGCCCTTAAATATTTTTTTTTCTAACATGGCTCGAGGAGGATAATAAATAGATGCAAGGTTATATATTAAGCGTTTAATTTTTGCGCTAAGCGTGCTCCATTATTGAACACGGGAAGTGATCAGTGGTGTCTTTTATAAAAAAAGGATACACTTGTGGCGAGCAGTAGGTACCCTATCCGTAAAAAAAGGCATTAAGAAGATGATGGATAGTATTTTATTTCATTCAATGAAATTTATTAGAGAAAATATTTTTTGAAAAAACGCCCGCAAAAAGTGGGCGTGCCGAAAAACTTTGTATAGGCCATATATTGGAAAAAATATTATCTTAACATCTTGATTAAAATTTTTTCGGTTTCTATGAAAATTTTCGAAGAAAACAGCATTTTAGGCGTGGTAAAAAAATTTGTATAAAAAAACCATAAAGCAAAACAGTGCCTACATATATTTTGAAGGTTGTAACACCCTATCTCTCGATAATCGATAATCTTGATACCTCTAGTTTGAAGGTCTTGCATGACGTCCTAACGAAGAATGAAGTGGGTTTTTTGATTCGGTTTTTATTATATTCTGGCCATAGCTTCCGTGATATTGTGGCGAACGAAAATCCACATGCGGAACCCAACTTAAACTAGGCACCTGAACGAGAGTCATTCGAAATGATATGTCATTTTTGTTGAAAGACAGAGACGAAAAGAGATCCTTCTGATGTCTTCAGTTTTCTACAGCTCAGTTTGGATCTTAGCCTCGTTTGCGTTGGTGGTGTGCTTGGTCCGGTAATCTCCAGGCAATCAATGTAATTATTTAAAATCTTGTTCAATAAAGTACTAACTTATATACAAATAGTGTGTCTTTATAAATTGGAGTTATCTAGCACCACAATATCTCACAGGTGGTTAAAGGTTTCCACCTATTGTTGGCTTTCATTCTGATCTTGTATTCCATTCGTTCTCCAACCAGCTTGAATTTAATTTCGGTAGCATTACCTGCCTTAATGGCCGCCTGACTATCAATGAAAATTGTAATATAATTTCGTGATATTGGCAACATTGATACAGTACGGGCCGCTTCCGCGATTGCCAGAACCTCAGCCTGGAAAACACTACTTTGATGAGAGAGTCTGATGGAGTTGTGCATATTTAGCTCCTCTGAGAAAAGACCGGCACCTGTTCCACAATCCATCTTTGATCCATCCGTGTATATGGATATAGATTTCATTTTCGTGGGTTCATTTGTTTTCCATTCCTCCCTGCTCGGAAAGGAGCAGGTTTATGGTTTGTCAAAATCCATGTAGGGAATCATGTAGTCGGAGCTAACGTTGTTTCCTACATACAGTTTCTGGATCTGCAGGTGCCTCGCGAGACCTGGTTTCCAGCTGACTATTTGGCTGGCCCTGAAAGCGCTCTTGGCAGCTGATTCGTGCAAGTATAGATCCAAGGGTAGCAAATTTAGAATCACTTCCAAACCAGCGGTTGGGTGTCGTTCTCATTGCACCAGTTGTCCCTTGGCATGCTAGTCTCTGTATTTTCGCTAAAAAACTTCAGATTATTTAATTTTTCTGCAGCTTGCCACCAAACTCTACTGCCATATGTCAGTATCGGTCGTACAATTGCAGTGTAGATCCACAGAATTGCTTTGGTTTTCGGTTCCCACCTTCTGCCGAAGACGCGTTTGCATTCTTCGTTCGCATGCATAAAATGCATTTGCGGTCGTCCTTACTCGTTCATTGACATTCAACCTAAAGTGAAGTTTCTTGTCAAGGTTAACACCTAGATACTTCGGACTCTCCGCTACCTTTAGTGGGATCTACTAAATAGCTGGTGGTTCGAATTGTTGTATGTTCCGTTTATTTGTGAACAGCACAAGTTCGGTCTTCTGGGGCATTGTTTTGTTCACTCGTTAAGTGTACGTAGTGAGTTTTCTAACAGTTCGCTTATAGTTGATAAGAATTTGCTCGACGCGAGCAACACAACATCGTCTGCGTAAGCAATTAATTTAACGTCTCTGTTATTTATAACAAGGACCCATAGTAGTGGAGAGATGACACCTCCTTTAGGTGTTCCTCTGGAAGCTGTAACTCTTAGGTCGTCATCACCAAGGGGGCATTTTTGAAGAAATTAGTAGATGCGCAAACCATTACAACATGAATTTCAAATATATTATATGATAAATTTGTAAGTCATTGTTTTCAATATAGAAATATCCCATTTTTATATCCTATCCTAAGGGTATATTCATTTTGACACATAGTTTGTAACACCCCTTAATATTCGTCGTAGACTCATAAAAGTATATATATTTATGATCAGGACCAAATCCTAAGACTATCTAGCAATGTCCGTCCGTCCGTCTGTCCGTACTCAATTTTTATGCCTTTAAAATTAATCTAGTAAACTGAAATTTGGATCACATATTCCCTAGGGCTCCTAAATAGTTAGGTGTAAACATTTTTTGAATACGCCCACTGCCACGCCCACAATTTAGAAAAAAACGGTTTTAAAGCTAAAGTTAGAGAGCTACAGTGTTACAAACTTCACAAGATATGTACGCACTGAACTCCTTTATAGGTTTGTCATATAAAGTTTTTTGACACGCTGTTTTCGTCGAAAATTTTCACAGAAAGCAAAAAAAAATGTTTAACAAGATATTTAGCCAATTTTTTTTTACAACATATCGCCCATACTAAGATTTTGGCTACGCCCACCTTTTGGGGGCGTTTTTTTAACAAACATTTTTTTTAATAATAGAATGATATTAAATGCTATCCATCATCTTCTTAATGCTTTTTTCTTTATGGCATATAGGGATATGGATAGGGTATAACACTGTTTGCCCCTTATGTTTGAATTTGGCGCCTATGTTGCAAGTTTCGCCATATTTATTTCCTTTAATTTTTTGTAATTTAGTAGAAATTCACGTATAAAAGAGGGTGACAATAAAGAATTTTCTTATAACGTTGGGATCCAGTACTTTCATTTAGAACATTTTCTAACTCGTCGCTATTCAGTTTTTTTCGTTGCCTAGTCGTATTTTTTTGTAAGCAAGTAGGGAGTGAAGTTTTCATAGAAAAGTTAAATTTTCTATTTGCCGGTAGCATAGTAATTGCGGTCGAACATTTTGGCGCCCAAACGTAGAGCAAATATTAATCACTAATTTGTAAATAAAAAAAAAATGAAGGTGAAATGAAAGACAGAACATCACAAGACATTACAGTGAGCTGCGTGGTTCGAGATTCGGTTTTCGGCTATCGGTTTCCTGATATAAGTCCATGGGCTGCATCCAAAAAGAATCAACAGGAGGAACTACGCCATAAAAACCAAAAACCAGGAAGGCAGCAGCAGAATCGACGTCATAAAAAAGGGAAGACAGGTATACATCCCCCACGAGGTACGTAGTAAAAATCCATCCACATACTTTCGTCATAAACATTAGAATTTTAAGTTCGCCGCAGCGGCTGTTGTGACGTGCATAAAAGAGTTTATTTCATCGAAATTTCCTTTTCGTATCATCGCTGTCGCTGCGACGCTACATTGATTATTTGGAAACAAATTCGCCGTGGAACATATTTTCGCTAGATTCGCAGGCAGTCTAACTTTTACAGAGTTTGGATGCCGTCTATGGATATGAGAGTCTTACTTTAAGCAGGCTCTAGCATATCAAACACAAATAGAATGACTTCAGCATACTGTAGTGGAAGGAGCAAACTGAAAAAGCTCTATACTACAACAAAAACAAAAATTATTTCGTTGATGGGGCCAGGGAGACGAAATAGTACATTGGAAGGGTCATTTGCAGTTCAAACGCATGTTAGCCGTTTGCTTATTCGTTTGCCTAAATACAATGGAAAACTTTATTAACAGTTTTAACAATTTGGTCGACAATGATTTTTCACTTACCAAGATTGAAAAATTCTATTATTTGCTTTCTTTTCTTAGTGGCCAAGCATTGGGCATAGTTCGAGCACTGCAGCTCACAGACGAATTTTATTCCAAACCAATGGTGCCCTTAAAAACGCGCTATGACAACAAATGTTTGATTTTTTGGAAAATATTTCGGACCTGTTTGAGTTAGCGAAAATACCTAAGGGCTCAGCATCGCAGTTGCGTTATTGAGTTGATACCATCTCAGCCTTATACAATTCTCTTTCGTCTTTGGGAACAAAAACAGATATTGCTAATGCAATAATCATTTACATTGCAATGTCAAAGGTTGATGCCGACACTCAGGCAAAATGGGATGAGCAGTTCGGTTATAGCAAACTACCTACGTGGTCTGAGTACTCCGCCATGTTGAGTAGACTTTATCAGTATCTTGAAGCGAGGGAGAGCAAACAGCTTCATCTTGAGCAAATTCAAAAGTGGGCGGCGAAACCGAAGTCGCATTATAACAATAATTCTTGGTCACACACATTGTTGACTATGACTCAAAAAACATGCATCTTTTGTAACGACAACAACCATACAATTAGCAACTGCTCCAATTTCCTAAAACAGTCAGTCAAAGAACGGTTTTCAATCGTAAAGCATTATGCATTTATTGTCTAAGCAAGGGACACAATGTGTCAAAATGTTCTTCGACGTACAAGTGTAGAATGTGTAAGCAGTCGCAGCATGCTTTGCTTAATAGAAGTCATCAGGAAACTTCACAAAAGGAGAAAGTAGAAACAGTTGCAGCGGTTAACATGGCACTAGGAAAGAATGATGGCCACGTCATCTTAGCTACAACGCTGGTATTAGTAAAAGATTCCACTGGTAGTTTTCAGAATCTTCTCGATTCTAGTTCCCAGGTTAATTTTAAAAAGGACAGTACCGCCAAGTCACTCAATCTTCAAACGCAAAAGAAAATTGTAGATATTTCTGGAATAGGGATAGTACGAACAAAAATCAGTTGCCATACGCATACAACTATTCGATCTCGTTTCAACGATTTTGAGGTATCATTAGAGCTTTTAGAGGCGCCTACAATCACCTGGTATCAGCCAGATAAAACATTGAATGTTTCAAATTCTCTCAGTTGGGGAAATAAGACTGGGGCAAGATTTACCTATTTTGCAGAGATCATCCTTCGGTTAGATTGTTTCGGGAAGATACACTTCGCAGGTTAACTCAAACAAGCTGAGCTGAGAGTAAGTCGACGAAACTGAGAATCGTTTTCGATGCGTCGTGTTGCACATCTTCGCAAATATCACTGAACGGAATCCTCATAGTGGGTCCGACAATTCAGGATTCAGGGCGAACTGTATTTAATCTTCTTCGATTCCATTTACATAGGTATGCGCTCACGAGTGATATTGTCAAAATGTACTGGTAGATACTGGTACATCCATCGGATCGAAAATATAAGTACATCTTGTGGAGAGATAGTGAAAAGGTGAAGACGTATCAGCTTAATACCGTCACCTATGCACTTCTTCGGCTCCTTTCTTGGCAATCAGATGTCTTCGGTTCCTGAGTGAACGGTTCGCGGATGTTTATCAACTTGGTCAACTTATGCCGATGATTTGTTGACAGGTGCAGATGATCTGGCAACTCTCGGAAAAACGCAGGCGGAGATAATAACAATCCTCGAATCTACAGGACTTGAGTATGGCACAGCAACTACTCATCCTCACTCGATTCTCTTGACAGATCAGATATTAAGGATATACAACTTAATGACTCAGGACTTACAAGTACCTTCGGTATAACATGAGACTCGCAAAATGAGTCTAACTGCGGATGAAATGGAAAGGTTCTAAGAGCGAATAGTATGGGTGATACAATCACAACACTTCAGGGAGGAAATTGATGCCGTGTCGAAACAATAAAACCTTAAGGGCGCAATAAAGTGGTTGAGTCCATTCATCGCAGTTGGAAAAGAGGTTCAATTACTAAGAGTTGAAGGATAAATGCTAACATCCCAGAAAATCAAAAGCACCCATTGCTACTTCCTAAGGATAAAAGTTTCGTTACCTGCATGGTTAGACATTTGCACATTTCCAACTATCATGCGAGGCCAAAAACGTTAGTAACATTAATAAGAATGCAATTTTGGGTGGTCAATGCTAGGGAAGTTGCATGGCAGATTGTGTGAAAATGCGAAATTCCAACACAAAGGGTGAATGCGTCTCGACCGTTCCTTAGTAGTGATGAGGATTTTGAGTATATCTACACATATTTTAAAATTCTGGGCAAAGTCCCATACTAGACATATGTGGCAGTTTTCATATGTTTTGCATCAAAAGCTGTACATCTCGAGGCTGTATCAGATCTTTCTTCGGATGCATTTATCGCTGCACTTAAATGAATGATAGGCCGCAGAGGGCTACCTCGGGATATCTTCTGCGACAGCGCAACTAACGTTGTGGGGCTTAAAATAAACTCGTTGAACTAAGACATTTTGTTTTTTAAAAAACCACGCGAAATGTCACTACCAATTTTTGCATTAATAAAAACACAAACGTTTCTTTTATTCCTTCCAGGGCTCCTCATTTTGGATGTCTTTGGGGAACGGCTGTGAAAAAAGCGAAATGTCATTTGTTTCGGAGAATGTGCAATGCTAAGATGAACTTTGAAGAATTGGCGACATCACTAATAGAAATCGAAGCCATCATGAATTCTCGACCAATAACACCGGCATCCACCGATCCAAATGACTTCGAGGCGCTCAGTCTTGCCCATTTTCTTATTGGTTCATCTTTAAAGGCCCTACCGAAACCAAATGATGAATCTTCCAATATCTTATTTCTGGCAGAGATGGTGCAGCGAATATATACATAAATGAGCTTCACGGTCGCACGAAATGGTCAGCAGTTGAGCCGAATCTTCACGTCGGAGATATGGTCATAATGAAGACAATGTCCCCCCGCATATGTGGCTATTGGGCAGAATTCAGAAGGTCATACAAGGCGAAGACAGAATGGTTCGAGTTGCGGAAGTGCGCACACCAAAGTGCACCCTTAAACGACCCATCCGTAAATTGGTGATGCTTCCTGTTTGAAAGAGGAACCGTTCAAAGCGCCCGGAATGTTGAATTTCAATTATATTTTATAAAAAATTTCACTTTTTCAATATAGAAATATCCCATTTTTGAATTTGGCGCCAAGTTTTGCCATATTTATTTAATTTAATTTTTTGTAATTTAGTAGAAATACGCCTATAAAAGAGGGTGACAATAAAGAATTTTTTTATAACGTTGTGAACCAGTACTTCTTTCATTTAACACATTGTCTAACTCCTTGCTATTCAGGTTTTTCGTTGCCTAGTCGTCTTTTTTTAAGCGAGAGAAGTTTCCAGAAAAAAGTTAAATTTTCAAATTGCCGGTCGCATTGTAATTGCAGTCGAACAGTTAGCATATATTATATTCCTTTCCGTTAGTAGATTAATCATCACATTAGTGATAGTACCATCAATGTTGGAATCTTGCAATATTCTATTTACTACGCATATTTTAACATTGTTGACTGCTCCTTCAAGGTCTAAAAACGCTGCTATTGTTTAATGATTTCTCTATAGTGCTGACCACTTCATGGAGTGCGATTTCCACCCCTCTGGCTTTAATGTATGCATGCTGCAATGTAGAAAGTGCACTGTTAACAAGTCTGTCACGAATATAGATATTCATTAATTTTCAAGGGTTTTCAAGACGAATGATGTTAGATTTGTGGGTCTGAAGTGCTTAGCATTGGTGTGGCTAGGGTTTCCTGCCTTGGGAATGAAGACAATCTTCACTTTGCACCAGGCTTTAGTAATGTAGCTTAGTTCAAGACTTATTATGAATAGTCTTTTGAGAATCGGTAAAATTATAGTCTTAGATTTCTGAAGGGACTGAAGCTATCTATTATCTTTTCTTCCGTAAGGTACTATCTTCCGGGACTGGCAATGCACCTAATGAGGCGCTATATGTTGCCTGGTTACTATTATTACTCGGAATACATCCCGGAAAGTGAGTTTGTAATAAGAGTTTGAGAGTTTCCTTGCTGGATGTTGTCCAGTTTCCATTACTGTCTTTCAAGTATTCAGGAACAGCTGGTTCCTTGCATAGAATTTTGCTGAGCCTTGCTGATTCCGTAGTGCTTTTAATATCACTGCAAAACGTTCGCCAGGCTATACGTTTAGCATTGGCTATCGTGCTCTTGAACCTACGCTGATTAGCCTTATAAACATCCCAGTCTTCATTGGAGTTTGAAGTTTATGCAGCATTCAAACAGATTCTTGCTTTCTTTCTCATTTCAAAAAGACTTTTGGTCCACCAAGGTGGAGACTTCCTGTCTTTAATAGTCCGTAGAGGTCATGATTTTTCGCACGCTTAGAATCTTACTGAAGACTTCTGTGGTATCGTCGATTTCTTGTGGTGTCTTGAGTATCTGCTGCTGGAGTTTCTGACTGTTTTTTCCTACTTCTGTAATTAAATTCCCCCAGTTTGCCATTCTAGGGTTCCTGCATTTTTGAGACAAACTAACACTCTCATCAATCATAAATTATATTATTCTGTGATCCTGTGATAAAACCTCATGTCTATTACGAGTAATGAGTTTCATTATTGTTGTTAGCTATAAGTGACTTATGCTCTAAAATAAATTCAAAGAGACACTCACCTCGAACACTTGTGTCGGTGCTTCCCCATTGAGCATGGTGGGAGTTAGCGTCGCATCCTAGGCTGAAGTCCCATTTCTCCTGCTCTGATTTAGAGATCAGCGAACTGGTCAACTCGGACGGTGGATTATTAGGAGAGTCAAAAGGCATGTTTGTGGCCGCAAGTATCTGCGGGCTCTTCCCCTGTCGTTCCAATTTAGCAACGACCGTACAAAATCTACCTTTTTAGTACTCATTAGAAGAGTAAGGTTGGCGCTGGCTGCCTTACTGTGGTGAAGATTTATTTGTAGTATCTTCATGACGGTCAGTCGCTTCCCCACTTACCCTGGAAGGCGTCGCCATCACAAGACTAATCCTGCAGAGCGTAATGCCAACGCGCACCTTGAAATTTTTCTTGCAAAGCAACTGCAGCGATTTATGGCTGAGAAGCACTACGACTTCTGTGCCATTATGGTGAACAAAATCCACTTCGATAATCTTCCACTCCTTGCTGTGTAGCTCCAGGTTAAGGAACCGCAAGTTGCGTTCGATTCTCTCCGCGGGTATATATGAGCCTTGAACATTTATGCGCCCCTTCGGTCTTGTGTAGTTGAGAATTTCTTTCCTGTCAACGACACGCAGGTCAGCATTTTTAAAAATTTGCATCAGTGTTGACGATGAAATTCTTCAACCACTCTAGGGTGCTGCTATTGTCCCACTCAATGTTCTTGAATCCTTTGATGGTAGTCAGCTGTCCAAAAAGTGGAACCTTGCCGTTTGCCTTCAGGATGGCGTCGTTGACAACATCCAGGATTCTTAATTCCATAAGCTGCCATTGGTCGCTGGTAAGTCTCCGATTTGGATTACAATGGTCGACAACAGCGACACGGAGACTTTCCTTGATCTTTCCTGCGATCTTTCGCTTTTTGCCTTCCCTACCTAGAACCGAGGAGATTGTGTTATTATGTTGGCCTCGGGATTTCCCTTGGCGCAACTGCCGAACGCTCTGAATCAGATACAGTCGAGATGAAAGGCAATCGGCATTTAGTCCTTGCTGCGGCCGATTTCACTGCAACACCTTTGGAGGCCTTCACTCTATCTACATTAGGCCCTGGTCTACTATTGTGCATAACCGTCTTGGAGCAGCAAGGAGTCTGCTTAGCTGAGGACTAATCCATGGCTAGGCCGGCACTTTATTTTACGGATTTTGACTTGTCCAAGGCGGATGGCAATCGACATTCCTCCCCTGCACTAATCAATTTTCTATTTCCTTTTTGGGTCTGCTTCCTTTCTTTCTGGCTGCTGCGCCATACAATCTCGGTGTCTGGAATGACATCGCGAGCCCTTTCTAGCTGAGCCATTTCCTCACCCGGAAATTGCTAGGTTCACGGCGCCTAAACCTGCCTAGTAGTCGGCGCGCATTCCTGCGCATTTTTAGCTCATCTCTATCCAAAGACTGACTCTCCAAAAAATGGCCAATGAAATGGTATCAATATTATTGGAATAGAGTGTCCAAATTTTTTAAAACTAATTTTATTTTAATCGTGAAATGTGTAGGTAGTTATTTCATAAAAAAAGTTTCATCAAAATCGGTTAAACGGGTTTTCCAATTCATTTATGGTTTCTCTTTTTACCATTGAAATTGAAATGATAACCGCACACTCAGGCTGTGTGGTTTCTGAGAAGTCGCGTGGATGACAAAGACTTTTTCCAATATATAGCACTCTTGTATGAATTGATCTTAGAACTAGAGTATGTATCCTGTTTTTAAGACATTGGTACATTATAAACATAAACGCACAATATCGCTAGCAAAAAAACCTTTATGTTGAGTTGAAAACGCAACAAATGAAAAAAATATCCAACCAGTGATAAAATCTTCACAAACACAGAAGAAGTTGTTGACATCATCCACAGCGGAAAATCAAAAAAGTCATCTGGAACGGACTAAATTTCTAACTTTTTGCTAGACAGACAGGACAAGCGTTATCGGATACCGTCCAATAGCTCTCCTGTGATGTATAGGCAAAATTATGGAGTCATTGATGCTACGCAAAATCAATGCGGTGCGGTGAGAAACTTACTTCCGTCTCACCAATTCGGATTTAGACCGAGACACTCCACCATTTATCCTCTGCTGAAGCTCCAAAACGACGTCACCATGGGTTTAAACAAAAAGGAAACAACTGTTGCCTGCTTACTGCACATCGAGAAGGGCTTTGAAAGTGTATGGATTAATGGACTGATTTATAAGTTAATGGAATTTGGATTTCCGTATTGTATGGTAAGGTTAATCTTTGATTTCTTAAAAATAGATCCTTCTTTGTTCGGGTGCATAGTTCTAAATCTTCGGTAGGGAGAATCAAGGCAGGAGTACCTCAGGGATCTAGCCTCGGTCCAATCCTCTTCAAAATATACACTACAGACCAACCAGCCAATGAAGGACGCAGCAACATATTGCTTTATGCAGAGGACTCCGTCACATACGCTACTTCTCTGTCACCAGAAATAGCATCACGTAGAGTCGAGACCGATACCAGGAAACTCCGGGTCTACTAATTGAAGTGGGGACTGAGGAGACACATTGAGAAGACGGAGTTAATATGTTTCCGGAATCCAGTGATAACGAAAAGAGGACGACGAGCAATTGCTACCCGCTACAGCAACATTAAAATTAAACTCCCGGACAACACCGAGGTATTCACCAAGAAAACAACGAAGTACTTGGGGAACAACTTCACCGAGAGATTGAAGTTCAATGCAGACATAACCCTCAAAAAGATAAATTTTTGCAATGGGTTTAGCAAACAGACCAAGCTGCTGGTCTACAAGCATCTCATCCGCCCAGTGATAACCTACGGTTGTCCCATCTGGTTCACCATCTGAGATGTAGCGAAAACTCAACGTAGTGCTTTTATCTCACCTATAAAGCTATTATTGAAATTGTGCAAAATTTTTTTAGAATATAATTTGAAAATTTTTCTTAGAAAAGGTTAATTAGGTATTATCAGCCCCATCGTGGAATCCGCCGAGGGGAACGTTTCACTCAAATTCATAAATCGTCATCACTGAATACTTTCGAGGTGAAACATTCATCTGTCGGCAAAGTGAACGCGTTTCACACCATCGTAGAAAACATACCAGGGAACACTCGCCATTTGGCATTTTAGATACGCAGCTAATTCATTGCGTATTTGGTTCTTGTAGGCTGCAATTTCAATTTGATTTTTCTAAAATGTAAGTATTCTATGCATTTATTTTCAGAAAATATTTTATTTATCAGTCCTGGTTGGAGCCTGGATTCGTTGGATCCACACTTCACGGATCAGGTAGCAAGAATATTGGTAGTTTTTAGAGAATGAAATTTTTTTTTTTTTGTGATGGAGTTTTGATGACAATATGTGTTCCATAAACGGAAATTCCCATTTCTGGGATTAAAAATTTGTCACAAAAATATCTCTTGGCTTGTGGTTTGTCAACATCACTTATTTGTAGCGAAAGTCATCTGTGGCATTTCTAAAAAGGTTGGACTGTGCTATGCAAAAGTTTCTCCGCTAAAGAATCGTAAACAAGCAAGCAGTGAAGATGATAACGAGTTAGTATTAAGTTCCGTTTGCAAAATATGCAAAACATATTTAAAATTAGCCGTTATTGACGAAAGCTCTTAACAAACCTAGAAGATTAATTAAAGCTATTAATAAATTATCATTATTTTACTTATTTATTTTAAATTATTTTTCACCTTTAACTTCTGTCATTTACACAAACCAGTACAAAACAGCTGTTTACCGACTAACTTCGAATTTGAAATTCACGTCGATAAGGAAGTTTACCCGGCGGATTCCACGATGCATGCGGCAAGTAAAAGTGAATCGAGTAAGTGAAGTGAATCTCATATACGGCGTTTTCTACGTTAAAGGTGTATATTTTGAAAAATTTTAATTTTAGGAAATTTTTCAATATTCCAAAAATTTAACTTTTAACGTTACAATTTAAACTATGCAAAAAGAAAAGATTAATATTATTAATATTCCAAAAATTTAACATTACAATTTAAATTATGAAACATCTAAACTAAATAAAAATATTTGGACAATTTATGTTAGCGATCCGGACAGCTATCGGATAGTTTCACAAAAACTAAATTTAGAACGAATCCAATGGCACACTTATGAAAATATGTAATTCGGAAAGGCCTGCATTTTTCGTGCCGCAAAGACGACGTCGTGCAAGACCTTAAAACTAAAGGTTTAAAGATGACGTTAACTTAATAAAGAATGAGAAGCGACAAACTGTATTGGCCTTCGGGTATGGCAAAAACTCCAGACCTCATAGACTTTTTTTTTATCGCAAGTATCGGAAAACTCAGTCAGAATTGAAAAAAGTTTTGATCTCTTTTCTGACCACTCGCCGGTCATTCTGATAATTACTAGCGGCGGTTTACGCGAAAACGACGGTCCACCAAGACTGAGTAGCAAAAAAGCGAATTGAGACTCCATTAGAAAAGACTGCATAGATAAAATATATCTGACGGTATCCCTTCGACCCTTCGAACACAATACACGAAGACGAAGTCAATCAATTTATCGAAACATTGTAAAGTTCAGCGTGGAACAATACTCCTCCTAAAATGCGAGTAACCACGAATTGTGAAATAAAATATAACCGCAAAATAATTGCAAAACTTTGTTTGACAGAAAAATATGTCTAAATAGATAGTTTGAGGAATGTTAAATGGGAAACATTAAAAGAACTGACCGCATACTTCAGTGTATGCGCTGTCAGAGGTTAGGGCACGGCGCGGCTAACTGCAACATGCAGCTTAGATGCGTCAAGTGTGAGAAGGACCACAAACATAAAGAATGGAAAGGACAGAGTTGAGTACCGGAGTTTTTTTTGCTGTGTGCTTTGCCGGAACTCTGAGCATCCCGCCCATTTCAGGGGTTGTCCACGGTACCAGGAGCAGAAAAAGCCAGTCCAGCCCCGCAAGCAGTTTTATGAAGAATAGAAGCGTCAAAAGACCCGCGCGTTCTCTAATTTTGTGGCAACCAACGTTGCAGCTGTACCGGGTAGAGTCACAATGACATTAAATCCACGAAGGATTGCCCAAAAGCGCCTGAAGTCGACTTGGACTTAAATGTGATCCTTCTGTCTTTGCACGAAACAATCGATAAGTTCCAATCACAGCTTAATGAAC
Source organism: Ferdinandea cuprea (assembly GCA_963576555.1). Lineage (NCBI taxonomy): Eukaryota > Metazoa > Arthropoda > Insecta > Diptera > Syrphidae > Ferdinandea > Ferdinandea cuprea. The sequence goes on along the minus strand of OY754958.1, from coordinate 100,688,934 downwards.
AAGCGTCGAATAGACGTCATCTATTCGGAGCAGTTTGGAAGGTCTGGTGTGCGATAATTCCAATGGCTTCGACGGATGAGGAAATATTAAAGTTCCTTGCGGTGAATGTTAACTCAAAAGTCAGGATAGAAAGAAGAATGTCATTGTCCAACCTGAAAAATTGGCACAAATTGGGATACAAACATAAGAAAAGGCTACAGTCCGCGTCGGGCGAACAGTATGATACCCTATTCATATCCCTATATGCCGCAAAGAAAAAAGAGTTAAGAAGATGATTGGTAGAATTTTATTTCATTCTATAAATTTTATAAAAAAAAACATATTTTTTGAAAAAATGCCTCCAAAAATGCCTTTTGGGCGTGGTCAAAAACTTGGTATAGGCGATATATTGGAAAAAATATTGGCTAAATATCTTGTTAAACATTTTTTTTCGGTTTCTATAAAAATTTTCGAATAAAACAGCAAGCATAAAACAAAATATAGGCGTGGCAAAAAACTTTATATGACAAACTTGTAAAGGTAGGTACTGCCCATATCTTGTAAAGATTACAACACTCTATCTCTCTAACTTAAGCTTTAAAACAGTTTTTTCTAAATTGTGGGCGTATCAAACTAAATTTTGCACTCTACCATTTCGGGAGCCTAGGGAGTATATGTTCCAAATTTCAGCTTTCTAGCTTGAATTTAAAGGCCTATAAATTGGTGACGGACGGACGGACATTGCTAAATAGTCTTAGGTTTTGGTCTTGATCATATATATTAATCCTTTGATGGGTCTATGACGAATATTAAGGGGTGTTACAAACTATGAGTCAAAATTAATATACCCTTAGGATAGGGTATAAAAACTAACATGTAGTTAGGAGAGACCGGTCCGACTTTGCATATGATTATGCTGGTGGGGTCGGAATTTTAATTTGAAAAGGCCTGCGCCATAAGGTTATATATAGCGGGGACGTGCGTAGGTTCCAGTTACTGGAGGCATGCATCATATGCATTCCTCTCCACAGTCGGAGAAGATTGTATGTGGTGTCGCTTTACGCGCCTGAAGCACCTCCATTAAATTTATTTTTAACATAGCTCGAGACACTTTTTCGAAGCTTTCAGCTTGATTCGGAGGAGAATTATTTCTTTTTGGATGAGGATTTAAATGCCAAACATGCGGAATGCGGCATGGCAACCATTATTATGACAGTTGGCGCCTTAATACGATTGAGTACAAACTTGATTTGAATGCGACGGATAACGCTTCTTTCCCGAGAAGTGGTGCTTTCTTGGGGTTGGCCTTAACGGACGCAAGACTTGAACTGACAAACGCGGATCGACTTACGCGGAACTGTTTGCGTGCATTCGAGTACGATAGTGACCACTACGGACTCGCCGCCGAATTTCGGATCCCGAACGAACAAACGATGCTGCATTAGTACGAATGAGTGTGTTCTTTCGATTATGGAAGGGCACGCTGCCCGCACCTCTCCGGGTTGTTAAAACGTGAAATTCGTTTGAGTGAGAATGATCCACCAACTAACAAAAACATGACGAACGTCGACATCGATCGTCATCTAGTGCAGATGAACGATGTCAACGAACAATGGAGCGGACTACCCCTCAGATAGTACGATCCGACGACGACCAGACAGAAAAGAACAGGAACGCTACAATTGACGCACTCTATAGACAAAAAAGTAGATTGCTTTAGGGTTAAACAGGTTGATAGACAGTTTTCAGACCGCAACGAACTGGAGGTAAGGACACAGAACTCAGAGATCCGAAACCTGAAACGGTTGATTAAGCAAAATTACAGAAATTCTGTAAGTCTGTGTTGGGTCAATAGAATTCGGGCTATAAAAACCAGTAGTCCGAATATGTTCCCACAGATAAATAGACTGTTCAGGAAGAAAGATCGCAATCATATTTCAACTGTCCAAATCCCCCAGACAACTGAAAACAGACGGACACTACTGACTGCAGGCATACGTCCGAAAAATGTTGCTACGGCCGATGTTTTTTTTTCTGGTCCCCAAGAAAAAGTTGACTTGCTGGGCACTTGTTTCGAGGCCGTGTATACCGTGAACAATCCTGTTTGCCGTTATCACGACATTGAGAATAGAGCCCTGGTGAGTCACTTTTATTTGCGCACTGAGCTCGAGATTTGGCGATCTGAGAATAATAGTATAACTTACTGTATTCAGTGATGAAAACCATGCGACTGCCGTTTTCGCTAATAGGCGAGGAACACCTCCTTTGTTCGTGTCGAAAGATAATCTTTTGGAGATCTTAGATTCTCTAAAGAAAAAAAATCGGCGGGAGTTGATGGTATCCCAAATGCCGTATTGAGGCACCTGCCCCTAGAGACTGTGACGATTTTTACAACACTGTTTAACAATGCGTTGAATAATGCATACTATCCGGCGCATCGGAAAATGGTTGTGGTCCATCCAATCCCGAAAAAGGGAAATCTTTTAATCTTCGGTCAATTAGTTTGCTTACGAATTGCTTACCAAAAAATATTTGCATTCTATTACAAATTGATAACGACTACTTTTTATATAGATAATTTTTAATAATTGTATGTTTGTTTTGGTAAAGGCTTAAGGCTACAAGTACAAAAAGTTACTTTTTCAAATCTCACATGCATACGCAGCTGCCTCCTCGTGGTCGGAAAAAGCCATAGAACCTTATTTGACATTATATGTAACGTATGCCGATATCTTTGCTGAGGTCAATAATTGACCCAGATTGTAAATGAATACCGGTCCGGATACCGGACCTTAGCGGTCAAAACACCAACATTCTGGACTTGTTTCTTACCTCTCACCCTGATAAATATACTTTAATTGTGTTATCGCCTCCAGGTTTGTCAGAAAATTGTATCATATCGGCGAATTTCTCGTACTCCAACCACACAATTAAAGAACCAGCTCCTAAAAGTACAATATAGCAATACGAGAAAGCCAATTGGGAATCGTTAAACGGTTTCTTTAGGAGTTTTAACTGGTCGCTGTTACACTGGAAAATCCACCCTCTACGGAGGTCGGTCCCTCGGATTCTGGGGAGGACCAAATATTGCTTCTAAGAGACCCTTTCAGAGCGAAAAATAGTATGCTAAGATCACCACCGATAGCGTCAAGAACAACTTCAACAATATTTCCTATAGATCCCTTTGAAAAAAGAAAGAAGATATATCGATCTATAACTGTATCGCATGTCTCTGGAAAAAGAAGTCCTCCGGTTAGTCAGGCCTCAGTGAAAACACAATGCTTCGTAAAAGAGAACAACGAATTACGAGCTAAACTTAATAAAATGGAGCGACTCTTCTATGAGCTTAAGAAAGAAGTAGATTCTCTGCGAAAAGAAAACGAGGATCTTAAAAACCTTCGTGTACCGAAAGATCTCGAGACAACGTCGAACTGTGCAGCAACGGAATATTTCACGGACGAAGAAGAACTTGCCCGCGAAACCAATCCGGCCGTTAAAACACGACCTAGCAAAAAGCGTAAGGCTGTAACCTCACCCGAAGTCCTACAGGAAAAATGTAAGGCCGCTGTAACAAACAAGACAAAAACTCAAGCCCTCCACCCGCAATAAATGTCGTCGGGATAGAGAAGTACAATATAATCTCTCGCCGAAATAACGTGTGGAAAATCAACGTAGAGGATTCTGATTCTTACCGAGCACTGTCTCTTAAATTAAACACAGATAATATCCAATGGTTTACTTATGAAAATAAGTACGAAAAACCAATGCGAGTCATCGTTAGGGGACTCCACCCGACCTGCATAAAAGAAGATATTATGGAAGACGTGCAAACACAAGGCCTAAAAATTATTGACGCCGTGAATATTATCAAAAAGGGACAGCAATGCACGGAAGGAGACAAAGATATCGTTATCAAACGCGGCCTTCCACTATATATGCTCACCTTTGATAGGAGTGAGAATGTGGAAGATATTTTTAAAATCAAGACAATCCTAAACATAAAGGTCAAAATCGAGCAAATGCGTAAGGGAAGGAGAACGGTACCTCAGTGCAAACGTTGCCAAGGTTTTAACCACACGAAGGCATACTGCCAGAAAGAACCACGGTGCGTTAAATATGCCGGTAAACATCTCTCGGAAGAGTGCAAAAAAACCAAGCAGGTCCCAGCGGTCTGCGCAAATTGTACGAAAAACCACCCAGCGAATTATAGAGGTTGCGAAATCGCAAAAGAACTTCAAAAAAGACGCGACGCTCTCAAGAAACCGGTACACCCAGACCCAAGCTTAAATTTTCATAAAACCGATAATCCGAAAACCGCTAGGGCTTTTGACTGCCGATACAGGAAAATAAAGAAATTGTACAACAGAATTTCGCTAGACCAAGTACAAAGCGTAATCCGGCGTTGTCGGATGCGAGATCATACGCGCAAGTCGCGATACATGGAGACCAGTCAAGATCAGATACAACAGATCCGATCCGCCAATTATTAACTGTGATATTAGAAAAACTTAGTAATTGCTGGAAAGACTCAAGCCGTCTTTTTCTCAAGGAAAAGGAAAGCTTGCTTTCTGCCCAGCAACATGCTCCAAATAAATGGCATACCATCAGAATGGAAGTCTAGTGCTAAGTATTTAGGAGTTCACTTAGACAAAACACTAACTTATGGACTTCATATACTGGAAGCAAGTAACAAAGTTAACATGGCTATTAAAATTCTATATCCATTCATAAACAGAAAGTCGAAACTTAATACCGAAAATAAGCTTATAATTTTGAAATGCATATTTGAAAGCATTATGTTCTATGGGTCACCAGTTTGGGGAAAATATGCGAAGTACCATATACATCGATTGAAAAGAATGCAAAACAAAGTTCTTAAAATGATGCTAAATCTACCATGGCACTGCTCTACGGAAGATCTCCACATATTGACTAACATTGAAAAAGTTTCAGTTCGAATTACAAATTTAATTGAACGATATAATGTATCCTGCAGTTTATCCGAAAACGATTTGATTTCAAATATGGCTACTTAAGGTATACAATTATAAAAACACTGTAATATATCTACTTATTTATTTATTTATTAATTAATTTATTTATCAAATAATTTATTTATTTATGTATTTATTTACTCATTTGTTAATTTATTTATTCGTTAATTTGTTTATCATATATTTTATCTATTTATTTTTGTTCGTTATTTGTAAAGCATATTTGAGATCGGCTCTTTTTCGGTGCTCTCCATCCTCCCATTTTCTCCAATTCTGCATGTATTTGACTATTTGAAGCTTTTCCTTCGAATATTTTTCATTATTAAAAACTGTGATATTTGCAATAATAATGTTATTTTTTCAGAAGTAAAGTACAGTTATACTAAATATCTGTAAATTGCGCACTATATCATAGAGAAAGAAATATGTAAATAATTCCAGCTACAATAAAATATACATACATACATACAAATTGGAAAGAAACTATGTTTAGAATTAATTAAAATTATAAATTTTTATGACCACCCTACTCCTAACATCGACCACCCTATTCCCAACAAATTTATAAACATTTTCAGCTTTATCAGATATCATTCTCATTTCCCATTCATGCACATTTACAAGTGCGTTCCTCTCAAATTACAAAATTATTCCCATAGAATAAGTTGCTGACTGATCATTTTAGTTTGTAAATTAGAGTTTAAATAGACATAAGAATAATGAAATAAATCACTTTTGCTTTAACGTTCAAGTCGATACTTTTAATTTGCTACCCCCCACCAGAGGTAAGGAGCATTTAAATAAATTTGGATCCAAAAGACGTTCCAGATCTTAACATTGGTGACCCCGACGTGATTTTATCACTACAATAGTTAGAGTGACGTACTTCCCAATCTTCACAAGGACAAGTCATTACCCATTGATTGAAGGTATATTTCGCAATGGACGAGATGGAAGTATTTAAAATCGTGGCCCGACAGAAGGCAATTACGAAGGAGCTTCAAAGGCTAAAAATCAAGATTGGCAAGGACGGTCCCAACCGCAAAACTGCAGCCCATAAGTCGAAAAAGTACGAGGTACTTGAAGCGCTATGGTCGGAGTTCCATTCTAATTACGAAAAGATTAAGAACTTCTTGAAGGCAGACACTCCATATGTACAAGCAAATACGTATGAGAAAATAAGGAAAGCTAACATCGAAATGAAGCTTACTTTGGACTCAATTCTGCCTATCGATGAACAAAAACTAGGCGAACCAATAGGAGCAATCGGTGGGACGACATATCCAGACACGGAAACCAAGCCGAAGATTCCTACCCTGCCCATAGAGGAATTTGGAGCGAAGGAAAAATCAAAATCTGAAGACTACCAGATGAAAGTGTACCCAGCAACCTTCGTCAACCCTGATGGAGAATTTATTCGAGTTGTTCGAAGACAAAACACAACCGCAAAGTCCTTGCAGCGATTGTTTTTAAGTCTTGAAAACATAACAAACAACAAGAATAACATGGAGATCAACATTCTGTAGTGTAAAGTTAAGCTCACTTCAGAAATACTGGAATTAGAAGAAACTCACCAATTGATAAATGAGCTATGCGAAGACCCAATAGCCATGGATACAACCCCGCGGAATACTTTAAGCTAGAAGATGAAGTTCAGAATTGGATTATAGAGGTTAAGATTAGACTACAGGAATCATCGACGCATGTTCCACCACCAACCTATCCAATTACCACACCAAGTTCTGTAAACATACCAAAGGCAACTTTAAACCAGCCAAATATAACATTGCCTAAATGTGATGGAAGCTATATTCAATGGAAACAATATAGTGATCTGTTTACAGAAATGGTACATAAGCAAGATATAGCTTACTGCCAAAAGCTATTCCACTTAGAAACAACATTAACAGGCGAGGCGGAAAAACTCATCAGACATTTTACTATGCCTGATGCCAACTATAGAGCAGCATGGCAAATAATAATCGATCGGTACGATAACCCGCGGCTATTAGTAACAGCGCAGGTAAATAAATTACTAAGTCAACTTGCAATTCAGTACGAAGGCTAGAATGCAATCAAGCTAATGCACGATACAATACAGGAGTGTCTGCTTAGCTTAAAAGGTCTACAAATTGACACCAGCAATTTGGATACACTACTGAGCATTCTACTTAAAAAATTAGATAAGAAAATTAGAAGTATACTGACACTTTAGGAGAAGTCGTTTAAACAACCACAGGCCCTTCCATCGTTAACGGACTTTCTATCATTCCTAGATGTACGATTCCAGTCATCTGAAGCACTTGGAACCAAAACAGTCAGAATAGAAGACTTATATAAAAGGGCAAAGGTAGCTCTTACATCTACCAAGGAAACTAGCAGATGCTGGATTTGTGGACAACAAAAACATCCAATTTTCTTGTGCGCAAAGTTTCTTGAGCTCAAACCACAAGAACGACAAAATAAGGTGAAATCGCCTAATCGGTCCACTAATTGTTTACGTTTCGGACACAAAGCTTAAAAATGTAGAGCCTCTCAGTAATCTCCAGGAGTCTAAAAACACCAAAATATGTGCTATTAGGAACAGCTGTGGTTAATATATTAAACCGGACAAATAGCGTTGTTCTGGCCAGAGCATTACTGGATTCTGGCTCTCAAATGAGCTTTATAACGGAGAAGCTAGCTAAAAAATTGCAGCTCATAACGAAACATGAACCATTTGAAGTCTCTGGAATGGGCAACAGGCCAAATTAAAATAAATCAAACTGGTCTACTTTACAAAATACCTTACTGGGATGGGTCGTGATTGGAAAAACTATCACTACAGTTTCTTCATCACTTTTTTTCGGAATAGGAGCAGATGCTTTCTGGACAATATAGTGGAGAAATTCTGTAACATAGAAGAAAACATAACCACACCATCCCAAAAACTTCAAAGGCGATTAACTAAAGAGGAACAGCAGTGTGAGGACATTTTTTCCAAAACCACCACAAGAACTCCATCTGGACGTTACATTGTAGCATTACCATTTTCAAATGAACCAAAAAGCATGGGACTATCAAGATCAATAGCGGTTCGGAGATTCCTCAACTTGGAAAAGAGGCTACAAGGTAACCCAGACATCAAAAAACAATATATTGAATTCATGCGGGATTACATTTCTTTGAGGCACATGAAAGAATTCAAATATAATTTCGGTCACTCAAAAAAAACCGAATATTTCCTTCCACATCATTGTGTTCTAAGCCCAGAAAGCACTTCAACAAAATTGAGGGTAGTATTTGATGGATCATCGAAAATATCCTCCAACATATCCCTTAACAATATTCTACATACCGGGCCAGCCCTGCAAAATGATCTGTTCTAGATTTTACTACGCTTTCGTACCCACAAACATGTATTTACGGCCGATATTTCCAAGATGTATCGTCAATTACTTGTGAATGATTACAGTAAACGATTCCAGCGTATCGTTTGGCGAGAAGCTAACATAGATCCTCTAAAAACGTATCAACTAAATGTAACAAATGTTGTTAGTCCAGTAGTCGTTATGGCAAAATTATTCATTCAGGAACTATGGGCTTTAAATTTGGATTGGGACGCAGCACTACCTATGGAGATGAACACCAAATGGACAAATTTCCGGAAAGACCTTCAAAAGTTGAACAACGTTAAAATTCCTGAACACATGATATTGAAAGATGCAATCAATATAGAACTTCATGCCTTCTCAGATGCCTCACAACGAGCCTATGGAGCAGTGGTATATTTGAAGGCAACCAATCAATAGGGGAAAGTCTACATTCAATTGGCATGCTCCAAAACCCGAGTCGAACCAATAAAGCAGCAAACCATTCCACGTCTAGAACTTTGCGCAGCAAAACTATTGGTTCAATTAGTAAAATTGGTAAAAGAAAGTCTGTCAGTTGAAGTAAAACAAGCAACTCACAAATTGTATTACCCTGGATAAATACAAAGTCACCACTTCAAACCTTTGTAGCGAATCGTATTACGGTAATCCAGGATCAAACATTAAAATCACAATAGAAATTTATTAACTCGGAACTAAATCCAGCCGATCTACTATCTCGAGGAGTGATTCCTGAACATATTTTAAGTTCCAAAATTTGGTTCTAAGGTCCAGCATTTCTAAAGAAATCACAATCAGAATGGCCCAAACAACCATTAAGAGAGGAAGAAGAAGAGATTCCAGAAACAAGAAATATTAAGACCATACTACTAGCAGTCCCATAGAATCACTTCCTTCAACAAATTAACCATAGAAACTCGTTTAAAGTTCTACAAAAGGTGACAGCATATGTTAAATGTTTCATCAGTAACCTCAAGAGAGCAAAAAATTATCGACTTCTTGAAAATGTGCGATCTATACAGGAACTTAGAGCTGCAAAAGCAACTATTATCAAACACGATCAAGAAACAGCGTGTTCTACAGAGCAGTTATTTAAATTCACTCACACCATTTCTTGACTATAGAAATGTGTAAAGGGTAGGCGATTGGACGATTGGAAACCTCGTATCTGCCATACAATGCGAAACATACTCCTGCCAAGCTCACATAATCTTTCGAGATTGCTCATAACAGAAATACACATTGAACATGAGTATATGATATATAATAATATCATAACATATGACATATCTTACTATGATGTTCATCAATACTTTGTCGGATATTTATTTCCTGATCATCATTGCTCTACTCAAACGATGGAATACGAAGCCTGCCCAATCTACAAACGACATAGAATTTGAGCTCAACGATCTCAAATTCGGGGAGAATGTTTAGAATCAATTAAAATTATACAAACATTGTCAGCTTTATCAGATATCATTCCCATTTCCCATTCATGCACATTTACAGGTGCGTTCCTCTCAAATTACAAAATTATTCCCATAGAATAAGTTGCTGACTGATCATTTTAGTTTGTAAATTAGAGTATAAATAGACATAAGAATAATGAAATAAATCACTTTTGCTTTAACGTTCAAGTCGATACATTTAATTTGCTACCCCCCCCACCAGAGATAAGGAGCATTTAAATAAATCTGGATCCAAAAGAGGTTCCAGATCTTAACAAACTAAGTTGATATTGTTGATAAATATCAAAGTAGAATATTAGCAATTTGTATACCCTATCCTAAGGGTGTATTAATTTTGACACATAGTTTGTAACACCCATTAATATTAGTCGTAGATCCATAAAAGTATATATATTTACGGTCAGAACAAAATCCTAAGACTATTTAGCAATGTCCGTCCGTTCGTACGCAATTTTTAGGCCTTTAAAATTAAGCTTGGAAGCTGAAATTTGGACCACAAATTCCCTAGGGCTCTAGAATGGTTAAATGTAAAAAGTTGTTGAATACGCCCAGTGCCACGCCCACAACTTAGAAAAAACCGTTTTAAAGCTAAAGTTAGAGAAACGGAGTGTTACAACCTTCACAAGATATGTACGCGCTGCCCTCCTTTAAGAATTTGTCATATAAAGTTTAAAGTTTAAAAGATATGTAGCCAATATTTTTTCCAACATATCGCCCATACTAAGTTTTTAGCCACGCCCACTTTTTGGGAGCTTTTTTTCTAAAAAAAATTTTTTTATTAATTTAATAGAAAGAAATGAAATGCTATATGGATAGGGGTATGGATAGGGTATCATACTGTTCGACCAAAGCGGACTGTAGCCGTGCTTTTTTTTTTTAATCAATTAATGAAGGCAGAACAAATTTCCAACTGTGCGAAAATATGACCTGTAATAAATAAGCACTATATTTATTAATAAAACTGAATTTCACAGGACCAACCTACGTATTTTGTGTTTTGTTGAAATTTTTATTTGTCAATTCAGTTTGGATTGGATTGGATTGACTTTTCGCTTCAACATTTTAGTCAGATTTGAAAGGAATCCGGACAAAATGGCATCACTTCCTAGGACCTTAACAAGCTTTTCTTTCCTAAATTGATGTAAGTTTTGCTGTTCGTGCAGCACAGATGTTCATTCAAAGATCAAAATGCTTTTTATTCATTAAACTTTTAAGTTTTAACCCTTTTTTGAATAAGAATACTTAATCACCAAGTTAAATATAAGACTGGAATATAAAAATATTCAAGTGGGATATAAATATTTCACACATTTCAGAGTAAGTTTAATTTTTTGAGAGAAAATAATTTCTGAGGAAACAGAGGCGGAGAAAGTACGATAACTTTGGCTAAATACAAGCATTTTATTTTACGGGAGGGGCTTAGACAGTAGAGGCAATTCACAACAAATTACTTAAAATGGAAAACAGTGTATTAAAACTCAACAGCAACACTTACAAAAAAGTCAATACCAGTTTTGATAGCCAGGAATTCATGCCTTTTTATTGTTTTTAAATCAGGTTATTTGTAGTTTTTGAAAAAAAACCAAAATAAAATAAAACAACGAACAAATTTTCTTAGCTTACTTTTTTTTATTCTGCAAAATTTACCTATGCAGACTAATTTAAAAGTAAATTTATTTACACTTAAGATTACTTTAAACGTAAAGACGGTATTTATACCTATACTTTTTTGCATAGAGGCTGTATAATTTAAATGTGTTTAGAGGATGTAAAGTGTGCGTATAAGTGCATTTGTATCTAAATGTAATTATATTTTTCTCTTTCTCTTACTAGCGACTGGCTAGAATTTTGTTTGCAATGTTCATATTGTTTTAAAATTCCGATTCAATTTATAAATTAAGATTTTAAAGTGCATATGCCACTGATGATAAGTTATGAACACAATAATTCTTGTTTTTGATACAGTTTGTAGTTTAAGTTGTCGTCTGCTTAAAATTAAATCTTCGACTCTCAAGTAAATTGGTTTTTCACACAGCTGACTTGTGTTAACGAATTCAGACAATTAATTGTAATGGATTTCGCCTCCGATAAGGTACTAACTTATCTGAGTCAAGCCCTGTAAATTAATATGGATGGAAAATTGCAATTGGGATGGATATATTTAAATTTTATTGTTGTGCTTAGGTGAAATAAACAATCAAAAAACTTGCGCATTTGTTCAATCCAACATTTAGGTATTCACACAAACCTAACTTGTTAACGTTTTTCTCCGCCTGAGAAATACAACAAACAAACACAGCTTAATCCTTTAAAAATGTAGGTAGTCGACAAATATTTTCAGTTCACAGCCAAATATCAATGTACCAATCTACCTGTGAAAAAATTTTCTGTATGCAAAGGAAATTGTTTGAAATTATATTTTGCCAATGAACACAAACAAGGGAGGGCATGCACAAGGTGTTCCTTGTACCTAAAATCTACCCTTGGCAAACAAAGCATACGGTATTTAAATATGGTTGCCGTGAAGGTCCCATGGAAATATTAAATTCTTATTACTCTGCAATCATTTTGTGTCCGTTTCTGCCTTAGCATCCCCGATTTATCCGACAAAAAGCGAAGGTTGAACCAGGAAACAATCATTGTAGGTATACCTTTTGCGGTGGTGGTGAATATTATAATAATACGTTGATAGGTATTGGAAGGGGCATTTGAACTGCATTAGCGTTATTCATAAAATGTTCAGTATTTCTTCCGATCCTTAGATGTACACACTGCTGCCGAGTTTTCCTGGGCTTGGGTTTGGTGAATACCACCATTGCTGACACGTGCTAGTTAACATTTTTTATTTATTTGGTTAAAATTTAATGTTTTGTTTTTTAATGGAAAATTAGTAACTTATGTAATGGCAAATTGTAGCAATGCGTTAGAACGCCTTCTGGGGATACTAAGGGTATACGGCCTTACTTTCATACTTTGCTTTCACACTTTCATACATATGTGCAAATCAATCACAGTGTGCTCAATATCTGTAATGTACAGCCAATAGCATTGTTAAGCACCCTCCCAAAGCCAGGCAAGAATATCTACATACATATGTACATATGTACATGCATAATGAAGATAACAATACGTGATTGTAACTTTATAGGTATCCAGTCCGCTTCAAGTGCGCGTGCATATGGTTTATTTCGTTTCGATGCTTACATAAGTAAGTTGTGATAAAAAATTATAAAAATGGAAGTTAATTCAGGTGATTACCTTAATTATATTTTAATTTATAACTACGTTTGCAATAATTTTTACGTATAACTAGCAGTAGCCAAAGATATATACATATATATGTATACGCATATTTAAGATAACAGTACATGATTGTCACTTCCTAGGTATGCAGTCCGCTTACAATGCGCGTGCATATGGTTTATTTCGTTTTGATGCTTGCATTGGTAAGTTGTAATACAAAAATGTAAATATGGGAGTTAAGTCAGGTGATTACCTTAATTATATTTTAATTTATAACTACGATTGCAATTATCACCCCTATCAGCTACGTCGTAATAAAAAAATGTCTACAAATCCCGAAAAATCTATTACAAGTTCCCTTCGTAGTGGAAAAACTCCTACGAAATTCAAAATTTCTAGAATTTGGTATCGCCACACCCGAAAAAATCTGAATTATTTTGTCCTTTTCTACGATTTTTCTGTCAAAGACTAACAATAAATATTATTTCAATAAAATCAACGTTCTATTTAATTTTATATTTAATAATACATGTTTTAAATTCTTAAAATTCATGAAGAACGTTGATTGGGCTATACTTATTTTGAAATCGTTCCCGATGCCACTATGCTGGTAGCTGCTTTCAGCTATAAGTCTCAGTGCCGCACTCAATCGACAGTTTGGGCTCATAAAAGATGCTAACACGCCTGGCCCCACTCCGCTTCAAGTTGTTGAAGCATGTATTTGACGGAGTCTTTGCTTAGTCTGAAATTTATTCTAAATCTGCGGATGATACTTATGAAATGAACCAATTTAAAATAATAGCAAGAATAACTTACGGAGTATCATCCAAATGTAACATGCGTCCCCTAGTCTCCTTCTTTGAATTTACATTTTTGTTGGTTTATCTCCTCTTTATGAATTGCAACGATAGGAATTGCAAATGATTCCATTATTTATTTTTTTTTTCACTTAAAAAACAAAAAAATGCGCAACAAACTAGTTTTAGAATTTGAATTTTACAGATAGGACAGTACTTAGGGTTCAGGTAAGAAAAATCATTTTTTGGGAATTTTTAACTGAAGGCAAAAATATTTTATTATATTCGACAGTTAAATTGTTCGTTACATATATATTTTAGATTTAGTCAGTGTTACAAATCTAGAAGAACTCATTTAAATCACAAAAATTAAATGTTTACTAGAAAATAAAAATTGGTAAAAAGATTGTTTTGGGAACATTGACAATTTTTTTTAAGATCTGGGATTTTTCTTTCTATTGTTTCGAGTATTAATTGTGACATAAATCAGCTGACTTCAAAAATGGAAACTAATTTTTTCAATCAGGCCATGTTTTTCTGGAATCCCTTCGGATCTTTTGATTGCTTTTTTTTCGGGATTCGTAGCGGAATTTTTCATTCGGGGATTTCTCCGAAGGAACTTCTGTTAGACCTGAATGTTTACGTATAACTAGCATTAGAAAGCCATCAAATATAATTTATATGCTAGTTGCTCAAATTGTACAGTTTAGAAAAGTCAATACTAAATATTACTTCCAGATACCAGAATGAAGCTCGATATGTGTTGAATTTCGCAAGAATGTAGGTATATAAGCTTTGCTCTATACAGTGCTCTTGACCCAAGAAGCATTCTTTTGGGTACCCAATATGGTTACAAATATGTTGATATTTTATAGCGACACATTTATAATGTACATATGACAAACACTTTGTAATTTGAAATTAAATTTTTGAAAGCCCAAATATTTCTCAAAATAAATATTAGGCGTATACAGCCCATACAGGACCTAAAGCCTAGCTTTTCCAACAATTATGTGTGCGAAGTTATATTTTTGACACGAATGCAGGGACCTACAGTTTAATACCGATTCCGAACGGCAATTTATTTTTGAGAAGCTTTCAGGTGGTACAGGTCGGGATTTGAACCAGCGATCTTTCGCTTAGTGGTCCAACGCACTTAACCACTAAGCCACTGCACCCACTGCAAATATTTCTAGCCGTTGAAATAAATAGAAACCGTTGTAACCATACAATTGCGGAGAGTGAAGGGCAGCACACTTTACTAGTTGCAAAATTCCCCGCATGCGGAGATGTTCACATTTAGGTGTTTTGTTGACTTCGACAGTTAGAAAAGCGAGCTTATGCTTCAGATATTATAAAAAAATATCGTCTGTTTCAATCGTAATCGAATTTTCTATATTAGTGTTAACAAAATTGTAATGAGTGAAAAAAGAAAAGTCTGGATTTGGGGTTTTTGCAAATTACCCGTAGACTGCAAAGATGTGATGTCTAATATTTGCAATGCAAAAATATCCTCGCTATCGGCAATGAAAAACAGCTCATGTATATATTTTCACAAAAGTAATAATTATAATTACAGGATCAGTTGCTGAAACTGACGATAGTAGAAGACAAGAAGTGAATCATACGAAAAAGTTGATATTAGTATATTTTATTACACCCTATCTTAAGAGTATATTAATTTTAATACGAAGTTTGAAACACCCCTTAATATTCGTCGTAGACTCATAAAAGTATATATATTTATGATCAGGACCAAAAGCTAAGACTATTTAGCAACGTCCGTCTGCCCGTTCTCAATTTTTAGGCATTCAAATTCAAGCTAGGAAGCTGAAATTTAGACCACACATTCCATAGAGTTCCGAAATAGTTGAGTGTAACAAACATTTTGATACGCCCACTGCTACGCCCACTATTTATAAAAAACCGTTTTAAAACTAAAGTTAGAGAGATAGAGTGTTACAACCTTTACAAGATATGTAGGCACTGCCCTTCTTTATAAGTTTGTCAAATAAAGTTTTTTGTACGCCTACTTTTTGAGGTTATTGGCTTTCTCGTGTCGTTTTGACTTCTTTTTTGTTAGTTCCAATATTTCTACAACTGACAGCATAAACAAGCGTATTATGTTTGAGATTCTTTGCAAGCAATTTTTTGGGTAACAGGTTTGTCATATTAATGCACAAAACCTTTAACCCAACATAGACGCATTTAGTGATGTGTTTATAGTGTCGAAAGTTGATGTAGAGTGTTTATTTGCAACTTGGCTTCAACCTGACACTCTCAGGTACGTGAACGATATAAGTATTTAGTAACAAGAAAAGCCGTATCGGCGGGGGAGTGGCAATGTATATTTGGAAGTGTATCATCGTTTACTGTGTCACAAAGTCGGAGGCAAACTCTTTAATTGATTACTGCTCTGTTAAAATCTAATTATTGCTTGAAGTACCTGACCGTTACAATGAAAATGTGAATTTATCTTATATTTGCTCAGTCTTAACAGACTTGTCGTCCCTTTATAGCGGCATCATCCTCCTGCAGTGACTTAAATTGAAAATTTTTCGCAGTCTTTAAAAACAAAAACACTTCCACTCAACGTATTTCACAAGTATCTTATCAACCATGTTGGTTAATTTTTCTTACATAAAACTCCGAAAATACTGTTCTATATAATCAGTTGTCAGCGCCACCCTATTCTAAGGGTATATTGATTTTGACACATAGTTTGTAACACCCCTTAATATTCATCGTAGACCCATAAAAGTATATGTCTTTATGATCAGGACCAAATCCTAAAACTATTTAGCAATGTCCGTCCGTTAGTACACAATTTTTAGGCCTTTAAAATTAAGCTAGGTAGCTTGGACCACATACTCCATAGGGCTCCGAAATGGTGAAGTGTAAAAATTTTTTGGAAACGTAAACTGCCACGCCCACAATTTAGAAAAAACAGTTTTAAAGCTAGAGTTTGAGAGATAGAGTGTTAGAACCTTCTCAAGATATGTAGCCACTGGCATCATTTATAAGTTTGTCATATCAAGTTCTTTGACACGCCTACCTTTTGAGGGCGTTTTTCAATAAAATGCTGTTTCCTTCGAAAATTTGTATAGAAACCGAAAAACAATGTTTAACATGATATTTTGGCAATATTTTTTTCAATATATCGCCCATACAAAGTTTCATACAATGTTTTCTACACGCCCACTTGTTGGGGGCGTTTTTAAGAACAAAATTTTTTATTTTTTAAATTTCGTAGAATGAAATGAAATGCTATCCATCATATAGGGATATGGATAGGGTATCATACTGTTCGCACCAAAAGGACTGTTGCCTTTCCTTATGTTCAAAACACGACTTGATCTTTGCTTTTGAATTATCGTCTGCTGCAAACAACATCTGTATAGTATATAGTGTATTAAATGTATATAGGTATATAATGAATGGTGGAAGCGGTTATTCAAGTGAATTTGCAAGATGTCTATTTTATGCCCTCTGATCAAGTGATTTTCTGCAAAATGCAAAATGAAATACTTGCCAGCAAATACTGTTACATGGTTTAAACCTGAAATAGAAAAATGGCATAAGAGACCAACATTAGTATTGGTCGGCAATGGTGACAATCCCTGAAAACGTAAACCCAGATTTTTTAAATTCTGAATTGCCAAAAGTCCAAAGTTTTTTGCCCCAAGCTGGCGAAACTCTTATACTTAATTCTCTTGTTTAAAGGTATTTGACACTGTCAATCATTTAATATTTATTAATGACCTTCCGCAAGTAGTGCGTCACTCATCAATACATTTGTATGCTGACGATGTACAAATTCAGTTAAGCTGCAAGTTAAGAATGCTAGAAGATGAAGTAAACAGCTCTGAAAACGACCACAAGATAATTTGCAATAGTCAGAGAGAAATCACCTGCAAATAAGTCCAAAGAAGTCAAAATGTTTAGTTGAAACGGTTTTATTATGTTTCTGGATACACAAATATGATTTTGTTTGTGACTTGCACAATTACTTCAAATTATTATTTTATATATTATTATTATAGTATATGCGCCTTTAACGCGGCAAGCATGAGGCAGGGTATCTTATCACCCAGACAAAATTAAAATCTAAAATATTCATATGCTAACATTGGCGCGCTCAGTAGTTAAATGCAATTGTGTGAGTGGGGGAATAGTGTCGCAATCGCAGAGTAGCATGGAATGTCTGTCAGAATATTCGCACGCAAACTCCTGTCGGCTATGCTTTGCCCTGTCACATACTTTAGTTACGTTTTTTTACGGAAAATTATTTTGTTTGGTTACACCTAACTACTGTTACTAAATATAACCAAACAAATTATTATTTAATCTTATGAGTAGAAGATCTCCAGTTTCCAGTCAGTTTTTATAGCTCAGAACATTATTTTGGTAATTGTTGTTTTTTTTACCTTTAATTTTATATAAATAATAAATAATAAAACTTAGATGTATAACAAGAGAGTTAATTTTTCAATTTTTAATTCTCAATATTATTTAATTTCCTTTTTTTAATTCCGGAACACCTACTTCTCCAATGCTAACATGCATAGTTCATTCCAATTTAAAAATCAATGCTATAATATCAATTGTATACACAAATAAATTAACTTCTTCTGTTAAAGGTCTTAACTTATAAGTCTTACTCATAGGTAAAAGGTTCTGTAAAATAAATGAATGAAATGAAATATACCACTTCTTAATTTTCCAAAAAATCGATTTTTTGTAAAAGTGGCCATGTTGACATAATTTATATATTGGACACTTTTATCTTTATTAATCAAAATACAAAAAAACATAAGAAAAGGCTACAGTCCGCTTGGGGCAAACAGTATGATACCCTATCCATATAGGGATATGCCCCAAAGAAAAAAGCATTAGGAAGATGATGGATAGCATTTTATTTCATTCTAATAAATTTACACAAAAAAATATTTTTTTGGAAAAACGCCCCCAAAAAGTGGGCGTGGCCAAAAACTTTGTATGGACGATATGTTGGAAAAAATATTGGCTAAATATCTTGTTAAACATTTTTTTTCGCTTTCTATGAAAATTTTCGAAGAAAACAGCATTTTAGTAAAAAAAGTAGGCGTGGCAAAAAACTTTAAAGGACAAACTTATAAAGGAGAGCAGTGCCTACATATCTTCTGAAGGCCATAACGCTCTATTCTTAAGTTTAGCTTTAAAACGGTTTTTTTTAAATTGTGGGCGTATTCAAATAAATTTTACACTTAAACATTTCGGAGCCCTAGGGAGTATGGGGTCCAAATTTCAGATTTCTAGCTTAATTTTAAAGGCCTAAAAATTGCGTACGGACGGACGGACGGACGGACATTGCTAAATAGTCTTAGGATTTGGTCCTGATCATAAATATATATACTTTTATGGGTCTACGACGAATATTAAGTGGTGTTACAAACTATGTGTCAAAATTAATATACCCTTAGGATAGGGTATAAAAATAAAATCATCAGAGCTGTTGAAATATAATTTGAATAAAAAAAAATCTTTATAAAAATAATAAACAATATTAGCAATTGAAGTGGGTAGACTTGTTTAAATAAAGAGTAAAAAACATATTACTCAATTTTTTTTTGAATTGCCCTTATTTGTTTTTTAAATGTTGGCGTTTTTGTAAAGTACCGTTATTTGACATACTTCATATGTTGAATTCCTAACCACACCACAAATAAATTGTAGATAGACCACAAATATCCAATAAACGGAAATCGTTGGAGTCATTTTTGAACAGCAATTTATTTTCGAAATAAACAACATTTTGTTTTTAATACACGAATTTTGAATCAAATTCGTTTTGTCACACGGCTTCTGGACAGAAGATAGACAAACAAACGTCTGACCGCATTGGCGGCCCCACATTTTTTGGACTTCTCTTTGGTCGTAAGAGACAAAATGGCCAAAACCAAATTGCCAAATTAAATTATTTTTTTGAGTAATCTGTCATAATGTAAAATCGCCTTTTTCCGTTTTGGGTTTTTTGGTTTTGCGTTATTTTCAGTACTGAGTAATACTGAGCTCGAAATTTCCATGCTTGCAATAACTTTCTCTTTAGTAGACTAATGTATTCAAGAAAGTTAAAGAGAGGATTTGTTTATTGGAGCTGTAAAATAAGGTAAATATTAGTTTGCCTACCCTCTTCATGATTTCTTTTATGTTTGCTATTCTAGTAACTAGGGGATCAATTACAATTTTTTTTGACTGCAGTTTAGCATATTCAAATTTGATTCCACTTGTTCGTTCTTTTTCTTTTTATTTTTATTTGTGTTGATATTTTCTAAACAACAACTTCATAGTGGAAAGGCTATCACGACCCAAAGGCAAACGCAAAACAGAGTGCCATCGGCTCATTATTTATATTAAAGAATTCCCACTTCCGGTACTCTTTATCTTCTTTAGAAGTAGGTAAATAATAATAGTAATAAAAAACAACCCCTTTATAAAATAATTCAGTAGCGGATAGGACAAATAATAAGTCGCGACATATAGGAAGTCACGGAGAAAGTAAACAAAACGAGAGCATGCCTTAAATGTTGTGCAGGGAGTAAGTTTCCTTATGCTAGTTGTTTGGATTTAGTACTCATTTGTCGTCACTTCGGGGCACAATTGTAGTCTTGTTTACAAATTCCGTAGTAGGTTTTCGTGAGTCACTTTGTCCGACAGTTGTTTTTCATAGAATTTTATTTGTTGTGAAATTAGTGACTGTATTTGAAAATAAACAGAAAGGACTAACCTCAAATTAGAAGATCGAGATTAGAATGACGAAGATATAAGAAAGTATTATACAAAACTTTGACCGGAGCAAACTGAAGGTAACTAAATGCCTTAATTATAAACAAATAACTAAGCTAAGTATCATCACATTAGTAGCTAATATAATTTCATTTAGAGCTTAAACTTGTCGCCCCTAACGCACATATGCACATATGTTATTGGTAAGGCCTAATGAATTTAAATTTATTTTAATGTGTAATGTGACACGACTGTACTAAGATTATTGCTGTCAACAGTCAACAAAAATGAGTAAAATGGGCTCTGTTGCTTTTAATAAGTAAGTGAATAACGATTTAGGCGATTTCAAAGGCAAAATAATATGTGTACGGATATATCCTTTCCAAAACTACAACTGAAAACAGTTCCTTGCAGATTAAGCAGAGGGTAGAATATTTCAATTATTTCTCTTGGAAGTGCATATCCAAAATATATTCTTCGTTGAATTTCAGGTTGAACACCAGTGACGTGCCGTGGTGCTTTTAGTAGGGCGTTCACTTAATTCTTTTTTCAGTATATTTATCTATCACTTTTTTTCGAGGGATATGATAAGGACGTCATAGACAATTCGCTTATTTCTTCCTTTTTTATATATAGGTATTTATTTATCTATTTTTGTTCGTTTATACATATTTGTATATGCTTTTTATAAAAGTATGTTGGTCTTAACTCTTGCATATCTTAAAATGCAATAGAATTGAAAAGCTATTTACATTTCCACGAGGTGTTTTTAAGAAAACTAGCTGAACTGCATCGTAAAATGCTTTTATAGTTCCAATTTCCTTAAGAAACGATTTCTTAAAGCAAATACGGTTTAATAATCATTCCTGTAGAATTGAATTCTTGGTAAACATTCGAAAAAAATTGTCTTCTAAAACTAAACTCGGTAATGACAGCCTAAATCCATTTATTTCAAAATTGATACCATTGAAGTCTAATATGCTCGTTTTATATTTTACAGTTTTTTCATTGCGATATCTTAAACGGTTCAACATTAATAGCGGAATAAGTACTATTACAAGTCAAATGTACATATATTTATATTTTCAACCGTGATTGGAGAAATAAATCTATAGTTCATTCATAAATCTTGATGGGCTGTGAAACCCTAGATTTTATTTTTTAGTTCCCTTTGTTCGACAAACTATAAGCATGAATATGTGGAATGAATCGATTATCGCATTGAGGTGCGCTTGATGAAGGAGAACACCGAGCTAAGTAAATGCATTTGTAAAAGAGGACCGTTTTTTTTTTGACTTTTTTTTTTGTATGTTATTTTGCACCCCGATGTGAGTTGCAACCAGCAAGTTGGTTTGGTAACTCGGACTTTTGAATATTTGTTTGAAAAGCTCCAAGTATGAACTATGTAGAATGAACCGACTATCGACGCGATGTGCGCTTGATAAACACCAAGCCATATAAGACAAGGAGTAATAAGTTAATTTTTTTTTAAATTTTTTGCATGAAGATTTTCTCTAGCTTGGTACGCTGAAGTAAGAAGAACATGCATGTAATGGGTAATATGTTTGACATGTTTGCTGAAAATGAACTTTTCGATTAGGGTCGGTTTGGAGGTGTGGTGGTGCGCTTAATGAAGTTGAACAGCAATTTCGCACCTCCAAAGACGTAAAAATGTCTATTCTTCAGAAAACACGGTTTAACATTTTAAAGCACTTTTTTTATTGAAAAACACATACCTTTTTTTTTAATGGAACAAACTATTTATTAAACGGGAATTAAACACAGTTTTTGGCAGTTCAGTCATTGGTTTGTGCTTCAAGAAGTATTATTAATAATAAAGTATAAATATAGGCAAGTTATTTTAAATAAAGAAAATTAGAAAATGCTAGTATAAAAAGGCTCGTAGCAATTTGGAATGACATTACTTTTTAGCTGGCTTAATAAATCTGCCTTTTTTCTTAATGCCAATGGTATTTTTGACGAGTATGCGGGGTTTAAGTGCATGCCTTGAGACTCCTTTTTTTGCAGAAGAGCGGCTGTTCGTCGAAGTAAACAGAACTAGTTCCCAAGTTGTCTATATAGTTTTGTACAAGTACGCAATACTGCCTTCTTGAAAGCGTAAACGTTTCATTTCTGATATTTTAATGTGGTCGCCGTTTACTTTTTTGGAATTATTTAGACAGTTTTCCTCTCGTTTCAACATCCATTCCTTAATACCTCGTGGCAGAAATAAACCATCATAAATTTTCATGTCCAAAATCTGGAAATTTAAAATAAAAGACATTTTACCATCATTGAACTATTTAGGGTAAAGTTATGTAGGTATCACATATTATACTTACAGTTAAATAGTAGCACTTAAGCCCCGATTTTTAAAAAAATGCAAATGTTTGTCCACCAGGAACTGGAGGAACAGCTTGTAAGTCGTACGTTGGTAATACAATGGCGGATGTGTTTTCTTTATTTTTGGTCTTTTCATCACGATTCAATTTTTTTTCTTCCTGATGTAGCTTGTAAGAGCTTTCCAACTGCTCCTTTTCTTCTCCTATTGCATTTTTAAAGGCTTCCCAAATATCGTACTGATCCTTTTTTGGTACGAAGAATCCAATATTAAATGCATTATTGAAGATTCGTGCGTATGCATCATAACTCGACACGTTTTTTTGTAGAGAACTTCGTTCCGTTTTAAAATGCCTATTACATTTTAGCAGCAGACAGCCCTCCGTCTATATATTCTCTTGAAGTCTGAGCTCTCAAATAATGACTTTCGATTCGTGGAATGGAGTTAATGTGTGCTCTAATGCAATCTAGTATTTCGCTGTCGGTTTTCAGATGATTGGAATGCTTGCCGCATTTATCTTCTTTGTTGATTACTGCACCTAAGGCCTTAATAATTAATCGAACTTCTCTTTCCGAAATTGCAAAAGTGCGTATCAATAATTCTTTGCAGACTCGAATTCTGTTTTCATTATTCATTAAGAAATAAGGTGTTTCAACTGCAGTGGTTCGATGAACGAGTTTAAAAAATCACGCTGAAGTTGAAAAGAAGCGAGACTCCAATATAATTTGAACAGTTCTGCTCTTAAATTTTCGTCAAATTTGTGAGCATGCCAACTTGCAACGATTAGAGCAAGATGGTCCCATAACTTTTTCTTTATGAAATTCATCCCCTTTTAAATCCTATTAATTTAGACACATAGTTTTTAATGGCCCTTAATATTCATCGTAGAACCCTAAAAGTATATATATATGATCAGGACCAAAACCTAAGACTATCCAGCAATGTCCGTCCGTCCATATCAACTTTTGAGGCCTTTAGATTTATGCTAGGAAGCTGAAATTTGATACACATATTCCTAGGGTTCCCAAATAGTAAAGTGTTACAATTTTTTAGATACGCCTACTGCCACGCCCACAATTTAGAATAAACCGTTTTAAAGCTGTGGTTAAAGAGATAAAGGGTTAGAAATTTTACAAGATGTGTAGCCAATGCCCTCCTGTATAAGTTTGTCATATAAATTTTTTGCAAGTCTTTGAATATTAAAAATATGCACTCACGTCGTCATTCCACGAGGTGCGAAATCAGAGAATGAGTAAAACATTTTGTATGCTCAATGCAAGTGTTGTCATGGGTATAACCACACAAGCGCTTATTGTCAATAATAGCCGCGTTGAGTTAAACGCGCCTGAAAACATTTGTCTACAGATTGCGGTCCTAAAAGGTAGGATTTACCAATATCCGGCAAACTGTCGCTATTGCGGAGTAGCTAAAGAGCTTTTAAGGAGGCGCTATATAGTAAGGGAAAAATTGTTACCCTTTGGAATTAAAAAGAATAACAAACACAAAAGAGGTAGAAATAAATTAATTGGGAAACGAAAACATGTAAAGGAAATGTCTTCACTGCCGAGAAAAAGACATTTACAAGAAAAGACGTCGGCTCCCGGACCGAAGGCTAAGGAAATATCCAAACCTCTGCGAAAAAACATAATCGATAATAGAGTGATATCAAAACCTCGGCCACAGACATACGCTGAAGCGGCGTTGCAAGCTAATAGAAAATTAATATAACGGTTGAACCAGTCGAACAAGTCTTTTCTGCAACTCTTGCTAGATTCCAAGAACAAAGCCGTATTAATAAACGCGTATTTGAAAAGTTTGACGAGCTCGATCATAAACTTCGAGGCTGACTTCATCGCATATAAATATGAATATGAATATTAACGAAAAAAACCAAAATAAAAATAGTAACGTGGAATGCCTTCTACAAAAGAACGACGAACTTGAAGTTTTTACTCGAGCAAAGGATATCGACGTATGCTTGATTTCTGAAACCCATCTTACGAAGGAATTAAGTGTGAAAGTTAAAGGATATAGTGCCTATCATGCATGTCAAACATCGGAAAGAGCTAGAGGCGGAGCGTCTCTATTTATAAAAAACACCGTTGAGCATTCAATAAGCACAAGAATCGAGCAAGATAATATTCAAATAATTACGAGGAAAAATTCCCTAGGAATCCGGTTTGCAATTTAGAGTAGACTTTTACTCTTCCAGCGAATGCACGTATTGGCCTACGGATACGCCAAAAACTCCAGGCCGTATACATTTTAACATCTTAAAAGGGATTTCCGGTAGCTATTTTAAAATTGAAGAATGTTTCGTTCTGTCTTCTGTCACCCGAATGTCATTTTGACAATTAGTGGCTGCCTTTTGAAAAAAGGGGCCCACCCAGACTACGCTAGTAAGTTTAACAACAAACTGGGACTCATTTAGAAAAGACTGCGAAAATAAAATTGATCTAAACGTGCCTCTTCAAAGCCATTTGAACTTGAAGTCGAAATCGATTACTTAATCGGAGTCATACAAAGCTCAGCCTGTATAACACTCCTTACAAAAGTATAACAAAAGCAAAAAGTGAAATATATCCTCGGGAAATAACCGAATTGGTAAATGGAAAAAGAAAGGCGCGTAAAAATGGCAACAATTTCGCGCTCCGCAGCATAAAACAATATTCAATAATCTTTGCAGCACTAATGGCGAATGGGCGAAGAAGGCAAAGAAAAAGGCCACATATTTGCCGAGCATTAAGAAGTAACTTTTAAGCCCTTTGCTGGTCAAGAGCTACTTGAAGACAATGTCTTAGCCGGGATACCGGACAATTTTAAAATAAAAACTGTATCACAGTTTGAACTTTAGACCAATATCTCTTTAACCAATTATGTCAAAAGTATTTGAACATTTTTTACTAAAACGGTTACATCCGATTATCGAAGAGCGCCGATTAATACCTGGTCACCAATTCGTGTTCAGAATTAAACACTATGGGTAAATTTAGAAACATCAAACATTTGTGCAGTGATGCGGCATCACTGCTTATTTGCGAAGCTTATGCGATGCGCACCTTATGCAGATGCTTTGTTGATCGAACATTTCGTTGGCGTTTTATAACGCAAATGTTTACATTCAAAAATTTTTTTGTATATAAAGTTAATTTTTATTTAAATTTTCTGGGCTTCTTCTTGCATATGTTGAAAATATTTCCTGTAAAAAAATTTTGTTTAGTTGTTTCGATCAAAAATACATTTATTTATTTATTTAAACATATTTGTACATTAAACAAAAACATTTATCAGTTATAATCGTGTACTTACTCACTTTTCTTTCTCTTCTGATATATTTAAAATTTTTTGCCTGCCGAATCAACAACGCATCAACCTATTTGGTGATGCTTTTGTTTGAAATATTTGCGCATCAGTTTACCTAAGTTTGTAATAATGAACACTTGACGTAGAAAGTGATGCGTATATATTAATTAAAACTATACAATCGACTAACCAATAAAATAACTATCGAATAACCAATAAAATTGAAAAAGCCCTTGCCAGGCTTTTGATAAAGTATGGCATACGGGAGTGAAACATTAACCTTTCCCAAGCAAATATATGAGTTATTAAGTTCTTCTTTAGCGGATAGAATCTTGCCAAGTATAAAAATATAAATACTATTTTTGAAATTTTTAATAATTACAATACAAACTCAGCATTAATTTTTTGATCTCATTACTTTTTGTGGCTGACTTGTAAAGCAAAAGCGATTTTTGTGTAAGAGAACTTGGCTATTCTTTAACATTTATGTTTTTGATGTGATTTCAATACTTTTTGCAAAGAATCATGGAAATTTTGGAATATTTTAAAATTGCAGGAATTTTGACCGAAGGTAAATGCCCGAAAGGACATAATAATTAATCAACTGTTTTCATATTGTTGTGGCGGTGTTGTTATGTGACGTCAGCATCAATTGCAAATGGTGGAATGTTTCTTTTCCCCACACCCATAATATGGGCATTACATGAAAGGTTTTGAAGAGTAGAACAAGCAAATATTGAAATTCTTGAGAAATGTCCTTTTTAAAGGATTCAATGACCTTTTTCGATGTTCCAAGGCCCTCCGAGTGAAAATTCATAGCAACAGCAATTTGATACGTGATTTTATAGGCATTTACAAAAGAGGTCCTTTTTTAAGGATTCAAGGACCTTTACCGATGTTCCAAGGACCTCCGAGTGAAAATTCATAGCAACAGCAATTTGATACGTGATTTTATAGACATTTACAAATAAGCTCCTTTTTTAAGGATCCAAGGACCTTTTTCGATGTTGTAAGGACCTCCGAATGTATGAAGTCACATAGCGCATTTGGTTCTACTTGTCACACCCTTTCATTTAAGGCCAATATCATACGGGTTGAGAAGATAATATTAATAATTTCTTAATGGCTAATTTTTTTTACACCATAACTGAGGCAGGCTGATATCCTTAACTACACATATATGAATAGGTTTAGTATCGTACCACTTTCGTACCAGTACGAAAAGGTACGAAACTATCGGTAATCAAGATCGTCTTCACTGCTTTCTAGCACACACGACGTCTCCGCAATTTCCACCATCATCGCAAAGTTTGGACATTTTTTAAAAATAATATTTGTTTTTAATCAAAAAAAATCGTACTAAATGACAATAGCTATATTTTTTTCATTAGTCAATAAAGTCGACATTTGTTCGCAAATATGGCCGTGTAAACGCACCTTAAGTCGTTTGGGTGCAAATTTAAAGAAAAGAGGCGGCTAGCACGCACCCTAAATGGAAAATAAACAATATTTTATTTTTCTAGTGTTTGGTTTTAGGAGCTGCCCTCCTGTAAAAAATTATAATTATCATTCTATGTCTTTTGGGGACTGAGTTAAAAGAATTGGGCGGCTGACACGGCCGCTGGATGGAAAATCACAAATGTTTGATTTTCTTCTGAGGTTTCCTTGCCTACCCTATTACTGTGCAATTTCAAGGTCCTATGATGATTGGAAGTGCTTCATAGTTTTGATGATCCGTCAGTGGTTACTATTTTTGCTAATTTTGGGGCCTTCTCACTCAGGAACCGCTCATGTTAAACAGTTGAAATTTGGTACGGAGATAGCTGCTGTGCGTCTAAATAAATCCTGATTTTAAGTCTCTAGCTTAGTTGTAAGCGAAGTTAGAGGGGGGTTCAAAATGCCCTTAATTGGTTCGTGTAAATAAGGGTGTAGTGCCAAACTTTCTAAGGAACTTTGGGCATCATCCTGCCCCGTAATCAAATGCATTGGCTGCTTGGTCGGCTTGCCAAACTCAGCATGTAAAACAAGCTGCTTTTATACAGGCAAGTTCCCAAACCGGTTTGGACGTATGGTATACAACTTTGGGGTTGTACCAAAGCAAATAGCATCGATATTTTACAAACTTTTCAAAACAAAGTGATAAGAAGAACTGTAAACGCCCCCTGGTATATCCGAAATAGTGATATCCACAGAGATTTGGATGTTGCAACCGTAGAAGATGAAACAAAATCAACGTAAGCAACGGACTCGCCTCCGCGGCGGAAAACATTTAAAAGTGACAATCTGAATAAAATCCACAGTACAATTTTAAAGCAGACCTTGAATTGAATTATAATATATGCATGTTTTATTTTATATATTATATATATGATATACGATTAGTTTTTCTTTTATATTATTTTCCATCACTAGAAGGCGAAATGCAACTGGATGAATCAAATAATTACTTTTTATTTATTTAAACAAAAGTTTTCTTTTCGCCAAAGAAATAATGCTACCAACAAGAAGTTCTGCATGCAATCAGTGGTTCAAAAACCAGAACAAAACCTGACAAATGCCACTTAGATTGGTGTTAGTAAAAAAGAGGTAAATCTTTTGAAAAATCAAGATCTGCAAAATTAAACACCAATAAAAAAATGTTTTTTGGTCAACTGAAGATTTAAATTAAAATAAAATTTAATTTTTTACCAAACGAAAACGTTAGTATGGTGGCGTTAAAACTGCAGTTGGAGAAGAAGCAAACAAATCCAAAGGAAGTGGGTGACACACAAGTTAAAAATGATTATGGGTTGCTTATATAAAGTGTATGACTTGAATTCGTAATAATAATAATTTATACTAAGAGTACGGCCTAACTTTGTAAGCGGCCTTTGTTTTCTTAGTAAAATTAAGTGTACGACTTCAATCTGTCCTCTTAGCAAAAATATTAGAGAAAAATTACAACTCCTTTAAACATAACCCCAAATTTGTAATTGGTATTGCCCAATGTAAATTTATATTCTTGCATTAATTTTTTTCTGGAAGGATTTCAACTGAATATTCTGCTCGAAAAAGAGCACATAGTTTTATTTACTCTAGAAGCGCTCCCGACCTTGAAGGGTCTCTGCCGGATTGCCTTATAAAATGTGTTAAAGTCCTTTAAGGTTTCTATAAAATTTATCGAAGGCAGCCTTGATAGCCACAAAGTAAACAATACAATTTCTTTTATTTGCAATGAAATGTCTTGCTGTGTAAAGTCTAAAGATTTGGTCGATTGTTGAGAAACTTTCGCGAAAACCAGCTTAAAATTTGCTTTAAAATTCATATCTTTCATAGAAGAACTATTAGCGAAATACTTTAAAGTTAAGGACATATACTTCCCTACAGTTTTCAAGTAGGGCAAGTATTACTTTTTTTAAAAATAGGATATATAAAAAAAATCGGCTGGCACTTGCCAGTTATCAAATTTAGTGTATAGTTGTGTTAGTTCGCACAGAAAATAAATAAATTGAAAAATTAAGGAACTCTACGACTTAAAGAAAAATATAAATTTTAGCATCCAGATAAGCAAAGCAACATATAACAACATCTTATACTTACCGCAGGTATCCGTGGGACTGATGATCACCGGTATCGTAAAGAAAAACAGAACGTGTTGAATGTGCCAGATATAAAATCCCCTGGATCATACATTTGATGCGCCTTAGTACTTTATACGAAACTGCGAAGCCTACCGAGACATTTGTTTAGGTCGTAGCGAAGCAGTAAATACTGCCGAAAGAAAAAACATTGGTTGAATTAAAAATGTTTCATTACCACTTAAAAGGGGACTTCAAATACGGACGTGATTAAAACGGACAATGCTTAATGTTTGAATCAGCAACTTTAGCATAGTTAATGAAAATTTTTGTAAGTATCAGAGCTATGTTAAATTTAAATATATTTGTGGCTGAGTCAAACATGGCTTTAGAGGTCATTAAGAATTACATTTTTGATTCCATATTCAAATGATAATAATTATGATTAATTAATAATTTGTGGTTGGACAATAAGATTATTGTGCAGTTAAACACAAACATTGCCAAGCGAAATTAATATTGAACAATAATCATCGTTTACTTTATAACATTTAACATTGTCATGTTTTCTTATTAATGCAAATGAAGGGCTTCCCCATGGATACATGAAATTTCCCCAAACCTAAAATAAAAAATGTATGAAAAACCACAGAAATTTTCGTGTTGTTATTTTCAATAGAAATTTTTTGGGCCATTTTTCATTGGAGCGTGACACATTTCATTTTGCTTGGGACTAACCAATTTAGATTACAAATATATTACATGATATAAATAAATTCCGATTTTGATATTTTATAGTCCTGCAAATAAAAGTGCTTAGTACGGCGTTAAGGTACGATTACGCGGCCATTTTTATCACTTAAATGACGCTGTGGCGTAAAAATCACGTCACAAAGAAGTCATTGGAATGTCGCTCGTGTGATGGCCATTTTTAGGACAACATTTTCGGCGTCATTAAATGGCTAGGAAAATGGCGGACCAAATGACATGAATTTTGTGCCATTTAAATGACGAAAACAAATGGCCTTGTGATCACTCTTAAATGACGCCTAGGACAAATGACTAAAATTTTTGGCTATTGCGTCATTTAAATGGCAGCCACTAATAAAAGACAAGGTACGAAATACCAGCCATGCAATTTTTCTACGCAAATGACAAATGACGCAGCAATTAATACGATATCTGTGCTTTCATTTGGATTTTTTTCTCGTGGCGAAAGAACATAATAATTAATAAAATGTTTTCTTATTGTTGCAGTTGTGTTGTTATGTGACGTCATCATCAATAGCAAACGGTGGAATGCTTTTTTTCCCACACACATATAAGAGGCATTAAAGGTAAGGTTTTAAAGAGTAGAAAAAAGCAAATATTGACATTCTTGAGAAATGTTCCTTTTAAAGTATTTATGGACCTTTTCCGATGTTCGAAGGACCTCCGAGTGAAAATTTATAGCAACAGTAATTTGATTTTATAGACATTTAAAAAGAAGGTCCTTTTTTAAGGATTCAAGGACCTTTTGAATCGACGATATTAATAATTTCATAATGGTACATTTTTTTACACCGCAATTGAGGCAGTCTGATATCCTCATATTAACATATAAATATTAATAGGTTTAGTATCGTACCGCTTTCGTACTGATACAAAAGGGTGCCAAGCTATCAGTTTAGTTTCAGATCACATCTTTGGCTCGTCATCAAGATCATCTTCACTGCTTTCCAGCAGTCTCCGCAATTTCCACCATCATCGCAAAATTTCTTTTGGATATTTTTTATATAATATTTTTTTTCGTTTAAATATATATCAATAAAAGTCGAACTAAATGACAATATCTACATTTTTGTCATTGGTCATTAAGGAGACATTTGCCATTTTGATAAAGCTTGTTATTACCATGTGCTCGCCATTTTTTCGCTCATCATTTAGTGGCACCTCACGGGAAAATTTTAAATGACTCGTGGCGTCCTTCATTTGATTTTGGGACAAAAATGACTATGTTAGTCATTGCGTATGATCGCTTTTTTTTCGCCAATGAATAATTACGAATCGTAGCTTCAATGTCACTCCAGTGCGCCATTTTTTCCTGACTTCACAGTGTCAGTTAAATGAATCGGAAAAATGGCCGTGTAATCTTAAATTTAGGATGAACTTAAGGCTTTAATAAATCCTGTTCTGTTTGTAAAGGTGAAAGCCCAAAATTGCCAAGAACTTTTCGAAAGTTATTGTTTTTCATACTTTTTTTTATTCCAGGAGCAGAAGACGTTTTTATCGTGAATTTATTACATTTTCTTTTTCCTACAGCCAGTCGAACCAAAATTCGAAGTTAAGAACGATCGAAAACTGGAAATATGCAGCAGTATTTATAAATAACGGGTGATTCAAGTAGAGATACTTTTTTCAATAGCCTTTTTTGACAGATCACGTGTGAGTCGTGTCATGCTGTCATGTTATTTTTGTTTAGTATTGTTTGGCATTTCATAATGGAAAGACTTACGCGTGAACAACGTTTACAATTTGTTCAACTTTATTATGAAAATTCACGTTCTGTGAGGAATGTGTTTCGTGCACTTCGCTCAACTTATGGTCAACATAATCGGCCTACTGAACGTACTATTCGCAACACCATCACCCATTTTGAGACCCAACATTCATTATTGGATAATATTCGACCGAATAGACCACGTCCAGCACGCTGTGAAGAAAATATAGCGGCCGTAGCTGAGAGTGTACACGAAGACCGTAGAGAGTCGATTCGGCGCCGTTCGCAGCAACTCGGACTGACGTATGGAACAACTTGGCGCATTTTACGTCAAGATCTTAAATTGAAAGCGTACAAAATACAGCTTGTGCAACAACTGCAGCCGCTCGACCTTTCCAAGCGACATCGCTTCGCTCTATGGGCTCTTGAAAAGTTCCAAGAAGATCCGACGTTTTCGAGGCAAGTTTTGTTTAGCGATGAGGCCCATTTCTGGCTCAATGTGTATGTAAACAAACAAAATTGCCGCATTTGGGACGAAGAGCAACCTGAAGAGATTGAAGAACTGCCACTTCATCCAGAAAAAACAACGGTTTGGTGTGGTTTGTGGTCCGGTGGAATCATCGGTCCATTTTTCTTTAAAAATTATGCCGGGGCGAACGTAACCGTCAATGGCGACCGTTATCGTGCCATGATAACCGACTATTTGATGCCTGAAATTGAAGCTCGTGATCTCGGCGACATTTGGTTTCAGCAAGACGGCGCCACTTCCCACACATCGCATCAATCAATGGACTTATTGAGAGAACATTTCGGTGAGCACATAATTTCACGTTTTGGGCCGGTCGATTGGCCACCAAGATCGTGTGATATCACACCGTTATACTTTTTCCTGTGGGGATATGTAAAGTCAAAAGCTTATGCCGACAAACCCGCTTCGATTCAGGCCTTGGAGGAAAACATCACGCGTGTCATTCGCCAGTTACCAGTCGAAATGCTCGACGAGTGATCGAAAATTGGACTCAACGGGTGGACCATCTGCGACGTAGCAACGGCCAACATTTGATAGACATAATCTTCAAAAAATAAATGCCAAAGAATGTTCTTTCAAATGATAATAAACATTCTCCATTAAATTTGAATTTTCTGTGTTTTTTTCTTTAAAAAAGTAGAGAACCTAGAAATAGATCACCCTTTATTTACTCTGTGAACGATTGATATGTGAACCCAAAGGCTTTCCATTCTCGGTATGAGCGTAAAGTACAACCTTCTTTGGAATGACCACGGATTCGATATCGCGTAGAAGGCTGCAAAATTTTTAGGCTTCCTCAAAAGAAAACAAAAATATTTTTGTCTTTCTTATCTGGCTAGAATCTATAAGGTCGCCCAAAAAGCTCCCATCTGGTCCGGTGCGCCAATTATCTATACATTTGACAGAATTAAAAAAACTCGCTATAAAACTTATTGGCGTCCGAGATATCGCGTAACATATGAGAGCGAGCGAACGAATAGACAGCGAACCAAAAAATTTTAATGAATTTATAAACACAAATATGTTAACTTTATTATTTGAACTTCAATATAAGAACCTATATTATTAAATCTTTTTAATCATCAAAACTGTATCAAAAACATTTTAAATAGTAAAATTACGAATTTCAAACTTTTTTTCACGAACTTATTTTCGTTCGCGGTAAAAAGTTTGGAATTCGTAATTTCACTAATTTTTTTAAAATGAAAATAAGATTTACGTAGAATATATTTTCCTATTTGACTTATACGAAGTTTTGACAATGACTTCTTTTTGGGAAGTTTTTCATATATGCACATGAATTTATCACAGAAAACGAAATAAATCTTTGTGCTATAGATCTTTCTTACGAACGATAAATCAAATCATGACAATCACTGAAAACAGATTTTAAGTAGTTAAATACAAAACTACTCTTGTTTTCGTTTAACTCAAAATGGCGAGATGCCGCTTACATTCCTCTCTCAATAACTCCAGACAAAAATGCATACAGAAAAAATATCAACTAAATAATAAAACGCTCACGCAAATGTATTGCAAGCTATCATTCTCCACTTCGAGTTTTTGTATTCTGTAAATTTTCAACAGAATCCGACAAATACTTTTTTGAGTTATTCAAAATTCAACGGTCGGCTCTCTAAAGTTCGAGAGCGTCGAGTGTAAAACTTTAAACATCGTTAAATTAAATCACTGCCATTAAAAAATAGCTTAGTCGATTTGAATGAAGTTTTAAATTTTGAAAAAGATATTAAACTAGTGCCTGAAGTATTTTTTTCGTTTTTTTTTTTAAATCTCGATTTTTAGACACAATTTACTATTGCTTTTTTTCTAAAAATTCGAGAGTAAATTGTCTGGAGCCACCAATTTTTTTATTTAATATAAAAACTACCGATCAGCCACTAGATTAACTATTAAAATACCAGTTTTTTTAACTTTCTCGTGTACATTAGTATACTAAAGAGAAAGTTATTCAAGTTATTGTGATCGTGCGGAAATTTCGAACTCTAACTGAGTATGAGGGATGATATTACGGTTATAGAGAAGTCCAAAAAAGTGGGTCCGCCAATGCCATCCGTATGTCTGGCGAAACGGTTTTAACGGGTTTACATCTCGGGGCATCTTTTCATCACAATTTTTTCGGTGAAAATCATTGATCAGTAATTTTCTCCAAGACGGTTCCAAGGATGTACTAAGGATACTTGGGATGGGGCCAAAAATATTGCATACTCTGTTTTTGGAAAAAAAAAATCAATTAACGGTATTTTATAAAACCGCCAATATCTCGAAAACTAAGAAAGGAAACTTTTACTAATTTTTTATGCTATTAAGTCGAACAAACTTGCATACTTAGATTTTTGAAATAATTTTTTCATATAACGATTTTCTTAAATTTAAACTAAATTCGTTTCTCAAAAACGGCTCTAACGATTTTGATAATTCTTTATATTTTGAACAATTATTTTAAAAGTGTCCAATGTGCGAAATTACGTCAGTACCGTTTTTGAAAAATCTAATT
Source organism: Ferdinandea cuprea (assembly GCA_963576555.1). NCBI lineage: Eukaryota > Metazoa > Arthropoda > Insecta > Diptera > Syrphidae > Ferdinandea > Ferdinandea cuprea. Next base: position 100,653,589 of record OY754958.1, on the reverse strand, counting down.
TTTTAAAACCTTTAAAGTGTTATAAATAAATTTGTCAACATTAATTTTCTATTCATTTTGCGATTTAAAAACGCATCTCATGTGCAGAGAAAGTTTCGTATGACGCAGTCGTGCAATTTATTTTATTTGAATTACTAATTATGATCACTGCAAAGCACGACTTGTGGAACCGCGACAGTATGTGTCGGTGATAATTTTTATATAATTAATAGCTTCTTTCCAAATTTAGGTTACAAAAAGTTAAAATATGATATAATAATATTAATTAAAAGAAATTAAGAGAAAGAGAGTAGCTAGCAAGTACTATTTTAATTCGAGCTCGAGTGATATAAAAAATGAATACGAGTTTGGAACGCAAAAATTTTAACTTACTCTGCATATTACCTTTATAAAGTGTGTCGCAGTAAATAACACTAAGATATTAAAAAGGTGAGTTCATATCTTCTCGAGCAAATAAGAAAAACCAAGTCGGTCAAATTATGTCTCTGCAACGAACACCTGCAAAATCCAATAACATTGCAAACAACAACGCTACTCAAAGAACTACTTCTGTCAACAAGAGACTCCTAGTAGAAATATCTCCCGATTTTCCCCCAAAAAAAGGAAACAATGAAATGGAAAACGCATCCGTGGGTAATATGTCTGTCCCCGACCTGCAAATGTTGATAGTGGGTACAATGGGTTCATTGTTGGGTGAACTAAGTCTGATTTGGTGGTGATTGGCGGGGAAATTAGCACATTAAAGCAAACAAATGAGGCTCTACAAGGTCAACTTAAAAAAATGGAGTCTCGCTGCGTTGCGAGTCGTACATCTCCAACCATAAACTGCAATACCTGCTTCCGAAAACAAATGTTTGGATTTACTTAAATCACAAAATTCAGCATTGGTCACCTCAGCTAAAGTTTTACACCCCATAAATTGAGAATGGTATTGTTGAAGTTGGGGATAAGGAAGATGTGGCACGCATTCTTGGAGCAGCAACTAAGCTCAAGTTGATGGAGAAACTTTTTATAATGATAATACGAACAATCTGACATGTGACGATTTAGACGGGATGACACTACTGCAACAGGTGGCAGAGGACAAGTACGAGTCAAGGACAACAGTTTCTGGCACTAGTCCTCAAATCGTACAGCGTTCAGAAAAATAGTCTTTTATGAAAATGTCGTCAGCCAATTAAATGTAGATCTTAGTTTAAGTCTTTTTAATTTTAAAATAATTACATTTAATATAGCAGGTCTTAGTAATAAATTGCTTTTTACCGATTTCTTTGAATATGTTAGTCAGTTTGATATATTTTTATTGTTTGAAACATTAATCGAATATAATACCGATCGTTTTGATATCTACTTCGAGAACCATACTCTTGATTGGATACCAGCTACGCCAACGTTTTCTCACGCCCTTCCGTGTCACAAAAAAAGATAAGTTGTTTTTGGTTGCAGAATATATAAATTGTAACAAGTGGATGGAAGATTTTACTAGTCTCAACGATTCCCTAATAGAATTTGAAAATGAATATGTAATGGTAATTGGGAGACTCCCAGATACTAGCGATTGATCCGCAGTTGCAATAACAATCTTTAAGCTTACAGAGGTGTGCAACGGAACCCTAGAGATGGGCCAATTACCCAAGTTTAAATGGAAGACCAGTTACTCCCTAACTTATAGACGTAATCTTGATATGAGACTGAACGAACTAAATGACAGCGAAATTCATTCCAATCGTGGTGTGGACTCTCTCGTTTCGGGTGCCGCGAGGATCTTTCAATGGTCTAGAAGGTTAAAGAGAAAGCAACAATGGTATGATTGGGAGTGTGAAGTTGCGAGGAGAAAATCTTTTTCCTGCTTACGTTTGGTTAGAAAGTTATGCAGCAGCATGGCAAAAACGATGTATCAAGATGCAAGCAAGGCGTACAAAAATATTTGCAAATATAAGGAAACAATCCACTCGGAACGACTCGTACGAACGCTTGTGGGAACAAAAGACAGTCACTCGTTTTGCAAGCACGTCAGGACCCTTAACGGTATAAAAGAGGCATTAATGTTGAAATGACTGCAATTACCGTTCCTTCCCAGTTATTACTGAACCCGCCATGTATTTCTAAAGTCCTAAGTTATGCTTTCCCATATGTAACAGTGGACTCACTAGATAATGTCATTTCACTGCAGGAAGTTTGCAACGTATTACACCATTGTACTTTAAATAAAGCACCAGGAGAAGACCGCATTCCCTACAGTTTTTTTAAGTTTGCGACAACTGTATTCCTTAAAAAACTAACACTTGCATATAATCACATCCTCGGGGTGGGTGAGGTACCAGATAGCTTTAGAAGAAGTATAATATACCAGTTGTTCAAAAAAGGAAATCCAAACGATCCGAACAATTATAGAGGAATTTCCTTCATGAACACCGTTACGAACATTTTTACTGGAATTATCTTAAAACGCCTCACAGATTGGGTGCGGGAATATGATTTACTGAGCGAATTCCAGACGGGTTTCAGAAAAGGATACTCAACAGTGGATCACATCATCTCTCTGACAAGCATCGCACGAACATACATAGATAAGGGCAAAAAGCTGTATACATTCTTTGTCGATTTTAAGGCAGCTTTCGATACTATCGACAGGAAGGCTTTATTTTATAAGCTAAGCAATTTAGGAGTATCGACGAAAGTTCTAAAAATCATACAAAGCCTGTACAAAAATAAGAGAGCTACGGTATCCAACTGGTTTTAATCAGAAATGGGGGTTAAATATGTGGGTCCTGAGCCCACTAATTTTTTCAATCTTCCTTGCCGACCTTACAACATTCCTACAGGGCGGAATCGAAATAAAGCTTCTACTCTATGCGGATGATATTGTCATCGTGGCTGAAACTTCAACAATGTTGCAAATGATGATGAATAGACTGCAACAATACTGCACCATGTGGAACCTCAAAGTCAACATTGGAAAATCGAAACTAATGGTGATCTGAAATGTATTTGGGAGGTACTCAAGGCAGGAAAAATGGTTCTGGCAAATTGAGGAAGTTGAGATTGTTAAGACTTACAAGTACCTTGGAGTAACCTTAACATCTACAATGTCATTTAAGTACCATTTTCAAGAAAAACTTAAAGAATCGAAAAGGGCAATCACCTGCAATTGGAAGAAGATACAAAAAAAACGTTCCATCGAGTACAAAATATAAAGTTTTTGAAGCGGCCATCCGTTCAGTTATGTGTTACGCTGCAGAAGTTTGGGGTATCTATTGGTACGATGAAGTCGAAAAACTCTTAAGATAACGGGTGATTTTTTAAGAGGTTTAGAACATTTTTTAAAAAAAAAACACAAAAAATTCGAAAAAATGAATGAAATATTTATTTGAATCGATAGTTTGAACCTTGCAATTTAATGTTTAAAGATAATTTCATGCAAATGTTGACCGCGGCTGCGTCTCAGGTAGCCCATCCGCTGAGTCCAATTTTGGCATACTCTTTCACACATATCGGCCGGTATCTCACGAATGAATGCATGGATGTTGGCTTCCAGTGCGTCAATCGAAGCGGGCTTGTCCCTATACACATTAGCCTTGGCATACCCCGACAAAAAATAATCTAATGGTGTCAAATCGCACGATCTAGGCGGCCAATTGACCGGTCCGAAACGTGAAATTAACTGTTTACCAAACTCGCCTCGCAATTGCGCCATTGTTTCGCGTGCTGTGTGGCATGTGGCACCGTCTTGTTGAAACCACATATCATGCAAGTCGAGAACTTCCATTTCGGGAAAAAAAAAGTTTGTTATCATCGCTCGGTAGCGTTCACCATTGACAGTAACGCTGCGATTCGCATCATCTTTGAAGAAATATGGCCCAATAATGCCGCCGGCCCATAAACCGCACCAAACAGTGGCTTTTTCGGGATGCATTGGTAGCTGTTGCAATGCTTCTGGCTGATCTTCACTCCAAATGCGGCAATTTTGCTTATTTACGTACCCATTCAACCAAAAATGAGCCTCATCGCTGAACACAATTTTTCGATAAAAAAGCGGATCCTCGGCCAGCTTTCCAAGAGCCCATTCACCAAAAATTCGGCGTTGTTGTAGGTCGGGTGGCTTTAGTTCTTGCACCAGCTGTATCTTAAAAGGCTTTACGCCCAAATCCTTCCGCAAAATTTTCTACGTAGTGCTGTAACAAAGGCCTAACGCAACGCTGATACGCCCGCAATATTTTCTTCAATACGCACAGTACGTAAACGTGTTGGTGGTTTAATGTCCAACAAAGTAAATTTGGTGCGAAATTTGGTCACAATCTTCCGAATAGACTGCTCAGAAGGTCGAGAATGCCGATCATAAAATGGAAGCAGCGCGCGATGAACATTTCGAACCGAGCACGAATTTTGATAGTAAAATTCAATAATTTGCAAGCGTTGTTCATTTGTAAGACGATCCATGGTTAAATTGCAAACCAAACTGAAGCTGTTTGACAGTGACACAAGGTACTAAACACACGACAGCTGTCAAAACCAGTGTTGCCAAAACCAAACCAGCTAAAAAATCACCCTTTACTATATAATGAAAATCTTCAGACTTCCAGTAAACACCCCAAATTATATGTTGCATCTAGAAACAGATCTGCCTCCTTTGTACATCTTTACAATGAGATTGCATATGCAGTACATATAGAAAGCAATGGCGCTACCAAGCCATCGACTTCTACATATAGTGGCGAAACACGGAAAATATAGACAAATTCAATTTTTCGAAGAATGTTCCAGATTGAGCGCAGAACACCATGTCCCGTTAACAGAGTAAAACGCAGATTTGTGGAAAGGATGTATAAAGGAGTTATTAAGGAAAATTGATGAAGCTCATCGGGCGGAGTGTAGGACAAAAGCGCAGCAGAGTGAAACCAGTTGTACCTATCGAATACTCAACATTGATCTTATGGAACAAAACTATTTCCATGATTAAAACAGTATAAAAATGATTTCAAAAAATGTTAAGTTCAGAGGAGAACTTCTTCATTTAAATAATATGCCACATAGAGCGGAAAGCAATCCAGAATGCAACTTATGTAATCTACGTGTCAATGAAGACGTCGTGCATTTCATTGGAGTTTGTCCTATTCTGAGAATTATTAGAAGAGCTCATTTTGGTACAACTGCACTTACGGAAGATGAAGTTGTTCTATGGTTGAATGGTCAGGATTGTAATGTTCTTTCTAGTCACGTAAGATCTGCTCTGAAATATTGACAACAAATTGTTGATGAAGCATTTTAAATATAATTTTTTTTATGCAACTCTTATAGAAAATATAAAAATTAATAAAATTATTAAAAATAACTCTCTAAAAATTCTCTTTTTTTATCCGGCTGACGGCAATTGCCAATGCACGTTATTGTGAACTATTTAAAACTGTATTCAATATTATTAAATAAAATCACAATTATTACTATTACCACTACTAATATTAATTAAATATATGAAATTGCTGATAACAAAAATTATTGGAAACACTAGCTTTTATGTGATATTTTTGAAAAGTTTCCTCATTCTATCAATTTTTTTTTGTTAAGTTTTTGTTTCTTTTTTAAATATCTTTTTAGGAATGTAGATAATACAAAACTAATATGATATTGAAACATAAATTATTAATTCACTACCCATAGGCACTTCTTTAAGTATTCAATTAAATGTATCTTATATTTATGTATATAGAAATTCAGCCTGCGTATGTTTGAATCTTCCACACTATATTTGTTATGATCTGCAAAGCCTTAGTAAATAAAGGGTGATCCATTTCGAGGTTCCCCACTTTTTTAAAGAAAAAACCACAGAAAATTCAAATTTAATGGAGAATGTTTATTATCATTTGAAAGAACATTCTTTGGCATTTATTTTTTTAAGATTATGTCTATCAAATGTTGGCCGTTGCTACGTCGCAGATGGTCCCTCCGTTGAGTCCAATTTTCGATCACTCGCTCGAGCATTTCGACTGGTAACTGGCGAATGACACGCGTGATGTTTTCCTCCAAGGCCTGAATCGAAGCGGGTTTGTCGGCATAAGCTTTTGACTTTACATATCCCCACAGGAAAAAGTCTAACGGTGTGATATCACACGATCTTGGTGGCCAATTGACCTGCCCAAAACGTGAAATTATGTGCTCAACGAAATGTTCTCTCAATAAGTCCATTGATTGATGCGATGTGTGGGAAGTGGCGCCGTCTTGCTGAAACCAAATGTCGCCGAGATCACGAGCTTCAATTTCAGGCATCAAATAGTCGGTTATCATGGCACGATAACGGTCGCCATTGACGGTTACGTTCGCACCGGCATAATTTTTAAATAAATAGGGACCGATGATTCCACCGGCCCACAAACCACACCAAACCGTTGTTTTTTCTGGATGAAGTGGCAGTTCTTCAATCTCTTCAGGTTGCTCTTCGTCCTAAATGCGGCAATTTTGTTTGTTTACATACCCATTGAGCCAGAAATGGGCCTCATCGCTAAACAAAATTTGCCTCGAAAACGTCGGATCTTCTTGGAACTTTTCAAGAGCCCATAGAGCGAAGCGATGTCGCTTGGGAAGGTCGAGCGGCTTCAGTTGTTTCACAAGCTGATTTTGTACGCTTTCAATTTAAGATCTTGACGTCAAATGCGCCAAGTCGTTCCATACGTCAGTCCGAGTTGCTGCGAACGGCGCCGAATCGACTCTCTACAGTCTTCGTGTACACTCTCAGCTACGGCCGCTATATTTTCTTCACAGCGTGCTGGACGTGGTCTATTCGGTCGAATATTATCCAATAATGAATGCTGGGTCTCAAAATGGGTGATGGTGTTGCGAATAGTACGCTCAGTAGGCCGATTATGTTGAGCATAAGTTGAGCGAAGTGCACGAAACACATTCCTCACAGAACGTGAATTTTCATAATAAAGTTGAACAAATTGTAAACGTTGTTCACGCGTAAGTCTTTCCATTATGAAATGCCAAACAATACTAAACAAAAATAACATGACAGCATGACACGACTCACTCGTGATCTGTCAAAAAAGGCTAATGAAAAAGTATATCTACTTGGATCACCCGTTATTAAATTTGTCAGCTGGATTCCGTTAAGAAAAATTTTTAATACAACGGATGTGATATGACAGTCTAAAGAGAACCGCTAGATCGATTGACATCAAACGTGAACAATATATTCGTTTAGTCTGCAGGAATGTTTCTCTTAACTTTAATTCAAAAAGGTGGCACTATCATCGGTATATACGATTACTGATATTCGCATAAGCAAATTGATTCAGCGAAAATAATCGCGAATTTATCGAAATTTTTAGAAGGCTTCAACTCGGTAAACGGAACCAAACTTCTTTAATTTTAATACATTTATTATCGTACTAAACAATGTTCCGTTTCAATTCAAAAGAATATAAAGATGGACTCGCTTGGATGAATTACTTCTCTACCAACTTACTAGCAAGCAACGCACAGCTTAAACCACTGAAGTACATGCAAATTCACCCGGGCGACGCGATGCTGAACACAAACAACTAGTATATAATTATAATTAATACAAAAAAAAAAATAATAAATAAAAATCAGCAAGAAAGGTTTAAGTCAGGTAATCTATATTATATAAAGCATGATTTGGTATATATTTAATTAATGGATTCCGAGACCGTTTGACCGATCACCACGAAAGTTAGCACGTATATGGATGTATTCTTTAAAGGAGAAGGTTTTTGTGCTATCTGGTTGTTGTGCCAATAGATAGCTTTGCAGATCAACTTGTGGCAATACAATACGTCACTAGAATCTCAAATGGAGCGAGACAGAATGATAGATTAACGACGATCGAGTGAGATGCCTATGGTGAGAAGTGAGGAGAAAGTCAAATATACAGTGAATCTGAAACGAGCTACTCACGTGTACGCTCTTTGCTGAGAAGAGTGCACTGAAGAGAATTCCTTCGAAACCTTCATTTTCATTCAAATCCAACCGGTTGGATCTCGGTAACCGCTTAATATATTGACACCAACAAATAAACTTATATACATATGGCATTCGCGGCCCATACTGGACCTGAAGCCTAGCTCATCTAACCATTTTTTCTGCGAAGATATACTTTTTTTTTTAACGTTGAATGCCGATTGCGAAATGGGCGCAAAATCGTTTCTTAATTTCCTCTCTGTGAATATATGTGAAAGAGATCCATGGTGTTGGGAGGCGTAGGTGTGTTAAAAATTTGACATTAAAGACGTGAGTTTTGCATATTTCCGAATGGCAACAAAAAAACCGTTATATAAATAAGTATGAAGTTGTTGCGATTGAATGTATATATTTTTTTGTGTTTAAAAGACATAATTCTCTACCTACTTATCTGCATTTAAAATAAAATGTAGAGATAGGTACTTGGATAGATGAAAACGTATAATAAAATGATAGGGATTAGTAAAGCTGTTGGAAAAACAAAATTGGTGAATCAATTAAACAATTTTTAAGCACCTGAAATGCGACTTCATATCTATCGGACCTCACACAACGCCTTTTTTTCTCCGTTAGTTCCTATAGTGGTTTGGCTAGTGTACTAAATCCGAAAATAAATTTGCGGTAGTATGAGCGAAGTCCTAGAAAGCTGCGTACTTCTCGTTTGGATTTTGGTTGTGGCCAATCTCGAACAGCTGCGACATTCTTAGGGTCCGTCTACAGCCCATTGCCCGTCACAATATGACCCACATAATATTAACTAATGCGCATTCTACAAGGAAAGTCTCTGTAGGGTTGCATCCATTAGTCGCTCAAGGGTGGCTGGAGCGATACAAAGTCCTAATTGCATTACAAAAAACTGCCAGAGGCCCTCCCTTTTTGAAAAGGCAGTTTTTTCCTTGTCTTATCGCTATGTAAGTCCATCGTTGATATCTATTTTCTTTTTCGGTAAGGCCTACGAATTTCTGTGACATCGTTTAGACGTCGGTAATCAATGCAAAATCGAGTAGATCCGTCCTTTTTTGATGGAGGTTCAACCACTCCTCTTTTCGCCATGTCATCGAGAACTTGTTTCGCTTCCTGCTTTTTAGCTAGAAAGATCCGACGTGAAGGAATCTTGTTGGGTTTGGAGTCACCACTGTTACAGAGGCTTTTAGCAAAAACAGCGCTTACATCAAATTCAAAAACTGAATCGCTTATTTCCGGTGGAACGGATGGTATTTCGCACCCTTCAGCAGCTTTCACTCGCCCTAGTTTAAGTCCGGAAGGCAGCACTTTCGCTTACATGGTCATGTTGCACAATCTTATTGGAATGTGTCCACTATAGTCCGAGCAAGAAAGACACCTTTGGGTTACTTGTCAATTTCACACGGCTCTGCCAAAGCCCGCTGTAGGAACTTGCAGTTAACATAACGCTTTTGCCGGAATTTTCTTTTCATCCCCAACAGTGAGTAGGAAGTCTCGAGTTACTTGAGGAAATTCTAAATTACATCTCTTTCCGCGGATTTCGAGATAAAGATCTGTCAAGTGAATGCGACACCGCTGAGAGACTAAAACTCTATGTATTGGAGGGACGTTGGAATCTATCACGACGAATTCGTTCCTGAATTTCATACCCATCAACACAATTTCCAATTCTACCATTCCATCAGCAATTCGAGCATCTCCCGCTTCGCCAGTTATTGTTATTGGATGGCTAACAATTTAAGCACCTCGTGGCACTAATGTACTTGGCAGAAGAGGCACATTGATTGGCCTCCCACTTATAACATACTTATAACACCTGCTACCGAGAGACTAGATGAATCGCCTAACCCCAATTTGTCCTCGGAGGATGTGAATTGATGGTTAATAAACGGACACTGCGCCTTACCTGAAAATTCTTCTGTTAGCTTAATTTTTTTTACATTTGTTTAGATCAATTTTTCTTTTTAATTTACGTTGTTTCAGGCGTTGATAGCAAGGCCATTTAACGACCGCCCTAAGGCCCGATCGTTTTTTTATGACAATGGTTGATTGGCATCTGCTAACATTACCCCTCGACCGCGGCGAATTCTCCTTGAATGAACTTAGCTCATTTGATAGATTAATGACATCAGAAACACACTGCGGTCTACCAACGGTAACGAAATTATGCAAGCCTTCATCTCTAAGTTCATTGTTGGACTGGCTTACCATAATCTGCTGAACTACAGCATCTGTATACTGTGGTAGTGTAGCTGTTGCTAACGCTGAAGTCCCAATGCGTATTCTGCCACATCTTCTTTAGGTTGAAGAACTTTACACCAAAATTCTGTATAACTCGATCTATGAAGTTCTGTAAGCACATTATAGGAGGGGTCACCGTTAGCCGGCAATGCGCTTAAAACAGACAGCGCTTCACCCCGCAAATCCATAGCTAAAACATTAGCATTATCCCCTATTGACCATCCTCCACACATCGCGGCAATATCGAACTGTCGATGATAATCCGACTTAGAGCCAGAGCTGTCATATGACTGCAATGTAAAGGTATAGAAGAGCTGACAGAGGTTGTAAAAATACCACTTCTTCTCAATATCACTTGAAACTCAAGCCCAAGTGGAAACGAAAATGTTGCGCAAGCAATCCAGGGTGAGAACATGGATGTGGCCGCGATTTACTACGCTCGCCTCCAGATCGCCTCCGAATCCAACATCGGGAACTGGTTCTTCCTGCTAAATTATTTCTTCCGGGCATCGGAAATAGGGCAGTCGCAAATTCGATAGAGTTTGCTCGCAGTTTCCGCTTGTACGGATTACGGAACTTAAACCGATAATTTAGGCCGCATAGAAGCAAAATAAAGTACACGACTGCGTCATACGAAACTTTCTCGATACATGAGATGCGTTTTTGAACCGCAAATTGGATTGAAAATGTATTTAAATCACCTTCTAGGTTTTGGAAAATTAGATTTTCTCAAAAACGGCACCTTCGATTTTGATGTAATTTCGCACATTGGACACTTCATACAGAATTTTGGTATCAATTGTTCGAAATACAACAAATTATTAAAATCGTTTTAGCCGTTTTTGAGAAAACGAATTTAATATAAATTTAAGAAAATCGTTACATGAAAAAAAAATTATTTCAAAAATCGAAGTATGCAAATTTGTTCATCTTTATAGCGAAGAAAAAGCTGTAAATTTTACCTTTGATATTGCCAGTTTTATGTATTCGATTCGTTAATCGATTTTTTTTTTTCAAAAACTGAGAATGCAGAATTTTTGACTGCATCCTACACATACTTAGTACAAAAAAAGACCCAAATTCTTTGGAACCACTTTCGAGAAAAATAGTGGTAAGTGATTTTCACAAAAAAATTTGTATGGCAGGTACCGTTATTTCAAAATCACAAAATTGATAAAACAAAAAATAAAAAGATGCCCCGAAATGTAACCCCAAGAACCTTATATACGACCTTTGAAGCAAATCCGTCGAACAGTTTCGCCATACGGCGCCCGGACAGACAGACAGACAAACAGACAGACAGACAGACCGACGGACGGCATTGGCGGACCCACATTTTTGGACTTCTCTATATTCGTGATATCATCCCTCATACTCAGTTTGAGTTTGAAATTTCCGCACGATCGCAATAACTTTCTCTTTAGTATATTTAACTCTTTAGTATACACAAACGCCCGCCGGAGACCAAACTCCCGCGCTCTCATTCGAAGTCACTAACTTGGTAATGGAATTTTTCTAGTTGCTAACACAGCAACGACAATAACGAACTTTGAGACCGCGTACTCGCACACCATCAAGATCCGCTCAGCTCAGTATCTCCTGCCAGCCTAGACGGGAGCAATCCATTGAACAATTTAACGACTGCTGGTTCCATCGCCATTTTCCATCAACGGACTATGCTTCCGTGAAAACAACATTAATCTTTCGTTTCGTTTCGTGCATCCCACCATCTTCATCGACCAAAAAGCGTCGCCCTACAATCATGCAGCGGTCCCATCAAGGTCTATGGAGAAGTAACTCATGAGCTTAGCCTTGGTCGTATTAGGACGTTCATCGTCGCCGACGTAACCGACCCAATCATCGGAGCTAACAGTATCACGACCTAAAGGTCAACGTTAAAAAAGCTCGTCTCATCGATTTGCGCACCAACTCTCGTTCGAAATTACTTTTTGCTATAGCCAGCAATCAACGTCCCGCGGCTCGTGGATCGGAATGATCGCACCATCGAGGGCATCTAACAACTCAGAAGCACTGCATTACATCGAATGCACCGAAATCACCATGTTCGGCACCCGCACGACGCGTGCGTACAACTCTTAGTATGGGTCAGTGTATACCAAAAAAGGACTTTGTTTAAATCCTCAGTAATAGGGCTTTAAAATTGAAAAATATACTAGAGATAACTCTAGAACAATTTTGTTTTTAGACTATATCGACAAACTTCCGCTAGGAGTAGGAACCTTGGCGTGTGCGGCTTTGCAACAGTCGAAAAAGCCCAAGGACTCGAAGACCACTGGAAGGGAAACAGCTAAGCCAGCACCCAAGAGAACTCGAACGGCGAGAGCTGCTTTATCCTGTCTCCCACCACCATGAAAGCTGGGCACTATACAAAAGGAGGTCAATGCCAAGCAATTCCACCAACAGTCGGAAAATTCTGTCTTCGGGCGTAGAGCTAGAACGGCAACTTATGTTAGCTCATTCAATTCTGACCTTGATAGCATTCTTAAGTGGGGAAAATCAATAGAGTAAAATTTAATGCTTCCAAAACACAATGCTTTCTTCTGTCATTAAAGCGAAACCTTAATACTCTGTCATTATTAATGAATGCCACTTGTATTGTCTGGTGCACAAATAACTTTTTTGGCGCAACCGGATAGGATTCAAAAACATGCGATTAAACTTTTTGGTTATAGAGACATTGAGAGATCGCTTGACTCTAGTCATCGTCGCAACGTCTCCTGCCTATCGTTGTGTTATCGCTACTTCCACCATAAGTGCGCAAACGAAATAGCCAGTTAAGTTCCACCACTACAGCAATGCAACCGCAATACTTGCCTTGCTAGGAATGCAACACCAGTTCACCCCTAAGCCTATATTCGGATGGACAGTGAAATACAAGGTTTCGTTTCTTAACCGTACAATACGAATGTGGAATGCTCTACCCCGCTCTGTTTTTCCTACACATTATAGTTTACAGACATTTAAAACCAACGTGCATCGGTAAATATTTCCTTTTTCCTAATACGTCACTTTCCTAATGCACGCAATGTGTTAATTAATTATAAGGGTATCCAAAATCCCTTTAGTGCGCGTACATTATCAAAAAACCAACCAGCATTTGGATAACATGCAACTATTTCTAAGATATCAACAGCCCATAAATTAAATTGAGCTAACAATATTAGTACTACCATTCCATACGTATATACAGGCACAAGTATAATTAAGAGGTCAAAAAAACTTTACAACTTTGCATACAAAAATCGAATTGATTGATTTATAGCCAAAAGCGAAACAAACTCATAAAAACACATAAGGAAAGGCTACAGTCCGCTTGGGCGAACAGTATGATGCCTTATCCTTATCACTATTTGCCCCATAGAAAAATGCATTACGAACAAAATGGATGGCATTTTATTTCATTCTATGGAATTTACAACGGAAAATTATTTCTTGAAAAAACCCGCCAAAGTGGGCGTGGCAAAAACATTGTATGACTGATATGCTAGAAAAAGTTGTGGGCGGAAATTTCAGCTTCCTACCATAAACGTAAAGGCCTCAAAAGTTGATACGGACGGGCGGACGGACATTGCTAAATAGTCTTAGGTTTGTGTCCTGATCATAAATATATATAATTTTAGGGATCTGCGACGAATATGAAAGGAAGTTACAAACTATGTTTCAAAATTAATAAACCTTCAGGAGCTTGGAGCGTAAAGTGTAATACCCTATCCATATCCCTATATCTCCCAAACGAAAAAGGGTTAGGAACATGATGGATAGCATTTTATTTCATTCTATGAAATTTGAAAAAACAAGTGCGCGTGGCCAAAACTTTGTGATGGCGATATATTGGAAAAAATATTGGCTAAATATCTTGTTAAACAGTTTTCTCCAGTTTCTATGAGAATTTTCGAAGAAAAAAGCATTTTAGAGAAAAGCACCCGGAAAAAGCATGACAAACTTATAAAGTGCATACCCATCTTGTAATGGTTGTTGTTATACCACATCCCTCTCAAGTTTTAGTCAGCGTGGCAGTGGGCGTTTTAACATTTTTTATACACTAGCTTAAATTTAAGGGTCTTAAATAGTCTAAATAGTCTTAGGCTTTGGTCCTGAATATAGGTATACATATATATATACGACGATTACAAAGAGGTGTTACAAACTATATTTCAAAATTAATATACCCCTAGGATAGAGTATAACCATTGCTTTACATCTATTTCATACCCAACATATCAGTTTTATTCTAATTTTTTTTACTCGCTCGCTCTCATATGAACGTTCCGAATATGTAGATACATTCAACTTTCATACGTTCAATGAAGATATAATAAAACAACCAAAGAATATAATATACATAAGAAACTAATCCAAAACTATTTACTATAAATATTTTACACCCAAGCATTACTAATATATACATTTTATATTATTGAATTATTACATAAATATTACTAAATGAGTAACCAAAATGGAAATAATATAACAACCCAAGTATGTTTATTTTAAGGCAGATACAAAATTGAGACCTATTTCTTATAAACACAAAAAATATTCGCATTTAATTGCAACATCTTCATATTTATTTTATTTCTAAAAAAATTTTTTTTTCATAAACATTTCATTTTGAGTATCTATTTAACTTAAACTGCGTTAACTCAATACTTCGCAGCACTTCCCTAACACATCCGCTATAATCAGCTGTATTTTGTTGCCATTTGGAATTCTTGCAAAACTACCCCCGCTAATGACATTTTTTTGACACATCAACGCCTCCGTACTTTATTTGCCTGGCTCATATAATTACTCATCTGTGCGTGAAATATTCCTATAAAAATAATCAGCTTCGTCCGAATCAGATACTAATACCGAAAATAATATGAATAGGAAAATATTATCTTCGTCCGAAACTGATACTAATGCCCAAAATATTGTGAATACAAAAATATTACCCGAAATATTACTGTCGGCCAAATAATACTAATACCGAAAATATTATGAATACAAATATATTAGTCTCGTCGCAACCAAATACTAATTCTTAAAATATTATTAATACACAAATACATATATATATATATTAATACCGAAAATATTACGAATACAAAAATACTAGCCACCCCCACCTACCAGCGAAAAGAACATATGCTGACACTAATAGCCGTGTAATATTTCTTATAAACGGATTCGATTTGTAACGAGGGAACGGAGCAAAAAAAAAGAGCGTAATTTTTATTTTGGTGTGTGTTCTAATGTATATCTGAAGGTTAGTCAAAGGATCTAAATACTCCCATATACAAATTGTGGGTGTAAATGGTCTAGACCAACTGCTTCGGATTATATGATAGCTTTCAGAACATACATTTCGTTAACTCTAGAAAACTCAAAAGTGACAACTGTACTCGCAATCAGGAGTGGATCAAAATCAATTGACTCGTCAATATTATTATTATTGGGACTCGAAGCTAGTGAGTTTTCAGAGAATTAAGAGTCAAGGTCTTCAACATTTATTTCATTATTAATCTGAAGTTGCTTTTTTGCCTATACCCAACGCCTTGATGTACGACAAAATGAAATCTACAATATCACTATTTCATGATACGAAGCCGGTTTTTATTATCATTCAAAAAGTACTAATTCAATAATAGCGTTATTGTTCCAAGTGCCGGTGCGAAGTTCAACTCAGTGTGGGGAAGTTATTTTTTCAAATATTTATTTTTTTATGTTATCTTATGTATTTTTTTAACTCTTGTTAATTTTTAAAACTTTAATTTGGTTTTTGTGATAATATAAAGACAATTTTACGGCTTTTTTGTACAGACAGATATAATTCGGGTTTATTAATTATATTTAAAAAAAAATGGTATGTACTTAAACTTTTTATTAAGATAAAAATATGTTTAAATGAATTGTATTTTAATTCTTTCATTATTCATGCAGTAGAGGGTTGAAAAAAATGGTTACGTTTTATCACATACCAAATTTTTTAAAATCGCTTTTAAGGTTTTGAAAAATTTGATTTTCTCTAAACCTACGAATTTAAGTATTTTCGCATATTGGACCCTTTTTAAATTGTTCAAAACACAAATATTGAACGAAATCGATCGAGCCGTGTTTGAGAAAACTACTTTAATATTTATATTTATTTAAGTTTGTAAATTTATTTAAGAAAATCGTTATAAGAAAAAAAATTAGTTCAAAAATCGAAGTATGCAGATTTGTTTAACTAAACAGTAGAAAATTTTTAAAATTTTTCCGGATTCCCTTAATTTAATTTTGATAAATTATCGTTATCGAATTTTATGTCACAAACTGAGTAAGTAGTATTATTATCCTAATCCCAACTATCCTTAGTACAAAAAAGTCCAAAATCCTTGGTACCATTTTCTAGAAAAATAGTGATTTTAAACGATAAAGCTAAAATTAAATTCAAATACAAATCCGAAGAACCGTTTTGATAAAAGTCGCCCAGTATACTTTAGTATACTAATGTATACGAGAAAGTTGAAAATAGTACTTAAGGTGCGATTTAGAATTTGTACTGGATGACAACTTAATAACAATGTAAATAACGCACCTTTTAAATATAGTTTTATCTTTGAATATTTTTCCTTCTGCTTGGAAAAAAGCAAAGATTTATACCAATTCCAAAAGATCGAAATGTGTATAGAACTATTATGATTTGACCACCGTAGGAATGTGATGATGTTCAGATACAGAAAACTTTCCCGTAGTTGAAGTGAATGAGGATTTAATAAATGTTGATAGTTGGTCACATAAAATGGCCATTGCGTACATTTTTTTACTTATTGCTTTTGTACATGAATTTAAATAATCTAATTTAATAAGAATAAATAATTGATTTCAACCAATTACTTCTTTCTCGTAAGAAATTATAATAAATATGAAAAAATTACTGCTGTACGGAGACTTTTTGGACTATTGTATTTAGGTGTCGCTTTCATACATTTGGAATCATTTTGTTTGTCCTAACATTTAACTTAATTAAAATTCAAATGTTCATACTTAAAGAGCAATAAACCGCAGGAATAAATATAGTCAATAAGTTGACAGTGAAAATTTACAATACAAAGTTTCATGCTGTGTTTTCCAATAAATTGTGCTAACAACAAAGATTGATATCTACTTTTTCAATTTGCAGTTGAAGTAACAAATAAATCAATTTAGTTATAGTCTTCTCCAGCATGTTTCTTCCATATAGGGTGCTATTGGCGTTTGTAGGATATAAATGGTTTTATTATTTATTTATATATATTTCAATATCCGAGCGTCAATTTTTTATTAATGCAATACGTCTGTACTGGCTTATTTGGGATGAATCTCAAGAAGTACTTGTAGACATTAATAAGGTAGTTATGATTTTTTTTCGCTGTTTTCATATCATATTTTCTTGTTTTTCTATTTCTTTTCAAATAATGAAGTTTAATTATTTCAACATTGAAATTATTATTTATGTTTATGTTCATGTGTAAGTCTAAATTTTCAAAAATAAAACAAAGCAAGGACGAGTAGGTACCTAGTAAGTTTTAGCAACACAGTCTTAGTCCGAGGAGGCCTTCAAGTCAAACAAACCATCTCGAAAAAACTGGAGCACTCAGTTGGTATTGTCATGTTCAAAGGAGGGATCCTACGAACCCCGTCAAAAAGGCAATGGCAATTAAAGTTAACTAAAATCGCGTAAGAGAGGCAGGCCTAAAAACTCCTGGATCACACAAATTAGAAACACCAGTATTTGATTGGCCTCAATGATGAAGTGACCCAAAATCGGGATGCCTGCAGATATCTTTTGAGGTCGAACCGGCGAACCCCACGGGCGGACCAGTAGGAATGAAGTCAAGTTGGAGGGTTATGATCCCTGTAATCCTGGTGGTAATCTCGTCGTTAAATGGAGAGAAGAAAAAGACTATCTTAAGTCTGAACCTGTCTATGCTGTTTTTTGTACTGATAGTCGCGCTCGACCAGACGCATGTGCACTGACTGACTGCTGATGAAACATAGGACATGACTATGAAAACAATAACAGATGGCACTGAAACGACCAACACGTTTGTGTTATGATTGTTTCATCAACGCAAATGATGTATTTTGTATCTGTTAACACTTAATCGGTGCTTTACACCGTCTTTAAACCAACAAAAATGAGTAAGTGCTACTCAAGAAGCTGCTGCTGCAGCTAAATAAGCGAATCTCAAGTGACGAAGAACAATACACATTATTTGCTTATACATACAAATGCGAGGTGGGCATATGCATGTCGGGCATTGGCAGAAATCTCTGTAAACAGCAATTAAAGGACGACAAAGAACACATTTGCTACAACGACAAAAAAACTCGCAGTCAAGAGTCCACTCGAGTCTTCTGAGGTGGAGTATGTATGATTATGAATGGAATAATGGCCTTTCGCCTTCATAATGTCTTGAATAATATGATATATAAGGAAGAGTATCCTGATAGCTGACTCTGTTTTGTGTGATTATGTTGAATCAGTGTTACCGCTAATGAATTGAAAATAGATAAAAACTATTTTTACGTACGCTGGTGCGTACATATGTGTGTATGTCTGACCATTAATGCAAAACCAACGAAGCTATCCACCCTTTATTAATACCATATGTACATGTGTTTGTTCGAATTGTTTTTTTAACTTTCTCGTATAGGTATATAAGCATACTTAAGAGAAAGTTATTGCAATCGAACTAAAACTGAATATGAGGAATGATATTACGACTATAGTTATGATACGTATGCGGAACGGTTCCACGGATTTCCTTTAAAGCTCGTATATAATATTTTTGGAGTGTTCTCGCGGCGTTTTTCTGCGTTTTTCTGCTGTGTCTTGTCAAATAACAGACCTCGATATCTTAAAGTGAATTTAAACCTGAGGCTCGCCCTTGCCAGTTTCTCCCTGCACTTCTTGACGAGATTGGACGTTGTCTTGGTTGAAATGAGGGGCTTAATCGCAGCCCGGCTGTCGACGAAGGTAGCTCTGTTTTTTGGGTTGATGTGCTATTTAAAAGTATCCTTCATGCTTATTTCCCAAGAATTGAAAGTACAAAAACATACCAAAATTCTTGGAACCAATTTTGAGAAAATAGTAGTGTTCTTAAAAAATTGTATTTAAAAAGATAAAACAATAAAAAAATTTAGCGAGAACACCCTAAAACAAGTTCTTGCTCAGAAAACTGCCAATCTATCGAAAGTTTAAAAAATTCTTGGAGGCTTAGCAAAATTCTATCCAAAGGACGGAAACTGGACAAAATCCATGGAAGAGTCCATTTAGATTCCCATGAAAATAAGCTTTCTGGGATGCAGGGAGCACCGTATCAACTGTGTGAATCTGCGCTCGAACGTATGCTTGCTCTTCACATAACGTCAAACCTAGGTAGGTTTCCCTTGTGTAAAAATCAGCACGCCTGCCTGATAGGTAAATCTACTAAATCAGGCTTTAACGAGGTTTGGAAAATCTTTGAGAGGTCAATACATTACCGAAACTAGACGCTAGCTACCTGTCTTGATGACAATACCAGACAATTTATTACATTTATTTGTTTAATCTCTTACAGCGTTATTCCTAAAACATAATCAACGACGAATTAACTATGATTTCTAAAATATTAAATAACCAGAGCAGCTATTATTGAATATTTCTATTGAGAAATGCGTGATTGATTCCATCTTTCTTATCTAAATACTAACCATATCTGAATACAATACCTAATAAAACAAAACATCATTCTATTACTATACTTTTCTATATACAGTTTGTCAAGAAAGTGTTTTTAGAAGCAAAAATATTCATTCAGTTTATTTTTTCCTGGCTTAATAAAGACTCATATATACATTATTTTTTATTTAAACACCTTCAACTGATATTCAAGATACCAGATATGAAGAAATTTATTCACTTTTATTAAAAAACATAAGAAAACATAAGGAAAGGCTACAGTCCGCTTGGGGCGAACAGTATGATACCCTATCCATATATGCCGCAAAGGAAAAAGCATTAAGAAGATGATGGATAGCATTTAATATCATTCTATTATTAAAAAAAAATGTTTTTGAAAAAACGCCCCCAAAAAGTGGGCGTGTCCAAAAACTTTGTTTTGGCAATATGTGGGAAAAATATTGGCTAAATATCTTGTCAAACATTTTTTTTGCTTTCTATGAGCACTTAATTAAAAAACGCCCACAAAAAGTGGCAAAAAACTTTATGTGACAAACTTATAAAGGAGGGCAGTGCGTACATATCTTGTGAAGGTTGTAACACTGTATCTCTCTAACTTTAGCTTTAAAACGGTTTTTTCTAAATTGTGGGCGTGGTAGTGTGCGTAATCCAAAAATTTATGCTTAACCATTTCGGAGCCCTAGGGAATATGTGGTCAAAATTTCAGCTTCCTGAAGTTGTGTACGGACGGACGGACAATGTTAGATAGTCTTAGGATGTGGTCCTGATCATAAATATATATACTTTTATGGGTCTACGACGAATATTAAGGGGTGTTACAAACTATGTGTCAAAATGAATATACCCTTAGGATAGGGTATAACAATTAAGCAAATGGCTCAGTGATTTAACTCTTTTTTTTCTCCAACAAAACGCACTCCAGTCGCTTAATATTACAACGTCATTTGTAGTTTAGTTTTGATGATCGAAGCTTTTCGGAACCAAGTGTCTATTTTTTAATAAACGGAACTACTTTTGCGATAAGATATGCCAATCGGTCACAGATGAGGAATTAACCAGATAGTTAACTCGAGGGAGAATTTCTCAGCTTGCCTACAAGCTAAGTCGAGCTGAAAATACCCACATAATTTGCACTAATATGGGTTTTTACGTGCAAATCAAATGTGAACCGTGCACACATGTATCGAATTATATGAGTTTCCAAGGGGGCGGCCATTGAAATGATATGAAATTTCATTTTTTATAGCAAGAAGTTGGGAACATTTGATGAAGTTAAGCAGATTACACCTCACAATTTGCGAGTATAAAATAATATGCAAATTATGCGGTGAATATGGATTTATAAAAACATACCTACCATACAACTAATTACAAAATTAATTATTATAATATTGAGAATAAACATATGTTTTAACCAATTCATTCTAATTTTCAATAAAAAACATAAGGAAAGGCTACAGTCCGCTTGGGGCGAATAGTATGATACCCTATCCTTATCCCTATGTACCCCAAAGAAAAAAAGCATTAAGAAGATGATGGATAGCATTTTATTTCATTCTATGAAATTTATAGAAAAAAAATTATTTTTTTCAAAAAACGCCCCCAAAAAGTGGGCGTGGCCAAAAACTTTGTATGGGCGATATATTGAGAAAAATATTGGCTAAATATATTGTTAAACATTTTTTTTCGATTTCTATGCAAATTTTCCAAGAAAACAGCATTTTAGTGAAAAACGCCCACAAAAGGTAGGCGTGGCAAAAAACTTTATATGACAAATTAGTAAAGGTGGGCAGTACCTACATATCTTGTGAAGGTTGTACAACTTTATCTCTCTAACTTAAGCCTTAAAACGGTTTTTTCTAAATTGTGGGCGTGGCAGTGGGCGTATTTTGAAAATTTTAACACTTTACCATTTTGGAACCCTAGGGAGTATATGTTCCAAATTTCAGCTTCCTAGCATAATTTTAAAGGCCTCAAAAGTTGATACGGACGGACGGACGGACGGACATTGCTAAATAGTCTTAGATTTTGGTCCTGATCATAAATATATATACTTTTAGGGGTCTGCGACGAATATTAAGGGGTGTTACAAACTATGTGTCAAAATTAATATACCCTTAGGATAGGGTATAAAAATGTGAGGCAATCTATGAAAAAACTCATTACCGTGGTGCAGACGGAAGACGGAAATTGCAAAATTATACGATCCATTGGGTTCATTGGTACGATCCTGTTACTGTGAAGGCGAAACTACTTATGCAGAAATTATGGAAATCTAACCTAAATTGGGATGAACCGCTTACAGCTGAGTTAGCAGATACATGGCACAAATTTAAAAACAGCCTTGCAGCCTTAGAAGACATAAGGATTCCTCTATGGATGGGAACAGACAATACTCAGAAAATGTAATTGCTCGTTTTCTCCGACTTATCAGAGAGCGCCTATGCACCTGTGGTTTGCTCAAGGATCAAATTACCAAAATGAATATACAAAATTACATTGATAACAGCGAAAACTGAGGTGGAACCCATCAGACAGAAAATAACACTTCCTAAATTGCGGAGCTCATTTGCTGTCTAAAATTCTCAAGGAACTCAAACGGGTTTTTGCCACACAAGTGGATGGGATACTTGCCTGGACTGACTGACTGACAGCGAAATATTTCAACGGTTTTCTGCATACAACAAATTAATCAGACCAGTGGCATACTGCCAACGATTTTGCTATAATTGCAAACATAAGAACAATAAGATAAGAGGATCGTTAAAAACATTGGAACTAGAAACCGCTAGCAAGGTCGTAATTCGAGCAGTACAACAAAGACACTTCTCGCATGAAATTTTGTGCTTACTAAAGGGCTGTAATGTTCCAAAGACGAGAAAGCTATTATCATTAGCACCACATTTTGACGAATATGAGCTTTTAGTCGTCGGAAGCAGGTTCGAGTTCTATAATTGAACTTTCCACAGAAGCAAAAACATTCATATATATTACCACGAAATTATCACGTCACCAAGTTATTAGTAGACCATGTTCATAAGAAAACACTTGATGGAGATCTGCAGTTAACAATGGCAAAATTGCGTCAATCTTATTGGATACTTCAAGCAAAGCACGTGGCACAACTTATAGCACAGAATTGTGTGAGATGTCACCGTTTT
This sequence comes from Ferdinandea cuprea, assembly GCA_963576555.1. Lineage (NCBI taxonomy): Eukaryota > Metazoa > Arthropoda > Insecta > Diptera > Syrphidae > Ferdinandea > Ferdinandea cuprea. Next base: position 100,630,534 of record OY754958.1, on the reverse strand, counting down.
AACGCCGCCTCAAAACAAATAATGGGTAAGTTGCCGACCCCAAGAGTAACTCCATTAAAACCACGTACTGGGACCGATTATGCTGGACCTTTTCAAATACTGGTTTCGAAAGGACGAGGAAACCTTACTACCAAAGGATATATTGCGATATTTATATATTTAGCTATTTTGTGTCACGAAGGTGTCTTTGCTTGCACTTCTACAGTGACTGCGGAACAACATTCGTCGGAGCGAACAAGGAAATACAAACAATGATAAAAACAATGAAGTAAGACATTAAACAGGCTGATATTGACATTGCTGAGAAACTTATTTCAGATGAGGTTACATGGCACTTTATTCCACCCGCCGCTCCACACTTCGGAGCGTTGTGGGAAGGATTAACGGCGAAATTTGCATAACATTTGAAGCTTGCCTCAACTCTCGACCGTTGACAATATTAAGTAACAATATCCAGGGCCTGAGCCTTTCTTGGATCAACGTCGAAGCTATCGTCCTCGTTAGTTGTTAGTACAGAGTGTTAGTACTAAGTTTCACAAGATTTCTGAAAAATTTGGTTAACGGAATATTTATCACAATTACAGAAACGCTCAAAGTGGAAACTTAGGCAGACAAATATTCACATCGGAGATATTATACTCATATGGGACGAACGAATGCCACGAATGTAGGGAAAATCGCAGAACTGCACCCAGGAAATGACAATGAAGTTCGGGTTGTTACAATTTTTAGTAATAAAAACTTGTAAGTAGACCGATTACTAAATTATGTCCTCTTTCCATTGGATCAACTGCGAATGAAATAACAGATCCAGCAAGCCAAAAAGAAACTGAAAACCACACTCAGCTTAGATCGCCGAGAAATAAGACGATGTCACGTAGTGTACATCTCGCACTAAGAATCGAAAGCTCTTATACTTCGAGAAAGTAAAATAAAACTATGTGTAGATCACAATAAGGTGGTTTGGTGAACCGTTTGGTCATGATGGTTCTTGGACAAGGAAGCACATTAACATCAAATGAAGAAATTGATCCCGTAAAGGTTATTCCATTCAAAAAACGTCCAGGAATTTACTTTGAGAAGATCGGAAGAGTAAATCTAATAATCAGTGACTGCAAAATAATTGTTTACTACTACATGACAAACTATTCGAGAGAATTTGAAGGATATGAATGACTTTTATAAAATGAAGTCTAACGTTTTGACTCACAATATAGTTTAAAACATAATTCAAACATCTGCTGACAATTGTAAAAAAAAATAACGATATGTAAGCAGCAAATACACAAGGAGGTGGAATTTCATTTAAGGTCAGATCAAAACGATCGCCTTTCGACTTCTTTAGTACCGTTGTAAACAAGCTGTTCGGGGTATTAGATGAGTCATATGCTGAACATTGTGAGCAGCAAATTCAGCATACACGAGCTAATTAAAATTAGTGGAGTTGATAAAAAACCAGACTTCACTCGCAGAAGCAACGAGTAATGTACTACAGAAAAACCACTGAAACTGTTACTGCACAGCTGCTAGCATTTCAGACCGATCTTGAGAACCTCAAGAGCATGACAGCTATATTGATCAACCAGAAAGAAGCAGAACAGACATTTTTAGCTGTGGCTGCGCACATTTGCTATGCTTAATTATCAGCAAACACAGCATTCTGTACTTAATATTCTGGCAGATTAACCCTCTGGCGATTACTCCAGACCAACTAGCTGTAGCAGAAGATGAAACGCATTCGAGTTTGCTAGGTCTCTAAATTCGACTTGAGAGTTCCTTTAATTAGTACCGAAGATTTTGATCTATTCAAGATCACCAATTATCTGGATTTTAACGAGAATGAAACAGTGTCTCAAATTTTAAGCAAATCCATCGAACAGTTTCGCAATACGGCTTCCGAACAGACAGACCGGCATTGGCGGACCAATTTTTATATGGACTTCTCTACAGTCGCTGTTTTGTTCTTAACAAATGTAGTCAACGTTGGTCCTCATCTAAAGAACTTGTTTGAATTGTCCATCATTATAGGCAAATTCCCCAATTTGTTGAAAGTGCATATATCACACCTGTATCTAAAGAGGGTGGGCGGGATGATACATTTATAACTAACTACAGATAAATCTCAAAGCTTTCCCGTATTCCAAAGCTTTTTGAGCAAATCGTCTGCAAAAAAAATATTTCCTTGTCGCAATGTAATCTGTAACGAACAGCATGGGTTTGTACCATATGGCTTCTTGCCATGCTCACTATAAAATATAAATAAAAGTTAAGGTCCAGCTTCTCCTCAAAGATAACTCCAAGATCTGTAAACCGATCTACACTTTCAACTACTTCGCCATCCAAAAAATAAGTAGTTTTATTAAGGTCTCCGGAATATCATGGATTTACATTTCTTAAGATTTAGGAATATGTAGTTTTCATTACAGCATTTATACATAACACCAATATCATGCTGCAAGCAGATATATCCTTGTAGGTCGTAATATGAGTAAAATAGCTTACAGTGCAGAACAGAAATAAACAATTATAATTTTTGATAAAGAATTTTTAAACTTCGCATTTTCGTCCGATTACTTAAATAAACATAAGGAAAGGCTACAGTCCGCTTGGGGCGAACAGTATGATACCCTATCCATATCCCTTTATGCCCCAAAGAAAAAAGCATAAAAAAGATGATGGATAGCATTTAATATCATTATATCATTAAAAAATATATTTTTGAAAAAACGCCCCCAAAAAAGTGGGCGTGTGCAAAAAATTTGTATGGGCGATATGTTGGAAAAAATATTGGCTAAATATCTTGTTAAAAATTTTTTTTTGCTTTCTATGAAAATTTTCGAAGAAACCAGCACTTAATTAAAAAACGCCCACAAAAAGTAGGCGTCGAAAAAAACTTTATATGACAAACTTATAAAGGAGGGCAGTGCAAACATATCTTGTAATATATCTTGTGTAAGGTATCTCTCTAACTTTAGCTTTAAAACGGTTTTTCTAAATTGTGGGCGTGGCAGTGGGCGTATTCAAAAAGTTTTTACACTTTACCATTTCGGAGCCCTAGGGAATAATGGTCCAAATTTCAGCTTCTTAGCTTAATTTTAAAGGCCTAAAAATTGCGTACGGACGGACATTGCTAGATAGTCTTAGGATATGGTCCTGATCATATATATATATACTTTTATGGGTCTACGACCATGCTGCATACGACCACGCTGCATAAACCACCAGGGAGTAATGTGCGATAAACCCAAAAGAAAGAGGGACATACCACCTTAAAGTGCGTTCAGTTCGAATATTTTGCCCAAATAGCTTCCAATATCTCAAAAAGAAAAGGCGTATGTGGAAAATGGTGCCACCAAAAAATATTTTCAGAAGGCGAAGGAAATATCCACCCAGCCACCAACGGTAGCCAAACAAATTGAGGCGTTCAAATACGTTGAACAAACAGCTCCCACCGTCGAAAAATAAAAAGGCGTCTGTGGAAACAGGTGCCACGAATGAACATTTTCATTGCGAAGAAAATATTCACACAGCCATCGACGGAAGGCAAAAAATTAAGCCTGAGTGGATCAACCCCGATTCGTTGGTTTTAAGAACAGAGAACAGCCTGACGTAGGGAGATATGCTGCGAAAGGTCAAAAGCGGATGTGCAAATCCTAACACATGAGGCATTGATCCACGAAAGAAGATGTGTTTAAAACGTAAGCAGAGAACCTAGCGAATATCAGTGCCATGAAAGCTCTAATGGTATAAGTGGTCACTTAGCGAAACTATGCTAGTTGCCAAAATACTTACTTTGCCAAGGTAATAAGGGAATCAATAACTACTATCATACGGAAAGCCGTAGATGTCCATCGTCTCAACGTGCATGGAGATTATTACAGCTAAACCTGTGGGGCTGTCTAAGCTCTCTTAGCACAAACAATTCGTGAACAGGATGTAGACGTCGCCATCTTTAGTGATCGGTACCGGCATTATACCACGACTGTATAGACAGCGGACGCCACAGGCACAGCCGCAGTATAGACATGCGGACATGTATTAACCATAAGCTGCGACTCGTTGCAGCAATGTAAGCGAGAAACATTAAGATAGAGGTGGGAGTAAACCCCAAATCGTAATGCAAGATGGAATAGCAAACGCTGAGGGATAAGTGGCTATGCATAGTCGTCAGTTTGCGGACTTCAGATACAAGGCGACCTCTGATTTTAATCAAGCCTTCCTGTGACTATACAGGTAGACCACCGGCGACCGTTATATCCCGAATATTCGTCCAAATTTTAATCCTAAACAAAAAAATATAGAAAATGATGCATCTATAATAGCATCATCAACTAACGATGCGAACGATGGACTCCCTATCAGCAATGCCTTAACACCTGCTACTCGGACAGAGTCTATACAAATAGATGCTCAGATGAGAAGATTAGATGAGAATGCGGTTCTTCTAAGCGATTTAATCTCTGAAGCAAGCACCCTGTGGAATGTGCACACGCATTTTTAAATCGCTCCGCGGTCGGTTTGCACAAACAAAAAAAAAACAACAAACAAGTGTGTTGGGGAAAAAAACAAAAAAAAAAACCCAAATCGCGCGCGCTCTGTGCAATAGGAAGAAAACAGTGTACAGTGCAGTGATTATAAAAAAAAGTGTATTATGTAAGAGCAATCCATCTGGTCCTACTTGCTATCATTTAATGCAGCCTTGCTTGACTATAGCGAGTGTCGCGTGTTTATGCGTGGACTTGCTATGGTTGGGTAGGGTATCACTTGGCGAATAGCGGGTCGCGTTGTGTAGATTTTGTTGGTAAACCAAAACAATTCATCGTACGGGCATAACACATGCAGTGATATGTTTCGGAGAGCTGACGTTATGATCTACACGTACGGCCTAGCTTAGTCAGCATCGCAGTTGAGTTTTTTGGTGTTTTTATTTATTGTTACGTCAAGGAATTTAAGTGTTCACGTGAGCAATATTCGCAGGTTAAGGGCCAATATTTTCTCATTGTACGAACACGTGAATCTCAACAAACCAGCTGTTTTGGCACTTAGTGAAACACAGGTCAGCATTGATTCCGATTTAACGGAGTTTAGTCTGCCTGAGTATAACTTGGTACCATTATTCTTTTCCCATCGTGGTAAAAGTCATGTAGCCAACGAACCTCAACCAATATGGCCAATGTTCCAATCCGGAATTTAATTTTATTTGGCTAAAATTCCATGTCCGTAGGCAATTAATTCACTACTGTTTTATTTACAGAAGCCCTCACCAGGACAGGCATTCAACTTATAATGAGTTTGATGCACTCTCTGAATCCATCACCAGAATTGTAACCCATTATCCTTAATCGTCATTGCGGGCGATTTTAATATACACAATTCAAGTTGTCTTCGACATTATGGACAGAAAACATCAGAAGGAAGCTATGTCGAGATCTTTCATGAGGTTAATAATTTCACACCGATTGTAAATGAGCCTGCACGGATACCGGACATTAGCGGTCAAAACGCCAACACTCTGGACTTGTTTCTAACCTCTTGCCTTGGTAAATACATTTTAAATGTATTATCGCCTCTAGGTTTGTCAGACCATTGTATCATATCGGCGAATTTCTCGTACTTCAACCACACACTTAAAGAAAAAGCTCCTAAAAGAACCTTACGACAATATGAGAAAGTCAACTGGGAAGCTTTAAACGGTTTCTTTATGAGTTTTAACTGGTCGTTGTGCTTCCTCGACAACAATGTGGATGCCGCTGCCGATATGATTACAAACATAATTCACCTGGGTATGAAACGCTTATCCTATTCAGGATAAAGAGCATCAAACCTGCGTGGTGTAACTTGAAATGCGCACATTCCAGCTGTCAGCTCTACAGACAAAGCCAATCTGCTCGCTGCTCATTTTGCGGCTAGCTCAACGCTCCCAGATTGTGCTTTGTCTCCCCCTGTACTCGTGCGCGTAGTTTTTTCAAATGGGAAAAATCCACTCCCGCACTCGTACTGTGGCAAGCGTACTTAAAAATCTCAACATTCACAAATCCGCTGGTCCAGATGGTATTTCCCCTATCGTTCTGAAGAGGAGTTCTTCCACGCTGCCAAAACCAGTTAGCTTTTCTATCTGTCCTATTCTTCAGTGATCTTTCCGAGAAAACGCGTGGAAACAGAATTTTTTCAGGCCGTCCCAATAAAAGGCGAATCTTCCTCTCCCTCCTCCTACAGGCACTTACGTCCCTTCTTCCAAGGTCACGGAAACGCTGCTAAATCGTCAGCTTAGGAAATATCTTGAATCGCGGAAACTTCTAAATAACCGGCCGTACGGTTTTCGCGGCAACAGGTACACTGGAGATTTGATGACATATCTAAATGAAAAGTGGAACCAAAATGTTGATGTACCTCAAGGCTCCGTTTTGTTTCCGATTCTCTTTCTCATTTTTATCAATGACGTCCTGTCACTTCTAATCCAATGCATTCCTTCGCTGATGACAGTACTCTTAGCTTCGGATATCGGTTCTGGGATTCACATCCCTCATCTCCGGACGTGGAACTGGAAAGACAACATATGTTCAGGTCTTTAAATACTGCCCTTATCTTAAGTTGGGTATAACCAATGGAGTAGAATTTAATGCTTCCAAAACACAATGCTGTCTTCTGTCATTAAAGCGAAACCCCAATACTCTGACATTATTCACGGATGGCACTTGCATCCCGAAACCGAAAGACTTTCCGTCCTCAGTATGTGAGTTAACGATAAACTTCGTTGGAATGACCAAATATTCGATGTCGCGAAATTTCTAGGCTTAATTAAGCGATGCAAGAAATATTTCACCCCTTCTTATCTGGCTTGAATTTATAAGGCGTTCATTCGCCCCAAACTTGAGGACAACGCTCATATCTGGTCTTTGGAGCTTCTTTAGAGGATTCAAAAACATGCCATTAAACTAATTGACGACATTGCGAGCAAAACAGCTGGTCACGGCGGATGTGTTGGGAAATAGGAAATGCTGCGAAATGTTGAGTTTATGTGATTCAACTTTTATTGCTATTTTAATGTAAATGTTTATAAAGAAAGAAAATAGTTACCCAATAAAGTTGTTACAATTTAATTGGAATATTTTTTGAGGTTATAAGAAATTTTTTATCTGCCTTAAAATAAACATTCTTGGGTTATTATCCTTTCTCCATTTTGGTTAATAAAATGAAATAAAATGTATATTTTATTGTATTATTCTATAAATATTACTAAATTAGTAATGTTTGAGTTTGCAATGGTTTTTTACATATATATCAAATTCTTTGATTGTATTTATTCAACATATGAAAGTTTAATGAATACATGTAAATATTCGGGTTCCGTGCATTGATAAAAAAAGGGGAAAAGAAGTATTTTTAATCCTTTTTAAATTATTTTGTGTTACAAAATTTGTACGTTTAGTCAATCAATCACTTTTCTTAGCTGATTCTTTTCTTAGGCGGTTTTGGAATTTTTTTATAACGGGTGATCCAAGTAGAGATACTTTTTTCAATAGCCTTTTTTGACAGATCACATGTGAGTCGTGTCATGCTGTCATGTTATTTTTGTTTAGTATTGTTTGGCATTTCATAATGGAAAGACTTACGTGTGAACAACGTTTACAAATTGTTCAACTTTATTATGAAAATTCACGTTCTGTGAGGAATGTGTTTCGTGCTCTTCGCTCAACTTATGGTCAACATAATCGGCCTACTGAGCGTACTATTTGCAACAGTATCACCCATTTTGAGACCCAGCATTCATTAATAATATTCATGGATAATATTCGACCGAAAAGACCACGTCCAGCACGCTGTGAAGAAAATATAGCGGCCGTAGCTGAGAGTGTACACGAAGACCGTAGAGAGTCGATTCGGCGCCGTTCGCAGCAACTCGGACTGACGTATGGAACGGCTTGGCGCATTTTACGTCAAGATCTTAAATTGAAAGCGTATAAAATACAGCTTGTGCAACAACTGAAGCCGCTCGACCTTCCCAAGCGACATCGCTTCGCTCTATGGGCTCTTGAAAAGTTCCAAGTAGATCCGACGTTTTCGAGGCAAATTTTGTTTAGCGATGAGGCCCATTTCTGGCTCAATGGGTATGTAAACAAACAAAATTGCCGCATTTGGGACGAAGAGCAACCTGAAGAGATTGAAGCACTGCCAATTCATCCAGAAAAAACAACGGTTTGGTGTGGTTTGTGGGCCGGTGGAATCATCGGTCCATATTTCTTTAAAAATTATGCCGGTGCGAACGTAACCGTCAATGGCGACCGTTATCGTGCCATGATAACCGACTATTTGATGCCTGAAATTGAAGCTCGTGATCTCGGCGACATTTGGTTTCAGCAAGACGGCGCCACTTCCCACACATCGCATCAATCAATGGACTTATTGAGAGAACATTTCGGTGAGCACATAATTTCACGTTTTGGGCCGGTCGATTGGCCACCAAGATCATGTGATATCACACCGTTAGACTTTTTCCTGTGGGGATATGTAAAGTCAAAAGCTTATGCCGATAAACCCGCTTCGATTCAGGCCTTGGAGGAAAACATCACGCGTGTCATTCGCCAGTTACCAGTCGAAATGCTCGACGAGTGATCGAAAATTGGACTCAACGGATGGACCATCTGCGACGTAGCAACGGCCAACATTTGATAGACATAATCTTCAAAAAATAAATGCTAAAGAATGTTCTTTCAAATGATAATAAACATTCTCCATTAAATTTGAATTTTCTGTGTTTTTTTCTTTAAAAAAGTAGGGAACCTCGAAATGAATCACCCTTTATAAGTTAATATGCTTTATGTTAAAATTCATAGTGAGTGATACACAGAAGAAGGAGGACAGAAGGAATGCACTGCATAAATATATTGTTGGTGCATTTTTCTATCGAAAATGTTCATAAATAAGCATGCACATTATGTTACATTTTTTGTAAACTGAAAATGTATGATCTTACTTACTTATAATATATTAGTCACGTTAATCAATATTATTTTGATTATTTTTCATTAAAAATTAGAATAAATTGGTTAAAACATACCTCTATTCTCAATATTATAATATTTTATTATGTTATTAGTTGTGTGGTAAGTATGTTTTTATAAATCCTTATTCACCGCATATTGTGCATGTTTATTTTACACAACCAAATTATGAGGTGTAATCAACTGTTCCCAACTTCTTGCTATTATAAATTACATTTATTGGCGACGGCCATTAGCCCCATATAATTCGATTCATGTGTGCGTGATTTCCATTTGATTTGCACGTAAAAGCCCATATAAGTGCAAATTATGAGGCAAGGTGAGAAATTCTCTCTCGAGTTGACTATCTGGCTAATTCCTCATCTGTGAACGTGATGAGACTTAACCATCTTTCCGCGGGACAACATTTAAAGCCAGATGGATGATGTAAACCTGCGCTGACGATACCACCTCGGATTTCGCGATACTCAAGGAGAAATGTGGACTGGAGGTGATGCTTGTTAACGAGCAAGATTTTCCAAAGCCACTGGTCATTAGGGGTTTCTTTCCTCAAAGAAACGAAGTGTTGAACGAGCGAATTCTGGCCATGCTTGACGGCCAAAATAAAGGGCTTAACACAAGAGCCCCCTTGGTCTTTGCCATCAAGGAGAGCACGATGAAGCGGCCTTAAGAGCTCAAAGGATTTGTTTCTAACTTTTTCCGGCAGGTAAAACTCATCCTGATGAGCGACAAACAACCAATACAGGGAAAGAAAGACGTACATCTAGAACGTCGAGGCCAACGACGAGGGCGCGTGAGCCAAATCCATCAGTGGAAGCACAAGCTCCGAAACCACAGCAGCTACAGAGTAGAGATGTCCACCTTGACTTCCACGGGTGGAAGAGACGCGGAAGGTCATCGCTTCAGGTCCCATGGGCAGGGGGGAAAATTTCGGCAAAAGACGGGTAGAGGTCCGAGAGGTAGGCAAGACTTCGGACACCATTAGCCAACGATGTGCCGCTAGAACATCGCTCTCGGACTAATCCGGGAGCCATAGGCAACAGATGGTAAGATATTTGGATTAAATAGTAAGACCAGAGAGCTTATCTTCGCCCGAGGAGACTTAAGACCAAGGGCAGCTCATTTTGTTGCAAAAGACATAACATTTTCTCCACTTCCAGGTCTTGTTGCTAGAGATCTGGTATCAATTCTCGTAGAACGTTACAGTGGCCGAGAGCTACAGAAGATAGTATGCGCAGCGGCGTACTTTGCTGGAGATGTCCGTCTAGTACGGCCAAACCCAGAGAGTACAAATCATTATCTGATGCGATGCCACCATGCAGTTTGGGGCAGCCGAGATACATACAAACAACATAGGTGAGTCTTTATAAAATACCTATATAGTAATAACTTAGTCGTACTAAACAAAGGCAACTTTCGGAAAAACGCAGAGAAGAGGTCTTAGACCTCACCCTCTCATCACCTTTAGTGCAAACTATTGTAGAAGACTGGTATGTGTCCGGAGAGGCAACTCCATCGGGTCATATGCACATACGATTCAACCTGAGGTGCGCCTGTTCGATGCAATACGAAACTCACAAACTGAAGAACCGGTTGAGAAAATCTTCCGATCAAATGAGCCCCCTTCGGGTAGGGGTTAGAATATACCAGAGGTAGGCATGCCTGTGGTAAGAGGCGACTAAAATCCATCCTCCATATAGTGAGTTGTAGCGTGTACTTAATATTCAAAGAACAAAAGTAAGCAATTTTGCCCCCAGTTTTACTGGAAAATCCTACTCGAAAACCTTCGTAACCAGGATCTATGGATTCTGGGGAGAGCCATTTATTGCAATTAATTGATCCTTTTAGAACTAGTAAAACGGTTACCATATCACCCCCAACGGGATCTCTGACAAAATCAAACACCAATAGAAGTGCAACGGTGCCGCAACCCAGGACTCAAAGAAATGCAAAAGCTTCGAGAAGGGAACCAATAAACTCCATATTAAGCTTAGCAAAAAGCTAAAAGCTACCAAAGCTAAAAATCGAAATCGATCAGCTCAAAGTCGAGAACAAATCGCTAAAGAAATCTCAGCTCAAAAAAGAGTCTGAAGTTAAAACAATCACTCCAGTTCGTCGCGATTGCTGTACAGACGAAGAAGAGCTAGCGCGCGAAACGCCGCACTTAATCGACAGAATGGGGTCATGAAGATGCTAACACGCCTGGCTCCAGCTCCGCTTCAAGTTCTTGTAGCACGTATTTAGCAATTAGTCTGAAATTTCTTCTAAATCTGAGTAGTGTTACGTCTCCACCGAGCACTAAAGCGAGATTAAGATTAATCTGCCCTTAATGTAAATCTCCTTTTTTTTGGTGGAGACTCTAAAAGATTAATTTTTAATCTTTCGCGGTTCAGTGTTCGGTGGAGACGTAGCATAAGATACCAATACAATGAACATATTTAAACAATTGCTAGAAAAACTTACAGAGTACAATCCAACTGTTACATGCGTCCCTTAGTCACCTTCTTTGAATTTTCAATTGAAAATAGGCACAACAAACTAGTTTTTGATATTGAATTTGACAGATAGGACAGTACTCGGGGACCAGGTAACAAAAATCCTTTTTTGGGAATTTTTAACTTGAAGGGGAACTTGTGATAGGCCTGATTATATTCAAGCGTGGGCTTCCGCTATTCATGTTAAGCTTTGAAAAGTCGGAGAATATTGATAAAATATACAATATTAAAAATGTACTAAATATTGTGGTCAAAATTGAACAGGTGCTAGCTATCGCGGCTGCGAAGTAGCTAAAGAGCTCCAAAATAGGCAGGAAAAACAGCTCAACAACGGAAAACGGCTAAAAAATTGTCCCAACTGCCGAAACAAAGACTTAGAAAGTCGCGAAAAGGAAACATTATTAAAAATCCGTCAAAAACTCGACCACAAACATATGCTGAAGCCGCGTTACAAGCGAACCAGCACAGCGAAGCAACGCCTAATGTAGCTAGCAAGTTAGTTAGTGTTCGTCGCAATTCTTGATAGACTGGAAGAACAGAGTCGGTTGAACAAACAAATGTTTGGTAAATTAGATGAGCTCGAACATACATTTCTAAGCACACATCATACTTAATAAATATGAAAGACCCAAAAATTCCAAAAAAATAATACATGGATGAGAACAGAATTTTGAAAAAGATCGACGAGATTGGATACCTCTAGTCCAGCTTGATTTTCGAAAACCCGTCTGATGAAGGAAACATGAATGGATATATTTTCTATCACGTCACCCTTCGGAAAGGACTACAGGTGGAGCGCGCTTGTTTATAAAAGACACCATTGAAGTTTACTAAGCACAAAAAGCGAACACGATAATATTCAAACAATAACGGTTACTGTGAAAATTAAAGGCCAAACTTATGATATTGCGTTATGATATCACTTCATTCAAACACCTTTTGAATTTGAGAGCGGATTCGATCAGTTAATCTTAGTCAAACAAAGCTCAGCCTGGTGTAGTACTCCTTATAAATGGATAACAAAAACAAAAAAAAAAAAAACAAAATAAAATATCCACTGAAAAAAACGAATTTGTAAATGAGAAAAGAAAAGCGCGCTCTGCAGTATAAAACGATTTAATCTCATTTCAAAAAAAGATACTCGCTCTGGAAAGGGTTGAAAGGTATTAAAAAGTAAGAAAATGCAAGCGCCTCCTCTTAGAAAAGGTAATTGCGAATGGGCGAAAGGAGAGAAAGACAAATTTGACATATTTGCCGACCACCTAGAAAAATTTAAGCCCTTTGGTGGCCAAGAGCTGACTGAATATACAGCCTTAGCTGGGATACCTTACAATTTTAAAAATAAAGGTGTATCGCTGGCTGAGCTGTGTTATGAAATACAAAAATTGAAAACGAACAAAGCTCCTGGATACGATTTGATTACATTACGGGGCAGGTCCTTAAAAAGTTGCCTAGGAAAGCATGAACGATGTTCGTCTATCTAATAAATGCTGGAGTCTGGAGGCCCCAACTTCCATGAAGGACCACACTGATAGTCAAGGGTGTGGGGGCAGAATGCTACTTGACGGAAACTTGATTGATTGACGGCAGGACACGAGCGAATCACCGGTGGTTGAAGCTTTGTCTGAGATTTCTTGGCCGGACATGACTGTGCTGGGGGAGTTTTTCTCCTCATAAGCCAGTAACAGTTTGACCATTGACCCCGAGACGGAGAACAGACTACTGGAGAACATACTCATCCCCCGTAAAAGATACAAAGGTACTAGAACCTCTCAGCAGAAGAGGAAGGAGGGCTACAAATGCTCCCTGAAGTACCACTGAGCTAAGCATTCCTACCAACAGTCGGAAAAGTCCAAGGACTCGAAGACCGCTGGAAGGAAAACAGCTAAGCCAGCTTTCAAGAGAACTCGAACGGTGAACGAGGTAAATGGAATAAAGGAAACCCCATTGACCACTAAAGCTATTTTCTCGGCTCTCCCACCACCACGAAAGCCATGCAATCCTAGCAAAGGTCGGAAAAGTCTAAGGAATCGAAGGCCACCGGAAAGGAAACAGCTAAGCAGGCCCCAAAAGAATCCGCTCAGCTAACGATGTAATAGGGAACTCGACAAAGAAAGCTAAGCTTAAAAGCAGTGAATACCTCACCGTAGCCATTATTTACCGCAATAATCCTTATGGAAAATTTGCAGCAGATAAATGGCTCAATGTAGAGGCAAAGATCCAGGAGACCATGGTATCAGAAGGAGAGGCTTCTGATATCAACAACACCTGCAATACGTTGTCGTATGTTGCAACAAGGAGTCACTAGACTTTTTAACGCGCTGCATCCGAGGCCTCTGGCGAACCCTAGTGTACGTACGGACACCTACTCCGGTGCAGGAGGAACAATCCATACTCAAACTGGTTGGTATGCGGAACAAGGGTCTGAACGTCTGTAAATGGTAGATAGTCAGTTGCAAGCCGCTGGAGAAAGGTGGCGGTAAGGGTCTGCGCATTGCAGTGGATCCAGGATCCGCCAACCATCTAAGATCCGCAGCAGGGGTTGTCAAATTTGGGTTGGGGAACATTAGGTTCTCCTTCCCTAGCACTGATGGGCAGCGCTGGAAAGCTCAGGGTAGTGCAGATTAATTTGCACCACTCTTAAGCTGCCACTGACGACCTGCTGCTCTTCATGGCCAAGGAGAGTGTGGATATGGGCTTGCTTCAGGAACCGTGACTACACAAGGCCAAAATCAAAGGACTGAGGTCAAAAAATTACACACTCTAACTGTGAAGGTAAACTTAGGAGTTGCATTCTGATAACGAAATCAAAACTTTCTTTTTTTTAATCGTTTCGGCAACAGTGATCTGACAGTGGCGTAATGCGACCACTCATTCTTGCATCCGCATAATTGCCCTATGAGGAAGAAGAACCCGTATCACCACTACTTAGGAACCTAGTACAGCATGCGAGCACAACTAGAGCCAACTTGGTAGTAAGTATGAACGCGAATGCTCACAACACACAGTAGGGCTGTAAGGACATAAATAAATGAGGTGAGTCCATACTTGATTTTATATTACTCTTCAATCTACATTTTTGTAACAGGGGTAGTCGTCCAACTTTTCACAACAAAATTTGGGAAGATTAGCGCTACCAATAGACAGATTCAGGGTCAATGACTGGATGGTAAATTCGTTCAATTAGTCGAACGTCGACTTCCACTTAACCGCATAGGTACATTGTCGAAGGCGACACTCGTCAACGAAACAGTCAATCTTCTCACCAGAACGCTAACTGATTCCTTTAAAAAATGCTGCCCTCTTAGTCGTTCTCCCAAAAAAACACACGCGATTTAGCTACTTCGACATCTTAGGACCAAAACCAGGAAACTTTTTAATAGAGTCAAACTGACAACAACCGATGAAGACTGGAGTGAATATCGCCACAGCTTCAACGAGTTTAAAAAAACTGACTCTTGATCTGCTCTTGGAACACGCTTTCCAGGACGCAAAATCCCAGGAAGTCTGCTACACAGTTCTGTCGACAGCCCCTCATTTCCGGATGAAGAACTGGCTGTCATCATAGACTACACTAGCACAAATAGCATAACATGGGCTCTTCAATACTTCCAACCGTACAAGTCGTCGGGACCGGACGGTATTATGCATGCCGTACTACAAAAGAACAGTAAAAGGACTGTCCCATGGCTCCAGGCAATCTTTCGTGGTTGCCTGACACTTGGATTTGTTCCTGATTGCTGGAAAGAGGTGAGGGTGGTCTTCATTCCCAAAACAGGTAACCCAGTCACTCCACACCCAAGGATTACTGGCCAATTAGCCTTTCATCTCTTCTTTTGAAAACACTAAAAAGGTTTTTGGACCTGCACCTCAGGAAAATTCTCGAAACAACCGGTGCGTTGAGTAGTGCACAACATGCATATGTCAAAGGCAGATCCGTGGAATCAGCGCTACATGAAGTAACGAAAACGAACGAGAAATCCCTTGGAAACAAATAATTTACATTGGCGGCCTTTCTGGACATAAAAGGTGCATTTAACAACCTGAATACTGGAACCATTATATCCTCACTTCACAGTTTCTGACAAACTTGGTTAGGACTATGCTTAAGAGCAGAGTTATTAACAGTAGCCTAGGGAACTGTGC
Organism: Ferdinandea cuprea; assembly: GCA_963576555.1. Taxonomy (NCBI): domain Eukaryota; kingdom Metazoa; phylum Arthropoda; class Insecta; order Diptera; family Syrphidae; genus Ferdinandea; species Ferdinandea cuprea. Next base: position 100,614,891 of record OY754958.1, on the reverse strand, counting down.
GATTAAGAAAAGCGCTAATCGTGGAACACCATAAGGGGGAGTCCCATCTCCTTTACTATGGAACATCTCGAATAACAAAATTTTTTATATTAATTGTCAGCAGAGGTAATAAGATAGGCGCTTATACGGATGACATAGTAGTACTAATAACAGCAAAGTACATTTCCACCATTAGAGACATTATAAAATCTGCGTTATCAAAACTATCCTATTGGACGGAACCCAACGGCCTTGCGGTTAATCCAAAGAAGACCGAACTAATTCTGTTCACCAGGAAATATAAGGTACCTAAATGGGACCCCCCCAAGCTTAAAGGTGTCCGTCTAAATCTTTCAACTGAGGCTAAGTACCTGGTTGTGGTGTTCACATCCAAACTGAGCTGGAAACGGAACACCGAAGAAAGAATGAAGAAATGACTTAATGCCTTCTATGCTAATAGCAAAACGTTTGGAAAAAAGTGGGGCTTACAACCGAACATTGTGCACTGGCTGTACTACGCAGCGATTGTCTTGTGGGAAGCGGTTAAAACCAAATATTACCTCAAAAACTTGAACAAGGTGCAGAGAATTGCTTGTCTGGGCATAACAGGCGCAATCAGATTAAGAGAGAACAAACTTTGGAGGCCTGGCTATTGCGGACTCTGGAGTATACTTGAGACCTTTGATAGGAAGGGTCTCATGTCACGTACTGATAACGAGAAACCCAGGTATGTATTCGAGGAAGATTTCAGAATCAGTATACCCAAAATATACCATTATTAAAGGTATACCCGTCTACACAAATGGTTCTAAAACAGATAAAGGTACAGGAGCCGGCGTCTTCTCGGAGGGACTTGCCATCAACGAGTCGTTTCGACTGACCGATTACTGCAGTATCTTTCAAGCAGAGATCTTTGCGGTTATGAAAGCATCACAGATTATCCTATCGATGAGACTACCATCTGCCATCTGCGTGGACAGTCAAGCAGCACTTAACGCTATCGGCTCTAACCTTGTGAACCCGAAGTGCGTAACAGATTGCCTCTCAGCACTAAGGGCTATACGTCCTCACTCGGTTCTACTCGGCTTAGTCCCAGGAAGCGTTGGTGTTGAAAGGAATGAAAAAGCGGATGCACTGGCCAGATACGGCTTCGATCTGAACCCACTACTAGCGGACGGAGAGGTGCTTCCACCTTTTAGCACCACTAAGACTTTCATCGACGACGTCATCCTACAGCTGGCTGAGGAACACTGGAGCAACACCAGCGGTTGCATCATAACCCGAAGACTGTGGGCTGTTTTCGACATCAAAAGATCGAAATCCCTAGTCTCTCTTATCAGAGGTCAAATCCGGATGCTCGTCGGGGTATTAACCGGACACTGCATCATCGGAAACATGGCTAAAAGGCTAGGACGTTTTGCAAATAACTTCTGCAGAAGCTGCAGAGACGAAGAGGAAATAGAGTCCATGGGAACTCTTCTATGCCACTGCCCACCCTTACAAGAATGACGCTCATCCTGTATGGGAACAAGGTTCTTCGAAAGTTTGGACGACTTGGCTGTGGTACCTCTATCAGACATAAAACTATTCCTCTACAGATCGAAGTGGTTTTGTAAGCCACAGGTCCTTACATGTACAAACAGGGTACTCACAATGTGCCTTCACGGCTTCCGGGTGAAATTTGCGTCTGATACAAAACTGCACTCTCAACCCATCCTAACCTTACCTAAAGGGTGATTTTTTAGCTGGTTTGGTTTTGGCAACACTGGTTTTGACAGCTGACGTGTGTTTAGTACCTTGTGTCACTGTCAAACAGCTTCAGTTTGGTTTACAATTTAACCATGGATCGTCTTACAAATGAACAACGCTTGCAAATTATTGAATTTTACTATCAAAATTCGTGCTCGGTTCGAAATGTTCATCGCGCGCTGCTTCCATTTTATGATCGGCATTCTCGACCTTCTAAGCAGTCTATTCGGAAGATTGTGACCAAATTTCGCACCAAATTTACTTTGTTGGACATTAAACCACCAACACGTTTACGTACTGTGCGTATTGAAGAAAATATTGCGGCCGTATCAGCTAGTGTGACAGAAGACCGCGAAATGTCGATTCGTCGCCGTTCCCAGCAGTTAGGCCTTTGTTACAGCACTACGTGGAAAATTTTGCGGAAGGATTTGGGCGTAAAGCCTTTTAAGATACAGCTGGTGCAAGAACTAAAGCCAGCCGACCTACCACAACGCCGAATTTTCGGTGAATGGGCTCTTGGAAAGCTGGCCGAGGATCCGCTTTTTTATCGAAAAATTGTGTTCAGCGATGAGGCTCATTTTTGGTTGAATGGGTACGTAAATAAGCAAAATTGCCGCATTTTGAGTGAAGATCAGCCAGAAGCATTGCAACAGCTACCAATGCATCCCGAAAAAGCCACTGTTTGGTGCGGTTTATAGGCCGGCGGCATTATTGGGCCATATTTCTTCAAAGATGATGCGAATCGCAGCGTTACTGTCAATGGTGAATGCTACCGAGCGATGATAACAAACTTTTTTTTGCCCGAAATGGAAGTTCTTGACTTGCATGATATGTGGTTTCAACAAGACGGTGCCACATGCCACACAGCACGCGAAACAATGGCGCAATTGCGAGGCGAGTTTGGTGAACAGTTAATTTCACGTTTCGGGCCGGTCAATTGGCCGCCTAGATCGTGCGATTTGACACCATTAGATTATTTTTTGTGGGGGTATGCCAAGGCTAATGTGTATAGGGACAAGCCCGATTGACGCACTGGAAGCCAACATCCATGCATTCATTCGTGAGATACCGGCCGATATGTGTGAAAGAGTATGCCAAAATTGGACTCAGCGGATGGGCTACCTGAGACGCAGCCGCGGTCAACATTTGCATGAAATTATCTTTAAACATTAAATTGCAAGGTTCAAACTATCGATTTAAATAAATATTTCATTCATTTTTTCGAATTCTTTGTGTTTTTTTTTTTAAAAAAGTTCTAAACCTCTTAAAAAATCACCCTATATATGAGCCACTAAGTTCTTATCTAGCGGACAGACTCTTTTGTGTTAAGTACGGAAACGAGTATTCTGAATTCAAACAAATCGAGGCTGGAGTTCCCAAGGAAGCGTTCTGGGAGATATTCCGCAAGAAGATGGCACAACTGAAGCTACGTTTGCGGATGATACAGCTATATTGGCAGTTAGTCACACGGTGGAATCAGTAACAAACAAGCTTCAACGGCATTTTTGAGTGGACAAAAACTTGGCGTTTTGTCCTCAACAAAATAGAATCTACGCACATTCATTTTACTTACAGAATTGTAAATACGCTACCCATTTTCATAGACTCCGTAGCTAAATATTTGGAAATGATATTGGATGCGAAACTAAAATGGAAATCGCGCGTAAAAATTTTATGCTACAAATTTTAAATGACGCTAATCTAGTGCGCCGACTACAATGAACAAAACCATTTGAACTAGCGCACTTAGATGTAACCGCGAGCAATTTTCGGTATATGCAGGTACTTCCGCTGGGAGCCTGCCTGCCAAACGCGTGTAAAAACGCAAATTAAAACTACTAGAGTAGATTGGATATAACCTAGTTGTATTAAAAAAGATTTTGAAGGAGGAGTTTTAGTGAGTAAGAATCTCACTCTATTATGAGTTAGTTCGGCCGATCCTCAAATTGTGTCATGGAAGATTTCCACCTACCCTCGCAAAAAAAAGAAGAGACATGCTTCCAGAAAACCCAACGCTAATAAATTATGCGGAAGATGCAATGTCAGCTAAACGACATTATCATTCCATCTTATCCAAGTAGCTGTAAGGTCAAACAAACGCAATGTGGAAAAAACGTGCATACCAAGGTGGAACGAGAAGCTAGAAAGTATACGTAAAACAGTGAGAACATTTTTCAATACCAGATCCAATACAGATCCGTCTTACCCTCTATAACCTGAGTAGATGCAAGAGAGCTTCCTGGCGGAGCCTTCGTGAGAAGCTCGAAGTATTTCCAGCAGTGGCCCACCTCCAAAGGACATTCTAAAAGATCAATCAAACTGGTGCCATCAGGTTTGATTAGCAGCCCCAACCATACGAGGAAACTTTGACTATCCTTCTTAAAGTTGATTACCCTGGCTCCAACATATTACTGACTCACGAACACCTTACCAAAGTTTTACTCCCAAAACATTTAAGTAGAATCAATTGTTTATTCGGCAAATTTCTTAATCCGGATAAGGTTAAATGAGCGATAAATTCGTTCAAACCATGCAAGGCACCAGATACAGTTGCCATTTTTCCGGCCCTCATCCAAAAAGGCCTGGATCTCATGTTGCCTACCATTCTTGCCTTCTTTAGGTTCAGTTTTAACTGGGAATATATATACCACAAGCCTGGAAGGAGGTAAACGTGTTATTTCTGCTTCCCTTCTAATATGTATACCAGAAAGGCAAGTCCACAGAAGGAGCACTGTTTAAACTCGGAAAACAACTGCAACATCAGCACTGACCTCAGCAGCAGTAATAGCCGCTAAAGGCTGCCCTCAGTGAGGTGTTCTCTCACCCCTACTATTATAACTGGTTATTGACAACCTACTCCAAGACCTTAGCAATTTAGGCTTCTACGTGATTGGATACGCCGATGACCTGGTCATCATTATTAGGGGCAATGAAGCTAACGATGTCACGACACGTATCTTAAGACCATTTGAAGATAGTCCTTGATTGGCGTAACAAAAAGGAACTCTCTATAAATCAGAACAAGGCTGTCATAGTTCCTTTCACAATAAGAAGAAAATTAAACCTAAGCCCAATTTCCATAAATGATAATCTCATATAGTATTCCGACAACGAGGTCAAAAATCTGGGTAAAATACTAAATTGGATCTCGCACCTGAACAACAAAATTAAAAAAGCATCGAACGCTTTCTGGGCCTGCCGCCGCATGTATGTAAAAACCTGGGGTATCTCCCCAAATATCACTCACTGGATCTATACGGCGGCCATAGAAGCTCAAATAGGAATAACACCCCTCCACATTTTCATAAAAAATGTAGAAATATGCAACTCTGCAAGTTTGAAACAAACGAAAGACCAAACCATTAGCAAAAATTTAGAACTAATGCAACTAGTATCGGAAATCCCAGAATTAGACATGATCTGCGCGGTAGCAGATCGAGCAACAAAAACACTATGCTGCACAAGACAAAAGTTTCTCTACTCAAAAAAAGACAGAGAAGTTCATAGTTCATTGGTTCAACAATGGAGGTGATATCTGCGGTCCAAACTAAAATGTCTCAATACCCATGGGAAATGTCCCAGTGTATTTCAGGCAGAACTCCATGCCACTAGGGAATGCGCAAATCTAGTTCACACCTCGAGTATTAAAGGCGACAACATTCATATATCCACAGACTGTCAAGCAGCTATTAAAGTCCTTAGCTCGCCAATTATTGACTCCAAATCAGTACTACTCTGCTTTCAAACCCCTTCAGACACTCGGTACCAGGGACGAGAACAAAATGTGATGAGTTGCCGGACACGAGGGAAATGAAAAAGCCGACGAATTTGCTAGAAAAGGCTCGGAGTCCCCCTTTATAGAACCCGAGCCTTTTGGTCCAATAAACAAATCAGCTATTAATCTTAAATTAAAAAGCTGGAAACACAACATTTGCATTTCCTATTGGGAAAGCATGCCTGGGCTTAGACAGAACAAACATGTTATACAGAAACGATGCCAAGGAGATACTCAATCTAACCATGATAAGACCACAGCACTCATACACGCATCGGTTGTTTGGTGGAAGAGGCTTTCGAGGAAACGTATTACTCTTGCCTCTTTTGCCAAACTCCAAAGAACTGCCTATATCGGCAGCACAGGGCCTTACCCTAGTACTCCGGGCTCTGCTGTAAATGCAGATATGATGAACCTTTCCCATCCCCTTTGTATATAAATCATGATATACATTAAATATATACGCTGAAAACCGTCTTTCTATGGTGGCTTTTGGTGCCATGCGCGAAGGAATTTTGTAGAACTTGCGCGAGATATATACTTCTACCTTATAGATATGCCGTTCGATGCAATGGCGCCAGAAATCCTTCTGCGACGAAACTACGGCGTCAAATTTCCTTAGGCAACGGAATGGCTTTGATCAAACTCTGAACCACAAGGCCCAGGAAAGCTGAACACCGTGAATACTTGTCCAAGGTCACGCTGCCATCCATGACTTCCGTTAATGCTTGGGTTATTCGTGAAATTTTTTTTTTTTATAATGTACGCGCACTAAAGGGATTTTGGATACCCTTATTATGAAGTAACACAGTGCGGGCATTAGGGAAGTGAAGGATTAGAAAAAAGGAGATACCGACGCAGGCTGGTTTTAAATTTCTGTAAACTATAATGCGTAGGAAAAACAGAGCGGAGCATTCCACATTCGTATTGTACGGTTAAGAAACGAATCCTTGTAGTTCACTGTACGTCCGAATACAGGCTTGAGGGTAAACTGATGTGAATTCCTAGCATGACGAGTATTGCGGTTGAATTGCTGTAGGGGTGGAATGCAACTGGCTATTTCATTTGAGCACTTGTAGTGGAAGTACCGATAAAACAATGACAGGCAGGAGACATCACGACGATGACTAAGAGAGTCAAATGATTTCGCGATGTCTCGATCGCCAAGAACTTTTATTAGACCAGTTATGAGCGTTGTACTCAAGTTGTGGGCGAATAAACGCCTTGTTGATTCTAGCCAGATCAGAAGGGGTGAAATATTTCTTGCATGGCTTAAGGAAGCCTATACATTTCGAAGCGTTCTTTTCGACATCAAACATGTGGTCATTCCAAAGAAGTTTGTCGTTAACGCACATACCGAGGATGGAATGTCTTTCGGTTTCGGCGATGCAAGAAGACAACATTGTGTTTTGGAAGCATTAGATTGTACTCCATTGGTTTTGCCCCACATAAGAATGCTGTCAAGGTCAGAATTTAATGAGCTTTACATACGTTGCCATTCGAGCTCCACGCCCGAAGATGAGGGACTTGAATCGTAGAACAAATATGCGAAGCTAAGGGTACTGTCATCAGCAAAGGAATGGATTGGATTAGAAGTGGCAGACAGGAGGTCATTGATAAAAATGAGAAAGAGAGTTGGAGACAAAACAGAGCCTTGAGGGACACCAGCATTTATTTGGTGAGGTGCAGACTTGAAACCGTCCAAAACGACATGAATTGAACGGTCCGAAGGGTAATTTCTAATCCATTGAAGAAAGGTGTCATCGATCCCAAATGCACGCATTTCCGACAAGAGAGCTTGATGCCAAACTCTATCAAATGCCTTTGAAATATCAAGCGCAACGACCATACTTTCACCACCACAGTAAATAGATTGAAAAAGCTTACGCAATGATTTTACCAGCGTGGAAGAACACCTCTTCACAACGATAGGGGAAATACCATCTGAACCAGCGGATTTATGTACGTTGAGATCTCGAAGAACTCTTGCCACTGTACGAGCGCGGAAGTTTATTGAAACCATTTAATTTTCTACGCTCTCGAGTATAGGGAGAGACAAAGAACAATCTGGGAGCATTAAGCAAGCTGCAAAATGAGCAGCAAGAAGATTGGCTTTGTCCGTAGAGCTGACATCTGGAATGAGGGCTTTTCAAGTCACACTACGCATTTTCCTTAGGTTTGATGCTCTTTATCCTGAATAGGATAAGCGTTTCATACCCAGGTGAATTATGTTTGTAATCATATCGGCAGCGGCATCCACATTGTTGTCGAGGAAGCACAACACCAGTTAAAACTCATAAAGAAACCGTTTAAAGCTTCCAGTTGGCTTTCTCATATTGTCGTACGGTTCTTTTAGGAGCTTATTCTTTAAGTGTGTGGTTGAAGTACAAGAAATTCGCCGATATGATACAATGGTCTGACAAACCTAGAGGCGATAATACATTTAAAATGTATTTACCAAGGCAAGAGGTTAGAAACAAGTCCACAGTGTTGGCGTTTTGACCGCTAATGTCCGGTATCCGTGCAGGCTCATTTACAATCTGTGTGAAATTATTAACCTCATGAAAGATCTCGACATAGCTTCCTTCTGATGTTTTCTGTCCATAATGTCGAAGACAACTTGAATTGTGTATATTAAAATCGCCCGCAACGACGATTAAGGATAATGGGTTACAATTCTGGTGATGGATTCAGACAGTCCATCAAACTCATTATAAGTTGAATGCCTGTCCTGGTGAGGGCTTCTGTAAATAAAACAGTAGTGAATTAATTGCCTACGGGCATGGAATTTTAGCCAAATAAAATTAAATTCCGGATTGGAACATTGGCCATATTGAGGTTGAAGAAGGCCATACCACGATGGGAAAAGAATAATGGCACCAAGTTATATCCAGACTAAACTCCGTTAAATCGGAATCAATGCTGACCTGTGTTTCACTTAGTGCCAAAATAGCAGGTTTATTGTGAACCGCATGGACAAAGAAAAACAAATTTGGTCTCCACTCACGAATGTTACTCACGTCCACTCTAAAATTCCCACGCATAACAAAAAACAAACACAAGAAACTCAACTCCGACGCTGACTAAGCTGGGCCATACCGTGTAGGTCCTGACGTCAGCTTTCCAAAACAAATCGCTGGAGGTGTTATGCCCATACAATGAATTACTTTGGTCTGCCAACAAAATCTACACAACGCGACCCGCTATTCGCCATATGTTACCCTACCCAGCCATTGCAAGTGCACGCAAAAACATACGCACTTGCTATAGCCAAGCACGGCATCGGAGTGGGGCGAAAGGGATTGTCCTAACACAATGGACTTTTTTTTGGATTATTTGTCCACACTACATAGTACAGTACACTTTTTTTTCAGCTATTAGCGCGTTTTTTCCTCTGCACACTGGCCGCGGAACAATGATAGAAAAATAGAACAAAAATGCGTGTGCACGCATCGGTAGGTAATTCGGTAAAGATTTCGGTAGGCCGACTGCGATGGATGCAGACAAACCAAACTAATGCGCATGGATATTTGTAAAAGCATTTGTCTTTATTTCTATCTCTCAAAGGAATTTACTGCCGGCCTTTTGAGCCACCAACCTTGTGCTAAGCACTTAAATGTGTTGATCTTCAGCGGGAAAACTAATTACAATAATATAAGGTATCTGCATGGTATTGCGTTGAACCAGAAGTTGTGTCTGAGCGCTCCATCGGACAGTAGCAACCTCCTAAAACAAAAAGCAGAAATTTGAAACAAAAATTACTGTGAACTTACTTCCTAATTTTTTAATACCTCAATACTATGCTTATCCGTAATCATTCATAGAGTGAAAATAACATTTAATTCAGTATTTACACTTCACGAAACTTTTTCGATACATGAGATGCCGTTTGGAATCGCCTTAAGTAGATCACATCACATTTATTTAAATCACTTTTTGGGTTTTACAATATAAAAAATTATTAACATAGTTGGAGTCGCTTTTGAGAAAAAAAATTTAATTTAAATTTAAGAAAAAGACAAAAAATTATTTTAAAAATCAAAGGATTCAAACTTGTTCGACTTAATCATATAAAAAAAACTGTACATTTTTTGGAGTTTGCTGTGTTCGTTCTCGAGATATTGGCAGTTTCATAAATTACCGCTAACCGATTTTTTTCCCAAAAACTGAGTATGCAGTATTTTGAACCCCATCCAATGTATCCTTATTACAAAAAAATTAAAATCCTTCGAACCATTTTCTAGGAAACTAGTGATAAAATAAGTTATTTTCACCAAAAAAAAAATGCATCGCAGGTACCGTTATTACAGACGAAGAAGCAAAAAATAAAAAGATGCCCCGCGATGTAACCTCAAAAACCTATATACGAACATTGAAGCAAATCCGTCGAACCGTTTCGCCATACGGCGCCGGGACAAACTTTAACAATCTTTAAGACGCTAACCTGCGTACAAATTACTCTCATTTCTTTGCTTAAACTCAAGAAGGTAAACTAATACAATGTTAAATTCATGAAACAATTTTATTTAAATGTATATTCTTAATATAAATTAACAGCTTTATTTAAAAACATATTTGAAGGCCATTTTACGCAATACTTAAACTGTCCTTACGCAGCACAATATTATTTATATATAAAACTTAAGGAACGTTGATTAAGCGATGCGTAACCTAAGCACCAAAACTTGCGTTTAGAGGCTGTGTAAGGTATGTATAAAATTAGTTTTTGATTGCAAATGTCATTTTTTTATATTTTCAGTTAAACAAAAAAGTTGTAGAAAGATATAAAAATGTCATATGATTTCGTGGCTTTTGTGAAGGATATCGATTTAATTAACTTCTTCAGCAAACAAAGTAACCCGAGACAATGCCAATCCTATAATTGATTATATATATGTTTGCCTTTGTAACATAATTCATAAACAAATTGTAGTATCTTATCAGTGTAATCCCAATTTTCCCAACTTTTTCTTTTATTTTGGGAGTTCATCACGCTACGCAAAAAATCTGTCAAATGCAGCTAAGTTTCTGCACTCCTAACGCAAAATGTAGTAGAATCTTATGTTTTTGGTACTAGTTTTTTAAGTTTTCTAGTTAGTTATAGCCACAGATGAGTAATTATACAGATAGTCGTCTGAGAGGATTTTTGGCTCTCCCGCCTATCGTTTTTTATTTGCTTCAAAAAGGCGCAGTGTTCGTATATGTTTTACATGCAAATCAAATCGAGCCAGCTCATGCACACAATAGCTCTTCTGCGCTTAAGAATCCATTTTGGAAAAGATTTCATGTTGACATATTAAAATTTGAACTGAGCTGTTTCCAATAACATCGTAATAACATGCGACCATTAATGATGACTTTGCATAAGAATAAAATTTCGTTGAATGTTTATAATTATTATGTATTATTTTAGTTTTACCTAACAAACATATTTTTTGGGTATCATAAACACTTTGGCTGTTACGCAAATTAAACATAAAATAGGGAGTATCATATTTTGTTTGCCGGTAATTAAACTTATTTAGCAGTTTTAAATTGTCCATAATAATAAAATAATTCTGTTGGTTGATTTATCGAATATCGAGTAAAATAATTAAAATTAAATAATTTTGAAACGGAAATAAATATACGGTTTAATAAATATTTCAGCAGTGAATTAATGAAATATTCTGTAAATTACTAAAATTATAGGTAAAGTAAATAAAAGCTCAATGAATGAAATTAATGAGTAGCGCGTGATCAGTTAACTGAGCATTTCAATAATTTAACATAGTATTTAATCAAGCCACTGAGGAAATATTTACTAAACCTTCCGTTTAAAAACTATTTTACTGACAGCTTTTATTTTTTAACTGACCATTATCTACTGCTTAAAACAATTGTTTAAATACAAAAATGTTCACTTTACTATTCAAAGATAATAACGTTATAAAATTTATTCATCATGATTGGAATAATAAAGTTTACATTTTTTGTCTAAAAATGATTTAAGAGTTATTCCTTCGCAGTTTGCCAATTCGTTCGCTCGCTCGCTCTCAGATGAGCGTTCCGAATATGTAGATACAATCAACTTTCATATGTTCCATAAAAACAACCAAAAAATTGAATGTACATAAAAAAACTAATCCAAAACTATTTACTATTTACTATACTATTTTACACCCAAACATTACTAATTTAGTAATATTCATGCAATAATATGATATTATATATATTTTATCTCATTTTATTAACCAAAATTAAAAAAATATAGCAACCCAAGTATGTTTATTTTAAAGCAGACAAAAAATTGAGAACTATTTCTTAACACATTAACACAAAAAATATTCGCATTTAATTGCAACAACTTCATATTCATTATATAACTTTTTTTTATAAACATTTCAATTAAAATATCTATTAAACTGGAACTACTTCGTTAACTAAATACTTCGCAGCACTTCCCCAACACATCCGCTATAATCAGCTGTTTTTTTATTGCCACTTGGAATTCTTGCAAAACTGATAGCGCTAATGAAATATTTTTGACACATCAACGCCTCCGTATTTTATTTGGCTGGCTCACACGTATTCACAGATAGAACATTTGAGAGAGGATTTTTTAGCTATTTTTAAAAAAAATTTCGGTTTGAAAGGGACAGGGACACGCTGAGTCGACTTTCTGTATAAGTACTCATCTGTGGTTAAAACACAGAGGAAAACCGTTTATAAATCAGAATTTCAGCAAAGATGCGTAAGGGTTGCGTAAATACTTACGCGATGTTTAAGGAAGCAGCCTCTGAAAGGTGTTTTAAGGAAATAAAATAAATACGGCTGTAAGTTTTTTAGTTTGTCTGGATATAGGTACGTGGTTTTCTTCGTCATCTTCTCAGTTATTATATATATAAAAAAGGAATTTACGAGTATTTTTTTCGTATTCTTATTAATACACATTAATTTGTATGTAAAGTGGCGGAAGTAAGTTCCGGGAGTTGGGTAAAGTCTGCCAAAATGGACCTAATTTCCATGAATGTTTTATATACTATGTTTGAAAAATGTATGTAATTATTATATAGTCTTAAGGGTATATTTTAGCTTTTTTGCATGGTTTCCCAAGTTCCAATCCGAGTAAATCTCCCTTGAGATGCTTGTTAAATTTGCTTTTCGAAATCGCCATAAATTTGAATTTTTTCGATTTTTTTCGATACCCTTATAATAAAGTAACACAGTGCGGGCATTAGGAAAGTAAGGGATTAGTAAAAAGGAGATACCGATGCACGTTCGTTTTAAATGTCGGTAAACTGTAATGTGAGGGAAAAACAGAGCACGGTAGAGCATTCCACATTCGCGTTGTAAGGTTAAGAAATGAGTCCTTGTATTTCACTATACGTCCGAATACAGGCTTAAGGGTGAACTGATGTGCTTTCCTAGCATGGCAAGTATTGCGGTTGAATTGCTGTAGGGGTGAAATGCAACTCGCTATTTCGTTTGAGCACTTGTGGTAGAAATACCGATAAAACAATGACAGGCAGGAGACATTACGACGATGACTAAGAGAGTTAAGTGATTTCGCGATGTCTCAATCGCCAATAATTTTTAGCACACGTTTTTGGAATCCTGTCAAATAGCTGCAAAAATGTAATTGGAGCACCGGACCAAATATGAGCGTTATACTCAAGTTTCGGGCGAATAAACGCCTTATAAATTGTTTTCAGATCAGAAGGGGTGAAATATTTGACAGATCGCTTAAGGAAACCTAGACATTTCGCAGCGTTCTTGGCGACATCGAATATGTGGTCATTCGAACGAATTTTGTCATTAACACACATACCGAGGATGGGATGTGCTGGTCCTTCGGTTTCAGCAATTCAAGTGCCATTCATTTATAATGGCAGTATATTAAGGCTTCGCTTTAATGACAGAAGACAGCATTGTGTTTTGGAAGCAATAAATTCTACTCAATTGGTTTTACCCCACTTAATAATGTTGTCAAGGTCAGAATTTAATGAGCTTAACATACGTTGCCGTTCTAGCTCCACACCCGACGATGAGGAACGTGAATCGTAAAACGAATATGCGAAGCTAAGGGTACTATCATCAGCGCGGGAATGGATTGGATCATTGATAAAATGAGAAAGAGAGTCGCAGAAAGAACGGAGCTCTGGGTGAAACCGGCATTTATTTGGTGAGTTGCAGACTTGAAACCGTAGAAAACGACTTGAATTGAATCGTCCGAAAGGTAATTTCTAATCCATTGAAGAAAGGTATCATCGATTCCAAATGAACGCATTTTCGACAAAAGAGCCTGATGCCAAACTCTTATCAAATATCAAGCGCAACGACCTTGCTTTCACCACCATGGAGAATAGATTGGTTCCACTTTTCGGTTAGATAAGTCATCAAATCACTAGTGGACCTGTTGCTACGAAAACCGTGCTGCCGGTCATTAAGAAGTTTTCGGGATTCGTGATATTTCATAAGACTTTCCGGTTAACTGCAATACTGAAGAACTCACCGAACTTGTAACTATCCTCTCAAATCAAAGGCGCCCTAGGCATACCAGTTTTCACATGCAAGCTCTTGTTTAAACTGGATGTAATGTTAAAAACGAGGAGAAGGAGGAAGACACAAATCTACACCTCCTTTGCCTATGCCGTGCTCTCTCCCGGAAACAAAATCTCTATCTAGGAACAATGATCTTAACGATGATAATAATGATAAGCTCGACCGACCCAAAATGTCTCTTTATAACGCTTTATAAGCAGCTCAAAGAGTATGCAGGAAATTCAGATCCAAGTGGTATTGCAATGGACTTACATAGGTCTAAGTAAGTCGGACCTCTATCCGACTGCCACTTCAACCTAATCTAACTTAAGCATGGGTTAAAAGTGCTAAGACTTGCCTTGAAGAAGCTTTCTTTAATAGCGGAAAAGGTTTTCAATAATATTGTTGAACAACAAATCAGTTCAAGACTTGAAGGACTTGAGCTTCTGAATTTCAATAATTGCTTTGAATTAAAATTAGTTTATTATGTATTAGTTTTGAGATTGTTAAAATAAATAAAGCAAACGTTTAAAAAAAACAACGTTTTAAAAAAATTTTAATTCGTGAAAATCCTCGCAAAGCCACACCCTTCTTTTTGTTTTGGAAAAAGAAAACCTCATAACTCCCTAAGGAATGGTTACAACTTTACTTTCTAAGTTTTATGTATTCCTAATATTAAGAACACGGAAAATTAATGACATGGTATACAAAAAAATCGTAAGTAAATTAAACGTATACGATTGCCAATAAAATTAAAGTTAAAAATCACTCTCCTCAACATCTTCTAAAAATGGATTTACGAGGTTTGCATCTTTATCGACGAAACGCCAGCTTTTAAACAATCCATTGCAATTATTATTATTTAGAGTAAGTGTCCCAAATGAGGCCCACATTTAACCTTTTTATAAATACAATAGTCAATGTTACGTGAATTCACTTTTTTTTGTAGTTATAGCAATTATTTTATTGTCAAGCTTCATAATTATAAAATTATTAAGAAACAAAAACTGCCCAAAAATTATAATAGAATAATAATTAAAAATCTACCATGTGCTCTGCAGCACATACATATGTATATGTTGATCCAGATTCAAAACCTTTCAATGACCGATACTTGCCTCGAAAATGAATAAGATTGTATGAATGAAATACTTAGTGGTATTTGTATGTTTTTCCTGTTGTGAGATATTGGGGGTCATTCCTACTCTACTTAAAAATCATATGCCCTGTGATTTAGTGACTATGTCTCATATGGGTGCAGGACTATTCGACAAAATTAATTTCGCAAATTTTATTTCGCATTTATCGAAATAAATGTAGGGTACCTTGCAATGTTTGTTTCGCACATTCCTTTCCGTCTTTGAATTGTGTTGCAACGTATTTATTTCACAATGTTTTTCCCGCGCCCGCGCTTTTCCATTTCGCTTATGATTAGACAGCATATTATTGTTTTGAAAGAATTTGGCAGCTGCGGGATATCAAATACGGGATTTTAAAAAGTAGGATATCGTACCCAACCCAATTATAACTATAGTTCACCTTTTCATTATTTCCATCTATTGTTTTATCTTACAATCTATAATATGATAATAAATTTCGCAAGAAAATTTGAGCAAATCACAACGCGAGATAAAAATTTGCGAGATGACAAATGCGAAATGCATTTCTAGCTTAACAGAAATTGCGATTTGATGAAATGCGAAATAAGCAAAATGTAAGACAACACATTGGGAAATGATAATGGCGAAATGATAAATTGCCAAAAAATTCGCGAGTTGACCCCAACCTGTCTCATAATAATGCAAGCAAAATCAGAACTCATCTTTTTATTTAATTTTTTTAATTAGTTTACAATATGAAAGTCTTACAGACAACAAGTAGTCTGTTATTTAAGAGACATTTGAATGGGCGTTTTTTGAAATTCGATCGGTGTAGGTTTAACTCAAGTTAAAAAGGTTAGATAGATACGGAACTTAAGGAGCCAATAGGCTAGTTTGTTTTCGGATTAACACTGAGCACAAATAATAAAACGAGTGTTCATTAACATAATAATTAACATAATAACAATATAATATAATTAATGTAATTTCATCTCTGAATCTCTTTCTCAAGTACTTAATTCACATATTGTTTGAATTAAAATTTAATTTTTTAACAATTAACAATTCTACTAATAGTTTCTTAAAGTCTCTCGAGTTGCCAATGTTTTTAATGTGTACCGGTAAAAAATTAAAAAGTTTAAAGCCTTTATAAATAAATTAATTCTGGGCACATCCTGTTAATTAATTTGGTAAGCCAAAATTGCTCGTATTTCTAAGTGAATATGGCTGTATGTCACTAAAATACTGAGCAAAACTTGTAAAATACACTTTGGCATTAATATATTTATACCCTATCCTAAGGGTATATTAATTTTGACACATAGTTTGTAACACCCCTTAATATTCGTCGCAGACCCCTAAAAGTATATGTATTTATGATCAGGACCAAAATCTAAGACTATTTAGCAATGTCCGTCCGTCCGTCCGTCCGTATCAACTTTTGAGGCCTTTAAAATTATGCTAGGAAGCTGAAATTTGGAACATATAGTCCCTAGGGTTCCGAAATGGTAAAGTGTTAAAATTTTCAAAATACGCCCACTTCCACGCCCACAATTTAGAAAAAACCGTTTTAAGGCTTAAGTTAGAGAGATAAAGTTGTACAACCTTCACAAGATATGTAGGTACTGCCCACCTTTACTAATTTGTCATATAAAGTTTTTTGCCACGCCTACCTTTTGTGGGCGTTTTTCACTAAAATGCTGTTTTCTTCGAAAATTTGCATAGAAATCGAAAAAAAATGTTTAACAATATATTTAGCCAATATTTTTCTCAATATATCGCCCATACAAAGTTTTTGGCCACGCCCACTTTTTGGGGGCGTTTTTTGAAAAAAATAATTTTTTTTCTATAAATTTCATAGAATGAAATAAAATGCTATCCATCATCTTCTTAATGCTTTTTTTCTTTGGGGTACATAGGGATAAGGATAGGGTATCATACTATTCGCCCC
Organism: Ferdinandea cuprea; assembly: GCA_963576555.1. NCBI lineage: Eukaryota > Metazoa > Arthropoda > Insecta > Diptera > Syrphidae > Ferdinandea > Ferdinandea cuprea. The sequence continues at coordinate 100,597,814 of OY754958.1, read as the reverse complement.
AAGCGGACTGTAGCCTTTCCTTATGTTTTTTATTGAAAATTAGAATGAATTGGTTAAAACATATGTTTATTCTCAATATTATAATAATTAATTTTGTAATTAGTTGTATGGTAGGTATGTTTTTATAAATCCATATTCACCGCATAATTTGCATATTATTTTATACTCGCAAATTGTGAGGTGTAATCTGCTTAACTTCATCAAATGTTCCCAACTTCTTGCTATAAAAAATGAAATTTCATATCATTTCAATGGCCGCCCCCTTGGAAACTCATATAATTCGATACATGTGTGCACGGTTCACATTTGATTTGCACGTAAAAACCCATATTAGTGCAAATTATGTGGGTATTTTCAGCTCGACTTAGCTTGTAGGCAAGCTGAGAAATTCTCCCTCGAGTTAACTATCTGGTTAATTCCTCATCTGTGACCGATTGGCATATCTTATCGCAAAAGTAGTTCCGTTTATTAAAAAATAGACACTTGGTTCCGAAAAGCTTCGATCATCAAAACTAAACTACAAATGACGTTGTAATATTAAGCGACTGGAGTGCGTTTTGTTGGAGAAAAAAAAGAGTTAAATCACTGAGCCATTTGCTTAATTGTTATACCCTATCCTAAGGGTATATTCATTTTGACACATAGTTTGTAACACCCCTTAATATTCGTCGTAGACCCATAAAAGTATATATATTTATGATCAGGGCCAAATCCTAAGACTATATAGCAATGTCCGTCCGTCCGTACACAATTTCAGGAAGCTGAAATTTGGACCACATATTCCCTAGGGCTCCGAAATGGTTAAGCATAAATTTTTGGATTACGCACACTACCACGCCCACAATTTAGAAAAAACCGTTTTAAAGCTAAAGTTAGAGAGATACAGTGTTACAACCTTCACAAGATATGTACGCACTGCCCTCCTTTATAAGTTTGTCACATAAAGTTTTTTGACACTTTTTGTGGGCGTTTTTTAATTAAGTGCTCATAGAAAGCAAAAAAAAATTTTAACAAGATATTTAGCCAATATTTTTCCCACATATTGCCACAACAAAGTTTTTGGACACGCCCACTTTTTGGGGGCGTTTTTTCAAAAACATTTTTTTTTAATAATAGAATGATATTAAATGCTATCCATCATCTTCTTAATGCTTTTTCCTTTGCGGCATATATGGATAGGGTATCATACTGTTCGCCCCAAGCGGACTGTAGCCTTTCCTTATGTTTTTAATTTGGAAATGTTATTAATGTTACCACTTTAAAACATTTTACATAAAATTAATTGGGTTATATTTATTGCACTTTAATATACATATTTCTCATTGCTTTATTTTGTAAAAGTTGAAGTCTTGACATTTGGTCTTCATATCGACAATCAGCTATAATGCACTACATATGAAGTTGAAGACCCAATTAAGGAATAGTTAAATGACCTCCTGGATTGTGGTTGATGATGCCAATATCGTACTTTTTTATATACTTTGAAGCTACTCGTAATATAGTGATGAGTTAAGCTGTCAATCTTTGACCGATCAAAACTCGCTTCATTGAGGCTAGCTTCAAGCCCGGAATGGAGGCTCTTCGAGACAGCGATAAAAACGAAGTCACCGAAGCGCAGAGAATTATGAAGTTATGCTGACTTTTTTCGCAGCTGTCGAAGGGTATAAAGCTCTATTGCACTGAGAAATATTTTTGGAAAACATTGAGTATCAATCGGTTTCCTAGAAACAACCAACCATTTGGACAAAATGAAAAATAAAATTGATTTCGTAGCTTATCACAACGTACTCTATGAAACAAGTACAAGCTAAGATACATTACTAATCATGTAAGAAGATTATAATCGTTTGAGCTAGGAACAATTTGGATGTGCACTTAGAAGAAGTCAGGCAGTAACTCTATATTAATTAATTCTATTTGTAATTTAATTTTATGCGTAACCGCTCAGTAAGGAGTTCTTTTTTAGGAAGTGAGCGGTGGTCGCGATTTAATTTGAATGTAGTACATAAATATATGGGTATGCTCAAGATTCAATATATTTTAAACAAAAGTATCATGAGTTATGGATGCTATTTCAAAAAAATTCTATATTACCTATAAAATGTATACATGTATACATTTTTTTTAAAGGGGTTGCGTCTTGAGAAAAACTTTTTGCATATAATAGAGAAAGATTTCCAAGTGCCTTCTGTATTGCAAATATTTCAATAATAAATATAAATTGGGATTACAAAAATGTGCACATATATAACATTAATGATGCTGCTGCAATGAAATCCAAGAAAAAACTTTTCAATCGCCGAAAAATGTAGCCAAGTTGTAATCTAAGACACATGTGCGCTTTCATTTACAATTTTAATGATACTGTACATTTATATTCCTATATTATTTATTTATATGCAATTATGAAATGAATTCAGTTTATGTTTAATATTTTATCATCTTAAATTGATTTAAATTTTTTACAACATTTTGTTTCACCTTATTTCTTTTTCCTCACGCAATTATCTCATCCGCAGCGAGTAAGGAGAAAGATTTGAAGAATTTTTTTAAAAATAAAGCCGTCGGCAGTTAACGGGCACTTTTAACTCTTTTACTCTGCATCATTTAACCGAACATCCATCTAAAAAGGTCAAAAATTTCGTTGAACATAATATTTGATCAGTTATAGCTTGGTCGAACTGTGCAAACGCGGCGAATGATTAATTTTGCACTTACATATATACTAATCTTAATTTATTATTTGGTTTTCCCAAATTATTACGCTTTTTAAAATCGTTAATCTGCAAACCCGGCGAATGACTAATTTTGTACTTACATATAAACTAATCTTAATTTAATACTTGGTTTTCCCAAATCACTAGGCTTTTTAAAATCGTAAATCAAATCTGATAACGATGTTACATCAAATCAAGCCAAGTATTGGCGCCATTGCTGTTCCCAGGTGGCCATAAAGAGTAGATAGTATTAGAAAGAATAACTCCTCATAAACAAATTAAAGATATATTTAAAAATTCGGTGAAATGCAATACGTTTTAGAAAAGATGAAAGAATGAATGAATTTTGCACGGGTTTTGTTTTTCCTCCCCCTTATTAAACATGTTATTGTTTATAACACCGAATGAAATAAAAACGAATTCAATTCGTAAATCTAAGCCCCTTTAAAAATTTCAAGGAAATAATTTAATTTAAAGTAACGAAAAAACCCACACCTATAATGAATACAATACAAAAAAAAACGTATTTAATACAGGTACAGAGGCTGAGCCCAGCTGCCTGATATTTTCAAACTTAAACAATAAAAAATCTGTAAAGTAAATATTTAACTGCACTGCATGGGATACCCAATTCAAATAAGAAATATTTAAATTAGGTATACGTATTATGTAAGACAATACAGCTTTTAATAGTAAATGATTTTATGAAATTTGGTGTCACTTATAACGTAGCCTGTTAAGTGAGTACTAAAATAAGTGTAGTACTCTTGATTATATTTTGGCATTGGAGCATTAGCATTGGAGTTTAAGGAACGATAAATATTAGCCTAATATATTAATCTAAATATTATTCTATATAAAAATTAGAATATTCATCAGTGTGCTATTTGTTGCTTTTGAAACCTATGCAATTTCTAGAACCATTTGGCATACTTATGCCTACTTCTTATGTATGTATTTTCCTACATCTACTCATTCTAAGACTCTTTTATCTCCTTTTTATCTACTGCCTGAGTATAACTAATTTAATATTGCACAAACTTTATCAGTTAATTTATATTCATTCGATTATAGGTACAAGCCAAAAAAAAAAAAAAAACTCAACTTAATAATTTTCAACTTCAATTAGTCACTATAATTATTAATACGTACATATATAGGATAAAGAAAATCCCTTATATCATCCATCTGGATACATAACCCTACGGAGTTACAAAACATCAAAAAGGACTTCCTCATACATATTTGCTATAATTAAAAAACGAAGCAAAATAAATCCAATAGACAAAATAAACACTCTTGGCCATAAATGACAATTACATGTGTCGTAGAATGCCGGAACCCCAATTAAATTTTTACAAGCGAGTAAAGCGTATTAAAATCAGTATACAAACAGAGATAAAGTGCAAACTCAAAGTCTGATCGGGTGTGATTGAGGATGGAACATTTCTTATTAATATGTCGTACATTACGAAATCCCCGAGACAAAAAACATTAAAGCTGATATACCCTATTTTCAAGAACAGTTTTATTCAATTCATTTGCATTGATAATAATTCGGTCCCTAAATATTTGCATTCTCGGCTTTAGGGGTTAAAATAGATTGAAACATATCTAAAAAGTAACGCGCTTACCTTTACATTCATTTGCTTCCCGCGATGTCGCTCTACCCCATGGCCGATCAAAGTGGAATGGCTTGCAGCGTTCACAGTCTCCGCCAGCTGTGTTGTGCCTGCAGTCGCAGGTCAGTAAACCGTCGCGATCCGGAATGCATTTCGAAGCGTGCCCATTGCATTTGCATCTTCCTCCAACGGAGAAGTCCGATACGGCATAGTGTTGACCGACTACCGAAGTAATTGCTATTGATGTTGGCGCACTAATTGATGGGGAATCAATAGCATTTGATCCGAGAGTATCGTCAGTGTATTTAGTTCGCGGAACTGGAGCGATCATCATGTTGTCATGACTCGAAGGTGGCTGTTGAATGTGATCCTCCGGCATTTGTAAACGGTGAAATACAACCCGAATATCGGTAGCAGTGACCCAATCCTGTAGAACAGCAGAGAAATCAAAATCGCGAGCGGATGGACGACCTTCTAAAGTACTGAAGGCTATCCTTGTGCCCCGAGCGATCGTTCCGTCGAAGTTGTAACGGTGTGCGTCAGTGCATCTGGCCTCTTGTTCGTTTGATTTGCTTATTGTAACCCTATTTGGCCGCCCGTATACCTTACGGCATTGTGAACTATAATACTGAAAGGGCTGCCAGGTTTTACCGTAATCAGAACTTTTGTAAATAGCAATTGAGTCGGGCCTTGGTGCTTTCGGACAGAATTGCAAACTGACGTAGGTAAGCTCATATTTCTTGTGCAGCGATAGAGTGAGGGTGACATTATCTGGTGGAGAGTTTATATTTGTCACTGGCATAATAGGCTCTGAACGCCAACAAGTGACATTATTCGGATTGTTTAGATCAGTCATCGCCAAGGCGGGAAAACGACGTTTTGCATTAGTTTCATCACAAAAATGGCACAGGGATTCCCCGTTTTCTTGTGGGACCTCACAGTATCGTTCAGCTCCATTCTGTCCACAAGTGCTTGATGCATGTATAGGATTTCCATAAGCGGCATTTACAAAATCCGGAATACATCTGCTGGCCTTTTCATCTTCATAGCACGGATCCATTGACGTTTGTGAAGCAAACATCTTTAAATACCCGTCAGATGGAATTGCTTCCATCTTGATAGCCAAATGAATGATCAAAAAACACACACTAAGAATTAATTTCATGATGGGAATGATTTTAATATATTTTTTCTTTTTGGAAACATACAAATGTAATTTCTTTTAAATCTATATTTGGATTCAACACTTGATCATTAATATAATTGAATTTATAATTAACACAATGTTTTTATTTCTTCCGACGTTTGGTTTGTATTTATTACTCAAATAAACAATAGTTCTATTCTTCTTCTTCCTCGCAGCAAGATCATCAATATTTCCCGAGGGTAAACTCGTTAACTACCGGCCTACTTTTAATGATCATCACAATCGGCAATTTAAAATAAATCAGAAAGGCGTCAGTCGGTCTGTAAATCTATACTCGAACGATAAATTAACCCAATACTGTGCAGGTACACAATATTATGCACTGCAGGGGTTTTTACAAACAACAAATTCTTCACGCGAAATTAATTTCAAGATAAACACCCACACACGACACACTTTATCACGACAAAACAGGCCGGCTGTCCACGTTCAACTGATGCTGCTAACAAACGTTTACATCCATAACAGCCGACTTTGCGTGCATGTATCGTATTCTTTTCGTACAACCTTTGCCTAAAGCGAATAGTGTGTTGCGCGTTGCGCTAAAAATCGAAAGCAGATTTTGTCCACTGTTGACTGAGGATGCTGTGTGTGAGGCGGTGGTGGTGGTTTGGTGGCTCGAAAGGAATAGTCTTGTTTTAAAACTGTTGTGCGTTGTGCAGCAGATAGTCGTGTGGGAATCTCTTTAGTGGTGTGGTGAAAAAGGTGGATAATTTATCTCAGGGTTACCTTAGGACCCGTTATGGTCCGATTGAACTTTTCTTAAATGCAAGTAACCGAATAACCGCCCTTTCAAATATCATTCACTTCGGACACTTTTTTAAAAACTCGCGACCCTTTTCAACTCAAAGGGACTTACCAATATAAAATTAAATGTGAAGATTAAATGCACTGGTCCCGTTCTTTTGAATTTTCTTTTGCATTAGTTGGTTATTGGGGGAAAATGGCAAATAATGTAAAATAAATAATTAAGCTTATCAGAAATCAATATTCCATTTCTTAGAATATCAGTAATCAACATTAGATTCACAAATTTTGTGACAGTAATTAGTATATCCGTTATGCACTAACTGTAATAAGTAAGGTGTTCTATAAATTCATTCTCAAGTTTCTTAACACTACTCAATAGACTTAATATTCAAACTTGATAATTCTGGTATCTGTAATTGATTTGTTTCATGAAAGTGAATTAAAAAAATGGGTTACTAACTCTAATTAAGTCCGAAAATAAAGGGCTACAAGTTAAAATTATTGAACCTACATAGTTTCAACAATTTTTGATCTTTAATTTTTTAAACTATTCGGTTGGTTGGTAAAAAAATTAAATTGCTGTCAGGTGGTCGTTTATGCCAACATATTTAAAGCTAATATTCTTAAACTTTATATCATAGCACGAGGGACCCCTTTTTGGACCCTTTACTAAATGTATAGGTGGTAACGCGGTTATCTGCAAGCAAATAAGAGAGTTCCAAAAATAAACACCTTGTCTTGTCATACTCTCTTAAAGCTGGACAAAAAGAGATACTTGACTAAAAGGGAGGATATAAAATAAAACATACACGAAACGAGTTAGAAGGTGACTGGTGAGATAGGTAGCATCTACATGATGCTGTATAACTCACATTTTTATAATCTGTAGATACAATACAAATGTTGCAAGTAAACTATTAAATGATGTATATATACAGTGCACTTAGTTGCATTGAGCCTTTTCAATAATTCCGATTTAACCAACTCTAATTCACAATGTACTTATTATATAAAATCAAATTCTTACTTTATTTTATTTTCATACTTGTTTTAGGAATTAACTTCGTGCACAGGTGAAAAAAAATTTAAAAGCCGCTGCTGTTAGAGAAATTCGCCAATTAGGATATACATTCACAAAAATCAATTAAAAACACACTGGTATATACAAAATTTATCGCGACAATTCAATTGTGAATTTAAATTAGGGAATTCTTTAGAACTTTGACGTTCATTATTGTACACCGATTTCTGAACACCTTTGAAATAATTTTATTGTCCGTATCTACTCCATACCTACTGGTCACACGGTTGCTACTTGTACTCCTTTAGACAGTACTGTGCCTACAAAACGTTGATACTTAGGAATTTGTTTTTGCCGCATATTTTTTTAAATGTTGAAATTTGTCGTTGTATTTTTGTATATGTATTTCCAACCGCCTTACTACCAATCTGATGTCGATAAAGGGGATGGAAGACATATAGTCTTAGCCATTGTAATATGTTTAAATTACACCCAATATTATTTCATTATTTGTTTAGTAAATTTGGAAATAACTTTCGGCTAGTCTCGGCAAAATTGAAGAATTATTAAATGCATCAGCAAAAAATATGACATTAATCAATTATGACGTTTATGAAGTTTGAATGTGTTAGTGATTCTGGTTTTAATTCTGAATTCAAAGTCAGAAGCGAATTGCTCTTCTTTCCAGGAGAGGAACTATCTCTTTAGTACCAAACGAACAATTTCAGAAGAGTCCGGTAGTCTTTGGGATTACCAAACGAAAACGGCATTAGAAAAACGACAACATTTAGGTCCGGCGAAGACAGACAACAAAATTTTGAGGCCTTATTAAATATATACGCCATCATGGTTCAGAACTGACGCGAGTACTAATCCACATCCGCTTGTAAAGAGAGATTTTTTGAGAGGTTGGTTTTTCGAATACCGATAAAACTGATATTTTGTGGTCAAATCTAGCAACTCTAATGTATTTTATGCTACAGTTTGGTTTGCCATTTTATCATGAATAGGTTGACAAATGAAAACGCTTGCAAATCATGCAAATTTATTTAGTTCAGTTCGCAAAGTTTTCCGCAAGCTCCGTTCATGTTATGGTCGAAATAATCGTCCATCAGAGCAATTAATTCGGTTAACCACAGATCGTTTTCACACTACGTTTACTCTGTGTGATAATACGCATCCGTAGAGACGTCGAACAGTGGGCTCCGAAGAAACAATTGCCGTTGTAGAGCAAAGTGTTGAAGAGGACCCTAATGAATCGATTCGCCCCCGTGCACAGTGAAGCTTTGTCCATCAACTTTATGGAAGATTTTGCGCGGAAGGAATTAAAGCCGGAAGAATTAAAGCCGCGAGACCATGCAATGCGTCGTGATTTTGGTGTATGGGCCGAAAATGAGATTGATATCGATGCTGATTTTCATCGCAAAATTTTGTTCAGTGATGAGGCTCATTTTGGGTTGAATGGCTATGTCAACAAGCAAAATTGCCGCATTTGGAGTGAAGAGAATCCACAAAAGACCCTTAAAACGCCATTACATCCATAAAAACTGACTGTTTGGTGTGCTCTATGGGCTGGTGGAGTCATTGGGCCATACTTCTTCCGAAACGATGCTGGAGAGCTAGTTACCGATAATAGAGACCGGTTTAGAGCCATTATAACCGACTATTTTGTTAGCATGGATTTGGATGAGATGTGGTTCAAACAAGACGGCGCTACATGCCACACAGCGCACGTCACAATCGATTTATTGAAGGAATCATTCGATGAGCAAATAATTTCGCGGAATGGACCTGTCAATTGGCCACCAAGATCGTGTGATTTGACACCATTGGATTATTTTCTTTGGGGATATGTGAAGTCGCTCGCCTATGCCAACAAACCAGAAACGTTAGGGGACTAGGAAGCCAACATTCGTGGCGTTATTGCCGACATACAGCCCAAATGCTTGAAAAAGTGGTTGAAAATTGGACCTCTAGACTTGTCTTTATTCGAACCAGCCGCGGTGGCCATATGCCCGAAATCATATTTAAACATTAAAACGATTTCCTTGTGTTTTATTTCAATTCGAAGTTCTATACCTCTAAAAAAAACTCTGTATTCGTGACCAAGTACAATGAAAATCCAAAAATAGCACATTCTGGCCCATGTCATTTAAGATTATGAAGTACTTACCCGACGGGGATCAAATTTATACTCCAATTAAGTTTTCCAAATAGGTATTATTTAAGAATCTCGCTCCAATGCTCAAAGTGCACTCGAAAATCGTAACCAGACGTATTTTCATATATTTGCATATATCAATATTCTCGCCTTACATGGTAAACAATAAATAAAATATTTTTGAATGACATTCAAGCTAATTTTTATTATACCCTATCCTAAGGGAATATTTATTTTGACACATAGTTTTTAAAACCCTTTAATATTGGTCGTAGACCCATAAAATTGTATATATTTTTGATCAGGACCAATATCTAAGACGATTTAACAATGTCCGTCCGTAAACAATTTTTAACAATTTTAGGCCTATGGCCCCGAAATGGTGGAGTGTAAAGATAGTTTTTTTATACACCCACTGCTATGCCCTCAATTAAGAAAAAACTGCCTTAAGCCTAGAGTTGATGGAATAAAGTACTAAGACCGTCACAAAATATGTTGACAAATAAAATATATGACATTTAAAATGGTAGTTGGGAGCACAAATCTATACGCTTATACACTTTGCGGAGATATAAATATATATCCGCTAAGCGTATATTGGCTATGTTTTTGTTGTACTCAACATGCAAATTAGAAAAAAAAACGTAGGTATATAACGCCCTGCAAATAAAGGCTATTGTTCAAAAATAGAGAAAATATATTTTTAGAACACATTATCAACAACATTAGTCTCAATTTTAAAAATAACGTATAGGTACCAAAAATCTAGAAAAAAATATCTATGTATATAGCAGGATTTTTTGGATATAAAATAAATTATTTTAAAATACAAAACAAAACAATTTATGAACTCTATGAGGAATATGTGGCGCTAAAGTCTTTTTTAACAACTTGAACGGAATCACATATTGTTATCGAACAAAAATGGGTAACATATTTAAGTAATTGTCAAATTGCTAAAATGGAGCAGATACTTAACTTAATTTCTTCCATTCCTTATTCAAATGCATCCCGTCAGCGAATATTTACCCAAATACTTTTTTCCGTTGCATATTGAGTATATTGAAACTGAATTAATGGCGAAAACCATTTGCCAAATAATCAAGTACCTAATGCATTTCAAATGGTTGAAATAAATTTTTGTTTTACCTTTTATTTATATAGTATATATAAGAAATATTCGACTAACCTTTATAAACCTTTACTTAGTGACCTGAAAACTATTTTTGTCAATATTTAAAAAGGACCTTAACTTATAATTTATATCATAGACTTAGTTGTTTTTCCTAATGCTATATTTTTAAGGAAAATAAAACAGATGTACCCATATTTAATTTTTGTTTTTTGGTTGGCAATTGTGTTATGCAATATATCAATCAATATCACTTACAAACATAAGGAAAGGCTACAGTCCGCTGTGGGCGAACAGTATGATACCCCATCCATATCCCTATATGCCCCAAAGAAGATGATAGATAGCTTATTTCATTCTATTAAATTAAAAAAAAAAGTACTTTTTTGGTAAAAACGGCCCCAAAGAGTGGGCTCGGCCAAAAACTTGTATGGGCGATATATTGGAAAATATAATATAATATAATATAATATAATATTGCCTATATATATTGTTAAACATTTTTTTTACGTTTCTATAAAAATTTTCGAAGAAAACAGCATTTAAATGAAAAACGCCTACAAAAGGTAGGCGTGGCAAAAAACTTTATAGGACTAACTTATCAAGGAGTGCAGTGCCTACATATCTTGTCAAGGTTGAAACACTTTATCTCTTTAACTACAGCTTTAAAAGGTTTTTTTCTAAATTATTTTTTTTTAATTTTTCATTTAACCCTTTCGGAGCCCTATGTAGTATGTGGTTCAAATTTCAGCTTCCCCGCTTAATTTTAAAGGCCTACAAATTGCGTACGGACGCACATTGCTTAATAGTCTTAGGATTTGGTCCTGATCATAAATATGTATACTTTTATGGGTCTACGACGAATATTAAGGGATGTTACAAACTTTGTGACAAAATTAATGTACCCTTAGGATAGGGTATAAATATTAGTAGCAACGCGATGTGCCTTCTGCATAAAATCGATAGGTTAAATGTATTCCTTCACAAATACGGTGTTGATATTTATATGCCTGGTATCTGAAAATCATTTGATGAGGTATATCAGAAAGTGCTAGAGGCGGAGCGTCTTTTTTATAAAAGACACCACTGATCACTTCCCGGGTACAATAATTGAGCTTGATGAAATGCAAATAAACGCTTTAAGCGCAAAAATTACATCCATAATACATAACTTTGCATCTATTTATTGTCCTCCAAGAGCGGTGTTAGGAAGAAAATTATTTTTAGAGCATATCTGTGGCCACAAGCCAAAACCGACAAAGTCGGTTCTTCCAATTTTTCGGAAGAGCAGTTTAAAGTTTGAATTCCATGCCACAAATCAGAAATTACTTCGTTTGGTATAACTATTTTACACAAGTGAAGGCATTTGAAGCTATTACAGATTGGTTAAATTATTTCTTCGCTAAGACTGTTATTTAAATAGCTATTAACCAAATAAAAACTTAGGCTACTATGGCTTATTTATGTTTGTAGACTCAAAAGACGGTTATTCATTGAGAACGAAAAGCGAAATTGCACAACGATTTCAACTTAGGTTGTTATTCATTGTGTCTAATATTTAAAGTGAAATTCCTAAGTTGAGTTAGGTCATTACTTCTGCCCAAAATTTTGTCGTTTCGCAGTTATGCCTAAGTTATTGTTTAACTACTAAGCATTTGACAGCACTGGATTATAAACTACTCGTTTTATCCTCAGCTGACTAGCAGTTTATTTATTTTGTTAATAATGAAAAACAAGATCTAATTTTTTTAAGACGCAAATATAAAATTAGCTGAAAAACTCAAAATTATAAAAGGAAAGTTAATACCACAGTCCAAGACCACGACCAAAGTTCAGGATAGCAAATCATGTTGTGGCAGCATATTCATGTCTGAACCAGTTCCCACAGTTCCAGCGCTTGAGGATCTTGTTACGAGCGCGCCACTGCCACCGGATACGCGTGCAGTGGCTTACTTGATGAATCAGCAATTCGCACTGTGGGAACAACGGTTTCCTAACGTTGAATCATTATTGAATATGTTAGCTCTAAGTTAGCTGTGTAACGGATCGGAATATATTCCATTAAAATAATTAAAACTGTTTTTTTTCAATTTCAACTATAAGTCGAACAGTTGAGCACGCCTCCTAGTGGGCGTTCGTTCGCGTTTTTTTTTTGCTATCACCCGGATGTGATGACTTAACTGCAACTATAGAGCCTGCTTAAAAACTAACACAGTTTAATTCAATAATAAAAAAACAGTTTACAAAACAGAAAACCTAAGCATGAAAATATAAATTTCCATCTAGAGATTAAGTTACAGATAAAATCGTTTCGTCGTCTTCCTAGTCCAATTCCGTCAAACCGGGATGAGTGGAGGGTTCGTTAAAATTGCTACATAAGTTGTCGTAAAAGGCAACTTATGTCGCGGCGACTGTAGTGTCTTTCATAGGCTGGGAATATTAGTTAAAAATTCAAATTTGGCTATTCTTTTATACCATTTGACACGTTTAATATAGTTTTGAATTTGCCTTAAAACTCAAATATTTAAAGTTAAGTTAAAAACGTAATCTCCCTCTTTGTCCATTGAGTTCTGAAATACCGGGTGATTTTTTAAGAGGTTTAGAACTTTTTTAAAAAAAAAAACACAAAAAATTCGAAAAAATGAATGAAATATTTATTTGAATCGATAGTTTGAACCCTGCAATTTAATGTTTAAAGATAATTTCATGCAAATGTTGACCGCGGCTGCGTCTCAGGTAGCCCATCCGCTGAGTCCAATTTTGGCATACTCTTTCACACATATCGGCCGGTATCTCACGAATGAATGCATGGATGTTGGCTTCCAGTGCGTCAATCGAAGCGGGCTTGTCCCTATACACATTAGCCTTGGCATACCCCCACAAAAAATAATCTAATGGTGTCAAATCGCACGATCTAGGCGGCCAATTGACCGGCCCGAAACGTGAAATTAACTGTTCACCAAACTCGCCTCGCAATTGCGCCATTGTTTCGCGTGCTGTGTGGCATGTCTTGTTGAAACCACATATCATGCAAGTCAAGAACTTCCATTTCGGGCAAAAAAAAGTTTGTTATCATCGCTCGGTAGTGTTCACCATTGACAGTAACGCTGCGATTCGCATCATCTTTGAAGAAATATGGCCCAATAATGCCGCCGGCCCATAAACCGCACCAAACAGTGGCTTTTTCGGGATGCATTGGTAGCTGTTGCAATGCTTCTGGCTGATCTTCACTCCAAATGCGGCAATTTTGCTAATTTACGTACCCATTCAACCAAAAATGAGCCTCATCGCTGAACACAATTTTTCGATAAAAAAGCGGATCCTCGGCCAGCTTTCCAAGAGCTCATTCACCAAAAATTCGGCGTTGTGGTAGGTCGCCTGGCTTTAGTTCTTGCACCAGCTGTATCTTAAAAGGCTTTACGCCCAAATCCTTCCGCAAAATTTTCCACGTAGTGCTGTAACAAAGGCCTAACTGCTGGGAACGGCGCCGAATCGACATTTCGCGGTCTTCTGTCACACTAGCTGATACGGCCGCAATATTTTCTTCAATACGCACAGTACGTAAACGTGTTGGTGGTTTAATGTCCAACAAAGTAAATTTGGTGCGAAATTTGGTCACAATCTTCCGAATAGACTGCTCAGAAGGTCGAGAATGCCGATCATAAAATGGAAGCAGCGCGCGATGAACATTTCGAACCGAGTACGAATCTTAATAGTAAAATTCAATAATTTGCAAGCGTTGTTCATTTGTAAGACGATCCATGGTTAAATTGCAAACCAAACTGAAGCTGTTTGACAGTGACACAAGGTACTAAACACACGTCAGCTGTCAAAACCAGTATTGCCAAAACCAAACCAGCTAAAAAATCACCCTTTAATTAAATACCCTTAACTAAGTACAGAAAATTGTCATTGTGTGTTGTAACCCTAGTAACCTCTTTTTTTCGTAATTTACACTTGCAGAAGGGATTAGCATCCTTATAATGTTGAAAGTAACACAGCACGAGAAGTAAGGAAATAAGGAATTCGAAGACAGGGTGAGAAACCGATGCATTACCCTTACATTTCACAGTACGCCCGAATTAAGGCTTTAGGGGAAACTGATGAGCATTCCTGACATGGGGTTATTACGGTTGAAGTGTTGAAGAGAAGGAATGCAACAGGCCATTTCGTTCAAGCACTTGTGATGGTAGTATCTATAGAACTATGATAGGCAGGAGACATTACGACGATGACTAAGAGGGTCAAGCGAATTCGCAATATCTCGGTCGCCAATAAATTTTATCACACGTTTTTGAATCCAGTCAAGTAGCTCCAAATATGTAATTGGTGCACCGGACCAGATATGAGCGTTGTCCTCAAGTTTTGGGCGAATAAACGCCTTGTAAATTGTAGCCAGATCAGAAGGGGTAAAATATTTCTTGCATCGCTTAAGGAAGCCTAGGCATTTAGCAGCGTTCTTGGCGACGTCGAGTATGTGGTCATTCCAACGGAGGTTGTCATTTACGCACATACTGAGGATGGAAAGCCTTTCGGTTTCAGCGATGCAAGTGCCATTCATGGATAATGGCGGAGTATTGGGGTTTCGCTTCAATGACAGAAGACAGCATTAAATTCCACTCTGTTAGTTTTACCTCATTTAAGTATGCTGTCAAGATCAGAATTTAACGAGATTAACATACGTTGCCGTTCCAGTTGAACGCCCTAAGATGAGGGGCGTTGCCTAGGAAACGAATATGTATAGCTGAAGGTACTCTCAGCGGCGAATGAATAGAATTAGAAGTAATAGAAAAAAGATCATTTATAAAAATTAAAAAGAGAGTCGGAGACAAAACGAAGGCTTGGGGAACACCAGCATTTATTTGGTAAGTTGCAGACTTGAAACCGTCCAAACCAATTTGAATTGAACGTTCCGAAAGTAAATATCTAATCCATTGAAGAAGGGTATCATCTATCCCAAATGCACGCATTTTCGACAGGAGAGCTTGATGGCAAACTCTGTTAAATGCCTTTGAAATATCAAGGGCAACGACCTTGCTTTCACCACCATGGTGAATAGGTTGGTTCCACTTTTCGGTTAGATATGTCATCAAGTCACCAGTGGATCTGTTGCTGCGAAATATAAGCAGACGATTTATCAGCGTTTCCATGACCTTGGAAAGAAGGGACGTTAGTGCAATTGGCAGGTAGGAGGACACAGAGGAGGATTCGCCTTTTTTTGGTCAAATGCTGCAGAACGATAGGGGAAATACTACCTGGACCAGCTGATTTATGTAAGTTGAGATCTCGAAGAACTTTTGCCACTGTACGAGTGCGAAAATGAATTGGTCCCATAGTATATTCTACGCTCTCTAGTACAGGGGGCGATAGAGGACAATATGGGATCGTTGAGCTAGCTGCAATGTTAGCAGCAAGCAGATTGGCTTTATCTAAAGAGATGACAGCTGGAATGTCATTGCAAATGAGTGTCGATATAGATGTTGAGGCCGAATTCTATATAAATGAAACAGTGGCTGGTTTGTCTTGGGAGACATGGGCATACAGCGAAAAAATGTTCGCTTTTTAGCCCCGAATGTTACTCACATCAACTATAAAACTCAAAACATTACAAAAAATACAACACTGACGTTACCTAAACAAAGCCGTCCAATGTAAATCTAACGTCGGCTTTTCAAAACAAATGACCGCAGGTGATATGCCCATACAGCAATTTGCCTTGGTCTACCAACAAAAATTCACATATACGACCCGCTATTCGCCAGTTGATGCGTCTTCCCAACCATAATCATAACCAACCATGTCTTCGTAAAGAAACTAGGAAGCTGCTAAATCGGTCTTTAAAAACCAACTTAGTGGAAGACTGGAATCTTTATCGATCGAAGCAAAAAGATTTTAAGAGACTTATTCGCAAGTCGAAAAATGACTCATATAAAAAGTTTTGTGAAGAGGTCGAATTTCTAAGTGCAACTAGTAGGCTTGTTAAAGTCCCCCAAAGGAACAGACCAAGTAAACTGGATGCAATCCTTAAACCTGATGGCACGCACACTGAGACAAAGGCGGAGACTTTCAGTCTTCTACTCTACTTCTAATACCACGCGGCACAGCTGGTATTTTGCATCGGGAGTGGTGACTGATGATGCTATCAAATATGCCATTGCATCTTTTGAGAGTTTCAAGTCACCTGGTCCGGATGGAATCTATCCAGTTTTGCTGAAACAAGGTTTAAGTCAGGTTTTGCCAATGTTGAAAAGAATTTTCACCGCGAGCTTGGCCTTGGCTTATATACCTTCCCCATGGCGAATGGTTAAAGTGGTTTTCACACCCTCTCTCTGAGATGCAACATCAGCGCGGAAAACCTCGTTGGTAGGATTGATAGTGCCCTTGACCGGAAGGAGTACGCGTTGGGCATTTTCGTCCATATTGAGGGTGCTTTTGATAATGCGACTTTTGACAGTATGTGTAACTCAGCCAGACAGCATGGTGTAGATGAAACTTTGGTGTTGTGGATTAAAGCAATGCTAATGTACAGGACGTTGGTAGCGGATGCAGATTGTGGCAAGTGCGTCATAACTGGGGTAAATAGGGGCTGCCCTCAAGGTGGTGTTCCGTCTCCCCTCCTATGGTGTATGGTGGTAGACTCTCTGCTTACGGCTCTCAACTTTCCTTTGACCCCTGTGTTATGGATATGCCGCCTGATGCAATGACACCAGAAATCCTTCTGCGAAAAAACTACCACGTCAACTTTCCACAGGTAATGGAATTGCTTCGGTCAGACTCTGAACCATGGATTGAATGCTATCGTATTTTCATGGATGGCTCCAAAACCGGGCAGGGGTCTGGTGCTGGAGTCTTTGTGGAATGCGATGATATACGACTTTACTACCCCCTAGGTAAACATGCATCTGTTTTCCAAGCGGAGATTTTTGCCATCCTAATGGCTTTGCGCTATATTGTGAACAACAGGTGGAGGGCTAGAGGCATTTGCATCTGCAGTGATAGCCAAGCTGCATTAAAAGCGCTTCTAAACCCTCTTACCTCGTCCAAGTTAGTGCTAGAACTCAAGCTTTTTCTGAATTTGGTCGGAAGACCGAACACAGTGAATCTTGTCTGGGTACCAGGTGACACTGGCATCCAGGGAAATGAGATCTCGGATGAGCTTGCTAGGCAAGGTTCAGAAGAAGTTTTCTCAGGACCCGAACCTGTGTTGGGTCTGCCTGCGTCTTTAGTCATGTCGTCTATCGATTCTTGGGTTTCTCGTGAACACAAGATTCGGTGGCGCGATTGCGGTGGATGTAGACAGCCCAAACTGCTCCGCCCGGACATTTGCAAAAGGTCAGCATCTTTTCTTCTATCTCTGAGGAGAATGGACTGTAGGCTGCTTGTAGGCGTTCTTTTGGGCCACCAAGCTTTTGCTAAACACTTAAATGTGTTGGGCTTAAGCGACACAACTACCTGTCCTGCTTGCGGTGAGGAGGATGACACAGCAGAACACTTTCTCTGCAGTTGTCCGGCCTATGCTCGCATCAGGTGGCGGATCTTCGGGGTTGACGTGGTGAGTGCCGAACATCTAAGCTCTTTATCACTGAAGCTCCTTCTCGTTTTTCTTTGAAAGACGGGAAAACTAAGTACATTAATGTAAGGTGTCTGAATGGTAGTACAATGGACCTGTAGTCATGTCTGAGCGCTCCATCGGATAGCAGCAACCTCCGACAAAAAAAAAAAAAAAAAACCATAACAAATTATCTTTGCGTTTCAAGTTATCTTTGTCGTTTTGACTCGCTAACTAGTCGTTCCTTTTTTGTCCAGATCGGAAGCGCATTTCAATAATTTGAAAAGTAAACTGATCATGTTCGCATAAGACTTTGCTAAATACAAGTGCACTATAGTGAGTAAAAAAATTTAAAACTAAAAAATTGCAGAACATTATTTGTATACCCTATCCTAAGGGTATATTCATTTTGAAACATAATTTATAATACCCCTTAATATTCGTCGTAGACCCACAAAAGGACATATATATATGATAAGGACCAAATCCTAAAACTATTTAGCAATGTCCGTCCGTACGCAATTATTAGGCCTTTAAATTAAGCTAAAAAGATGGAATTTAGACCCTAGGGCTTTGAAATCGTTAAGCATAGTGGCTTTGAATATGCCCACTGCCACGACCACAATTTATAGAAAGCCGTTTTGAAGTTAAAGTTAGGGAGATAGAGTGTAACAACCTGCAAAAGTTATGTAGGTACTGCCCACCTTTATAAATTTGTCATATAAAGTTTATTGCCACGCCTACCTTTTGCGGGCGTTTTTCACTGAAATGCTGTTTTCTTCGAAAATTGTCAGAGAAATCGAAAAAAAATTTTTAACAATATATTTAGCCAATATATTTTCCAATATATCGCCCATATAAATTTTTTGGCCACGCCCACTTATTGGGGGAGTTTTTTCAAAAAAATAATTTATTTTCTATAAATTTCATAGAATGAAATAAAATGTTATCCATCATCTTCCTTTCTTTGGGGTACATATGGATAAGGATAGGGTATCATACTGTTCGCCCCAACCAACTGTTTTTTTCTTAATTTACAACTATTGTTTGTTATACAATTTTTAATTGGTACTAATTTATTTCCGTACAAAGTATTATCATCATATTTAAGTTAAGCCCTGTTTATTTCTATGACATATTGATCTTCTATTATTACTTCTTCATTGGTTTTTGTGGGTAGAGCTGTCAAAAGCTTCTAATCAACAAGTTCATAGGTATGTGGTATTTTAATGGCTATTATTAATCTATCTGTGTCGTATTTTAATAATCCAATTCTAACACATTTTAATATGTAAAGGTCTAGCCCTGTTTCTCTAATTTCGGAAGCGTCATACTTGGATGAACAAGTCCCTTTTTAACAAGTGCTATGGTATTTAATATTTTATTGAGTTTCTCTTCTAGGATTCTTAATGTCAGTATTTGATCGGTTATTAATTTCTGTCGGATAATTCGCTTTTCGTTTGGAGTTAGTTCTTTATATGCTTGGGTTATTTGTTTCCTGTCTGTCTCTATGGTATTCTTAAGGTCTGTAATTGTGTTGTTGATATAAGAATTAATTTCAATATGTTTGTTTAAGTTGTTACTGGCGTTACCGTCGTTTTGCTCTATTGTTTTTATTTTTAAAATTTTATCTTTGTATATTTGTATACTGTAGAATCTACAGTTTGTCTTAATTCGTTAGTATTTCTGTGGCCACAAGACATAACCGCCTAAATCGATTTTTTTAAACTTTTCAGGAGTGCAGTTAAAAGTCTGAATTCCATGCTACAAATCAGCAATTACTTCTTTTGGTATAATTATTTTTCACAAGTGAAGGCATTTGAAGCCATTGTGGAGTGGTTAAATTGTTTCTTCGCTAAGACTGTTATTTAAATAGTTAGTAACAAAATGAACACTTAGGCTACTATGGCTTTTTTATGCTTGTAAACTCAAAAGTCTTAATTCGAGATAGATATTGCTACATAAGTTTTCGTAAATGGCATGTAACATAGGATTGATGAACTGGCATATATGGAGCATCTTACATTTTTTTATGTCACATTCGGAAACTAATGAAGTGCCCCTTCTTTTAAATGGTTCATCATAGTCCAAATTTGTTTTATAAAATATTGTTGAAGACATTTTGTGTAGTGTAGGCAGTATTCCATGTGAACCTTTCACCATCTTCGATAAAGCGTTTCCCAATAAAGTTTGTCTTACGTCAGAAAAATTTAAAAAATCATAAGATTTCATTTCCACTCCTTCAATTTTAGATCCGACGGTATTAACGAGTTGGTACCAATCTCTTGGCACTTGAATTTCCTCATAGGTATTTTTTTTCACTCAATTAATGCATGGTCACTACCACATTCCATATGATTGTGTCCCGGTTTCAAGAATTTGTCGTCAATATAGACTAGATTATGGTTGAAAACTTTAGCGAGAAACATAGAAGCAAAAAATTAGTTCTTGTTCTGTCCTGTACACGAATCACTATAGAAAATAACTCTATTTGTCTCTGCTGGTATTGTATTAAGAAGTTTGTTGAGACAAGACGATATCTCATTTCTACCACGGCGAGCAATAGCCTCATGCCACTTAAAACACTGAGCTCTGTTAGTTTCAAGGTCATGGACAGTTAAATTAAAAGTCCACAGTTTTCTTTTACAGAAATTAACAGAATTCCTTAAAACGGAGTTGGTAAGCATTGCTACAAGTCAAAAGCAAATACCGTCATATTTATAGAATTCATGGCCTCCAATTTATGGTTTCGTTTGGCTATGCCAATTCTGCTTTATCCATAGCTTTATCATAGCCATCACAAGTACTACAGGTATCCACCTTTGGAGCTTTAAATGTCAGGCCCAATATATTAAATATATGGGAATACTTCAAAAGGCTTACAGGATTTTACATTTTTTTTTTGTACAGTCGTTGCATAGAGGCTAGACTAAGATTTGTATGCAAATATTTTGTCGTTATATCGCGGCGACTGTAGTTTCTTTCATAGGCTGGGAACTCTAGAATATGCCGCTTAACTTCATCTTCTTTTTCAGAACAAATCTTATTAATATGAATTTAAATACCGCAAAGATTTTTAAATGGAATTAATTGCCAACTGATGTTTTTACGTACAACTGATTTTACGAAGCTATCAGTCTCGTAGAAACAGTGTAAAAAATTTTGTCTGCACACTTCCATAGGGTTATCACCAAATGTTAATGTGTACTTCATAGTATGTTCTATTGTTTTTTGTTTTCGTTCATTGCAGTTAATCAGCGTATCATATTTTTTACTTCCAATCGTTATCAGAGACCCAATATACAAAATTCTCTAATCTTAACTTCCTAGGATCAGTAGTCCGTAAAAAGTACGTCAACATTCTCAAATTTAAGTTTTTCCTTGCATTTATTTCTGCAAACACCGAAAGGCTTACATGTTCTAGGTCTGATATTATTCCCAGAAATCGTGTTATAATTACATCTAAGTAATTTAATTATTTCGGGTTTTTTCTTTTGTGGCCAGGCTATTCCCTATTTAGGATCCTAGTCAATTAATTTCCTTGTCTTCTTCAGGAAATGAGAACTAACTATTATTGCTACTCATCGATAACTGAAATTTGGATCCTTCATATAGGGTCCACCAAATGAAACCAAATGCCGTCCTATTGAAACCAAATGTTGCCAATATCCTCCTCTTCAATTTATGTGAACAAAAATTCGTTCAACATGGCCCGATAACGATCGCCATTGACTGTAACGGCCACTCCTTGCTCATTTAAAAAGAAAAAAAATGAAAAATGGCCCAATTATGCCGCAATATTTCCCAGCGTTGTTCAAGCGTATACACAACCATATTCGTTCAGCGGTACAGCGGTATATTATCTGTCAAATCAGACATGAGCTAAGTGTTACCATTCGCGAAATAAGCATTAGTTGAAAAAAAAAACATTGGTTGGCCGGCCCTTCATATTATTACCGTGCGTGCAAGGATTACTTCAACGATTAAAGGATTACTTTTTCCCATTAAGTTAAAAATCATGAACTTCGTTTTGTAACTAATAACCAATTTGTGAAGTTTGAACCATTTCCGCAATATTTCTAGATCATAGTTAACATCCAAATATAAGTCAAAATAGCACTTACTGTAATAAGACAAAGCAGTGTCATCGGCAAAAGCAGTGGGTGACCCCCTTTTCGAATAAACTGATAATAGGGATATTGGGTGGTAATTGTTTAAAGACATAGTATCACCTTTTTTTATGTAGTGGGATAACAACAGCTGTTTTCAGTGATTCCGGAAAAATACTCTTTTGTATACTAAAATTGAAAATATGATAAACAATATTTGAAACAGGAAAAGATATGCTTTTTAAAATGTTGCCTGAAATATGATCACATGAAGTTGAATTAAATGTTTTAAGAGATTGTATGAGTGAGTGTATTTCGAACGGCGAAAAAGATTCAAAAAAAAACTTTGTATTGGAAAGTGTTAAGGGTAAGGGTATTTTCACATAGACAATCAGAATCATTACTTATTGCGGAGTCCAGAATAGTCCTTGTTACATTAGAAAAATAGTCATTAAACAATATGATCGAGTAATTGAAAATGGAATAGTAAGAAATATCTGCGTTGTGGTAAGTTGAACAGAAAAAATATCCTGTTGTCTCAGTCCTTTCTCGTATTGTAGGTACATACTAAAAGAACGGGCTATCTTGTGTGTGCATGTATAGAATTTCGTCGGTCACTACTTTCGCCAGGAGAGAATAAATCCAAAGGTACAGCAATTATGTTCATACATACGCATACGTTGTTGGTACCTGTGTTGCTTGCCTTTTCTCACACGCGAGTTGGTAAATGGGAAAAGTAATCATGCATTATTGTAGCGTTGCCCCTTTTTTCGCGTGTATCTATAACCATGTAGGAACATGTACATGTCCATCTTAGATATCGTTCTCGAAATTTTCATTTTACATTTATCGTTGAGAGTAAGCGGTTGATCGTTACCGCATCGTTTAAAAATAAAATAGTTTAAAAACATAAGAAAATGCTACAGTCCGCCTGGGGGCGAACAGTACGATACCCTATCCATATCCCTATATGCCCAAAGAAAAAAACATTAAGAAGGTAATGGATGTCATTTTATTTCATTCTATGAATTTTAAAAAAAAATATTTTGCGAAAAAACGCCCCCAAAAAGTGGGCGTGGCCAAAAACTACTTTGTATGGGCGATATATTGGAAAAAATATTTACTAAACATCTTGATAATAATTTTTTTTCAGTTTCTATGAAAATTTTCGAAACAGAGCCTTGTGAAAACAGCATTTTAGTGAAAAAATCCCACAAAAAGTAGGCATGGCACGAAATCTTATACGACAGACTTATAAAGGAGGGCAGTCCCTATATACCTTATCAAGGTTCTAATACTCTATCTCTCCATTTTTAGCCTTAAAACGGTGTTTTTAAAATGTGGGCGTGGCAGTGGGCGGACTTAAAAACTTTAAACACTTTACCATTTCGGGACCCTAGGGAGTATATGCTCTAAATTTCAGCTTCCTAGCATAAATTTAAAGGCCTCAAAGGTTGTTACGGACGGATGGATGGGCAATGCTAAATAGTCTTAGGATTTGGTCCTGATTATAAATATATATACTTTTATGGGTCTAGGACGAATATTAAGGGGTGTTACAAACTATGTGTCAAAATTAATATACCCTTAGGATAGGGTATACAAAAACTCTTAAAAGTGAAAATGGAGAAACGAAGTGCAAAGAAAAATTCAGATGAAGCAACTGCGAAAGATATCGAACAATTGAAAAGAGAAATCTTGGCTCTAAAGGAGCAAAATGAAAATTTGTGCAGAAAAGTTGCTATTAACAGACGTTCTCAAAGTAAAACAATAGATGAGTCGGTTACATCAGGCGATTCATCCCGATCCCCGATGCGACTAACACCAGAAGAAATGAAAACATCGTTACTGCATTTAATCCAACATCTACAACTGGTTTAAATTCATCGCAATGGATTGAGTCTATTGAAAATGCTCGCCACCTTTACAATTTGGAAAAGTGTCGGATTTTTCCGGGTCTGTTGACCAGTGCGAAATTATTTCTCAATTAATGATCCGACGCAAAGAAATGAACGAAAGTTATGAAAAGTACGTCTAGAACATTGCTTTTATTGCTTAGTTTGGTAACGACACCATCAGCTCCGAAATTATTTAGCATCTAGTAGTATTTTCAATATCACAGAACTCCTGATGAAAATCAGAGCACATAAAATGGTTGAAATTCAACATGACATCCGTGATCAATTTGAACATAGGCACAGTATTTCCTCTCGACCAGCTTTAAAACAAATTGCCTCCTACTCTTCATGACAAACTCCATCAAGTGTCCTTCAGAGCCAACTACTTCCGAAGACAAAATTATGATTTGTCTAACACAAAGGGTTGTAATTGTAACAAGTTAGTACACATAGCTTACGACAGCAATGTTGAGCGTCGACGATCTCCCACCAGAACTTATAATTTTCACTATGAAAGCTCTAGGAGACATCAGTCTGAGGACGATAGTGGGCTTTTGAAAGTATTAATAGTAGATAGCAAGCCGAATAAATCTATTAAAGATTATACTACTCTGACTATGGAATAGGTAGCCAAAAACTATTGGGAAATGCAACCATGCAAAACAAAACTGAATGGATTCGGACATGGTTCAGCGCAACCGATAGGGAAAATGACAATCGTTTGTACTGGCGGAGTTACAATGCCAACAGCAATACTTTTTTTTTTTTTTAAATATAATGTACGCGCACTAAAGGGGCATTAGGGAAATGAAGGATTAGAGAAAGGGCGAAACCGATGCACGTTGGTTTTTAATGTTTGTAAATTATAATGCAAAGGAAAAACAGAGCGTGGTAGAGCATTCCACATTCGTATTGTATGGTTGAGAAAGGAATCTTTATATTTCACAGTACGTCCGAAAACAGGCTTAAGGGCAAAATGATGTGCATTCCTCGCATGGCGAGTATTGCGGTTGAATTGCTGTAGGGGTGGAATGCAACTGGCTATTTCATTTCAGCACTTGTGGTGGAAATATTGATAAAACAATGACAAGCACGAGACATAGAGAGTCAAGTGAGTCATCACGTTTTTGAATCCTGTCAAGTAGCTCCAAATATGTCATTGGTGCACCAGACCAGATATGAGCGTTGTACTCAAGTGTTGGGCGAATAAACGCCTTGTAGATTCTAGCCAGATCAGAAGGGGTGATATATTTCTTGCATCGCTTAAGGAAGCCTAGGCATTTAGCAGCGTTCTTGGCGACGTCGAGTATGTGGTCATTCCAACGGAGGTTGTCATTTACGCACATACCGAGAATGGAAAGTCGTTCGGTTTCAGCGATGCCAGTGCCATTCATGGATAATGGCAGAGAATTAGGGGTTCGCTTCAATGACAGCAGACAGCATTGCGTTTTGGAAGCATTAAATTCCACCCTGTTAGTTTTACCCCATTTAAGTATGCTGTCAAGATCGGAATTCAATGAGCATAACATACATTGCCGCTCCAGTTCAACGCCAGAAGATGAGGGTACTGTCATCAGCAAAGGAATGGGTTGGATTAGCAGTGACAGACAGGAGGTCATCGATAAAAATGAAAAAGAAAGTCGGAGACAAAACAGTGCCTTGGGGGACACCAGCATTTATTTGGTGAGTTGCAGACTTGAAATCGTCCAGAACAACTTGTATTGAACGGTCCGAAAAGTAGTTTCTAATCCATTGAATAAACGTAACATCGATCCCAAATGCACGCATTTTCGAAAAGAGAGCTTGATGCCAAACTCTGTCAAATGCCTTTGAAATATCAAGCGCAACGACCTTGCTTTCACCACCATGGTGAATAGATTGGTTCCACTTTTCGGTTAGATATGTCATCAGATCACCAGTGGACCTATTGCTGCGAAAACCGTACTGCCAGTCATTAAGAAGTTCTCGGGATTAGAGATATTTCATAAGCTGACGGTTTATCAGCGTTTCCATGACCTTGGAAAGAAGGGACGAAAGTGCAATTGGTCGGTAGGAGGAGAGAGAGGAAGATTCGCCTTTTTTTGGGACGGGCTGGACAAATGATGTTGTTCAACTTCTCGGAAAGAGCCCTGAAGAATAGGACAGATAGAAAAGCTTACGCACTGGTTTTCCCAGCGTGGAAGAACACCTCTTCAGAATGATAGGGGAAATACCATCTGGGCCAGCGGATTTGTGAATGTTGAGATCTTGAAATACTCTTGCCACAGTACGGGTGCGGAAGTGGATTTGTCCCATGGAGTGTTCTACGCGCTCGAGTACTGTGGGACATAAAGCACAACCTGGGAGCGTTGAGGTAGCTGCAAAATGAGCAGCAAGCAGATTGGCTTTATCCGAAGAGCTGACAGCTGGAGTGTCATTGCAAATGAGTGTCGGGATAGATGAAGAGGCCGAATTTTTAATATTCTTAACAAACGATCGAAAGTTTTTACTACCGGAGGGACTTTGTAGTATTTTTTGCCTCAAGTTTTGGTCGTAGGAGAACACGATTAATATGGGCATTGCAGTCATTTCTGGCTCGTTTGAACTTTTTTCCGGTTTTCCTCAGTTGGGTTGGCCTTAAATGACCGAAAAGTTACTTCTTTAGACCTGATAGCTTCTTTACAGCTCAAGTCACACTACGCGTTTTCCTTAGATCTGATACACTTTATCCTGTTAGGGATACAGCGTTTCATACCCAGGTGAATTAAATTTGTAATCACTTCGGCAGCGGCATCCACGTCGTTGTTGAGGAAGCACAACGACCAGTTAAAACTCTTAAAAAAACCATTTAAAGCTTCCCAATTGGCTTTCTCGTATTGCCATACAGTTCTTTTAGGAGCTTGTTCTTTAACTGTGTGGCTGGAGTACGAGAAATTCGCCGATATGATACAATGGTCTGACGAACCTAGAGGCGATATTACATTTAAAGTTTATTTATCAGGATGAGAGGTAAGAAACAAGTACAGAGTGTTGGCGTTTTGACCGCTAATGGCCGGTATCCGTGTCGGCTCTTTTAAAATCTGGGTTAAATTATTAACCTCATACCTTCCTTCGGGTGTTGTCTGGCCAGAATGTCGAAGCCAACTTGAATTGTGTATATTGAAATTGCCCGCAATGACGATTTCAGTATGAGGATAATGGGTTACAATTCTGGTGATGGAATCAGACAGTGCATCAAACGCATTATAAGTTGAATGTCTGTCCTGGTTAGGACTTCTGTAAATAAAACAGTAGTGAATAAATTGCCTACGGACATGGAATTTTAGCCATATAAAATTAAATTCCGGATTGGAACGTTGGCCATATTGAGGTAGAAGTTGGTAGGCTAAATCACTACGTATATAAAGGGTGATACCACGATGGGAAAAGAATAATGGCACCAAGTTATATCCAGGCAGACTAAACTCCGTTAAATCGGAATCTATTCTAACCTGTGTTTCACATAGTGCCAAAACTGCTGGTTTATTGTGAATCGTATGGGCGTACAATGAAAAAAAATTGGATCTCAACCCACAAATGTTACTCACGTCCACTCTAATATTCCCACGCATAACAAAAAAAAAACAAACACAAAAAACTCAACTCCAGCGCAGACTAAGCTAGGCCGTACCGTGAAGATCCTGACGTCAGCTTTCCAAAACAAATCACTGCAGGTGTTATGCCCATACAATGAATTGCTTTGGTCTACCAACAAAATCTACACAACGCGACCCGGTATTCCCCAAATCATACCCTACCCAGCCATAGCAAGTGCACGCAAAAACATACGGCACTTGCTATAGCCGAGCAAAGTAGCAGCAAACGATAGGGAGTAGGACCAGATGGAGTGCCCAAACGCAATACAATTTCTTTTTATCACTGCACTGTACACTGATGATGTTTTTCTTTTTGCACAGCGCACGCGCGATTAGCGTTTTTTTTTTGTGTGTGCAAACAGACCGCGGAGCGAATTTAAAATGCGTGTGCACGCGTCGGGTGGTAGATCGGCACTCCACTCTATTACTCTATTACTTTTAATTGAACGAAACTGAGTTGATAAATTTCAGCTCCGTTCTGAAATTTGTGATAGGTAAATTTTATAGGGATTTACAGCTAACAACTGACAGTTTGGTGAAAAAGAGACTACAGTAAGTTGCCATTTATGTGTGCATATTATGCGTATACAAAACGTTGGCTGGATTCTAAGGCTACCATCAATCAGCGATGCCTGTCAATGTGAAGATGAAAGGATTCCTTCGATATGATAAATCGATTCCTTCCGTGGGGAAGAACAAACGGTTCCGTCAATGGTGAAGATGAAACGCTTTCTTCAATGGTGAAGATGAAACGATTCCTTCGTTATGAAGATGAAATGATTCTTTCCATGTTGAAGATGAAATGATTCCTTAGTCATGAAGATAAAACGATTCCCTTCTTGGAGAAAATGAAACGATGGTTGAACTTGGTCTACGCGTTTCATGTTCACTTGTGTAAAAACGGAGTATATGGGTGATCAAGAATAACGAACAAGAGGTCACACTGAGGACTGTGTAATATCGGATGGCCGAATGTAAACCGAAAAAAAATTAAGTTTTAGAAACCAAATTTAATAGCAATACTTTTGTACTTTGGTAGTAACCAAAAACATAAAGTGGTAGATCGGGCATACGAATGGCGCATTAGAGCCTGGCTACACGTTCATGGGAATAAACTTTTGTGCTCTTTAGTACCTGTATTCGGTCTTCACTCTTTCAACGCAAATCTCAAATGAGGATTTCTGTCAAAAATGAAATGGTTTGGAACCGAAACGTTTGAGATTGTTCAATTCGATATCGACTAGCCACAACGAAAGACGTATGCCTGAGTTCAACCTAGGGTGCATCGCGGATTGAAACACGCGAAATACCACTTGAAAATAGAAATTGGGAAAAACGCATTAACCGGTCGATTAGATATTGATACCAACTGTAAAAATTGGTTTTTTTACCTGGTATCGCCATTTGGAGACTCACCTACCACTTATGTCAAGTTTACTTGGGTTAAGAGATGAAGTCAATTATGTTTAGGAATATAAAGCACTCGATTGGTTTCTTTTGATCGTTCAGCTAAGATCCCTGGGGTGCACATACTCTGATAACGTGTTTTCCTTTTTGAAATATTTTGATGGAAACTTTCGTTATGGTCATCGCTTACAGCGCCCATTAAACAAATTCAGATGCGAGTACTTAAAGTGAATATTAAGCACCATATTGCAAATCAAAGCTTAAGGATGCTCGTTACGCAAATCTAATGGGGTTAGAAAAAAATTGCAGTTCAAAACGTGATCTTTTGCATGCAGTCCAAATAATGGGAATGCAAACGGGATATGAACCAATCAGTCAAATTTTTTACGCACGTTGCCCAAAAAATATTTGGGCCCAAGGCACCGAAAAACTAAAATAATCGCCATCACACACTAAAATAACATCTTCGTCTTTTTGATTTTTAAAAGTAAGTTCACCACAAATATAACAAAAAGCGTTACGATCGTTCATACATCATCTCGTAATATTTGCTCAAGAATAATATTGATAAAAACGAAAACAATTTAAATTTCTAAAGGAACATTGATTAATATATTCAATTATTCTTCGCGTTTGTTTTTATAAATTAGAAAACAAGAAAACTGACGGCAATCGAAAGAAAATAAGTGTAGTTGCGTAATGAGGAAATGTTGTCAAAATGCGGTTACCCAATCGTAACAAGGAAACTTAGCATTTTATTTAACAACCGGATAGCGAGAACAGTTTGGTTATTTGTAAACCTGGTAGAATATTATGATTTTTAAGAGAAAGTGACTTGATAGTCAGAATTTACATGGGCAAAAAAGAGAATCTTGCTTGTGAATTAGGTATTTCATGACGTAAATGAAATAATGATCATTTTTAAAAATAATTACATATAGGATTCTTTCTTCTAAAACAAAAGAGTAATATACATTTGCATTTTTAGCAGGTGCTATTTGTATTGTACAAGTCAGTGCAGAAAGATTATTATTAAATTCTTTGTAAATACTTTGGGATATGCTCCTTTTTATTTAATCAGAGAGGAATATTTTCAATATACATATATGTATATAAATGGTAACATTTGATCTTCTTTAGTCATCCCATTAAATACAATTTCGTCACATTAATAACACTAGAATCCACTTAAAACGCTGTACATTCGTCTAATAAAGTCATCACGTTGAATAGCAGATTCGCTTAATTGAAATGGTCAAACCCAATGCGTTCGAATTCCTAGAGAATTCCTCGTTTAGTCAACGAAATAAAATTATTTCTAGTACTTCTATATTTTGAATGGAATTTTGTGACTTGAACTGTTTAATTCTTTTTGTCACTTCTCAAGGACAGTACCAATAAAAAAGAGTACCACTTGAATTAACCAACGCACCAGCTATAAACTATAAAACTATCTACATCACATACAATATACAATCCTTTAAGAAATCATCAGCTTCACACCGGGTCCCAACCATGCAGTTACAGGATAGTCACCTCACCGAAATTTTTAACAGCCTTACTAATTCAGGAACACAAAATCCAAAAAGAAAAGGCTCCGAAAATTTTTATATATAAATAAATCCGGACGTATCTACAGAAAAACGCTAAAATGGACATCGTTTCTTTGTACCGCAAGGAGTTCTTAGGCGAATAATTAAGTGCTCTCATGATGACATTGGTCATTGTGGTGCGTATGAAACGTTGGAAGAGATACGCAAAATATATTGGTTTCGGACAAATCAAAAGGTTTTTCCGAACGATGAGTACTGCAATCTCAAGTACGACGGAAAGGCAGGACGGACGCGATTGGCAAGACCATTTGTAAGCGGTGCAATGGGGTCTAAATTGCGTGAAGCACAGAGTCACTAATCGTACTCCTCAGGAACTAATGGTTGATTTCAAGCCCAGCAACTGTTTAGCGAATCATTTCAATATAGTTCTGCAGAAAAATGACTTCGATGATGAGGAAAATATTCCCCTTGCTGAGATTCGTGAAAAGGCTTTGCAACGAATGGAACAATTGCAATGTACACAGGCCGAACAATTTAAAGCGTCCATCAAAGTCCACAAATATGTACTCCTGTAGACTTAGTCCTGATCAAAGCAGAACATCTTTCTACGAGGCAATTACTAAGGCTCCTGCCGAGATTTTAGTGGCCATACGCAATAAACGCGGATACAGCTTCAACAAATGTAAATTTGAGACCATGTGCATCAGTCCATTCTGTTGATCATATTAACCCTCACATGGGCGACAATTCTTGTCCCTTAATGAGTACCTTATCAACGCAGTCTAATATTTTTCCCAATAGTATGGGGAATCCCCCATTAGTGTGAAAACTATTGAAACTTTGTTTCAAAATGTATAGAATACTTAGACACTGGCTCCTAATAAAGTAGAATTTGGGTAAAAAGTGTCCGAGATATGATAAAATAAAAATGCTCTTATTAACCCTGGTTAATACAGAACTACAAAAATTATATGAGGCGTAAACGGCCGATGTAGGACCCAAAGCCTAGCTTCTCCAGCCACTGTGAGTGCGAAGATATATATTTTTGAAACGAATGGAAGGGACCCTCAGTTTAATGCCGATTCCGAACGGCAATTAATTGTTGAGAAGTTCTCATGATAGTTTTTACACTTGGATATTTGTCAGTTCGCAAGAGGTGGGGCAGAGAATAAAAAAATGCAGGTGGCACAGGTCGGGTTTTGAACCAGGGACCTCTAGCTTAGTGGTCCAACGCACTTAACCACTAAGCCACTTATCCCACCTTAATAATAAAGAACATGTGAGGGTTAAAACGTGGGGAAGACTTCAAGACTTTAGATTGTCCGATTGAGATGAAACTGAAAAACCAGAGGAACAAAAAAAATGCGACGTCCGATAATGGGAATCAATGGGTTCAAAAAAAACCGACTACTTATGCTACAACCGAAATTCCTTTAAGTTTGATTAAAAAGAAAAAGAAAAAACTTGATGTAATGATTCCTTCGTTATGATAAATCGATTCCTTCCATGCGGAAGAAGAAACGATTCCTTCAATGGTGAAGATGAAACGATTTCTTCATTATGAAGATGAAATGATTTTGTCCATGGTGAAGATGAAATGAATCCTTCGTCATGCAAATGAAACGATTCCCCTCTTGGAGTAGATGAAACGATGGTTAAACTTCGTCTACGCGTTTCATGTTCACTTGTGTAAAAACGGAGTATATGAGTGATCAAGAATAATGAACAAGAAGTCACACTGAGGACAGTGTAATGTCGGATGGCCGAATGTAAACCGAAAAACAATTGGGTTTTAGAAACCAAATTTAATAGTAATACGTTTATACTTTGGTAGTAACTAATAACATGAAGTGGTAGCTCGGGCATATGAATGGCGCATTAGAGCCTGGCTACACGTTCATGAGAATGAACTTTTGTGCTCTCTAGTACTTGTATTCGGTTTTCACTCTTCCACCGCAAATCTCAAATGAGGATTTCTGTCAAAAGTGATATGGCTTAGAACCGAAACGCTAATGCCTACACCGAGAATTCAACTTGAAAGTGGATCGATTCGGTGGATTCATGGTGCAATCTACCCTTTTCTTTTTTAACTGACTCACATAAATTCTACCTATCTCATGCGACATGACGATCATTCCGATGAACGTGTAGCCTGGCACTATGAGATTGTTCAATTCGATATCGACTAGCCACAATGAAAGATGTGCCTGAGTTCAACCTAGGGTGCTTCGCGGGTTGAAACACGCGAAATACCACTTGAAAATAGAAATTGGGAAAAACGCATTAACCGGTCGTTTAGATATTGATCCCAACTGTAAAAATTGTTTTTTTACCTGGTATCACCATTTAGAGACTCACCTACTTATGTCAAGTTTACTTAGGTTAAAAGATTAAGTTAATTATGTTTATAAAGCACTAGATTGGTTTGTTTTGATCGTTCAGCTAAGATCCCTCGGGTGCACCTACTCTGATAACGTGTTTTCCTTTTTGAAATATTAATATCGCTTACGGCGCCCAGTAAACAAATTCAGATGCGAGTACTTAAAGTTAATATTAAGCACCATCTTGCAAATCAAAGCTTTAGGATGCTCGTTACGCAAATCTAATGGTGTTAGACAAAAATTGCAGTCCAAAACGTGATCTTTTGCATTCAGTCCAAATAATGGGAATGCAAACGGGATATGAACCAGTCAATTAAATTTTTTACGGACGTTGCCCAAAAAATATTTGGGCCCAAGCCACCGAAAAACTAAAATACTCGCCATCACACTCTAAAACAAGATCTTCATCTTCTTGATTTTTAAAGGTAAGTTCACCACAAACATAACAAAGAGCGTTACTATCGTTACTTTACCTTAGCACAAGAAAACTTACGGTGATCAAAAGAAAATAAGTGTAGTTGCGTAATGAGGAAATGTTGTCAGAACGCGATTACCCAATCATAACAAGGAAACTTAGCATTTAATTTAACAACCGGATAGCGAGAACAGTTTGGTTATTTATAAACCTGGTAGAATATTATGATTTTTCAAGAGAAAGTGACTTGATAGTCAGAATTTACATGGACAAAAAAGAGAATCTTGCTTGTGAATTAGGATATTAAAAAATAATTCATATAAGATTCTTTCTTCTTAAACAAAAGAGTAACATACATTTGCATTTTGCATGTGCTAATTGTATTGTATATGTCAGTGCAGAAAGACTTTTATTAAATCCTTTGTAAATACTTATAGATATACTCTTTTTTATTTGATCAGAGAGGAATATTTTCAATATACATATATGTATATAAATGGTAACATTTGATCTTATTTAGTCATCCCATTGAATACCATTTCTTCACATTAACACCTCTATATTTTGAATGGAACTTTATCATACTTATCAAACACTTGGAAGATCTATTTTAAATAACCCAAATTTAATACGTTCCAATCTTAACTGAATTAAAAAACTGAAAGACAGTTTGAATGTGTTTAAGGCTAAATTAGTTTGGATACCAATTGCGGATATGAATGAACACAGGTAAATGATAAACGACACAAAGGTAATCACTATTAGGTTGTATGTTGCTTAATGCATTTGAACTGTTTCACTTTTGTTGTACATCAAAAGTGAATGCATTAAAGTGAAATCACTGAAAACATTCATCATTATTTACACGTTTTCATCGTTTTTCTGTGGTTTCATATTTGATCCAAACAAACATTGTCTGACTGTTACAGTCACTGTGAGGTGCAGAACAACTTAAGTGGTGTCAAGTTCCAGGATGTCTCATTAAAGAAGAAATGCAAGAATTATTAGAGGTGTAGATTTAATTTCATGTGGGCTGGGTTATGATCTAAGCTCAATAATATAGAGAACTGACCGGGCTAGAATAAACGAGAACCAATTCCACAGATGAGGAATTAACGAGATAATCAACTCTGCAAAAGTGATAGGGGCACTTTTAAGCCGCAAAAAATATTTAATAATGGCCGCAAAATCCTCTCTCAATTTTCCTATCGGTGAATATGTGTGAGCCAGTCCAACATGAAGTTACATCTATTTTGCGTAGTTACCCGCCAAAAATAAGTGTGGGGAGTTTTGCAAAATTTCCAAATGACAACAATAAGCAGCTGGTCTCGGCGGATGTGTTAGGAAATTGAAAGTGCGGTTAAGTGTTGAGTTTATATATAATTTATATTGTATATTGTTTTGGAATGGTTTTTTATATACATATATTGTTTGATTGTCTTATTATTTATTTGTTATTTGATTGTTCTTATTCAACATATGAAAGTTTAATGTATATATTTACATATTCGGGTTATGTGCATAGACAAAAAAAAAATTTTAATTATTTTCTTTTACAAACTTTGTACTTTTAGTCATTGAATGTTCTTAGCTGTTTGTTTTTGTATGCGGCTTTGGAAATCTAATCTAATCTAATTATATTAACTATATTCATGGTAGCTGGAATGCACTGCATAAGAATATATATATTTTCCTATCGAACATTGGTAGTTGTAATAACATTGTCAAGTTATAATGCTGTGTATTTTTTTTTTTATGAAAATAAATAAAATAATTTACTACTACTACTACTAGTAAGTGATTGCAATAAAAGTGTTTTCATGTACCAACATTTTTTTTTTAAGAATTTGGATCACGTTATATCGAAATCCGTATTTGTAAAGTTATACTTAAATTTATTGGCAACCGAAAATATATGATCAACTTACTTAGTATAAATTAGTCACGTTGATGAATATTATTTTGTTTATTTTTTATTGAAAATTAGAATGAATTGGTTAAAACATATGTTTATTCTCAATATTATAATAATTAATTTTGTAATTAGTTGTATGGTAGGTATGTTTTTATAAATCCATATTCACCGCATAATTTGCATATTATTTTATACTCGCAAATTGTGAGGTGTAATCTGCTTAACTTCATCAAATGTTCCCAACTTCTTGCTATAAAAAATGAAATTTCATATCATTTCAATGGCCGCCCCCATGGAAACCCATATAATTCGATACATGTGTGCACGGTTCACATTTGATTTGCACGTAAAAACCCATATTAGTGCAAATTATGTGGGTATTTTCAGCTCGACTTAGCTTGTAGGCAAGCTGAGAAATTCTCCCTCGAGTTAACTATCTGGTTAATTCCTCATCTGTGACCAATTGGCATATCTTATCGCAAAAGTAGTTCCGTTTATTAAAAAATAGACACTTGGTTCCGAAAAGCTTCGATCATCAAAACTAAACTACAAATGACGTTGTAATATTAAGCGACTGGAGTGCGTTTTGTTGGAGAAAAAAAAGAGTTAAATCACTGAGCCATTTGCTTAATTGTTATACCCTATCCTAAGGGTATATTCATTTTGACACATAGTTTGTAACACCCCTTAATATTCGTCGTAGACCCATAAAAGTATATATATTTATGATCAGGACCAAATCCTAAGACTATCTAGCAATGTCCGTCCGTCCGTACACAATTTCAGGAAGCTGAAATTTGGACCACATATTCCCTAGGGCTCCGAAATGGTTAAGCATAAATTTTTGGATTACGCACACTACCACGCCCACAATTTAGAAAATACCGTTTTAAAGCTAAAGTTAGAGAGATACAGTGTTACAACCTTCACAAGATATGTACGCACTGCCCTCCTTTATAAGTTTGTCACATAAAGTTTTTTGCCACTTTTTGTGGGCGTTTTTTAATTAAGTGCTCATAGAAAGCAAAAAAAATGTTTAACAAGATATTTTTGGACACGCCCACTTTTTGGGGGCGTTTTTTCAAAAACATTTTTTTTTAATAATAGAATGATATTAAATGCTATCCATCATCTTCTTAATGCTTTTTCCTTTGCGGCATATATGGATAGGGTATCATACTGTTCGCCCCAAGCGGACTGTAGCCTTTCCTTATGTTTATTTAAGTAATCGGACGAAAATGCGCAGTTTAAAAATTCTTTATCAAAAAATATAGTTGTTTATTTCTGTTCTGCACTGTAAGCTATTTTACTCATATTGCGACCTAGAAGGATATATGTGCTTGCAGCATGATATTGGTGATATATATGAATGGTGTAATGAAAACAACATGTTCCTAGAGTTAAATCCATGACATTCCGGAGACCTTAATCAAACTACTTATTTTTTGGATGGCGAAGTAGTTGAAAGTGTAGATAGCTTTACAGATCTTGGAGTTATCTATGAGGAGAAGCTGGACTTTAACTTTCATTTATATTTTATACTGAGCAAGGCAAGAAGCCGATTGGGAGTCATAAAACGATTTTGAAAAGAAATGTAAAGACCCTTGTGTAACAAAAAGCCTTTATTGTTCTCTTGTCCAGCCAGTTTTAGAATACTGTAGTCCTGTGTGGTGTCCTGATTATGAATCTGGGGTATCAAGAATTGAAAGTTTACAGAAGCAGTTTCTTCTTTTGCGTTGAGTGGTTTACCGTGGAACCCAGAAATTCGACTTACACCCTATACAAAACGCTTAAAGGTACTAAATCTTCAAACTTTGGAAAAAGTAAGGCAGATATCTACCGCTATTTTTGTGCTTTGTGTTCTGAACTGCAGCATAAACTCCACCTATGTTCTTAAATCACTCAAAATTACCACCAGACCGAGAATCACAAGGAACCCGAATTTTTTATATTATTATATAGAGTACGTCTAGATGTAGCTCTGGTAACAGCGGACCCATAAATAACCTGAGGAGGTATTTCAATATATATGATCATATGCTAGATTTTAACTTTACAAAAGATAAATTAAAAGAAATATTTACAAAAATGTAACAGATTTATATTTGTTTTGTACTTAAAATGCAAGTATTAAATAACTGTGACTAAATGTTAGTAGTTAAATAAATAAATAAATAAACCTAAACGAAGTATTTATGAGATAAGCGAACATAATAACTGCTTTCCTAGGCAACTATTTTAGGACCTGCACGGTAATGAAGTCGTAGTCAGAAGCTTTGTTTAGTTTAAATTTTTTTAGTTCATAGCACAGTTCAGTGATACACTTATAATTTTAAATTGTCTGGTATCCGGGCAAAGACGGTGTTTTCAATCGGGAAATACGTCGGCTTTTTCTTTGTCTCCTTGCGTCCATTCGCCATTATCTTTTCTGATAGGAGCGCTGGCCTTTTTGGCTTTTTAATGCTTTTCATAGCTTTCCAGAGCGAGTAGTTCGAACTCTTATCCGCGACGAAACCTTCAAAATATGACGAAACTTCGCGATTTTTAAAGTTCCGAATCCTTGTTTTAAGAGTGCTACAAAGGATGTTTTTTGCTGCGGAGCGCATTTGCCATTTTTTACGCGCTTTTCTTTTCTCCTTTACCAATTCAGTTACTTTCTGAGGATATTTTATTTCGCCTTTTTGCTTTTGTTATTTTTTTGTAAGTAGAATTATACTAAGCTGAACTTTGTCTGACTCCGATCAATTGATCGTCTTCGACTTCAAGTTCAAATGGCGTTTGAAGAGACACGCGAAAAAAAGATTTTATATCTCTTCTAGGAGTCCCAAGTAGTTGATAAGCTATTAAGTCTGGGTGGGCCCTCCTTTGTTAACAGGTAGCCGCTAATTGACAAAATGACAGGCGAGTGTTTGGAAGACAGATCGTAACAATCTTCAACTTAAACATAGCTTTCGGAATTTATAAAAACCGTTTATAGATATAAATATGTAGATCCTTTACAAGTTTCTTTGCATTCTTTTTGAGGTCGTTTTTTAACAATATAATGTTCTCATCGAAAATTTCTATAGAAATCGAAAAAAATGGACAACAAGAATTTTAGCCAATATTTTTTGCAATATATCTCCCATATAAAGTCCTTGGCCACCCCAACTTTCCGCGGCAATATTTATACCCTATCCTAAGGGTATGTTAATTTTGATACATAGTTTGTAACATCCCTTAATAATCGTCGTAGACCCATAAAAGTATATATATTTATAATCAGGACCAAATCCTAAGACTATCTAGCAATGTCCGTCCATCCGTCCGTACGCAATTTTTAGGCCTTTAAAATTAAGCTAGGAAGCTGAAATTTGGACCACATATTCCCTAGGGCTCCGAAATGGTTAAGTGTAAAAAATTTTTGAATACGCCTACTGCCACGCCCACAATTTAGAAAAAATCGTTTTAAAGCTAAAGTAAGAGCGATAGAGTGTTACAACCTTCACAAGATATGTAGGCACTGCCCTGCTTTATAAGTTTGTCATATAAAGTTTTTGGCCACGCCCACTTTTTGGGGCGTTTTTTCAAAACAATTTTTTTTTTAATTAATAGAATGAAATAAAATACTAGCCTTTTCTTATGTTTTTATATAGGTTTATTTAATAAATATCTTATTTAAATTATTTATGTATTTCCTCAGCTAATGCACATAAGTTTGATCAAGCATTTATGTATTCTTCTGGAATATTCTAGAATGGAAAAACCAAATTGTGTCGATTGTTTTAAAATTAGTTTGAAATTAGTTTTATTAAAATGAGTAAATGATAATTATTAACCAGGAGTCGGTTGGTGTATATTTTTTATAATGAACGCGCGGTTAAGGGACTTCGGACACCCTTAAAATAAAGAGACACAGTGATGATATAAGAGAAATGACGGATCACAGAAAAGGGGAAATCGATGCACGTTTGTTTTAAATGTCTGTAAACTGTAATGTGAAAGAAACACAGCGTGGTAGAGCATTCCACATTCGCATTGTTTGGTTAAGAATGGAATCTTTATATTTTACAGTACGTCCGAATATAGGCTTAAGGGTAAACTGATAAGCATTCCTAGCATGACGAGTATTGCGGTTGAATTATTGAGGGGGTGGAATTCAACTGGCTATTTCGTTAGAACACTTATGATGGAAGTAACTGTTAAATATTATATCATTGCGCTTTTAGTTTATATTTAATATAACTTTAGTACACATACTAACACATTCTTCTATTTTATACACTATACACTTTAATCCTTAAATACTTATTACATGCACACATAAACAAAACATTGAATTATCTCTATTGCCCTGTATTTTATTCTTTAAAACATCCTTCAATAAACTGCCGTGTAGTGATCTTTGATTATCGTGGTCGTCTTTTTCATTTCTCTGCGGTAAAATCTAACAGGTTATGGGCCCAGGTCGCGTCAAAATTTTTAATTACGAATTGCAGTTTTTTTTATCTAAATTGAAGAAAAAACATAAGGAAAGGCTACAGTCCGCTTGAGGCAAACAGTATGATACCCTATCCATATCCCTATATGCCCCAGAGATAAAAGCATTAAGAAGATGATTGATAGCATTTTATTTAGTTGATTTTTTAAAAAAAAAAACACCCCCAAAAAGTGGGCGTGGCCAAAAACTTTGTATGGGCGATATGTTGGAAAAAATATTGGGTAAATCTTTTGTTAAACATTTTTTTTTGCTTTCTGAGAAAATTTTCGAAGAAAACAGCATTTCAGTAAAAAACGCTCGCAAAAAGTAGGCGTGCCAAAAAACTTTATATGACAAACTTATAAAGGAAGGCAGTGCCTACATACCTTGTGAAGTTTGTAACACTCTATCTCTCCAACTTTAGCTTTAAAACGGTTTTTTTAATTGTGGGCGTGGCAGTGGGCGTATTCGAAAAATGTTTACACTTAAGCATTTCGGAGCCCTAGGAAATATGTGGTCCAAATTTCAGCTTCCTATCTTAATTTTAAAGGCCTTAAAATTGCGTACGGACGGACGGACGGATATTGCTTGATAGTCTTGGGATTTGGTTCTGATCATAAATATATATACTTTTATGGGTCTACGGCGAATATTAAGGGGTGTTACCAACTATGTGTCAAAATGAATATACCCTTAAGATAGGGTATAAAAATGGATGGATTCTGCCAATATATCTCACACCGAGAAACTATGTGAAGATGTGAAATTTGCAGATGAGAAAGTTAATTTGTAACGATCTTTGGGGTTACAAACCTAAAGATGAGACTGGGATGATCAAGAACGCAAAAACTCAGGCGACGACATTTCTCTGAGTAAAGGAGAGCCAAATTGGCTCTATTAGATAGTCTACAACGTCCAAGGAGGCATGGAAAGCTCTAGAAGAAGTGCACAAAGCAAAGGGACCAGGGAACAACAGGCAATTATTTCAGATGCAAAAAAATAAATGAAGTCAGCATGTAGCAACATTTACGAGAGTTCGAAAGCAGTGCAGATCAATTAGAGGAAGCGCGAATTGCGATTTGAACAAAACTACTTTCCATCATGCCTCTCAAAATCTTGGCGCCTGAATACGAAAAATTTCTGCGTAGCGATCGAGGCGAGATAGATTATCCCCAATGTGAACTCATTTAAGTTACTGCCGCTATAAGAAGTCGCCAGACTAAATCAAAATTCTAATTCACTTGTTAACGAAAAATAGGCCAGCAGCAACAAGAATTAGAATTATTCACATCAAAGAAGGCAAAGAGCATACAAACATAAAATGTAACTCTTGTGGTAAAACGGGCCACAATGCAAGCGAATGTCGAATGAAGAATAACGCAAAAAGAAAAGTGACAAACGTGAAAATGCAATGACAGTATTGAAGGCGCCGATGACGAACATATGTATATCTGGTTGGTATGTTGATAGCTGTGCAAGTACCCACTTGTGTAACTATAAAAATAAATTCCTAAAATGGGAAAGCTTCGACGCAATGCAAATTAAAACTGAGACTTAAACAGCTGGAAAGTATACAATAAAAGCGGGTGCAATAAGCCTTGGGTAAGGTCCAAAGTATTTTGGGACTAAAAGTCATCAGAGGAGGAGATAGTGGACTAATCGAAATGAGTCAGCGAACGTATATTGAGAAATTACTTCAAGTTTTTGGAATTTCCGTGCGAAGCCAGTTTCAACTTCTCTGGAATGCAACCAGGTAGCTAGCTCATCGTCTAGGGAAGATGGTGGACCGATTCCATATAGAGAACTTATTGGGTCACTTATTTATTTAGCCAATGCTACCCGTCCTGGTATTAGATTTGCAGCCAGCTATCTAAGCAGATTCACATCAAATCCCACAAAGCAGCACTGTATATCAGGAAGAGAGTGTTGCGATACCTGAAGGGAAATTTAGACTTTAAGCTGAGCTTTCGAAAACCGAAGATCGAAGATCTTGTTCGGGCTACTTACTCCTTCTAGCAGGAGGAGCAATTTATTGGAAAAGTAAAAAACAAAAATAGCAATAGGTAGCATTATCTACAATGGAAGCGGAGTATATGGCACTATCCGAAGCTACAAGAAAGTCATCCACATGAAAAGGGTTCTTATCAAGTCGGATTCCGTAAGGTAATTGCGCCAGCAATTATATTTTGCGACAGTCAACGGTCCTTTCTTCTTTCTAAAGGCGGTGTTCAGTAAGGCACAGTTGACTAAAGAAATTTAGGTTAATTATAAACCAACTTCCGAAATGATAGCCGACATCTTAACGAAGCCACTAGATAAGTATTATATTATTTATGTCATTCTTGAATAAACCGGGGTATAGTGCACTTTAATAATCGTGGTCGTCTCTTTCATTTCCCTCCGGTAAAACCTAACAGTAACGATAAAACAATGACAGGCAAGTAGCTTCAAGAATGTACCTTAACAAATATAAGCGTTGTACTTCAGTTTTGGGCGAATAAACGCCTTAAAAATTCTAGCCAGTTCATAAGGGATGAAATATTTCTTGCATCGCTTGAGGCAGCCTAGACACTTCGCAGCGTTCTTGGCGACGTTGAATAATGAATGACTACTCCAACGAAGTTTATCTTTAACACACATACCGAGGATGTACAGCCTTTCAGTTTCGTCGATGCAAGTGCCATCCATGAATAATGGCAGAGTATTTTGGTTTCGCTTTAATGACAGAAGACAGCATTGTGTTTTGGGAACATTAAATTCTACTCTATTGGTTTTACCCCACTTTAGAATACTGTCAGTGTCAGAATTTAATGAGCTTAAAATAGGTTTCAATTCTAGCTCTAAGCCCGAAGATGAGGGACGTGAATCATAGAACGAATATGGGTATTGTCATAAGCGAAGGAATGGATTGGTTTAGAAGTTACAGACAGGAGGTCATTGATAAAAATGAGAAGGAGAGTCCAAGACAAAACAGAGCCAAGAGGGAGACCAGGGTTTATTTGTTGAGTTGCAGACTTGAAATCGTCCAGAACAACTTGTATTGAACGGTCCGAAATGTAATTTCTGTTACATTGAAGAAAGGTATCATTGATTCCAAAGCACGCATTTTCAACAAAAGAGCTTGATGACAAACTGTCAAATGCCTTTGCAATATTAAGCGTAACGACCTTACTTTCACCACCTTGGTGAATAGATTGGTTCCACTACTCGGTTAGATATGGCATCAAATCATCAGTGGATCGT
The DNA here is from genome assembly GCA_963576555.1 of Ferdinandea cuprea. Lineage (NCBI taxonomy): Eukaryota > Metazoa > Arthropoda > Insecta > Diptera > Syrphidae > Ferdinandea > Ferdinandea cuprea. The sequence continues at coordinate 100,554,661 of OY754958.1, read as the reverse complement.
TGCTGCGAAACCATATTGCCGGTCATTAACCCTTTTTTACGGTGGTGGCAATATGTGTGCCACCCTAAAAAATTGTCGTTATTTGAAAACTAATAAACACAGCCACTAAATTCTTTTAGTGTTTCAACTTCTCTGGAATGCAACCAGGTAGCTAGATCATCATCTAGGGAAGATGGTGGACCGATTCCATATAGAGAATTTACTGGGTCACTTATTTATTCAGCCAATGCTACCCCTCATGATATTAGATTTGCAGCCAGCTATCTAAGCAGATTCACATCAAATCCCACAAAACAGCAGTGGATATCCGCAAAGAGAGTGTTGAAATACCTGAAGGGAAATTTAGACTTTAAGCTGAGCTATGTGCCACATTGAATTTAATGCGTTTTTTTATATTGTTAAAGTGTTATATAACAGTGTCCTAGTTATTAAAATTTATTTTTATTATTCAACTGGATATATTTTCTAGCAATTTTTGAAGATTTCAGGGAGAAATATAAATCACGCTAAGTTCAGTGTTTTTGTACATAGGTGAGAATATACTTGCCAGTCCCCTTTCATTGAACAAGAAGTTGAATTGAGGTAGATGGAAAAGATTCAGAAGATTGCAGTGAAAGTCGCGAAGATATTTAAGATGTAGTAAGAGGAAATTAGAATAGAAACAGAAAATTTGGAACAGGTAGATAGTACACCGCGGATAGGCTGGAAGTCCAGATGTTTCACGGCCGTTCATCAGATTCTTTTGTGTGGTGCTGGTCTATATGTCGGTCATTTAATTCGAAAAACACTTTCCCCCATCAGGAATCGAACCTTTACTTAGACCTGCGATTTTGTCAAGCAAGCGCACACACTATGCACAACGCCAACGAAGCCACAAGTTCAGCTCGATCTGAGTAGGATTTTGTTTTGTATAAGAATAATTTGATATATTAAATTTGTATTTGATTTACTAAAAAAGGAACGATTTTCGGTCTAATTTTTTAAGTTCGTCAATGGGCAGCGGCCAATTTGTTGCCACCTCCCTTTTTTCAAAAACTATCAAAATTTAAAAATATTTGGTTATTGAATCTGATTTTACACTTCTAAAGAAGTCCAAAAGCAAACATTTCTCCTTTAAGGAACCTATACTTATAAAGGATCAAGATATATATAAGCTGACTATTTGGCAGCATTTACATGAGCTTGAAAAGAAGGGACTTAAGCGCAATTGGTCTGTAGGAGGAGAGAGAGAAAGAATCGAATTTTTGTGGCACGGGCTGGGCAATGCTGTTTTCCATCATCTCGCAAAGGGCTCTGAAGAATAGGCTAGATATAAAAGCTTTCGCAGTAGTTTTTCCAGCTCGCAAGAACACTTCTTCAGCACGATAGGGGAAATATCATCTGGGCCAGCGGATTTATGTGTGTTAACAATCAAACCCGGTTTGCTCGTAGGAGACTTTGAGAATTGTAAAGGGTGATTTGTTTTAAAAATCGAATAAAATACTCAAATTTGCATCAAATATTAAATGTTCATCTTGTCCAAATAGACTAACGGCCTTACATATCGATATCGTTCGCCGTTGACGGTAACGTTTCTTCCATGGTTGTCTTTAAAGAAAAATGGACCGATGATGCCACCAGCCCATAAACCACGCCAAACTGTCGTTTTGTCGGGATGAATGGGTAATTCTTGTACGGCGTGGTGCTGTTCAGGTACAGATAAAATAAATCCACCACTTTCGCGAAGTAGACTTAGTTCCCATGTGAATTTTAAGAATGTATAGGCAGTCAAAATTGCAATGTACCTACTTGACTCCTTAATTTTATTTTGTTCTTAGTCGGCAGTGAGAATTTACTTCACAATAAAAGGGAACTAAAACCACTCAGAGTTTTCAGAATTTATTTCCCACTTTACATGGGAACTTCATGAAAGTGTTTTTATTTCCCACTATGTGTCCCTCAGTGGACTTCGTTTCCGGGGACTTATTTTCCTGCACCGGCTGTCCATCACTCCAAATGGGACAGTTTTGCTTATTTACGTATCCGTTGAGCCAGAAATTAGTCTCATCGCTGAATACAATTTTTCGATAAAACTGTGGAAACTTACCTCTGATAGCTTCTTTACAACGCAAGTCATACTTTAATTGGAATAAATACAACTACTTCAGTACGATACGATTTGCAATTGTCGATACTAATTACAATTTTCTAATGTTGGTAAACGCCGCGGCAGTGTCTACATTTAATAAAGTCCTGCAAAACGTCTTGCCAAATACTTTGGAACAAGGTATTTTCGTAGCTGACGATGTTTTCCCACTGAGAACAAATATTTTAAAACCATTTTCCCCCATTTCCCCATTTCAAGATTATGTCAAACTCTTAGTAGTATACACGTGTGATCTCAGCTCCGGCAAAATTAAATAAATTAATTTATCAGCTTTATTGATTCGTGTGATTTTTGATTTAAGCTATTCGTCGAAAGATTACCTTCGGTGTGAAATTGGTTTTGTGGCTGCTTACCTAATTTAAAGGAATTAATTACCAAATAAAATTTGTGCAATCTACTAATAATGGCTACCAATGACGATTTAGAGAAAATGATATCAAAGCTACAAATGACTGTAGACAGTCAAATGATTGGACTAAAAAAAGAAATGCTTGACTTTAAAACTCAAACAAATAATAATATTAACCAACTTAGCAAAAAAGTACATTCTTTCATTAACAACTTTAAACGTGAATTAAGTGAGCTGGAAAGTAAGGTTAACGATAAAGTGTCGAAAAAGTGTTCCAAGATGACTCAAAAGTTATCAGCAATAAACTTAATAAGCTTGAAAGCGAACTACGGAAATGCGATCTGATATTAATTGGGATACCTGAAGTTAAACATCTAAATCTAAAAGAAACATTGCTTAAAATCTGTGCACATATCAATTACCCAGTATATTCGTTTGACATTTTCCGCCTTAGACATTCAAACAATAACAAAGTGTCACCATTGGGAAATAAATTCACACCGCCAATTGTCGTTAAACTAAGTGAAAGGCGTAAATTTCTGAATTATTTTTTCTCTGCCGGCCCAGTCACTCTTAACAAAATTGGATTTAGTTCTGATAGAGCCATTGGTGGATTTGAATGTCTCTCTACCAACGCACTTATTATCCGGAAAGCTGCAATGAAATAAAGATCGAGAAAAAACTGCATTCTGTGCATTCATTGTTATGGTCAAAACGAAGACCACCGATCATCATTACACAAGAATTAATTGCATAGAAGATTTAATCGGTTTGCCTGCTGCCGACAACACCTATGCTACTGATGGCAACAAAAAATACACACAACAGTGATTAAGAGATTAATTAGTTTCCTTTTTCATATGTACATTTATTGTTATTTTTTTTATTTTTATATTATTTATGAATTTAAAGGATATGAATGTAAATATTATTATACCCTATCCTAAGGGTATATTAATTTTGACACATAGTTTGTAACACCCCTTAATATTCGTCGCAGACCCCTAAAAGTATATATATTTATGATCAGGACCAAAATCTAAGACTATTTAGCAATGTCCGTCCGTCCGTCCGTATCAACTTTTGAGGCCTTTAAAATTATGCTAGGAAGCTGAAATTTGGAACATATACTCCCTAGGGTTCCTAAATGGTAAAGTGTTAAAATTTTCAAAATACGCCCACTGCCACGCCCACAATTTAGAAAAAACCGTTTTAAGGCTTAAGTTAGAGAGATAAAGTTGTACAACCTTCACAAGATATGTAGGTACTGCCCACCTTTACTAATTTGTCATATAAAGTTTTTTGCCACGCCTACCTTTTGTGGGCGTTTTTCACTAAAATGCTGTTTTCTTCGAAAATTTGCATAGAAATCGAAAAAAAATGTTTAACAATATATTTAGCCAATATTTTTCTCAATATATCGCCCATACAAAGTTTTTGGCCACGTCCACTTTTTGGGGGCGTTTTTTGAAAAAAATAATTTTTTTTCTATAAATTTCATAGAATGAAATAAAATGCTATCCATCATCTTCTTAATGCTTTTTTTCTTTGGGGTACATAGGGATAAGGATAGGGTATCATACTATTCGCCCCAAGCGGACTGTAGCCTTTCCTTATGTTTTTTATTGAAAATTAGAATGAATTGGTTAAAACATATGTTTATTCTCAATATTATAATAATTAATTTTGTAATTAGTTGTATGGTAGGTATGTTTTTATAAATCCATATTCACCGCATAATTTGCATATTATTTTATACTCGCAAATTATGAGGTGTAATCTGCTTAACTTCATCAAATGTTCCCAACTTCTTGCTATAAAAAATGAAATTTCATATCATTTCAATGGCCGCCCCTTTAAAAACCCATATAATTCGATACATGTGTGCACGGTTCACATTTGATTTGCACGTAAAAACCCATATTAGTGCAAATTATGTGGATATTTTCAGCTCGACTTAGCTTGTAGGCAAGCTGAGAAATTCTCCCTCGAGTTAACTATCTGGTTAATTCCTCATCTGTGACCAATTGGCATATCTTATCGCAAAAGTAGTTCCGTTTATTAAAAAATAGACACTTGGTTCCGAAAAGCTTCGATCATCAAAACTAAACTACAAATGACGTTGTAATATTAAGCGACTGGAGTGCGTTTTGTTGGAGAAAAAAAAAGAGTTAAATCACTGAGCCATTTGCTTAATTGTTATACCCTATCCTAAGGGTATATTCATTTTGACACATAGTTTGTAACACCCCTTAATATTCGTCGTAGACCCATAAAAGTATATATATTTATGATCAGGACCAAATCCTAAGACTATCTAGCAATGTCCGTCCGTCCGTACACAATTTCAGGAAGCTGAAATTTGGACCACATATTCCCTAGGGCTCCGAAATGGTTAAGCATAAATTTTTGGATTACGCACACTACCACGCCCACAATTTAGAAAAAACCGTTTTAAAGCTAAAGTTAGAGAGATACAGTGTTACAACCTTCACAAGATATGTACGCACTGCCCTCCTTTATAAGTTTGTCACATAAAGTTTTTTGCCACTTTTTGTGGGCGTTTTTTAATTAAGTGCTCATAGAAAGCAAAAAAAATGTTTAACAAGATATTTAGCCAATATTTTTCCCACATATTGCCAAAACAAAGTTTTTGGACACGCCCACTTTTTGGGGGCGTTTTTTCAAAAACATTTTTTTTTAATAATAAAATGATATTAAATGCTATCCATCATCTTCTTAATGCTTTTTCCTTTGCGGCATATATGGATAGGGTATCATACTGTTCGCCCCAAGCGGACTGTAGCCTTTCCTTATGTTTTTATTTAATTTAGTGATAATGCACATCTATGTTTGTTTGTTGATGGATTTTGAGCTGTTGGGTTATTTGTAAGAGCAGTCCTAATAGTTTTTTGTTTTATGGTTCAAACAAAGTAGACTTGGGTAGTGCAATGTTGAATGTCTTTTCATCTCGTTCAATCGGTTTAAAAATATGTTCGATGAACGGTTGTAGTATATTGCCAAAAATGGATGAGCTAAGGCCTATGTTTTAATCTGTAACGACTGCTATAATTTGCTGAATCGTGGTTAAATGACAGCATTATGGATTCGCGAATTCAAATAAATGGTTATCGTATCTTTAGATTGGATGGAGGCGGACGTTCTGCTGGTATTATTATTTATGTTCGCACCGGGATACAAGCCACATGTTTCGATTTTCTAAAACATCAAGACATGCAGTGCATGACGATTGAGCTCATTCTTCCGTTTGAAAAGGTTTTGATTAATGCCGTGTATAGACATCCAAGTATTTTCCCTTTTGTTGAATTTGAATCCGATTTATCGAAGAAGTATAGTGCTTGCTATAAAAATATTATTTTATGTGGGGATTTGAATATCGATGTTAGTGTTAGTACAAGTTCATCTATTCACTTACAAAATTTATTTGACTCTCACGACTTACACATTGTTAGCTATTTTCCAACGCGCTTCACAAGTCACAGTGCAACCGCTATAGACATTTTGTTACATTTTCTGATCTTAATAAAGTTTCGTTCTTTAACCAAACGAACGGTATTGCTGATCATGATCTGACATACCTAATTTTTGATGTGGATGTTGAGAGTGAAAACCAAATCAAATATTTCACTTATCGAGATTTAAAAAACATTGATTTGAATGGGCTTTCATTGGAAATAGCTGAAATCGATTGGCATTGTTTTAGAAGCGTAAACTCTGTTGGTTTTAAGGTGGATTTTTTAATGAATTTAATTAAATATTTATATGACAAATTTGTTCCAGTGAAAAGATGTATTTCTCATGTTAAGTATCCCTGGTTTAATACTGATATTAATAACCTCATTTGTGAAAGAAACTTTCTGTATAATGTATTTAAAAACTCTTGATTGATTTCTGACTGGCAGCGGTATAAATCAGGCAGAAATCGAGTAACTTCATCTATAAGAGATGCAAAAAAACTATTTTTTTTTTGCTCAACTCGATACCTCCAGAAATTCAACAAAAGTTCTTGGAATAATTTAAGAAAAATGGACGCGCTTGGCAAACCCAATTTAAAAATGACCATGGATTTAAATTTCGCGAACTAGCTGAATAAGTTCTTCGCTTTATCGGACACAATTTTATTTGCTAGTACCAGTGTTTCCGACAACCTGATTGGATCTTTCTCCTTTAACTGTGTTTCAATAGATGAATGTTTTGTATCCCTGTGTTCAATTAATTCCAATGCAATAGGCTTCGATGGAATATCACCAAAGTTTATATTTACGACTGCTTCTTCCAGCTGCCGTCCAATTAGTACTTTACCATATCTTTCAAAGGGCCTTGAAAAATGAATGTTTTGTCAATTAAACAATTTTTTGGAGTCCTACAATTTATTGTCACCTCAATCAGATTTTAGAAAAGAACACAGCTGCATTTCTGCTATTTTAAAAGTGTATGATGATATTCGAATTGCTATGAATGAAGATAAGGTGACAATCCTTAATTTACTTGACTTTTTTAATGCCTTTAATGCAGTCAATCACAATATTTTAATATATAAGTTACAATATATATTTGATTTTTCGTTATGCGCGATTAAAATGATCAAAAGTTTTTTAGGCGGACGTAAACAAGCCGTTGTTTTAGATACAATGGTATCCGATTTTGTTTATTTAAAAAGAGGTGTACCGCAAGGGTCCTTACTTTTTAGTATGTATATAAATGATATTGTAGATGTAGTTAGTTTCTCTTCATATCATCTCTATGCCGATGACCTACAAATCTATTTTACTTTTCCATTGGGCCTTCTTGAAGATGGTGTTCTTAATGTGAATGAGGATTTATCTAGAATTGCTCATTGGGTTACACAAAATGGTCTTACATTGAATCCTAATAAATCGCAGAGTACCATTATATACAAGAAGACGTTGAATGAATCATATTTTCCTGAAGTCTTTTTAAGCAATGATTTAATTCCATATAAATCAGCCGTTCACAATTTAGGATCCAATAAAGCGTTAACATGAAATGACCATGTAAATAGTGTGGTTTCTAGAATATATGGAGGTCTAAGGCGTTTATGGTCAAAACTCGTTTGGCACCAATTATTACATATGGTGCCCCTATATAAGGTGGAATGGACTCAATCAGTAAACAAAAATTATATGTGGCTTGCAATTCATGTATTTGTTTTGTTCATTCTTTAAGAAGGTTTGATCATGTGTCTCATTTAACAAATTGCGTTTTTGAAGTGTCATTAATGTCTCATTTCATAACTGAAATGTGTAAATTTCTTTTTAAATTGATCCAGCATAGAACACCTTCTTATTTATTTGAAAAGATACGTTTTTCTATTTCAACTCGAACTAATAATGTCAACAATTCCACAATTTCAACTTTGCAAACTCGCAGGTCTTTCTTCGTTTTGAGTGTCAGAATATGGAATAGTTTACCAACTCAAATTAATAATATGTCTTATTTGAATGGCTTTCACCGCTCTTTAAAGAACCATCTCCTAAACCCTAACGTAGCTGTGCATTTTCACTCCATTTTTGTAAATTAGTTTTAATTGTTTATTGTTGGATTATTTTTGTAATTAATTAATGAATATTAATATAAATTTGTAATTTAATTAGTTAATTTTAAGATTCCATTAAGAGATTCCCTTCTCAAGGATTCTATTATTTAGAAATAAATTGAAATTGAAATTGAAATTTTCAAGATGTGGTGCGCTAACCGAGAATCAAACAGTTTTCTAAGGCAGACTGTCAAGTGTTCCTCGCATTGTGGAAAACAAATTCAGCTTACTTTTGTCGAAATTTCGAATCTTTGGAAAACCTATTCCACTGTCTGTATAATCAACGTAAAAAGTGGTAAGAATACGTGTGCGCTTCACATCTGGCTAAGAAAAACGTACACCCCACATATATACAGAGGATATGCTGGATGTTGAAGAGTGGGAGGAAGGTACGGTGAAACCATGTACTGCTACCCAGCGGCCACATGCTGGGCTTGAGGAAATTCCGACCACTGCGATAACAAACTATACCAGAGCCGCTGGAGAGGTACGAACTTATTATGCTGAAAGATTTGTCACAACTGACATTGTACAAAGGCAATTCAATATTACATCTTTATTTTTTTTTATAATAAACCCCATCTCACATGGCTGCCACTGCGACCTAAAAGATCTATTGCATCAGAAGGGTATGTTAGCCTCGGAGACGATGAGATGATATGTTCGGAAGTCTCATTGTCCTCTAGACAGAATTGACATTCAGTCTCTGGGCACAAGTTCATTTTTTTAGGATGATATCTCAGACGGCACCACAACTTACGAACTTTCTAATATTCTCCTTACTTAATAGTAGAATATGTTTTTAGGAGGAAATCTTTTGGACTGTCTTAAGCCCGTGACACTTTCCCAATGGTTCATACGAAGTTGTTGTTCCCAATCATTAATTAGCCTTAAAGCAGCAGCCCAATTGTCTTTGCAGTAGTGTTCTGGTCCTATGAACGCAGATTCTGATCCACCTGTAGCCAGATCGTCCGCAGATTCGTTGCATGGAGTGAGGAGAGTACCCCTCCTTGTGGGTAGCATTTAACTGCCGTCACAGACACTGATACACCATGAAAGGAGGAGGATATGATTCGACTTCCCAGCATAGGTCTAATCCATTGGTTCGTAGAATCTTTAATACCTTAACCACTGGTTGCCCTGGTAATCGCGTCGCCTCTTAATGTACGCAAATTGACTTGAGTGAACATATTTGAGTGACATATTTCTACCTGAACATCTATGAATCTTTCCATAATTTTAAGAACAAAAGATGTCAGACTGATGGGTCTGTATGATGTATGTAGTTCCATTGGCATACTGCCATTTTTGGGGATCAAATTCACATTAACTTGTATCCATGAGAAAGAAATGCGATCCCAGTTATAACTGTCCTTAAAGAAAGCAACAATAGGTAGTAGGTTGTCCATTACAATTGGTATAAGGGCTGGAAATATACCGTCACCACCAGGTGTTTTGAATGGTTTAAATGAGCCAATTGCCCACCTGACCTTAGGTTATTATTGCCACACATTCAGACAGCACATGTGTAATGTCCTATGCAGCATGCAGATCTCCGCAATATCTACAGATATCTGTATCCGCTAATCCGAGCCTCTTTGCATGTTTCCGCAGGAGACAGTGCCCTGTCAGAATTCCTGTTAATGTTTTGGGTTTAACAGTGCTCAGTTTTATTAACTCTATAGATCTTTTATTATCGAAAACTGAACCTTAGGTACCCTGTGTCCCTCAAGACTTTTCCACCTTAGATTGGCTTACCAGATGGTTTTTTCCTCCTTGCGTCCGGTAGTCGTATAGACACTATCAGCCCTGGATCTTTTCGAACCTTCTGTAAAAATCGCAATTTCGTTCGATCTGATTATTGCGTTTCTTTGCCAATCCTTCCTCTCCGGATATGTTATGTCATATGGAATGTGAAAGTAGACTAAGGAAGGGATTTTATCCGTTATAATTGGATTGTCTTGAAGTAGCTCCGATAGGATAATACCATGTCTATTACTCCTGAAGAGTCCAAAATAAGAGAGTCGTATAGCAATATTACCAGAAAGGTTTTTGATCTGTAAATCGAGCGGTGTAAGATGCAGAAGGGTTTTAAAAGCTACCGTTGGGGTGGTTCGGAGCACACCCTTAATGGCTATACTGGCCGTTCTCTGAACCGCCGCTAATTTTACGTATATCATTTTCTTTTTGGTTGCTTTCCAACATAAAAGTGAGCCGTATGTAAGTACGGGCCTAAAGACCTCCGTATATAGCCAGTGCAGAAAAGCAGATTTAAAGCCCCAAGCCTTTCCCTTCATTATTTTGCAGATAAAAAGAGCACTATACGCTTTGTTTATTCTTCCGCTACTTTAAGATTCCAATTCAGTTTCTTGTTCAGAATTACGCCGAGATACTTCGCACTGTCCGAAAGGGAAAATTCCACTCCATCTAGTTTTCGGAGCTTAAATTGCGGTATCTTGTATTACTGGTTCTACTAGCCAGTGCACAATAGCAGGTCTTAAGCCCCAAGTCTTTCCCATCGTTATTTTGCAGGTAAAAAGAGCACTATACGCTTTATTTATTCTTCCCGCTACTTTAAGATTCCAATTCAGTTTCTTGTTCAGAATTACGCCGAGATACTTCGCACTGTCCGAAAGGGAAAATTCCACTCTATCGAATTTTGGGAGCTTAAATTGTGGTATCTTATGAACAGATCCAGTTCCGTTTGGAAGGGTTTGCATTGAGCCCACAGTTTTTTTCCCAGTTGTTGGTCATCCTCAAAGCGACCTCCATAACCTCACTTAGGGTATTTAAATATTTTCTTTGCACTATTATGACCACGTCATCTGCATATGCCGTGGTACCATTTTCTAAATCTTTTTGAGGATGTGATTAATAACCAGGACCCACGAGAGTGGTGATATGCTTCCTCCTGGGGGGTTGCCCTGGTGACAGACATTCTTACTGAGCTTTCTCCAATGGAACAGTTTATTTACCTACTTGCAAGCATGTTGCAAACCCAATTTGTAATGCCCTGTTCGATTTTGGCGTTTTCTAAGGCGCTTTTAATGGCGCTACACTCCACGTTGTTGAAAGCTTCTGCTATGTCTAGGATAGCTGCCAACGTAAACTCACCGAAGTGTAGACGTTTTTCTATTTTTCCCAACACTTCGTGCAGGGCGGTTTCTGCAGATTTGCCTTTTATGTATGCATGCTGGGACTCAGTCAAAAAGCCAATTCTGCATCTATTCCTAATATCGATTTCCAACAATCGTTCTAGGGTCTTATGCAAAAAAGATGACAGACTTATCGATCTGAAATCTTTTGCTGTTTTATGTCCCTGTTTGCCTGCTTTGGGTATAAAGACCAATTTAACTTCTCTCCAAGCAACTGGTATGTACCTTATTTTTAGACTGTGCCTAAGAATTTCCTTCCTTGGCCATCCACAAACCACTTAAAGCCAGTTTCCTTAATTTTTTCTGAGGTAACTAGGAACGCTAACCTCTTTGAAGAGCATTTGCGTAATCTCGAAGCCTCATCGGCTACCTTAATTGACTCGCAGAACTTCTGCCATGAAGCCCTTTTTGACTTCCTTACTAACTTCTTGAACTATTTTTTACAATCATAGCACTCACCTCATATGCTGGCACTTCTATGAAGTATTCTAACCTCTTTGCACTGATTTCCCCGTTCCACCACTTTGGCTGAGCCCTTTTGGGCTTTCTGTTAGCCCAAAAGGCATTTCCGAACGCAATCATTAGTGCTTTACTGATATTTTCTACCACCCTATCTATGTTTACAATATCATCACAGGTGATCGAATGGGTATTCACCTGTGATGATATTGCCACTTCTGTAAATTTTTGTCCCAATCGGTCTTCCTAGGATTTCTTTGAAAACTACATGCCTTATTTTGAAAGTTAACATTGAAGCGATTTTTCTGACTTGCCAGGTCCATTAGCTTCTCCGAGATAACCTGCACAGAGTCGTATGGGAGATAGGCAGAGGTCACACATAGTCACGCTTATTTTGAGATTTGAATGAATCTCATATCGTTCTATTCATTCGAATGGACTTTTTGTATTTTGAGAATCGAACGAATAATGTTCATTTTGGCAAATGAATTTATTTTTCGAAATCAGCTGTTTCAAATCGTTTGACATTTCTCTTTATTATAGGGTGTCTTGTTTTGTTTAAAAATAGTTTTTCTTTAATTATTAAAATTATTTATATATTCTAAATATTTAACATTTGCCGCAAATAAATGGTACAAATTACAAAAACTATTAAGCTCACATATTTTTTTATTTAAAACTACTGAAATATCCACTGAGTTACATGTTTTCACTTAAAAATTTCCAGTTTAAGTATTAACTTTTACAATATATTTTTTTAATACAACTCTTAAACTGACTTTACATGTTGAAAGAGTTCAACAAGCAACAAATAAATTAAATGAAATAACAAAATATATTTAGTAGCAAGCTGCTCCGTCATCACAAAAATGGTCACCCTGCATTTGAATTTAGGCGAACCGAAACGTAAAAAACTAACAAAATTTGGTGGTCGACATTTGTTTTTTAAGTTTTCATTATTGATTAAAAAAGTTAAAAGAGTGATTTTAAAGAAATGGCAATTGTTTTAATTATTAAACATGAGGAGCAATTCTCTAGGAGAAGGATAATGGATAGATTAAATCCATTGGAGCTAGAAGATACCAAGTATGGTCCATTAATAAAATTGTGTATACTACTTAATATTTCTATCTATTCAAATATTTGTGAGGAATTTTCGTTTAAATAAAAATGCATTTAAATATATTTTGGATGAACTGAAGACGGAAGTTCAAGGAAAAACGTCTTTATCAATTCCTCCCATCATTATACTTGCGTCTACACTTAGCAGAAGGTGGTTATCAATTTAGAGTAGGGAAGGACAGAAACATAAGACTTTCACAATCATCTGTATCAAAGTGTATAAAAACAACCCTGTCAAAGTTAGAAGAGAAGCTTTGTTCCTCATGGGTAAACTTCAAAATAAACGATGATGAGAAGGAAGAAATGAAACTTCATTTCTATCAAAAATATGGATTTCCTGAGGTAATTGCCTGTGTTGATGGTACTCATGATGCCATCAAATCCCCTTGCCAGAAAAGAGAAATAGGGTTAACGTAATAATTGTAAGGCTGTCAGCTAAATTGTTTTTTTGAATGGGTTATCTCACAGATACATTTTCTTTATTCTAACAGATCTGGGAAGTGGCGCCGTCTTGCTGAAACCAAATGTCGCCGAGATCACGAGCTTCAATTTTAAGCATCAAATAGTCGGTTATCATGGCACGATAACGGTCGCCATTGACGGTTACGTTCGCACCGGCATAATTTTTAAAGAAATGATGATTCCACCGGCCCACAAACCACACGAAACCGTTGTTTTTTCTAGATGAAGTGGCAGTTCTTCAATCTCTTCAGGTTGCTCTCTTCGAATCGACTCTCTACGGTCTTCGTGTACACTCTCAGCTACGGCCGCTATATTTTCTTCACAGCGTGCTGGACGTGGTCTATTCGGTCGAATATTATCCAATAATGAATGCTGGGTCTCAAAATGGGTGATGGTGCTGCGAATAGTACGCTCAGTAGGCCAATTATGTTGACCATAAGTTGAGCGAAGTGCACGAAACACATTCCTCACAGAACGTGAATTTTCATAATAAAGTTGAACAATTTGTAAACGTTGTTCACGCGTTAGTCTTTCCATTATGAAATGCCAAACAATACTAAACAAAAATAACATGACAGCATAACACGACTCACACGTGATCTGTCAAAAAATGCTATTGAAAAAAGTATCTCAACTTGGATCACCCGTTATATGCATCCTATCCTCGCGCAAGGAATGCTGTTGTAGTGTGGAAAGTGTCTAGTGTCCGAAATTACCTTTTGGAACAGTACGCTGGAGGAACATAAACAAATTCCTGGCTTCTTGGTGTGAAATTTAATTTAATCAAAGTCAACACTACAAATGTAACAAATGATGCAGGATATCCATTGGAACCCTGGGTTATGACACTATACCGCACACCAGCAAGTGGAAGTCCTGGGAGCAAGTTCATACATTCAGCACTCTAAGGCATGCAATATAAATGAGCGAATTATGGGCTTACTAGAAAATAGATTCAGGTGTTGTCTGAAAGCTAGACAATTGCATTATTCGGCGGTAAAAGCCGCACACATAGTAAATGTTTGTGCGGCTTTGCACAACATATGCATTCATTTCAGAGTGTCAGACAATGCTGAAATCGAAACTCGTTCCGAAAATATATTTGCTGATGCTGAGCACGCTGATATTGAGGACAGCAATACATACATCCATGAAGCACGAAACACACGAGAACGAATCGCTGGATTATTTTTATTTCTTGTAATTCTTTTATTGTATTTATTTTATAAATAATATCACATTGATTGAAATAAACAAAGCATAACAAAAATACAAAAAACAATAAACATAACAATTGTAAACTTGAATAATAAAAAAAAATTAAACAAACTTCAGCCTTTTGCAGTTTTTCATAAATTTACCTCAGAAGTCAGAACCTGTACAGAAATTTTAATTTTAATTTTTAACTAAATAAGATAACTTACTCAATCATATGCTAGCTTCCGTTTAATTTCCTCAAGTTGCACTTCCAGCAATTTCTTCTTAAGGTTTAGCTTCCCATGCATAATGCATAATACTCTCTATGGCGAGTTTATGTCGACTTTGCTCTTCGTAGCTTCTTTTGTTACGGTCATCCGCCTTCTCCAAACACCTATTTAGACGGTCCTTTTACGACCCCGTCAGGTTTTGAGGACATTGCTGAGAAAAAAACTTCCTGTACCTCATTTTGCTGCAGCAGAATCTCAACAGGATTGTCTTTTTTGATTTTTTGCGACAAGGTTCTGGCTGCTCCTCCTGGCTGCCAATTGCTGCATCCGGTTCTCTTTTTTCTGCAGGCAATTATATCATCGAGCTGTTACTTACCGCGGCTGATGTGGAAGGGGATGGTATCATCCAAGCATCTCTTAGGGCGCATGATGTTGACGGTGATGGAGTTGCTGCTGTCTCACATCTTGACGCCTGCGTAATGCCATAGATCCTTGCAGATATGCACGTAACTGATTGGCTTAATTATGTTATCTTTGAAACAGCCTCTTCAAATTGTGAAAGTGTCACAAGATTATAATCGTTACATCCTGACTGCTTTCTCTTTTTCTCATTCTCCACCAGCTTCTTCTTCGTTTTATCAGCCCAAACCTAAAAAATAATAATTAAATAGTCAATCTATACAAGCCTAATCATTTCTAACCTTTTTCCAAGTAGACCCATCTTTGCTGGGAGGACCGTAGCTATTCAATTTCGCCGCTGTATCCCGCAAAAACCTATCAGTATCTAATCAGTTTGAAGAGAATCCCTTAGCTATTTCAGGATTTTCTTTCATCAAAGCAATTAACACCTCATTCTGCTACTGGTTTGTCCAATTGGAATGTGACCTACATATATAAACAAATATGTAATTAAACTCAGATTAATTTATTTACGTTTTCCCTTTATTTTTCTCAATTTTAATTACAATTGAGGTATAACTATACTTACATTTTTGTAAATATGTGTAATTTTGAAAATTTAACTGTTTTATTTGCTGTTTTAAATCTTAGCGCCTAGAAAATGCACACGACTAACTTCTGGCATTTGTGTCGAACGATTCGAATCTCAAAATGCACTCAATATTCGAATGATAAATTAACTTTCGATAGATAAAGTGAATTTTCTTTTCGTTCGAATGTCAAAATACAAATTCTTCAAGTTCGAATAACTTTCGAACGAATTCGAATGTCAAAATAGGGCTCTCGCATGTTGGTACCGTCAGGTTCCCTTGTGCTGTAATTATTCACAAAAATATCTTTATCTTTTGCCTTGTAGAACAACTTATAACTCTTTACCCGGAGTCCCTGAATCTCGTAGTTCTTATTGATCCAGGGCTCTTGTACTAGTACGGCTGTAACGTCCTGTTTGGTGATATATTCCATCAGACAGCCCCTCGCTGCCCTACTGTGATGCATATTTACCTGCAGCATCTTGAGGGATTCTTCCTCTTCGATGGTTGACGGTTTGACCATCAAACTCCCCATACTGTATCTCACCATAGCCTTTCCTTTCCCAAGGTATGGTAAGCATTCCCTATTTAGGGACATCAGGAGGTGCTGTCCGTATTGCCGTCTAGGCCCCGTTTTGAGGACTCTCCACGTATCGGCTTTAAGCTCCCGATTTTGGACCTGGAGAACTTCAAGGAGCTTTTCTTGGTGCGTGTACGGACACGGAACCCATACCCATGCAGTTGGCAGAGTGTACTTAGCCAACTCTGCCACCCTGGTGCATTTGACCTTAATACCCTGCCAAGCGTCGCACACTGTTGTCAACTTCCAGAACTCGTCAAATCAGTTTCCCTATTTTCGGACACTTGTGTTGGTCAAAACCGTAACCAAAATGTTGCTGTTATTATTCTGTACTGTCTACAAGAAGATTCGATTCAAGTTCAAGAGATTGAATAAAATGTTCTTGAATCGGACCACTCGATGATGGACTGCGACAGCATGCATGGTGCAATTGGGTCACGAAAAACTAAGCCTCAGTTTACACAATGCATGACTG
Organism: Ferdinandea cuprea; assembly: GCA_963576555.1. NCBI lineage: Eukaryota > Metazoa > Arthropoda > Insecta > Diptera > Syrphidae > Ferdinandea > Ferdinandea cuprea. Next base: position 100,537,919 of record OY754958.1, on the reverse strand, counting down.
GCTAAATATATTTCGTCTTGCTCGCTCCAAAAGAGGTAAAAAGAAAAATAGCCAATATAAAGTTACTGAGTAATAGTTTGACAAATTCCTTAACATTTCAACATTAGTCAAAGCAAAACTTAAAAACGTAAATGTTGATACCGAGGGAAGAAAAGTAAATTTGCTTGAAGTAATAAGCTTGAAGTATTGCAAGGGTTGCCCAGGCAACCTGCAATACCGATATGACCATCAAAGCCCTTGTGCAACTACAATTGTCAGTTCAAGAGGAAGACCTAAAAACGCTCAATAAGAAACACTACGAAATAAGCCACTTCCAATAACGTCCCAAAAAAAGAGATTTTTTGCGTTTGTGTGACAAAAGAGTAATTCCAGAAGAATTTTTATGAATGGTACAGATCGCTTCCATTATACACACTTCCATTAACAGCCCGGATTCCTGAGGCAGTAATTGAAAGTAGCAACGAAGATGAGTAAGACGTTCTTCAACAGGTTGCTTATTTTAACTTCAAGAAGTTTTATAATTTAAATTCTTATTTTTTTTTAAAAAAACTTTTGAATAACTACGAAAAGTATATATTTAAACTTTTAGCTTAGAGACTGAATCGGTGTAGTGTGCTGCATTTAGTTTATTTTTCCTAAACACTTAAACTGTTTTTTTCTTATCAGTGTAACGACTTTAATAATCAAAATGTTAAAATGAATACCTTAGTTTTCATGTTTTTACTTTCAGAGAAAAATATTTTATACGTCAATGGTTATGCAACGTTACTTCTACAATTAAAACATAAGCTCTTGCAATTACAACCATTTTTGGATTTATAATATTGATTACAATATCAAAGTAAGTTTCACTTTAAAAATCAAACACCGATTTGTATGTACATATGTATATATTTTTATATTTGTCTTACGGGTTTAGGTGTTTTCTTTTTTTTTGTAAACTTGGTATAATTTGGCTAAATTTATATGTCTCTCAATATTTTTTCCTAAAGTTGGCTCTAAAATAGTGACATTCTATTGTAAGCAAACTATATATGAGGTCATGATTACTTCCAATAACGGTGTGATTTTTTTTGTTTGTATTTATTCATTTTGTTAACGATTTAGGTATACCATTATTTAAATTGATAAGAAGTAGTAAATCCATGTCTTATTTATAAAATACCTGTTAATAAAAAACTTCTTACAAACTTGGGATGTTACGCTATTGATTTGCTGAGTCCACAGCTTTGGATTCTTCTTCCGTTTTTTGGAAGATACCGTCATCTGTCAAAGTGAAAAGTTTTCAGTATACTCTGCCATTTAATCATGGAAAAACTTACAAACGCAAATGGCAAAGGCCTATTTATCGATTACAATAAAAACTTTGAATAGCTGATGCAAATTTAAGTATTTTATTCGATTTTTAAAAAAACTGCGCTTAAAAAATCACTCGTTATTTAATTTGTTTTAATGTTTAAAAAAAAGAATATATTACAACACACAAATCATATTTTAAATTTTATTACAAAGCGGTAAAAAGTGTGATATACTGAAATCTGAAGATTCCACTGAAATATTTCGAACCCTCCTTAAAGCATTCAGACCGAATACTATCTGGGTTCAGTTTAACGTTTCAGTCAGACAACGAATTAATACCGATTAATAAAAGTATTTCAATATACATTTTCCAATCAAATTTAATGTATGACTTTAGCTCCAAACTAATTTAAACTCAGGTTCACAATGTATAACAGGTTTATAAATTTATACTTGTCAGCACCAGTGGATGGCTATAGCGAGGTTTAAAAAAGATTGATACCACCGTCAAAATGTTTGACATTTCTCGCGTCCATTTAGCCTTGGTTGAATTCTCCAAAATTTACAATTTTGTATGGCAATATAAAATATTTATTAGTGAATTAAACTTCTCGTAGGTATTCGATGTAATGTTATTGAATGTGCGATTTATTTAGTTTTCCGGTTTTAACCACTGAGCATAATATTTGGGTAACCCATCATTGGATATTCAACATAATACTTTGCGAATCAATTCTTAGACGCAATGTATGTTGCGGGTAGGTCCAATGAGTTTAAAAACTATGTTTGATAATTGATCATTTCGGTCTATTACTTTATCAGTAGCTTAGTGGCTCATCTCATTCTAAATCATCATACAGAAATATATATTTTGTTAAAAGCTACTTCATTATAAATATGAGTTGTGAAGTCTAGAGTAAGATTTTCTCGTATTTTTCATAATGCGTTCCCTTCCACTTCCTTACGGTCTTTTCCGTTATAAGATAATATAATGTGCGGCGTCCCTTATGTTATCCGAATATATTTATTAATAACATTAAATACACACTCAAAAAAATTGATAATTTATTATATTATATAATTTATAAAATATACATTAAAAAAACAATAATCGAAAATTATCTTCTTCCCAGCAACATAGCAACCCTTTGCTTTCTTCACCAAAGAGTAAAGGGGAGCAAAAAAAAGGATTACCTAGAGAATAGGGACAAAAAAGACAGCTTATATCCCCACGGCTAAATGGCACATTTAAATTTGGCAAGAAACTCCGCTGCTCGAGTTCTTCAACCGCATTTGCGGTGAGTTTGCGCATTGAGTCGTAGACTACACCAACCATCGCGCGTTGAGCAACGTTGTTCAACACACTTATCAACTGACATAGACGTCACAGCTTTGATTGTTAGATTTAATTTTTATTTATTTTGATTCATTCGGCTAAGTTTATTTTAAAAGAAAAAAAAAAGCGCGTATGCCATGTTGATCAAAATGTGGTTAGTTTATCAATGGCGGCTCTTCAACTCGTTTTGGCATGCAATTTGACCGCACTCAACTCAATTCTTCGTTGGAATTAAAAAAGTTGAGCAACGCATTGAACAGATAGTGTTTTGCACATTATTTTGAATTGGTTGATCAACGCGATGCGCAACCATATTCAGCGGGCAACAGGGGCTCGTCCACTACCCGTACACTTGTTGACCAACGCATTGAGCAACGATAAAAAACCATCTCCAACGCATTGGTTGAAAAAAGTTTTGAGCCTCGTACATTAGAATTGAATGCGTTGAACATGAAATTGGTAGTGGACTCTACGTCTTTTAATAATTGATTGCACAAGCTAAATGAATACTGAGCGTCACACAATCTTTTTACAAGGAATTGTGAAACCTTTAGAAAATACTTCACGACGATTTTTTATGTAAATTAGAAATTAAAACGAGATGAATATTATATTTTTACTTCGTTCGGTCGATCGATTGGCATTGGTAATAAATTAAATTTTTTAACTTTTTGGAACGACTTGTTTCATATTTATTCAAACACATAAAAGGACAAATCGGACATTATACACAATAATACACACATGGGAGCTAGTTCCTATTTACACAATTAACAAAGGCTGAGTAAAAAGAACGACTCATCAGATTACGTTGACCGTGAACCCGAGTTTTCTGAATATGAAGACAAATATTTTCGCGCACTTTCGATTTTTCTGATGTGGTAAATTGCCTGAAGGATGAGTCAGTTGAAAATGTCGAAGAAATACAAAGTACTTCATCCTCAGAATATGTTACGACATCTAAACCTTCCAATTTGGTTCATCTTCCAAAGATTACAGTACCTCATTTTACAGGGGACTATAAGGACTGGCCTGCGTTTCGTGACTTATCCACCCCAAACAGTTGTTTCCAATATAACCATCACGTGTACTTAAAAACTGCATTAACTTAAATATTTTCTTCATGGCGATGCAGCAAAAATTATTAAATATGTTTCATGTTCAAATCAGAACTATATTGAGGCCTGGGATCGTTTAGAAAAACGCTAGGATAAAAAAAACTTAATTGTGCCGAATATTCATACGCTTCGCAAAATATCTGATGGAGCAGATGAGGCAGTCCGGGGACTCAATGCATTCGATTCAAATCGACGCGACCCATGGCTGATTTATCTCTTGACGCAAAAGCTAGACCATGAGAAAAAACAAGCTTGGGCTGAAGAAGTGTTTTCCAATCCTGAATGCACCATTGATTAACCCATGGAATTTCCCAGAGACCGTTGCACTTGTCTTGAGTCCTGTCTCTCAGCTTCTTCTCGTTCAAACCAAACCAGCAGTAAAATTTTAGCTACAGTGCGATCACACTTAGTAGAACCTTCACAAACTTGCCCAAAATTGCCCAAGACTTTTCTACAGAAGCAATCGATCCCACTCCACAAGTAGAACTTGAACAACAATTTTCCGAAACTCCCGTTGTCGCAACTCAAGCTTTGGAATCCAAACATCGTTTCTCAACAATATTTCCTACCGCTCCGGCACAAATACAGAATAAACAAGTTTACTCCTTGTTTATTATGAATTTATTAAATTGTTTGAATCCTACTTGACTCAGGACCTCAAGCATCGTTCAAAACCGAGCAAGTTGCTCAAACTTGGGATCGCCAAACGATCTCCTGTTCCGATACTAGGAATTGCCTCCACATCAACTGGAGTAACCAACGTTGAAGCTAATTGTTACGTTTTGCCAAAGGTTTCGTCCAATCTTCCTTCTTTCGCCCTTGATTACATACCTTCCAACAAGTTTCCTATCGATTTGGCTGATCCTCATTTCTACTCAACTGGTCCCATCGATATTCTGCAAGGTGCTGACAAGTTCTTCAGCATCATAAAGGAAGCAGGGAAAAAAGATTATCGAGGAGGCTTAATATCAATTTCAACTGTTTTCGGTTGGGTAAAAGCGGTTGGTGATTCAGATGTTTCGTCCCCAGTTTCTGAGGTAAACGCTTACTGCACAGTTATGGAAGTTATAGGATATATCAAATAAACCACCACTGGTAAATACGAGGTGCAGTTGCGTTTTAAACCATCAGTCCTGATCAACTTTGGAAATTCATTTACCACCGCACTGAAACGTTTTCATTCAATTGAGCGGAAACATAGTTCAAACTACGATCTAAGGGCTTAATACTCTTTTTTTTATCGAGGAATATTTGGTACTTGGGCATATGGAAAAAATTTCGCACAGTGAAGTACTTCAAACCACAAATCAAACCTATTATTAGCTTCCGCACCATGCCGTGTTTAAAAACGACAGATGTACGACCAAAATACGGGTTGTATTTGATTCATCGGCGATGAATGACTCAAAGTCATTAAAATAACCGTTACATGTTGGCCCTACTACTCAAGATGATATATTCTCAATTTGCTTGCGATCTCGGCAGCATAAGTATTTAATCACCTGTGACATTAAGACCATGTATAGGCAAATCTGGGTTTTACGCGATCATACACATTTTCAGAGTATTCCTTGGCATGTAAAACCAGAAGATATTCTACGTCATTATCGACTTCTCACAGTTACGTACGGAACTTCGGCTGCGTCGCAGTATGAGTCTTACAGCAGCTGGCTGCAGACTCAGCAATTTCACATCCTCTTACATCTGCAACAATCATGGACAATATTTACGTAGAAGACGTCATAACAGCGACAGTTGACATTGATGGGGTCATTGCACTTCGAACGGAATTGGTTGATGTCTTAAAATCTGCGGGCATCAATATACGTAAATGGACAACAAACTGTTGGCCACTGCTAATCTCGCTACCTGAAGATCAACGAGAACTTTCAAGAATCAAATTCAATTAAGATTGAACATCAAACACTTGTATTACAAAACGACAAATTTTATCGGCCGCATCTCGCATATTTTACCCTCTGGGATTTCTCTCGCCTATTATCATCGCAATAAAAGTAATGTTTCAGGAGCTTTGGAGAAAACAACTTAAATACGACGAGGAAGTGCAGGAAAATGCAGCAAAGCAGTGGACCACTATTCGAAATGAATTGCCCCTTATCGAATCGATCTCTATTTCCAGTTTGATAGTTCACAACAAGGAGACCTGGGAACTACACGGCTTTTGTGATGCTTCTTTGGATGCTTACGCTGCAGTTTGTTTACATTTCGAAGCATAGCATAGAAGTGTATTGTGTTTGGGCACTCACTCTGGTCCTACTCCCTATCGTTTGCTGCTGCCTTGCTTGGCTATAGCAAGTGCCGTATGTTTTTGCGTGTAGGGTATCATTTGGCGAATAGCGGGTCGCGTTGTGTAGGTTTTGTTGGTAGACCAATGCAATTCATTGTGTGGGCATAATACATGCAGTGATTTGTTTTGGAAAGCTGACGTCAGGATCTACACGGTACGGCCTAGCTTAGTCTGCGTCGGAGTTGAGTTTTTTGTGTTTTTTTTTTTGTTATGCGTAGGAATTTTAGAGTGGACGTGAGTAACATTCGTGGGTTGAGATCCAATTTTTTTCATTGTACGCCCATGCGATTCACAATAAACCAGCTGTTTTGGCACTAGGTGAAACGCAGGTCAGCATAGATTCCGATTTAACGGAATTTAGTCTACCTGCATATAACTTTGTGCCATTATTCTTTTCCCATGGTGGTATCGCCGTTTATATACGTAGTGATGTAGCCTACCAACTTCTACCTCAACATGGCCAACGTTCCAATCCGGAATATGAAAATTGCATGTCCGTAGGCAATTAATTCACTACTGTTTTATTTACAGAAACCCTAACCAAGACAGGCATTCAACTTATAATGTGTTTGATGCACTGTCTGATTCCATCACCAGAATTGTAACCCATTATCCTCGTACTGAAATCGTCATTGCGGGCGATTTTAATATACACAATTCAAGTTGGCTTCGACATTCTGGACAGACAACACCCGAAGGAAGGTATGTTGAGATCTTTGCTGAGGTTTGCCGACACGGATACCGGCCATTAGCGGTCAAAACGCCAACACTCTGGACTTGTTTCTTACCTCTCATCCTGATACATACATTTTAAATGTATTATTGCCTCTAGGTTCGTCAGACCATTGTATCATATCGGCAAATTTCTCGTACTCCAGACACAAAGTTAAAGAACAAGCTCCTAAAAGACGCGTATGGCAATACGAGAAAGCCAATTGGGAAGCTCTAAACAGTTTCTGCTCATTTTGCAGCTAGCTGAACGCTCACAGATTGTGCTTTATCTCCCCCCATACTCGAGCGCATAGAACACATGGGACAAACCCACTTCCGCACCCGTACTGTGGTAAAAGTAGTGCAAGATCTCAACATTCACAAATCCGCTGGCCCAGATGGTATTTCCCCTATCGTTCTGAAGAGGTGGTCTTTCACGCTGGCAAAACCACTGCGTAAGCTTTTCAGCGTTGCCATCGCTGATAAACCGCCAGCTTATGAAATATATCGAATCCCGAAAACTTCTTAATGACCGGCAGCACGGTTTTCGCAACAACAGGTCCACTGGTGATTTGATGACATATCTAACCGAAAAGTGGAACCAATCTATTCACCATGGTGGTGAAAGCAAGGTCATTGCGCTTGATATTTCAAAGGCATTTGACAGAGTTTGACATCAAACTCTCTTGTCGAAAATGCGTGCATTTGGGATCGATGTTACCTTTATTCAATGGGTTAGAAATTACCATTCGGAACGTTCAATACAAGTTGTTTTGGACGGTTTCAAGTCTGCAACTCACCAAATAAATGCTGGTGTCCCTCAAGGCTCTGTTTTGTCTCCGACTCTCTTTCTCATTTTTATCAATGACCTCCTGTCTGTCACTTCTAATCCAATCCATTCCTTTGCTGATGACAGTACCCTCAGCTTTACATATTCGTTTCCTGGGCAACGCCCCTTATCTTCGGGCGTTGAACTGGAACGACAACGTATGTTAAGCTCATTGAATTCCGATTTTGACAGCATACTTAAATGGGGTAAAACCAACAGAGTCCAATTTAATGCTTCTAAAACGCAATGCTGTCTGCTGTCATTGTAGCGAACCCCTAATTCTTTGACATTATCCATGAATGGCACTTGCATCGCTGAAACCGAACGACTTTCAATTCTCGGTATGTGTGTTAATGACAACCTTCGTTGGAATGACCACATATTTGATGTCGCCAAGAACGCAGCGAAATGTCTAGGCTAGAATCTACAAGACGTATATTCGCCCAAAACTTGAGTACAACGCTCATATCTGGTCTGGTGCACTAATAACATATTTTTAGCTACTTGACAAGATCCAAAAACGTGCGATAAAACTTATTGGCGATCGAGACATCGCGAGACATCGTAATCACTTGACTCTCTTAGTCATCGTCGTAATGTCTCCTGCCTGTCATTGTTTTATCGGTATTTCCATTACAAGTGCTCAAATGAAATAGCCAGTTGCATTTCACCCCTACAGCAATGCAACCGCAATACTCGCCATGCGAGGAATGCACATCAGTTTACCCTTAAGCCTGTTTTCGGACGTACTGTGAAAAATAAAGATTCCTTTCTCAACCGTACAATACGAATATGAAATGCTCTACCACGCTCCGTTTTTCCTTTGCATTATAATTTACAAACATTTTAAACCAACGTGCATCGGTTTCTCCCTTTCTCTAATCCTTCATTTCCCTAATGCCCGCACTGTGTCACTTCATTATAAGTGTATCCAAAGTCCCTTTAGTTCGCGTACATTATAAAACAAAAGCTCCCGTAAGGTTCTAGCACTCGCAATACTTGAAATCTGCGGAGCCTTGCTACTAGCACGCCTTATCAACAAAATTAAGACTTCTTTGCAGGAACTAGGTGTTCGGATATATGCCTGCCACACGAGCAATATCACCATCTATGTTGACAGAATCAGTGCTATGGTGGAATGGACCACTGGCTGGGAAAGCAGTGAGATCAATGGAAGTCATCTACCTTCAACACGCACGTTATTGATTCCACTTAACTCGAAGAACGAAAGTTACCCAACGCAAAGGTTTTTCATGAAATTACTTTGCAAAAATTACTCTGTTCAAGTACTTTAGCTGGCTTAAATGTATACCTGTTGTTGCCTATATACTTCGTTTCCACAATAATTGTCTTCCAATCAAATTTGCTCAAAGACGTGAACCCATTTCGTCTAACGAAATATCATTTGCGACGACTCAAATAAACGAAGGTGCTCAGCTTTCAACATTTCAAGAAAATATTGCTGCCCTTAAAGACAAAATGGAACTACCTACAAAAAAAAATTACTCCGATGGTATGCTTCGAGTTGGTGGTCGCCTAGAGCACTCAATTTTAACCGACTCCAAAAAGCACCCCATCATATTAAGTAACTCACATCCGATCGCGAAGATTATAGTCGAACACACACACAAACAATTCCTGGAACGTCGCTTTTCTTCGCCTTAATAAAACAACGGTTCTACATACTTGGACGTAGAAATCTCGCATGAAAGGTGGTGCATAATTGTGTCATCTGTTTTCGTCAGCTAATCAGTTCATGGGGAATCTACCGGGAGAACGAATTTGCTATTCACGTCTTTTTAGCAGAAATGGCTGCGAATATAAAAATAATAACGAACCCCAAGTTCGTAAAGGCATATATAGCCCTCTTTGTATGTTTTAGGTCGACGGCCATACACCTGGAGCGTGTTGGTGACTTGTCTTTAAACGCTTTTCTCGTTATATTGGATCGCTTTGTCGCCAGTAGCGGTAAGCCGTGTGAGATATGGAGCGACAGTGGCACCAATTTTCGTGGATCTAAAAGGATTCTTAGTGAACTGCATGATGAGCTACGCACTCAACAGCGTAAGAGCATCATCATCGACCATTTGTCAACTTGTGGGAATCAGGTTCAAAAACGCCCGAAATGGCAAAAGCAGAAACCAAATTTACAGGTTGATGATGTCGTTCTTCTGAGGGAACCCAACCTTCCACCTTTACGTTGGATTATTGGACGATATCTGCAGAGTAGTGGCCGTTTATACAAATTATGGAGAATACGTGAGACCAACAATAAAGGTTGCCCCATTGGCATTTTCTGAAAGGCCATAGGCTTTCAGGGGGGTCTGGATGTCTTGGATTATTCTTAATGCATATTATACACAATCAAATTAATTAATTTCCTGTGTTTTATGATGCGCTATGTACGCTAATGCACCCTAACGGTAACCAACTCATATTTGTTAATTATCTTTGGTAGTTCTTTCGTTAAGTTGCTGTCTCTAACAGTTTTCATATTGTACTTACAAGTAATGTTATTCCACTAACGTTTTGGAACGACTAGTTTCATTTTGATTGAAACACACAAATGTACAAATCGGACTTAATACACAACACACAAGCTAGTTCCTATTCACACAATTAACAAAGGTAATTGAGTACACAACACATACAAATTAACATCATTATCAAACACAATTGTAAACACATTAACAGTACAAGTACACTACACATACACATTAACATCGTTATAAAACACATTTATAATGACACATAATGTACCAATCATAAATACACAATTATAAATACAATCAAACACAATTGAATATAAAACTAAAGGGTGATTTTTTAGCTGGTTTGGTTTTGGCAACACTGGTTTTGACAGCTGACGTGTGTTTAGTACCTTGTGTCACTGTCAAACAGCTTCAGTTTGGTTTGCAATTTAACCATGGATCGTCTTACAAATGAACAACGCTTGCAAATTATTGAATCGTGCTCGGTTCGAAATGTTCATCGCGCGCTGCTTCCATTTTATGATCGGCATTCTCGACCTTCTGAGCAGTCTATTCGGAAGATTGTGACCAAATTTCGCACCAAATTTACTTTGTTGGACATTAAACCACCAACACGTTTACGTACTGTGCGTATTGAAGAAAATATTGCGGCCGTATCAGCTAGTGTGACAGAAGACCGCGAAATGTCGATTCGGCGCCGTTCCCAGCAGTTAGGCCTTTGTTACAGCACTACGTGGAAAATTTTGCGGAAGGATTTGGGCGTAAAGCCTTTTAAGATACAGCTGGTGCAAGAACTAAAGCCAGGCGACCTACCACAACGCCGAATTTTTGGTGAATGGGCTCTTGGAAAGCTGGCCGAGGATCCGCTTTTTTATCGAAAAATTGTGTTCAGCGATGAGGCTCATTGTTGGTTGAATGGGTACGTAAATAAGCAAAATTGCCGCATTTGGAGTGAAGATCAGCCAGAAGCATTGCAACAGCTACCAATGCATCCCGAAAAAGCCACCGTTTGGTGCGGTTTATGGGCCGGCGGCATTATTGGGCCATATTTCTTCAAAGATGATGCGAATCGCAGCGTTACTGTCAATGGTGAACGCTACCGAGCGATGATAACAAACTTTTTTTTGCCCGAAATGGAAGTTCTTGACTTGCATGATATGTGGTTTCAACAAGACGGTGCCACATGCCACACAGCACGCGAAACAATGGCGCAATTGCGAGGCGAGTTTGGTGAACAGTTAATTTCACGTTTCGGGCCGGTCAATTGGCCGCCTAGATCGTGCGATTTGACACCATTAGATTATTTTTTGTTTGGGTATGCCAAGGCTAATGTGTATAGGGACAAGCCCGCTTCGATTGACGCACTGGAAGCCAACATCCATGCATTCATTCGTGAGATACCGGCCGATATGTGTGAAAGAGTATGCCAAAATTGGACTCAGCGGATGGGCTACCTGAGACGCAGCCGCGGTCAACATTTGCATGAAATTATCTTTAAACATTAAATTGCAAGGTTCAAACTATCGACTCAAATAAATAATTCATTCATTTTTTCGAATTTTTTGTGTTTTTTTTTTAAAAAAGTTCTAAACCTCTTAAAAAATCGCCCTTTATTAACTGATCAAAAATAAAAATTACATCTAAAACACACATTCCTAACACCATACGCTAATGTAACCCTATTAACGTTGCCTTTCTTCAAACCTAGACATAAATTTTCTAAGATTGTCTAACCGTTCCTTGATATAATTGAGCGTGAAGCTCCTAAATCTAATTAACTTATCAAGTTAATCTCAAAAATGCTGACGCTAAGGTATGGATATGGAAATTCAAATTCCCCTCAAGTGTGAAACCTTACTAGACCTCGGCCAAGATGTTACCAGCCGGCGACTTTGCAAAATACTTCATCGGCGCACTCGTCCTGCCGACTCGAGAGTTGAAGCATCTTAATGGTTTCGGTACTGCTGCCAGTTGAGTCTAGTTGAATGGTCCCAAATTCTTTTAAAGAACAGCAAGCTTTACTCGTTTGGACCAAGGTTCTGATAACATTTTTAACATATTTGGTACACACCAATTTCACCTGTCTCTGTGTATGTCACCTGACTTCATCTATGAGAAGGCCATTATACTTATGTTGGAAATAAGTTGCTACATACCTTTGTGATTGGGTGAGTGGCGATGGTGGTACTAGACTTACTAATACCCTGGATGGGCACTGTTTATAAGATTCTGTTTGGTCTTCATTGCTGAATTCGAGTTTGCGTGTCAGACCTTCTAATTGACCTCTCTATTTTGGTTTCTCGCACTCTTCTTCTTTACCTTCCGCTCGAGCTCTTTCGATGCCGTCATTCCATGCCATGGCTCTTCTCAGGTGCCATTCGATTTTAGTAACGATCTTTTCCTTAATTCAAACATATTTGCGGCTCTGAACGACTTCCTCATATCCGTAACCGTAATTCTCGATACCCCGCATATTCATCTCAAAGTACAACTCCTCCTGGAATAACCTGTTTATATCCAAACAATTTGTTTCAACAAATCTGTGGTATAATTAAATCTTATTTACCAGCCAGCTAAACTATCGACAAAGAAAGCGGCTAACCCAGACTTATATCGAAACTAATTACTTAAGCCGACAAATCTCCAAATGGAAACAACTCTTAATAAAACAAAAAACAAACGATTCACGACAAACCGATTTTAAACAAAAAAATTCAGCGGAAAACCTTTGTATTTATTAAATAAAAAAAACCTTGAGAATATTTGTTCAACCTAATCAACGCGAATCGATTGATAGAACTGGACCGAAAATCAACTCTTCATACATACACAATCTATTTCAAAAATTCCCTAAACACAAATGAAATCTTTAACAAAAGCAAAAAGAATTAAAAAAACAAATTTAACAAATTAAACTATGAAGAACGATCAAAATTAACTTAAACAACATCAAGAAAAATAAAGTGCACGAAGTGCGAGTCAATCAAAATGAAAACATTTGATCACATATCTACCAAATTTACTTAAATCATTTATTTAGATTTGAAAAATAAGATTTTTAAAAAATAGGAATCCCTTCATTGTGCGATGTTGGCGGTTTTATTAACTGCCGTTATTGCGGTATTTTCATTTCAATGATATTTGGATATAATGATTACTTGAATCAAAAGTACAAAAAAAATTAAAAATCCGTGAAACAATTTTCTTTAATATATGTGATAAGTGATTTTTACAGAAAAAGTTTTTAGTTATTTCTACTTGTCAATTTTAAAAACGACACAAAAGTATGTCATTCGTCAACTTCAAATTGACAAGTGAAAATAGCTTAAATGTCTTTGAATTGACCAACATTGTATGTCAATACTTGACAATAAATTTGCATGACAAGTTGAAATAGTGGAATTGGAATTGGCAAACAAAATGTCACTCTATCATAAATTGACAAATTATATGAATTGACGTGCTGTTTTAAATAAATAATTTACATAAATTAAAATAATGAACTCCCTCATGGTATGATATTTATGTATTTTAAAATTTTATTTATTTTCAATGCATGTATGTAGTTGTGAGCCACGCATCACAGCTCTATACTGCTATTCTAGTTCTCCTTCGGTCAATGAATAATTTTGAATCTTTCTCGCACTTCAACTCCATTTTTGCTATTAACAGTGCCTGCCACGATTTATAAGATTTGTAAACTTGTTTTGTTTACCAAAAACTTCGCGCCAATTTCCTTCCGAAATTTCGACATCGCGTTCTTCGATCGACCTCTATGGCAGTCACTTTATTTCGCGTTACCAAAAAATTATGTAACACTCAAATGCCAATTTTTATACATCTGCCTACGGATATGTCTATATTTCTTCGAAGAAATAATTCTTTTTCGTTTTAACATTGCTGTTCAATTTTACATAAATAAAATCGACAATTATATACTAACGTTTCTATTCTCGCACAACATTTTTAAAACAATCTATTTATTTTTGCGCTGATGTTTTTTTTTGCAGTTCAGTTTAGAATTTACAATTGCTATTATTGAATTGGTATCGATAGTGGAAATTGTAGTCAATAAACTGACAAAGTTTTTTGTTAGGCTGAATATTGAACATTGAAGGAGTCATGTTTCAGAAGTTGGGTACTAATTATAATGGTTACACTTCATTTTAAATTCATTACAAATGGATTCAATACTCCGCGCCACATTTTTTTACACTTGTTTTGCCTATGAATTGCTATTTGTCACTTTTTATACCCTATCCCAAGGGTATATTTATTTTGACACATAGATTGTAACACCAATTAGCTTTGTAAGGTATATCAGCTTTATTAATAATAAACCCCTTTTCGCTCATTAATTCATGTGTTAGATAGTACACTGCTTACAAATTTATCCGGTTGTTAACTTTTCTTATTAATAATGAATGGTTCTCCATACTATAACTAACTGACACATTTTCTAAAATATTTGCTTGAAAATGGCATCACTGACATAAATTGTAGGTACTAAAATCTATAACATTTCAGATGACATCTGACATATCCAAATAACAAATTTACAAATTTTTACACACTATGAAATATGAAATAATAAGCATTTGTGCAAAAATGTTCCTTAAAAAATATATTAAATTATTAATCTTTTAATAACTTTATTTTATGTTGATGGCTGCCATCACCTGTACGACCGCCTTTTTTGTTCCCACCAATGTTTTCCATTACTAGGGCAATTAGTTTCAACATATTTGGTTGTGTTTTTTTTTTTTAAATTTAGATCTTTTCAAATTTGATATACGATTTATTCTTGTTTTACATGTTTTGACTGTTGCTGCACTTGTTAATTTTGTTTTTCAATCGAGCAAAATCATTTAAAAGCTATCAACTTATTAAACAACCTACATCAGTGAGTTAGTTTTTCACAGTTTTTACGCAGCAGATTAATCCTTAAACATGATTATTAATAAAAAATTGGGTTAACTAATGAGTTAACTGTGTGGTAGAGTTAACAATTAGTTAAATCGGCATTATTAATAAGGCTGTATGTATTTATGATCAGTATCAAAGTCTAAGATTTTTAACAATGTCTGTCCTTTCATTTTATACCAAATTTTTAGTCCTTTAAATTGAAGAAGTTGAAATTTGGAATATATGCTCTCTATGACCTCGAAATAGTAGCGTGTACAATTTTTTTTGATAGGCCAATAATTAAGAAAAAAACTTTTTTTCAAAATGTTGTTTTCTTCGAAATTTCTTTAGAAAAAAATTTCAGCTAAAAATGTATAACATCTTGTAATGTATCATAAAATTTAGCAATAAGACCCTCACCAAATATGTAGACCGTGACGTCCATAACAAATTTGCAGTATTAAGTTTTTTGCCACGCCTACTTTCTGAAGGCGTTTTTTTAGCAAAATATTGGTTTCTTCGAAAATTTCCTTAGAAGGCAAAAAAAATGGATAACAAACTATTTAGACAATAGAATTCGCAACATTCTACCCATATAAAGTTTTAGCCACGCCCACGTCTTGCAGTGCCCCATCAGCCTTAGGGCCACTTCTTACGAACCTTGAGGGTACCACCACACGTACACATCACCCCGCAACCAGTAACTCGGACCAGCTACCCCCATCGAGAGCTACCCGGAGGAGTGATTTGCTCATTACCGCAAAAAGAGCCACCCGAACGATGGTTCCGTTCCAGCCACTGCTGTAGCTACGAATGAAAAGTCCATCGAGAGCCACCCAGACGAGGGTTCCGCTCGAATCGTTAAGCGGTCAGGATGGCGGTAAATGCCGTGACCCAGTACGAAGCCCGCAACAACCGGGCCACAACAACAACAACAACAACAACAACAACAACAACAACAACAACAACAACAACAACAACAACAACAACAACAACAACAACAACAACAACAACAACAACAACAACAACAACAACAACAACAACAACAACAACAACAACAACAACAACAACAACAACAACAACAACAACAACAACAACAACAACAACAACAACAACAACAACAACAACAACAACAACAACAACAACAACAACAACAACAACAACAACAACAACAACAACAACAACAACAACAACAACAACAACAACAACAACAACAACAACAACAACAACAACAACAACAACAACAACAACAACAACAACAACAACAACAACAACAACAACAACAACAACAACAACAACAACAACAACAACAACAACAACAACAACAACAACAACAACAACAACAACAACAACAACAACAACAACAACAACAACAACAACAACAACAACAACAACAACAACAACAACAACAACAACAACAACAACAACAACAACAACAACAACAACAACAACAACAACAACAACAACAACAACAACAACAACAACAACAACAACACAAATATAAAAGGGTCAAGAGGACAGCAATAAAAACACCAGAAGATAACACCAAAACCAACACGAAAACACCCTGGAAAAGACACACTTAGGAAAAAGGAAAAATTGTTTTTGTTAGGATTAACCTGCTTTCGGCAAGATGACTCACCCAACAATCTGAACGGAATCCCACCAGACAACTTAAGTGTGGCGAATCTTAAGAACTCTGACATAATGCCTTGCTTATTTATTTTCGCAACGATCGAAACAAAACCAAATGATCGTTCAAAAAAAGAATACCTAAGCTAAGGTTTTGTTCCAGGTCGGACGAGGTTCGAACACTTAACCTTAACCTGGCTTTCCAGTAAGTGTGAGAAAGAAGAAGCGTAATGGTAACAGTTAGACACTTGCACACCGTGGCGAACTATGGTCCCTTGCACGCTGTAAGTGGAAACCTACTACCAACGTGAAATATAAATGTGTGAGCAAAATTCCGCCAGAGCTGGAACACAGGAACATTTTGGGTCGTCACTTCTTGGTTGACCAGCTAGCTCATTAGACGTCTTTTTTTGAAGTTTTAGTAGTGTCTTTTGATTTTTCTTTCCTTTTTTTTCTTCGGTTTTTTTGTGAGCTTAAATTATCGATAAATCTCCACTCGGAAACCCCGATCGGGCTAGGAAAGTGAAAATAAAGGAAACCAGGAGCGGAAAACGGAACGAGGAAAAGGAAACGTACAAGAAAGTTATGCATTATATTAGGAAGTGGTGGTATAACTAGGTCTGGTTGGGTTCTGGCCGTAAAATTTTCCGAGAAACCCTTTCGCGACCCTTTTTTTTACTTTTAATTACAAATTTGGGTCACGCCAGTGGTCACAATTCATAAATTTATAAATTATAAACTAATTCTCATAATTTTTCTCGCGAATGAAATCGTCTCAATTTAAGTGACCAGCTCGACTGGAGCCGTTATAACGTGGTTGAAAGAAGGTTGTCTTTGGGTTTTTCCCCTTTTTTTTTACAGCGAACCGGTATTATACGGTACAAGTTACGGTTTCACAATTTGGCCATAAAATTGTGTGGCGCACAACAACAACAACAACAACAACAACAACAACAACAACAACAACAACAACAACAACAACAACAACAACAACAACAACAACACAACACAAATATAAAAGGGTCAAGAGGACAGCAATAAAAACACCAGAAGATAACACCAAAACCAACACGAAAACACCCTGGAAAAGACACACTTAGGAAAAAGGAAAAATTGTTTTTGTTAGGATTAACCTGCTTTCGGCAAGATGACTCACCCAACAATCTGAACGGAATCCCACCAGACAACTTAAGTGTGGCGAATCTTAAGAACTCTGACATAATGCCTTGCTTATTTATTTTCGCAACGATCGAAACAAAACCAAATGATCGTTCAAAAAAAGAATACCTAAGCTAAGGTTTTGTTCCAGGTCGGACGAGGTTCGAACACTTAACCTTAACCTGGCTTTCCAGTAAGTGTGAGAAAGAAGAAGCGTAATGGTAACAGTTAGACACTTGCACACCGTGGCGAACTATGGTCCCTTGCACGCTGTAAGTGGAAACCTACTACCAACGTGAAATATAAATGTGTGAGCAAAATTCCGCCAGAGCTGGAACACAGGAACATTTTGGGTCGTCACTTCTTGGTTGACCAGCTAGCTCATTAGACGTCTTTTTTTGAAGTTTTAGTAGTGTCTTTTGATTTTTCTTTCCTTTTTTTTCTTCGGTTTTTTTGTGAGCTTAAATTATCGATAAATCTCCACTCGGAAACCCCGATCGGGCTAGGAAAGTGAAAATAAAGGAAACCAGGAGCGGAAAACGGAACGAGGAAAAGGAAACGTACAAGAAAGTTATGCATTATATTAGGAAGTGGTGGTATAACTAGGTCTGGTTGGGTTCTGGCCGTAAAATTTTCCGAGAAACCCTTTCGCGACCCTTTTTTTTACTTTTAATTACAAATTTGGGTCACGCCAGTGGTCACAATTCATAAATTTATAAATTATAAACTAATTCTCATAATTTTTCTCGCGAATGAAATCGTCTCAATTTAAGTGACCAGCTCGACTGGAGCCGTTATAACGTGGTTGAAAGAAGGTTGTCTTTGGGTTTTTCCCCTTTTTTTTTACAGCGAACCGGTATTATACGGTACAAGTTACGGTTTCACAATTTGGCCATAAAATTGTGTGGCGCCCATTTTTTTTTCATTCATTTCCAAATTTTGAATTTTTATTGAACTGGTTTTGTTTTACATTCCTTTCGCTTTCTTCTTGGCATATATTTCAACTTTTCAGCGGACACCAGTGGAAACATCAGCGTAAGGTGACAACTTAGGTTTGCCCATAGAACGTGGCCCTTGACTGGACGACCGGGAGAATAGCCACTCTGGTTATTCTTGTGTGTTCGATTTCTGACAGTTCGCGATTTTATTTTTACCACAGCGGATTTCAACCCTCTTTTTGCAGGCGGCCGCTCACGCAACTGCGTTGTTCCGCTGGGGTATGTGCTTTTCGTCAGCCAGGCACCTATGGCAGCAGTACCTAAGTAACTTGCAGGATTAAGGGGTTTCTAACATAGATCCATGGACCTCCTGTCCATACACTAAGTACACATAAACATAATGTCCGTTTGAAGCACAAATACTTTCCGTGGGCCTTATGTCATTCCGCCTTGTTTTGTTAATTATTTTTGGGGCGTAACAAATTTTTGGGGCCTTTTTATACTTTTGGGGCCATTTTTAATTTTGAAAAATTATTTAAATTTTTAGAGGCATTTTTCTTTTACTGTTTACTGCATTTTCCATTTTTTTTTATCAAAGTCTGGGATAATTTTTTATAAATTTGACCCCAAACGAAAAAAATGGCTCCAAACAACAGAAATTTTCAATACAAATTTTTGTGGCCGCTTTTAATTATTGATTTGGGGCCATTTTTTAAGGGTGAAGGGGGACGACTTTTTTCATTTTGTTTGGGGCAATTTTTCATTTTGAAAAATGAATCGAGTTTTTGGGGCCATATTTAAATTTCGGTTTGGGGCCATTTTTTACTTTTTTCCCAAAGTTTGGGGTAATTTTTCATCATGAATTGAGGCCAACTCAAACTAAAAAATTAAAAATGGAACAAAAATATGAAGAATGGCCCCAAATCACAGAAATTTTCGTGTTGTTGTTTTCCATACAAATTTTTGGGGCCATTTTTCATTTTTGATTGGGGCTATTGTTCATTGGGGCTAAAATTCATGTAGCAGTTTTTGGCCATGCCCACTCTAGGGTCCTCCTGCAGCCCCCTTGCAGTCCCCCTGCTTGGTTTCGTTGTTAGATTTGGAGTATACGCGAGGTTGGGTATATGCAAACTTTGTTTGTACCCAATATAACTTAACAGTGAAACCAAGCAGAGGGGGTTGCAGAGGGCGGCATGCCCTTCCATATTAAATTGAACTATTCTTTATAATTGAAATAACTTTCAATGAGAAAAGTGGTATTATTTCCCAAAGTTTGGGGTTATTTTTCATAATGAATTTCATTTTGAATTTTTTTTTTAAATTAGAAATGGCCCCAAATTAAATGAAAAATGGCCCCAAATCACAGAAAGTTTCGTGTTGTTGTTTCCCATATAAATTTTTGGGGCCAATTTTCATACCTTTGGTAGCATTATTCATTTTGAAAAATAATTTTAATATTCTGGGCCAAAATTCATGTAGCCGCCAAAAACGTTCTATATGTTGATTGTTGAAGAGAATGAAAAAAGCACCCAACAAGTGGGCGTGACCAAAAACTCTATTTGGGTAAACTGTTACGTATTGTACGTATATTTTGGTTTGAAGAAAACAAAATTTTTTATAAAAAATGCACCCAAATCATAGAAATTTTCGTGTTGATGTTTCCCATATAAATTTTTGGGCCCTTTTTTCATTTTTGGTTTGGGGCCATTGTATATTGGGGCCAAAATTCATGTGGCTTTTGAGTCTATTTGTGAGTCGACTATTATTAGTTTGAGGAGTTGATATGTAAATCAGTGATAGCCATTTATTTAAGCCGGTTAGTTATCAAATAACATTTTTTTTTATAATTCGACCTAAAAAGGGGGGTCCGAGCCTTTTTGGGCCAATTTGTCAGCTTTTCCATTTCCCTCAATTCCCTCGTGTTCGGGAACCCACGAGATTTTGATCTTGTGTCTAGTACTCAGTGCCTGAAGGGTTTGAAAACAGTGTAGTACTGATTTGGGGCAATATTTGGAAAGTGCATTCTTTAATGGCGTGGAGCTCTGGACCTTTTTTCCATGGGTATTGAGACATTTTTGTTTGGACCGTAGATACCAGCTCCCACCCCAGAGTCCATTTTTAAGCCATCCGTATAGGTCGTTTTGGCAATTATGGGGGTTATTGCCAACCCATGCCTCTCTGTTTGTGATTTTAGTAGAGAAACGTTTGTTGTGTTTGTGTTTTTATTGTTCGATTTGTTACCGCGCATATAACGTCTAGTTCGGGAATTTCCGATAGCAGTTGCATTAGTTCGATGTTTTTACCATTGGTTTGCTTGCAGTGTTGCATATTTCCATTTTTTTTGTTAATATATGGAGGGGTGTTAGCCCTATTAGAGCTTCTATAGCCGCCGTGGGACAGGTTATAATGGCACGGAGATACCAATGCATGGGAGATGTTGTACCTTATTTAGTTGTTTATCGCGGATTTTTGGGTGGTTTTCTTCCACCATATAATAGAAGCGTATGTTGTAATGGTCCTGATCATTGCTGTATACATCCAGTGAGTGATCTTTGGCGAGATAGCCCAGGTTTGTACATACATGCGGCGGCAGGCCCAGAGAGCATTCGATGCTTTTTAATATAGTCGTTCAGGTGTGAGTTCCAATTCAGTTTTTCACCCAGTTATTTGACCTCGTCGTCGGAGTACTCCATGAGATTATCATTTATGGAAATTCGCTTTAGTTTTAAATTTCTTTTTTTTGTGAAAGGAACTATAACAGCCTTGTTCGGATCGATAGAGAGTTAGACCAATGAAAGACTATCTTAAGACCATTTTGCATACGTGTAGTGACATCGTTTACTTCATTGCCCCTAATAATGATGACCAGGTCATCGGCGTATCCAATTACGTAGAAGCCTTAATTACTAAGATCCAAGACCTCTCTGTTTGTGATTTTATTAGAGAAACCTTTGTTGTGTTTGTGTTTTTATTGTTCGATTTGTTACCGCGCATATAACGTCTAGTTCGGGAATTTCCGATAGCAGTTGCATTAGTTCGATGTTTTTACCATTGGTTTGCTTGCAGTGTTGCATATTTCCATTTTTTTTATTAATATATGGAGGGGTGTTAGCCCTATTAGAGCTTCTATAGCCGCCGTGGGACAGGTTATAATGGCACGGAGATACCAATGCATGGGAGATGTTGTACCTTATTTAGTTGTTTATCGCGGACTTTTGGGTGGTTTTCTTCCACCATATAATAGAAGCGTATGTTGTAATGGTCCTGATTATTGCTGTATACATCCAGTGAGTGATCTTTGGCGGCGAGATAGCCCAGGTTTGTACATACATGCGGCGGCAGGCCCAGAGAGCATTCGATGCTTTTTAATATAGTTGTTCAGGTGTGAGTTCCAATTCAGTTTTTCACCCAGTTATTTGACCTCGTCGTCGGAGTACTCCATGAGATTATCATTTATGGAAATTCGCTTTAGTTTTAAATTTCTTCTTTTTGTGAAAGGAACTATGACAGCCTTGTTCGGATCGATAGAGAGTTAGACCAATGAAAGACTATCTTAAGACCATTTTGCATACGTGTAGTGACATCGTTTACTTCATTGCCCCTAATAATGATGACCAGGTCATCGGCGTATCCAATTACGTAGAAGCCTTAATTACTAAGATCCAAGACCTTAACCAGTGACCATAGTAGGGGTAAGAGAACTCCTCCCTGAGGGCAGTTTTTAGCGCCTATTACTGATACTGTGTTGATGTTGCAGTTATTTTCCGACTCTCAAGCATCGCTCTGATCCATCTGATCGTGGGTTCGTCTATTCGTCTCTGAACCAAGGGGTTGTATATAGAATTACATCCAGTATTATCGAAAACAACCTCTATATCCTGGAAGGCGCACAGTGCAACCGACTTGAAGCTAAAAACACTTTTGATCTGCTCAGTTAGATTTAAAAAAGCTCCTTCTGTGCACTTGACTTTATGCTATTTATGTAGAGAAATAAAGTACACAATTCGTTTTGTTCTCAATTGAACAGCAATGTTAAAACTTCGACGAAAAATTGACATGTCCGTTGGCAGCCGTAGGGGCCATTTTTCGTGGGACCATATTTCATGTAGCTAATATTGCTCAGGAAAGTAGCACATTTACTTTCCTGATGTAGCTAATGATGCGAACAGCAGAAAGATTCTTGATAGCCACAGTGCTAATTAGTTCTCTAAGAAAAGTTGTTCTTCTTATTCCGTATAGGGAAGGGCACCCACACCAGTACTGAAATGTGGTGCAGATATGCTGTGCATATAGCCGTCTAGGCCCCATTTTTTCGAAACCCATACCCATGCGTTTGGCAAAGTGTACTGAGCCAAATCTGCCACCGTTGTGCATTTGACCTTGATACCCTGCCAAGCGTCGCAGACTTCCAAAACGAAGTGCCTGAGGAAGTCCACAGAGGATTTGTTTCCACAAACTACAACCTTGTATCCCCCTCCCAACCAACACCATCAACTTGAAGATGACCGTTTCCCGTGGCGGATAATTCCTTCCACAGGGCGTATTGAAATTTCTCTTCGATGAATTTCCACGGATCGATTATCAGATGACCGCAGGTTTCCAGTTCGTTTATGACAGCTACCAGAAGCTGGTCTTTCGGATAGGTTTGCTTGCGACGCCTCTCTTAGTGCTAGAACCACCCGTCCCTCCAGCGAGACTAAGTCTATGCTTTAATTTTTCTGCGTAGGAGGTAGAAGGCGCTTTTGCAGCGAGTTCCACCTTACCTGCCACCCTTTGAGAGAGCGATTTTTTGGCCAAGATACCCTTCCCTCTATCAAAGGCTGCTCTTTCCCAGTCGCTTAGTTCAGTGGGATCACAGCCCTCATAACGTTCGCCTTTACGATTGGCCTTGCGAAGCAAAGCCTTTTCCGAATACAGCGCGTTTTTTTGCACTTTTTGCGGCGGTCATGGAGGCGGCAGGCACAGCGGCTTAGCCAACTGTTCCAGCCTTTTCCGTAGCCACCGCATTTCCCTGATTGTATAGGGTTTTATAGCTAGCCTCGGCTGCAGATGTTCCAGCTGCCTTGGCTGCCCCTACGACCAGGTTACCCTGAGCAGCTCTCTCACCGGTGTGAGTGACAGCCTGCGCTCCGGTGAAAACGGTTTCGTTAGTGAGAGTCCCTTCGTATTAATCACTATTGCTACCTATTCTCTTCCAATTCCCCTACAATGGGAGATGGATTAAGTCGGGAGCTCGCCTTCACTCACCTCTAGCTCTGTCTAGACGGGGATTATTTGTTGTTAAAATATTTTGTTTTGTTTGTTTTTTTTCCTTTTCAATTTTGATTAGATTCCCACGAGCAGCGGAGGTAGAAAGATTCATCTTTACAGAGATCCGAAGAATACAGATAATATGGATACTCCTTTCACGGCTGAGCTATTTTTCAACTGGGCCCCCAACCAAGCTGACTCTCTTCACGGGTCGTATGACACCTTAATTTAGGGAAGGATAGAAAAGAAATGAAAAAGAGGATCGTGGAGTGGAAAGGAAAGGGTGAGAAGAGTGTCCTCTGGTTTCAGGACTCATGTAGAGGGTCAGCCCCTCAGCCCCTACAATTCGTCAAGTTCAACACTCGAGTAGGGGCATCAAGCTAATTGGACGGTATGATTTACGTAGTTCGCTGGGTTTACCTGGTTTTTCGATAAATACCGAGTTTACCTCCCTCCAGACTTGTGGTATATATCTCCAGGTAAAAATGAACCCAAATAAGGCAATAATAGTGGGAAAAAGTAGATCCAGGCCGTTTTGATTGGGGGTCGGAAAAATGCCATCTGTATATGGTACGTTCTATGGTTTGAACGAATTTATCGCCCAATTAACCTTATACTAATTGAAAAGTTTGTCGGATAAACTTTTATTTCTACTTAAACGTTTTGGGGTGAGACTTTGGTGACATGTTCATAAGTCATTTCTAAAATGTTGGAGCCAGGAAAATGAACTTTTAGAAGAATGGTCAAAGTTTCTTCCCGGTTTCGTGTGGTGGTGCCAACAGGTTTGATATGCAGCCCCATACATATAGTTCGATTGATCTTTGGAGAGTGTCCTTAAATGTGAACGAACACCCACTTAATAAGCGTCAGTTCAGTTTTGTTTGTGCTCATTTGTGAAATTGAAATAAAGAATTTAAAAAAGTCGGAAAACATGTTCGAAGGATTAGTTGGTAAGCGCAGCATCCACGAAATGACAACAGATAACAGCTACCGACTGCTTGACTTTATAGCAGCTTGTAATACTGCGATAAGTAGCACTAGGTTTCCGCGACTAAGGATCCACACAGCAACCTGGCGCTTTCCAGATGGTCGAACCGCCAACCAATGCGACATCATCAAGGAGGTAGCTGAAGCTACCCTAGGATACCAGCCACCCCAGGGGAAAAGTCCGTGGTATAATGATGTATGGGTATACCGGGAAAAAGTGACAGAAGATGCACATATTAAAACGCTGCAGAGGAAAACAAGGGCACCAAGGAATGAGTACCGAGCCAGGAGAAGGGAGGAGAAGAAGATCCTGCGTAGGAAGAAAAGAAAGCACGTAGTCTCCCAGCTCAAGGAGATCGAAGAGTCTCTCGACCGAAACAGCATCCAGAAGTTTTAAAAGAAAGCCACGCAACTGGCTGCTGGCTTTAAGACCGGAACGCAGGCTCTTCGAAATAATGATGGAAACTAGTCACCGACACGCAGGGAATAGTAGATGTATTTAAGCAGCATTTTCAGCGGCTGTTTAACGGACAAAATGTAGAGAGAGTGATGGGGCAAGAAGAGAACGCACGTCCAGTCAATGGAGAACCAGTCCCGCCGCCCAGTGTAGAAGAGGTTGGCTTAGCTATAAAAAAGCTAAAGAACTACCAGGCACCCCTACTCCGAGCGTCGAACTTGCCGAGTTGTAGGGGCTGAGTAGGGTCAATGATTCTCGAGAAGTTTTTCTCTAGATGAGTCCTGAAACCAAAGGACGTTCTTCCCCTGTGTCCTCCCTGTGTTTCCCCCCCCCCCTTTTCTCTTCCTCTTCCTCTCCTTTCCCTTTCCTTCCAGTTTTCATCCTCTTCCCTGGGCCGGACGATGGTGTCATACGACCCGTGCCGAGCGTCAACCTGGCTGGGGGCCCAGTCAAAAAGCCCAGTCGCTAACGGAGTGTCCGGATACCTGGCGCCCTCCGGATTTTGCTAGCCTTGTCTGTATATTGCGGATCTCTGTACAGATCGACCTCCTTTCTCCGCCACTCGTGGGTCCTAACATGAACAACAATAACAAAAATCAAATAAAAAAACCTAATCCAATTTTTAAGACCGGTATCCCTTCCAAACCGGGCGGTAGTACGGTGATTAAACTGTCTACCGGTACAGCTCCTGCTACGCCGAGCGGTGGTACGACTGTGGCTACTCGTGGTCCACCCCGTATTGGCAACAGCAGCTATCCTCATGAGCAAAAGGAAGGTATCCTCCCTAGCAGTGGTAGGATTGTGGCACTTCATGGCCCTTCCACTGCTGGTACTAACACCCCTAGTACGTCTCGTAGTGGAAGTTCGCGACAACGCACTCCCTCGAGGTCGTACTATAAACAACGACGCGAGGCAATACGGACTCTGAAGGTCTTTGGAGCTATTCTGGAGACCAACAGAACTCCTAAACAGGTTGCCAAGCTGAAATGGGCCGAAAATTTTATGACCAAGGACAAGGAGACCAGCGGTGACTTTACGTCTAAGCGCCAGAGGTCGGTGGAAGAAACCGCTCCGGTTTCAAAACGCCCCAAGGTGCATAACACCAGCACCTCCGCCGTTAAACCTCTCAGGTCCTTCAGCGATGTCCTCAAAGACAAAATCGTGGTTGCTGTCATTGATCGTAGCGACATAGACGGCACGATATCTCCCGAACGATGGCAAACGGTCAAGCTGAAGCTCTTAAGTAGCTTTCTACCCTTCATCAGGGCAACCCCTGGACCGCCACCGAATACTCAAGATGCTGGTTGGCATCAAGGACACGTCAAGCTAATCGCTTGCGCGGACATAAGATCTGTCGATCTCTACAAGTCGGCTGTAAGCAGTCTAGGAGAGGTTTGGCCGGGTGCTAAGCTCGAAGTCGTAGCAAAGGAGAATATCCCTAGCAGACCTAGGACTCGCACCTGGATCCCCATCGAACCACCATCCGCGGATGAAGTCCTGGAAGTCATCCAGCGCTGCAATCCCTCATTACCCACCCATGACTGGAAGGTCGCTAAGCTGGAAGAGCAAAGGGGTGCCTATAGATCTGCTATTATAGTAATCAACCAGGAATCCCTTGCTCCTTTGGCGCAGACCAACGGCATGATAAGTTTTGGTTGGGAGAAAATCACTCTGCGCGTCTACAAAAAGGATGAGTTAGAGACTGGCAAACTGCCTCCTCACCCCTTAGACTCCGATTCCGCAGCCCCTGACCCGGGTACATCCGTATCCTTTCCTCACATGGAAGACGATGTCTCCGCAGACCAGGCTACCCCAACCAGGCCCACTGCCTCTATTACTGACACGTTGTCGGACATGGAGACGGAGGACTGCCTAAACAAGGTTCTTCTTCTTAGTGAGGATGAACTTCTTGGTTCATCTTCGGAATCAGAGGGCCTAGATAAGACCGTGGTGGAAGTGGTTCTGCCTAATTGTAGCAATTGATGCTGCAGTTAGTACAGATAAACCTCCAACACTCCAAAAAGGCTTCGGCCTCCTTGCTTCTCCGTCTTTCTCAAGATAGAGAAGATATCGTCCTGATCCAAGAACCATGGATTGTCAACAACCTGGTTTGCGGACTCAGGACTCCGGGATACTACGCACTTTATGTATCAGACAAAGGTAACCCTAGATCCTGCATATTAGTGAAAAGTAGTCTTAATGTATTTTTACTACCTAATTTCAGCGGACGGGACATAACCACAGCGAGGCTAGAGACGGCCAAAGGCACGTACTGGCTGACTTCGGCCTATCTCGCCCATGATATCGTGGGAGATCTCCCAGGTAAGACCCTGGAGGATCTTGTAAAAGAAGCTGAAAAACACAACACTGGACTCATAATTGGATGTGATGCCAACGCTCATCATTCAGTATGGGGCAGTTCCGATACAAACTACAGAGGTGAGTCACTTTTTGATTATATTTTACACACAAATCTCATTGTTTGCAACAGAGGTAGTGAACCTACTTTTATAACCAGAAGTCGACAAGAGGTCTTAGACATAACTCTCGTCTCTGATTTCATCATTGAATTGATTGGTAATTGGAAAGTCTCGTCTGATCACTCGTTTTCGGACCACAGGTACATTCAATTCAGTCTAAATGATGACCCTCCCCGCCAATCAACCTTCCGGAACTACCGCAAGACAAATTGGCTCCTGTACAGAGATTCACTTTGGCATTCAGTGAACTCTATGCTATTATGTCCCCCTCATGACACCAACGAGCTTGATAATAAAGTCAGGGAACTCACTATGGCTCTAAATAAAGCATTGTCCTCCTCATGTCCTCTCACTAGACCGAGAGGCAAGCGTAAGCCGCATTGGTGGACATCGGAATTGAGCCCACTTAAGAATGTCTGCAGGAAACTGTTCAATAAAGCCAAGGCCACACGAACAGATTCTGACTGGGATGCCTACAAAGTATCCCTCAATTCCTATAAAAAAGTATTGAGGAAAGCCAAAAGAATATCGTGGCGACTCTTCTGTAGCAAAATAGAGGATACCTCCGAAGGTTCTAGGCTAAGGAAAATCCTCTCTACAAATCCAACGATGCCCAGCTGTCTCAAAAAATCGGATGGCTCTTGGACTACGTCTAGCGAGGAATCGCTTAATCTGCTATTAGATACCCACTTCCCAGGCAGCTCCCATGTTATAAGTAGTACGAACCCAAACAGGGCAAGGACTCACATAACCAACATTAATGATCTAATCACCAGGGATAGGCTACTTTGGGCGCTACACAGCTTCAAACCATATAAATCGGCGGGACCAGACGGCATTATACCAGCCGAATTACAAAAAACATCAGATATTATTCTTCCGGTGTTGGAGTTAATTCTGAAAAGTTGTATTGAACTGGTCCACATTCCGCTGTTATGGAGAGAAGTGAAAGTGGTTTTCATACCCAAAGCTGGCAAATATTCCCATGTCACTCCGAAAGATCTCAGACCCATCAGTCTATCATCATTTCTCCTAAAAACTCTAGAAAGATTGATAGATATCCATATTCGTACCAACATTGACAAAAGGCTGCTGTCTACCTCCCAACATGCCTATTGCAAAGGCAGATCTGTAGAAACAGCCCTACACTCGTTAGTACGTTCAATTGAATATTCCCTTCACCATAAGGAGTATACAATGGTAACCTTCCTCGATATAGAAGGCGCCTTTAACAACGTCAATACATCCGCGATCTCAACTGCACTGTCGGATCTAAAAGTGGATAACACACTTAGCGAGTTCATTAATCAACTACTAACCAGTAGGATTATTAACTCAAAGCTGGGTATGACCTCCGCCAGAAGATCTGTCAGCAGGGGAACCCCGCAAGGAGGAGTCCTATCCCCACTTCTTTGGAATCTTGTGGTGAACAAACTGCTTGTTATCCTGGAAGGAGAGGGCTGCAAAGTGATTGCCTATGCAGATGACGTTGCTATTGCCGTATCGGGGAAACACCTTAACACCTTAAAAGAACTCCTACAAAATGCTCTTAACAAGCTAATAAGATGGGCTGACGGTTGTGGTCTGGGCGTCAATCCCCACAAAACCGAACTTGTCCTCTTTACTAGGAAATACAAAATCCCACGAGTTGACCCCCCTTCAATCAGGGGTACCAGCTTAGTCTTCTCTGACGAGGCCAAATACTTAGGTCTCATCCTGGATAGGAAGCTCAACTGGAAATCTAATATACAAGAAAGAGTCCGGAAAGCTACGGTGGCACTCTTTTCTTGCAAAAAAGCTATTGGAAACAAGTGGGGACTACAACCCCGAATTACTCACTGGCTATATATCTCGGTTGTAAGACCGATACTAACGTATGGAACAATTGTCTGGTGGACTGCCTTAGAGAAAGCGATAAATCGTGATAAACTGGGCAAAGTCCAGAGATCAGCATGTTTATGCATAGGCGGAGCGCTTCGCACCACTCCCTCAGCTGCACTCGACATTCTGTTCCATTTGATACCCCTTGACATCTTTAGCAGACAGACGGCTGCTACCACGGCCACTCGCCTCAAAGCAACTTCTCAATGGGCCGATAGTGAAATCGGCCACTCTGCAATTCTGAACATACTCAGAATCCCTTCTAGGAATATAGACTACACCACACCCCAACTGCTGTTCGACAAAAACTTCCAGATAACCATCCCCCCTAGATCCTTTTGGGAGGATGCCTTGCCGGAAGAAGAATCAATCCATTTTTACACGGACGGTTCAAAAACAAATGATGGAGTGGGTGGAGGTGTCTTTTCAGACAGGCTCAATCTCAGTCTCTCCTTCCGTCTTCCTAATCATTGTAGTGTTTTCCAGGCGGAAGTTATGGCGATAAAGGAAGTCTTGTCCTGGCTAAGAAAGAATGTGGTATCCGTAAAGGATATTCGAATCTTTTCGGACAGTCAGGCCGCCATCAAGTGTCTGGACTCTGTCTCTATTAACTCTTTAGTAGCCCTAGATTGCCGTTCATCTCTAAAGGAGATGGCTGAGCAGTTCAACATTCACCTTTGTTGGGTGCCGGGGCATAGGGACATTCCGGGTAACTGCAAGGCCGACGAACTCGCCAAACTTGGAACTACCCTCTCAATCTTGCCTGAAAAGGGCTCCTTAGGCACACCAGTTTCCACGTGCAAGCTCTGGTTTAAACTGGATGCATTAGAAAAAACTAATCACAGATGGACAAATGGTACTACTTGTCTGACAACGAAGCAGATTTGGCCTAGGCTGGATCCAAGACGCTCAAAGAGCTTGATTACCCTTAATCGATCGCACATTGGTGCTACAATTGGTGTCATAACTGGACACTGTTTGTTAGGCAGGCATGCAGCAAGGCTTGGTGCCTATTATAACGACTTCTGTAGGAGCTGTTTGGACGAGGAAGAGGAGGAGACTACTCTACACCTTCTCTGCGCATGCCCTGCTCTCTCTCGAAAGCGAAACCTCCATTTGGGGGCCTTCTTCTATAATGATCTTAATGATCTAAACTCAACCGACCCAAAATGTCTCTCACGCTTTATTAGCTCCTCAAAATGGTTCAACGTGTAGGCAGAAACTTCAGATCCACGTGGTATCACAATGGACCTATATTGGTCTAAGTGAGTCAGACTTCTATCTGACTGCCACTTCAACCTAACCTAACCTAACCAGGCACCCCGCCGGCTCTGATGGAGCACAGTTTTTCAAATACGGAGGTATTGTTATGGTAGGGCGCATGCCCCAAATAAATCATCAACCAAGTTTGAGTGGAGGAGAGCATGCTCGATGACTGGACGATTAGCTCCATATGTCCCATCTACAAGAAAGGCGATCCTATGTCTTGCAAGAATTATCGAGGCATATCCCTGCTTAATGTCGCATATAAGATCCTATCCAACGTACTGTGTGAACGTCTTAAACCTTTCTGCTACACTCTAGACCAATCGAATAAAACAGTTGGCGGCCAACTCACAGGGCCATTTCGAGAGATAAGCTGCTCAGTAAATTCATCCTTCAACATGTTTATTATTTCACGAGCTGTGTGGCAATGTCTTGCTGAAACCACATGTCAACCAAGTTCAACTCAGCCAACTGATCAAAAAAAAGCCGTGTATCATGTCCCGATATCGTTCGCCCTTGACGGTAACGTTTCTTCCACGGTCGTCTTTGAAGAAAAATGGACCGATGTTGCCACGAGCCCATAAAGCATATGTATGGCACGTGGCTGTTCATCATTCCAGATGCGTCAGTTTTGCTTATTTATCCCTTGAGCCAGAAATGAGCTTCATCGCTGAACACAATTTTTCGATAAAACAGCGGATTATCATAGAGAAGAGTTGCTGCCAGCCTGGAAAACTTAACACTTAAAAAATCACCCGTTAATATTGGAAAAATATGCAGCGATCGTAAGAGGAAGAAGAACGTTATCGACTAGGTAAAATTACCTTATTCCCGACGAATAATCTTAGAAGCTAAGGTAAATAAAATATATTTTACCTAGATTTATGAGTTAATTCAGCTTGTATTCGAGAAACTGACTAAGAGACTAAGATAAATAGAATATATTTTACCTTATTTATGAGTAAATTTAAGTTATATCTGACAAATTAACTTAGAAACTAAGGGTAGTAGAGTAGTTGATACAACTCACTGTCTGTATCATACAAAGTTAACCCTTGATCTTGCATACTAGTAAAAAAAAGTCTAAGTGTATTTTTACCCCCTTATTTCAGTGACTGGGATATAACCGCAGCTTCCCCTTATGACACTTCCGAGCTTGAAAATTAAGTCAGGGAACTCATTCTGGCGCTAAATAAAGCATTGTGTTGATCGGAATTGAGCCCAATTAGAAACGATTGCAGAAAACTGCTCAATAAAGCCAAGGGCACACGAACAGATTCCGATTGGGATGCCCACAAAGTATCCCTCAAATCCTATAAAAAAAATAGAGGAAAGCCAAAAGAATATCGTGGCCACTCTTTTGCAGCACATAGAAGAACCACCGAAGCGGAAACCAGCAAGTGCCCCCTGGAAGGAAAGGGCTGCAGAGTGATTGCCTATGCAGATGTCTTTGCTATTGCCGTGTCGGGGAAGCACCTTAAAGTAACTCCTACAAAATGATCTT
Organism: Ferdinandea cuprea; assembly: GCA_963576555.1. Lineage (NCBI taxonomy): Eukaryota > Metazoa > Arthropoda > Insecta > Diptera > Syrphidae > Ferdinandea > Ferdinandea cuprea. The sequence continues at coordinate 100,505,368 of OY754958.1, read as the reverse complement.
AACAAGCTAACAAGATGAGCTGATTGTTGTGGTCTAGGCGTCCACCACCACAAAACTGAACTTGTCCTCTATACTAGGAAATACAAAATTCCACATGTCGACCCACTTCAATCAGGGGTACCAGCTTAGTCTTTTCTGGCGAAGCCTGCAATTCTGAACACACTCAGAATCCTTCGAAAAAATTTAAACTACAGCATACCCCAACAGCAGTTTGATAAACACTTCCAGCTAACCATTTCCCCAGATGGGAGGATGGTTCCTTGCTGGAGGAAGAATCGATCCATTTCTATATGGACGGGTCAGAAACAAATGATGGAAACTAGTCACCGACACGCAGGGAATAGTAGATGTATTTAAGCAGCATTTTCAGCGGCTGTTTAACGGACAAAATGTAGAGAGAGTGATGGGGCAAAAAGAGAACGCACGTCCAGTCAATGGAGAACCAGTCCCGCCGCCCAGTGTAGAAGAGGTTGGCTTAGCTATAAAAAAGCTAAAGAACTACCAGGCACCCCGCCGGCTCTGATGGAGCACAGTTTTTCAAATACGGAGGTATTGTTATGGTAGGGCGCATGCTCCAAATAAATCATCAACCAAGTTTGAGTGGAGGAGAGCATGCTCGATGACTGGACGATTAGCTCCATATAGATGGGACATAAGGCGATCCAACAGCAGTTTGATAAACACTTCCAGCTAACCATTTCCCCAGATGGGAGGATGGTTCCTTGCTGGAGGAAGAATCGATCCATTTCTATATGGACGGGTCAGAAACAAATGATGGGCGTATTTTCAGATGGACTAAATCTTAGTCTCTCCTTTCGTCTTCCTAATCATGGTAGTGTTTTTCAGACGGACATTATGGCAGAGACATTCCAGGCAACTGAAAGGCTGACGAACTCGTAAAACTTGGAACTACCCTCTTGGCAAAAAGATGGATCTAAGACGCTCAAAGAGTTTGATTACCCTCAATAGATCGTAAATGCTTCAATTGCTGTCATAACTGGGCACTGTCTGATAGGCAGGCATGCAACAAGGCTTGGCGCTTATCCAAATGACTTCTGTAGGAGCTGTATGGATTAGGAGGAGTAAGAACATTTTTTTTTGTCGACACTTTTTCTAGTGTCGTCGCTTACGCCGAACACATTTAAGTGATTAGTAAAATCATGGTTGCCCGAAAGGACGCCTACAAGTAGCCTATAGTCGATTCTCCCAAGACATAGAAGAAACGATGTAGACTTTTTGCAAATTTCCGCGTGCAATAGTTTGGTCTGTCTACACCCACCGCAATCGCGCCAAAGAATTTTGTGTTCACGAGAAACCCAAGCATCAACAGAAGACATGACTAAAGTTGTAGGCAGATCCAAAACAGAACGGATAGATCTTAGGTTGTTGTGATGGGAAGGAGTTTGATCCTCCAAGTCTCCGGATGAGGCTCCAAGCCTTTCTTCTTGATTGGGTAAAGTCGAGGTTTTGTGGAGTTTTTATCCACTATTCTCTTCGTGCATTATTCAGAGCTTGTAAGAGTTCCTCTGCGATTGGGGTGCCACCTGAAATATTTTATACAGCCTTTATATGCTTCTTTGCTGTAGCTATGACGATGACAGTAAGAATGTTTAAAGTTCTTAAACTCGTTGGAAGAATAGGGAGGACCATTATCTAATATCAGCTTTGCTGGTATACCAAATCTGGCAAATATAGACTTCAGATGACCAATAACCTTGAAGCTGTTGTACGAGGACAGTTTTACTACTTCAAACAACTTTGATAAAAAGTCTACAACTATCAAGTAAGAGTAACCATCAAATTGAAATATATCTGATCCTACACATTCTCGAGGACAGTTCGGAATTGGATGAGGCATAAGTTCATGCTTGGCGTTTGATTTTGAATGTTCCTGACATACAACACAGCTTTCTATAAAATCTTCGATATGACGGGAAATATTTGGCCAGTATACAAGACTACGAGCTCTTCGTTTGGATCTTACAATCCCTGGATGTTCTTCATGGAGAAGATCTAATACCATTCTTCTCAAATTCCTGGGAACTATGAGAGTCTCATTTCGAAAAGCAGATTATCAGTAAAAATCTTCATTATTGATAATCTGCTGTTGGTTTTTAATGTTCCAAAATTCTTTGATACATTTGATACACGCTTATTTTGTGGCCAGCCATGAGTTACTTGCTGCTTTAGTTTAGTCAACTGTAAATCATTGTTTATTTCTTCTTCAAATTGTTTCAAACGGGCTTCGGAAATTGTCAATAATACCTTAAGGGAATTGACATGACTAGGTCTTCTTCCATTTTTGGAATAGGTGCTCTAGAGAATGCGTCAACTATTGTGAGCTGTTTTTCCGGCTTATAAGTTATATTTAAATCGTAAGCCTGTAAGCTAAGCATCATATGTTGTAATCTTGCTGGAATGTGAGCAATCGACTATCTTGACAAAGTGACTAATGGTTTATGGTCAGACTCGACCTCAACTTGATGACCATAGAAATACTGATGAAACTTTTTGCGAGCAACAACAATTGCATAAAGCTCTTTTTCAATTTGAGCATAGTTTCTTTGTGAATCTGTTCGATCGTGCTGTAGCAGGATAGCTCCAATAGCGAATTGTGATGCGCCAGCTGAGATCTCAATCGGACTATTGAAGTCGTAATAGCTAAATTTGGTGGATTTGAAGTAAGTGTTTTTAACACCTTTAAACATTTTGCGTACATGTCGCTCCAATCGCAAGAAGAATTCTTTATACCCTATCCTAAGGGTATATTAATTTTGACACATAGTTTGTAACACCCCTTAATATTCGTCGTAGACCCATAAAAGTATATATATTTATGATCAGCACCAAATCCTAAGACTATTTAGCAATGTCCGTCCGTATCAACTTTTGAGGCTTTTAAATTTATGCTAGGAATCTAAAATTTAGAGCATATACTCCTTAGGGTCCCGAAATGGTAAAGTGTTAAAAGTTTTTTAATACGCCCACTGCCAAGCCCACAATTTAGAAAAAACCGATTTAAAGCTAAAGTTAGAGCGATAGAGTGTTACAACCTTCACAAGATATGTAGGCACTGCCCTGCTTTATAAGTTTGTCATATAAAGTTTTTAGCCACGCCTACTTTTTGTGGGCGTTTTTTACTAAAATGCTGTTTTCTTCGAAAATTTTGATAGAAAGCGAAAAAAAATGTTTCATAAGATATTTACCCTATATTTTTTCCAACATATCGCCCATACAAAGGTTTTGGCCACGCCCACTTTTTGGGGGCTTTTTTTTAAAAAAAAAAACATTTTTTTTTAATAATAGAATGAAATAAAATGCTAGCCATCATCTTCTTAGTGCTTTTTTCTTTGGGGCATATAGGGATATGGATATCGCCCCAAGCGGACTGTAGCCTTTTCTTATGTTTTTAAGTAAATTGCGTAAGGTAACTGTTTCTTTAGACAAATCTTTGACGAATGATCCTAAGCAATTAATTAGACCTAGGCTGTCTGCTCTCAAACGCAGAGACCTCCGGATTTGAAACCGATAAAGCACTGTCGACTTTCTGGCAGTGTAAATGCGCTTTTGGTAAAACATGGGACTTGTCTCCGAAACGGGTCCTGTGGACCTATACGGCCATTATTAGACCGCAAGTCTCATATGCATCAGTTGTTTGGTGGAACAGGCTTTCGCGGAAACGTTTTACTGCTTCTTTTGCCAAACTCCAAAGAACGGCATGTCTCGGCTGCACAGGGGCCTTCCCTAGCACCCCGGGCTCTGCTCTAGATGCTTCGATGAATCTTCCCCCCCTCGATTTATGTATCATGGGGTGTACGCTAAAAACCATCTTTCGCTTAAAGAGATGTGGTTTTTGGTAGCAGGCGCACTGGAATTTTTAAGAACTTGCTGGAGAATTATCCTTTGACCCCTGTATTATGGATTTGCCGTCTGATGCAATGACACTAGAAATCCTTCTGCCAAAAAACTACCACGTCAATTTTCCACAGGTAACGGAATGGCTTTGGTCAGACTCTGAATCATGGATTGAATGCCATCGTATTTTCACGGATGGCTCCAAAACCGGACAGGGGTCTGGTGCTAGAGTCGTTGGTAAACGCGATGATATATGACTTTACTACCCCTTGGGTTAAGATACATCTGTTTTCCAAGCGGAGATTTTTGCCATCCTAATGGCTTTGCGCTATATTGTGAACAACAGGTGGAGGGCTAGAGGCATTTGCATCTGCAGTGATAGCCAAGCTGCATTAAAAGCGCTTCTAAACCCTCTTACCTCGTTCAAGTTAGTAGTAGAACACAAGCTTTCTCTGAATTTGTCGGAAGATTGAACACAGTGAATCTCTTCTGGGTACCAGGTCGCTCTTGCATCCAGGGAAATGAGATCTCGGATGAGCTTGCTAGGCAAGGTTCAGAAGAAGTTTTCTCAGGACCCGAACCTGTGTTGGGCCTGCCTCCATCTTTCGTCATGCCTTCTATCGATTCCTGGGTTTCTAGTGAACACAAGATTCGGTGGCGCGGTTGCGGTGGATGTAGACAGCCCAAACTGCTGCGCCCGGACATTTGCAAAAGGTCAGCATCTTTTCTTGTATCTCTGAGGAAAATCGACTATAGGCTGCTTGTAGGCGTTCTTTCGGGCCACAAACCTTTTGCTAAACACTTAAATGTGTTGGGTTTAAGCGACACCACTAAGTGTCCTGCTTGCGGCGAGGAGGATGTCAGCAGAACACTTTCTCTCCAGTTGTCCGGCCTATGCTCGCATCAGGTGGCGGATTTTCGGAGCTGACGTGGTGAGTGCCGAACATCTAAACGCTTTATCACTGAAGCTCCATCTGCTTTTTCTTCGAAAGACGGGAAAACTAAGTACATTAATGTAAGGTGTCGGAGTGGTAGTACAATGGACCTGTAGTTGTGTCTGAGCGCTCCATCGGATATAGCAACCTCCGACAAAAAAAAATGTGTATTGTGTTGAGACTTCACTTCTGAACCATTAATCCAAATATTGATTGTCCGGAGAATTATGTGCCGACATCTCATTAACTGCAATTAAGCAACCTAAAAAAAAATTTCAGAATTTTGTTCTTCTATGAAATTAGTTGTAGGTATCTACAAAAATCTCAGAATTATAATTTAAAACTTTTATAACTTCACTAAAACAACATTTAGCAATATGATGAGTCTTATTACTCACGTATCCGGCTCCCGACCCATGAACGGTCCCTCCCTGAGACACGTCTGGAACACTCGGCGACATATAGCAGAACTGGCAGAATAAGGGTTATGTAGAGCATGCACTTTGTCCTTCGAGGATTTTTGAACACATTTGTTTCGCCAAACCGAAGTAGCAGCGGGTTCCTAGGGAAATTCTTCGCAGGATCTCCACCAAGATATCATTCGTGGAATTGATGCTTACACCGTTTTGTCTTGTCCTCATTTACTTCAAGGCCAAATAGTCCTTTAACAGCCATGAATGCCTGCACCACGGCACCACGGCACGCTGAGAACGTCCGATGATGTCTATATCATCGGCATATACTAACAGCTGGACTGATCTATTGAAGATAGTGTCTTCCGTATTGATACTTGTCCTGCGCAGTCAGCTGCCAAACCGAACATAGCATCGCGTGTTTTCTTGGGTCAGGCGACACAGCTGGATCAGTTTTGACGGGATCCCAAATTCGGCCATCGCCATGAAGAGTTCTTGACGATGAATGCTGTCATATGCCGCTTTAAAGACCATGAATAGATGGTCTGTCTCGACTTGAAACTCGCTGGTCTTTTCCAGGATAAGCCTTAGATTTGGTCTACAGCTGATCTGCCGGGCCGGAAGCCACAATGGTACGTGCCGATTAGCGTGTTGCAGAAAGGTTTTAGACGTTCACTCAGTACATTAGATAGTTTTGTTTTGTTATTTATTATGCGACATTTAGCAAGGATATGCCCCGATAGTTCTTGCATAACATAGGATGGTCTTTCGCTTAGGTGGGGCTTAGGGGGCATATGGGGCTTATGGTCCAGTCATCGGGGATTCTTTTCTCCACCCAAACTTGGTTGATGATTGGGTGCATGCGCCCAATAAAAACATTACCTCTGTATCTAAAAAATTTCAGGTAGGCCATTAGAACCGGCGGCCTCTTTGCTCTGAAGCTTTTTTATGGCTAAACCAACCTCCTCTCACTCAGGCGCTCTTTATTGTCTCTGCCTACTCCAAGTGCGCTAAGGCGTCCAACGTCGAATTTCGTCTTTCGGGCAGTTCGTTGCTTCTTCTCGTTGGACAGTTGAGCTCTAAATATGGCTGCAAGAAGAAAATGATCTGAGTTGACGTTTGCCCCTCGGTAGGTGTGCACGTTCATGATGTCAGATGCGCGTCTCCCATCGATAAGCACATGGTTGATTTGCCTGGTTGTTCGACCGTCTGGAGAGCGCCAGGTTGCTGTGTGAATCCTAAGCCGTGGAAACCTAGTTCTACTTTTCACCGTATTACAGGCTGCTGTAAAGTCAATTAGTCGGTAATATCGACCTTGCATCGCGAGAGAACAGACCCAAGTTGGAGTGTTGACTTTTTGCACATTCCAAGTACACACTCACATGTCCGTTAACGTTCCTGGTCTATTTTGCCTTTGGGTTCCATTAACAGCCGAGGCTGCCATAGTCTCTCCCATAAATATATGGTTTTGACGTGGTCGGAAGGTTCCCAGACGGCACAACCCCCAACCTGTAGGGTCAGGCCCTGTTCTTTATCATAGGACAACAGGCCGGTAATTCCGGTGGAAGTAACCCACTTCGGGGACTTTGCTGGCCCAACAAAGGTTCATCTGCCCCAAACACTTTTCCAACACTCTGACTTAGCATTGGACCTATAGACCCGGGCCTCAAATAAGTCGAAACAGCACATATAGGGACATTACTTTTCCTAACTGGAACTGTGGATGCCGCCGTTAATCCATCAGCGGAATTCGTCCGCCGCCTTCCACAACTAGTAAAAGTGCCTTCAGATTCAACTCAAACTTAAGATTTCTACTAATGAGCTCGATCGTCTGGTCAACTTCATCAAGCAAGCCGAAACGCAAAATTAACTAAAACGCTATATCAAGTAAATTCATAATAAAACACTTCAGCTATGAAAAATGAATAATTTGGTTTTTGGCCTAATATGAGTTCCGATATTGCCATCTACATCAAAAAGTGTGCCGCTTGTCAAATTCACCAACGACAGTAAATCAAAATCGTAAATCGTGTATCATTTATTAAAAATTAGATCTACAGTAAATTACTATTTCTTTTCTGAGAAAAAACCTGCAAACAAAAGCGATCTCTACAAAGATCTACAGTAAAATACTTTTTCTTTTTTGAGAAAAAACCGGCAAACAAAAGCTCATCCTTTGGGATACGCTTCATGAGGTTGTGAAAATCAAGCCAGAATGCATCTGTTTTCCTCTGCTTGCACCCGATTTGGGGAGCATATGAACTGACAATATACTGATACAGCTCGCCTTGAATCACCAGTTTGAGAGGCATCAAACGGTCACTGCACTTTGAAATGGTCAATACGTTGCTAAGTAACTCTGCCGCAAGGATGATACCGATACCATTCTTATCCTGTTCTTTACCGTAGTAGAACATCTTGTATGCTTTTGTCTTAAAGTCCAGGAAACGCGCGAGATTTCCGGTGTTTCGCCATTTTGTTTCTTGGAGACACAAGATGTCCAATCGCCTTCTTTCCATCATCTCTTCCAGCTCGTAGCTGCGACCACTCATACTTCCAACGTTCCAACTCGCGACCTTTAGGTTTCGCCTAAGTTTTTTCATTATTTTGCTATCCATCGGAAGCCGAACAGCTCTGACCCGTGCATTCTGCTCGTCCCAGGCGGAGTAGTGTTTCTCTGAACGTGAATTGCTATAAGCGAGTTACTTTTATGACACCGGTGATTTCCAGTCTTGTAACTTACGGATTTGAATACATCTTGTGGGGCAGAACTAGTAAAAGCAAAGGCAAGGCCTATGAAGGCTTCAAGAACATTTTTTAGAGGTTCCAAGGACATCTGTGTAAAAATTTATAGCAACAGCAAACAGTTGGGTTATTCTAATGCCATTATCCAAAAAAAATCTTTTAAATACGTCCAAGGACCTTTTTCAAAGTTTCAAGGTCCTCCGGGTAAAAAGTCACAACAGCAGCAAATAGTAAGGTAATTCTAATGCCATTTTCCAAAAAGTTATTTTTAATGGCTCCAACTACCTTTTTCAAAGTTTCAAGTAAAAAATCCAGTTGATGAATGGACATCTTCTCATTTTTTTCACTGAATTTGTCATTGTCATTTTATTAACAATTTATTTTTCCAAGAAGTACTTGCAATCCCACAAGGAACATTTACAAAAATGTCCAATGCAACTTTAGAAATGGATATTACAAACTCCACCCGTGAATCTTCTTTGGCGCTACTGGATAGGATACAAAGATGTGTGATTAAACTTATTGGCGATAGAAATATTGCGAGGTAGTATCGCACGTCCTTGTATCCAGTAGTGTAAATATGTTATTGGTGCACCAGACCAGATATGAGCGTTGTACTCAAGTTTTGGACGAAACAACGCCTTATAAATTCTAGCCAGATAAGAAGGGATGAATTATTTCTTGCGTCGCTTGAAGAAGCTTAGACATTTCGCAGCGTTCTTGCCGTCGTCAAATATGTGGTCATTTCAGCGAAGTTTGTCGTTAACGCACATACCGAGAATGTACAGCCTTTCGGTTTCGGGGCTGCAATTGCCATTCATGGATAATGGCTGAGTATTGGAGTTTTGCTTTAATGACAGAAGACAGCATTGTATTTTGAAAACAATAAATTCTACTCTACACTTAAGAATGGTGTCAAGGTCAGAATTTAAGGAGCTTAATATACGTTGCCATTCATAAAACGAATATGCGAAGCTAAGGGCACTTTCTTCAGCCAAGGAATGGATTGGATTTGAGTTGACAGACAGGAGATCATTGATAAACATGATAAATAGAGTCGGTGACAGAACGGAGGCTTGGGGGACGCCAGCAAATATTTGTTGCGTGGCAGACTTTAAAACGTCCAAACCAACTTGTACAGAAAAGTCCGAAAAGTAATTTCTAATCCATAGAAGAAGGGAATCATCGATTCCAAATGCACGCATTTTCGACAAAAGAGATTGATGCCAAAGTCTGTCAAATGTCTATCAAGCGCAACAACCATACTTTCAACACCACCGTGGGTGATCCAAGTAGAGATACTTTTTTCAATAGCCTTTTTTGACAGATCACGTGTGAGTCGTGTCATGCTGTCATGTTATTTTTGTTTAGTATTGTTTGGCATTTAATAATGGAAAGACTTACGCGTGAACAACGTTTACAAATTGTTCAACTTTATTATGAAAATTCACGTTCTGTGAGGAATGTATTTCGTGCACTTCGCTCAACTTATGGTCAACATAATCGGCCTACTGAGCGTACTACTCGCAACACCATCACCCATTTTGAGACCCAGCATTCATTATTGGATAATATTCGACCGAATAGATCACGTCCAGCACCGACCGTAGAGAGTCGATTCGGCGCCATTCGCAGCAACTCGGACTGATGTATGGAACGACTTGGCGCATTTTACGTCAAGATCTTAAATTGAAAGCGTACAAAATACAGCTTGTGCAACAACTGAAGCCGCTCGACCTTCCCAAGCGACATGGCTTCGCTCTATGGGCTCTTGAAAAGTTCCAAGAAGATCCGACGTTTTCGAGGCAAATTTTGTTTAGCGATGAGGCCCATTTCTGGCTCAATGGGTATGTAAACAAACAAAATTGCCGCATTTGGGACGAAGAGCAACCTGAAGAGATTGAAGAACTGCCACTTCATCCAGAAAAAACAACGGTTTGGTGTGGTTTGTGGGCCGGTGGAATCATCGGTCCATATTTCTTTAAAAATTATGCCGGTGCGAACGTAACCATCAATGGGACCGTTATCGTGCTATGATAACCGACTATTTGATGCATGAAATTGAAGCTCGTGATCTCGGCGACATTTGGTTTCAGCAAGACGGTGCCACTTTCCACACATCGCATCAATCAATGGACTTATTGAGAGAACATTTCGGTGAGCACATAATTTCACGTTTTGGGCCGGTCGATTGGCCACCAAGATCATGTGATATCACACCGTTAGACTTTTTCCTGTGGGGATATGTAAAGTCAAAACCTTATGCCAACAAACCCGCTTCGATTCAGGCATTGGAGAAAAACAGCACGCATGTCATTCGCCAGTTACCAGTCGAAATGCTCGAACGAGTGTTCGCAAATTGGACTCAACTGATGGACCATCTGCGACGTAGCAACGGCCAACATTTGATAGACATAATCTTCAAAAAATAAATGCCAAAGAATGTTTTTTCAAATGATAATAAACATTCTCCATTAAATTTGAATTTTCTGTGTCTTTTTCTTTAAAAAAGTAGGGAACCTCGAAATGGATCACCCTTTACTATCTGCACCAGCGGATTTATGTATGTTGAGATCTTGAAGTACTCTTGCTGGGTTGGGTTCGATATCCCGCTTTTTATAATACCGATTCTTAAAATCCCGTTATTAAAATACCGCTTTTTATAATCTCACTTTTTATAATCCCGCTTTTTTAAAATCCCGCTTTTTAAAATCCCGCCTCTTATAATCCCGTTTTTTATAATCCCGTTTCTTATTATCCCGCTTTTAGAATCAAAAGTAGTTGTTTTATTTTAAAAAATCGCGCGATTTTTTAAAATAAAACAACTACTTTTGATTCTAAAATTTTGATGAGAAAATTTAAATAAATCAAGCAATGAGTGTTTTTTTGAAATGCAGTTTATTTTAACATTTATCATTTTTAGAGGATAAAAAAACAAAATAAGAAATAAGTAATATCAAAACAAATTTTTAAGTAATAAATGTGACAATCTTCAATAATTTAAAAAAAAAGAAAGTAATGTTATATGATATTCTGCAAAAGGGAACAGAAAAAACTTCAAACCATTAACAACATTTTTTTTTATTAGAGCTGTATATTGTAAGCAATGCGACGCAAAAAACCTGTTTTACTCATATTTTTTCTATTTCTCATTATTTTTTTTTACAGCGCGTGACTTTATAACATTTGTTTTTTTATATAATTTTTCTTGTCCATTTTCTAATTTTTCTATTTCAGTTTGCACAACAATTGCTTCCTTTCTTAAATCTGCAATGAGTTTATACAAGCCAGCACTTTTTTGTCCAACCAAAACTTTCAGTCTGCGGTGCCACGCTTCAGCATTATTTTGTGTTCTAGGGAATTGTTTTTCTGCACTGTCATACACATACCAAAAGCTAGGAGAGTACTGCACTTTTCTACTTCCATTACGAATGTAATTAATTTTGAACCAATCTGCAAAAATAAGTGCGTCTTCGTCATCTTTCAAACTATTTTGCAAAGAGTCAAAATAGGAAGAGACTTCTTCTGGTGGTACAAATGCTAAACTTTTCACCATTTTTATTTTTAATGCAAACTCGTTACAGTTACCGTATTTGGTCGCAAATCCTTTTTGTTGTATTCTTCGCCAAATGATTTGACCAAAGTGAAACAAACATCCTCTAAAATCTGAGAGCGGAAAAAACACTTTCGCAACCGAAACTATTGCCTTTTCGAAATCAGTTATTATTCTTTCAGGTTTTAACTCAATTTTGAATTCAGTTGCAACTCTCAACAATTCGGAAAAAAATAGCTCGTAACACTTCATCGTCTTTTTTGACATAAAACAGAAAATAAGTGGGACAATACTTTTCTCAATCTGACCGTGGACTGTAAACAATTGACGCATTACAGTGGGAACGACATAAAATGTACCGTCCATCAACCAACATTTTGCTCTTTTTAGGAGAACCAGATTAGACATTGTTCCTAACAAAATAATTTTGCTGCCGTCGCTTTCCTTCTCGGACAAAACAAATAATTCGCCATCAAGATGCGTCAAATCTTCTGGTATGTTAATATCATTTACACTTTGAGGTTCCTTAATCGAAGACGCTCGAACACGAGATATTTTTTGCTTTTGGGCAGAAGAAGATGGCAAGCATGGTCTCACAGAAGATTCACATTCCACTACACTATCACGTATAATCTGCGATGGATTAAAACAGAGTGATTCTGCAGCATTTTTTATGTTGTTATTTGTTTTGCAAATTTCTTTAACACATGAATCAGGAGTGTGGCAATGCTCTGATGGTGCCTTTTTTATGATATGTTCTCCGTCTTTTAAAGTTGTATTGACTCTTCCCTTGCAAAATCTATTTTTTCTCTGCGAACAGCACCATCGGAAAACTGCACCTACTTGTTTTTCAAGGTGATAATCGTAGCCGTCAACTATTAATTTTTTGCCACCTTTGTTTGACTTTACTTCACTTATAATATAACTCATCGCGGTCAATAGTTCTGCGTGCGCACTCAATCCAATACTACACAATATAAATTGGCGCAAACTCCCAATTATTGTTACAGCAGAGCAGTAAATGATAAGGGTAATACCGTTAGCAAGAAGTAGGTTTTTATGTGCATTACTGCATTAGGTATATACTATTTTCGCAATGCGTAAAAACAATGTATTATTATGTAAGCAAAAACAAATGTGTGCTTACAGTAAAAACTAAAAACATTCGGACGGATGCATTTTCTTTTTGGTCGAGTATTTTTTAATATACTCGTACCTATATAATAATATAATTAAAAAGCGCATATAACCAACATCTATTTTTTTGATAACAATGTTTTGTTAAAAAAACGGGATTAGCGGGATTTGGCGGGATTTTAAAAAACGGGATTGTAACAGATCGGGATTTTGAACAAGCGGGATTTTAGAAGACGGGATTTAAAAAAAACAGTATTTTAGCAGACGGGATTTTAAAACTTTTTCTTCGGGATTTTTGAAAAGCGGGATTTCAAAAAGCGGGATTCCGATACGCTCCCACTCTTGCTACTGTACGAGTGCGGAAGTGAATTTTTCCCATTGAATGTTCTACGCGCTCGAGTACAGGAGCAATAAACTCACAACCTGGCAGCATTGAGCTAGCTGCGAAATGAACAGCAAGCAGATTGACTTTATCAGAAGAGCTGACAGCTGGGGTGTCATTGAAAATGAGTGTCGGGATAGATCACGAGGTCAAATTTTTAGTATTTTTGGTAAGCGACCAAAAGTTTTTATTACCGGTGGAACTTTGTAGTATTTTTTGCCTCAACTTTTGGTCGTAAAAGAATTTGACACGATTAATGTGGGCGTTGCAGTAATTTCTGGCTCGTTTAAACTTTTTTCGGTTTTCCGCAGTTGGGTTGGCATTAATAGACCGAAAACTTACCTCGTCACACCACGCGTTTTCTTTAGGTTTGATACTCTTTATTCTGATTGGGATAAAACGTTTCGTACCCAGCTGAATTATAATTCTAATCATATCGGCAGCAGCATCAACGCCGTTGTCGTGGAACCACAACGACCAGTTAAAACTTCTAAAGAAACCGTTTAAAGCTTCCCAATTGGCATTCTCGTATTACTTTAACTGTGTGGTTGGAGTACGGAAATTCGCCGATATGATACAATTATCTGACGAACATAGAGGCGATAATACATTCAAAGTGTATTTATCAGGGTGGGAAGCGAGAACCAAGTCCATAGCGGTGGCGTTTTGACCGCAAATGTCCGGTATCTGTGTCAGCTCATTTACAAGCTGGGTCAACTTACTAACCTCAGCGAAGATCTCGACGTACCTTCCTTCAGGTGTTGTCTGTCCAGAATGTCGAACCCAACTTGAATTGTGTAACAATTCTGGTGATGAATTCAGATAGTACATCAAAATCATTATAAGTTGGATGCCGGTGCTGGTAAGGCCTCTGTAAATAAAACAGTAGTGAATTAATTGCCTACGGACATGGAATTTTAGCCCAGTGACATTAAATTCCGGATCGGAACATGGGCCGTATTGAGGTAGAAGTTTGTAGGCCACATCACTACTTATACAAACGGCGAGACCGCGATGAGAAAAGAATAATGGCACTAAGTTACGCCCAGACGGGCTTAACTCCGTGAGATCAGAATCAATGCTGACCTGTGTTTCACCCAGTGCCAAAACGGATTTTAGATTTGCGTGTACAATGTACAACAACTCGCCCTTAACCCACGAATATTGCCCACGTTTACCTTACACGAATTTTACATAACACATATCAAAAAAAACACAAAACATAAGAAAAGGCTACAGTCCGCTTGTGGCGAACAGTATCCAAATCCCTATATACCAAAAAGAAACAAGCATTAAAAAGGTGATGGATATAATTTTATTTCATTCTATGAAATTTATAACAAAAAAAAAATTATTTTTGAAAAAACGCCCGCAAAAAGAGGGCGTGGCCAAAAACTTTGTAAAAATATTGGCTAATATCTTGTCAAACAATTTTTTTGGGTTTTTGTGAAAATTTCTATCTTTCTAACTTTAACCATAGACATCAGAAATGCGATCCACTCCGCCCCAAGCAATTTCTGACAATCGTTTATGTGCCCTTTTGGAAGCGCAACATCGGAACTTTATGAAGTTAATAAAACCCGTACAAAATAACCAATCAGCACCTGGAGTTTCAAAAATAGTGACAATTCCGAAAATCAACCCCGATTGTGTTGGCGCTGGTGCTCTTTCCAGGTGTTCGACTGTGGACTTAATTCTGTGTAAAAATGAACTATATGGTAGCGCTCTTCTCATACCTCTCAGTAAATCTTTAGAGGGAACTGCTTCACATTGGATGGCACAGATATGTTTCGCCGGTATGACTTGGGAACAATTCAAGGAATTGTTTACTCAACAGTTTGAAGGTAATGAAACTCCTGCAGCTACAGTGCTGAATATTTTTAAGAGTCACCCAAAGGAGGGAGAATGTCTATCGTTGTATGGAAGTCGCCTAGTTACGTCATTCACATACAGATGCCTTGGGGCATATGGCTCAAATTGATAGCAGATTGCATGGTATGGTATTTACCACAAATATAACAACGCGAAATGAGTTACGACAAGAACTAAAAGCATTCGCATTTGGCAAAAGAACAGAAAATCCAACATGTTCATCCGTAAACAAAAAAGTTAAATTGGCCTCTAATATAAAATGTCACTTCTGTTGAAAAACTGGTCATAAAATTGATGACTGTCAATTGAAAAGGGATAAAGGAAACCATCAACTCCAAGGTAACCAGAGCTCCGCCAGTTCATCGGTAGGAAAGAATCGTTCAACTATAATCTGTTACAAGTGTGGAGATCCTAGGCATATTGCATCATCATGTTCCGTGCAAAATTCTTCATCCAACAAGAACAAGCCAGATGTGAGACAAGTGAATCTTTGCACGATTGCTGAACCGAAAGGTACTTTGTTCAGGCTGTTGAGTCGTTTTTATTTTTTTTTGACTCTGGAGCTGAATGTGCACTCGTCAAGGAAACGATTTCGCACAAAATATTATATAAATTCTTTCGAATGTTACAATCAGTGAATATTTTTTTTAAGAATTGTTTCATATTGTTCTACATAGTTTCTTAAAATTCGATGTAATGAATGGTCGTGAACTATTAGAGTTGATGGAATCAAATATTATTCGTCCAAACTGTTCTCCCTTTGATAGTCCCATACTTTTGGTCAAAAATAAAGATGGGACCGATCGTCAATGTGTCTATTGCGGAAATGCCAACACAGTCTCCGATAAATTTCCACTTCCTTTTATAGCTGACCAAATTTCTAGACTGATATCCACTAGATCCTAATTCGATTCAGCGTACTGCATTTGTCACCCCTGAAGGGCAATATGAATTTTTGGCTATGCCTTTCGGGCTAAAGAATGCCCTATCCGTGTTCCAACGAGCATTAATGAAGGCTTTTGGGTGAACTTGTCAATTCGTACGTCATTGTCTATGTGGACGACATTTTAATTATTGCTCGAACTATGGAGGAGGCATTTGAGAGATTGAAGATTGTTTTGGAAACTTTATTACTAGCAGGGATTTTATTTAAAATAAAAAAATGCTCTTTTCTTAAGACAAGTGTGGAATTTCTGGGATTTAAAATTGAAGCTGTCGAAATTCATCCCAATACACGCAAAATCCAGGCATTAGAAGATGATCTACCCCCACCTCAGTCTGTTAGTCAAGTAAGACAGTTTATGGGCTTGGCATAATATTTTCCGCAATTTGTGCCCAAGTTTTCGCAGCATATGAAACCACTTTATAGTTTTACTTCCAAGAACACTACATTCAATTGGAAACCTGATCATGAGCAAATACGTCAGAAAATAATAGACACATTGACGAATAAACCTGTGTTAACTATTTTCGATCCGAAATACCCTATTGAGCTGCAAACGGATGCTAGCTCAGATGGCTATGATCAGTTCTGCTGCATAAAATTGATAATAAGCCACATGTAATTGAGTATTATAGTAAGCAAACATCTCCAGCATTATAGTAAGCAAACATCTCCAATTCGTATGAATGATAACGAGATTCATACGAATTGTAGACTTTGGCGGTGTTCAATTCGATAAACCATTTTCGACACAATTTACATTGTCGCCATTTTGTTGTTTTTACCGATTAAAGTCTTCTCGTACAAAAATTTAACTTACTCCAAGAGTCCATCGTTGGTGGGCGTACATGCAGTCTTTTGATTTTGATGTGCAATTCAGACCATGCCAACTTTTTTTCCCGTAATCCTTTACCATCCGAGTCTCACAGGATCAAAAAACTTCCTGAAAAGCACATTCTTCTGACCGAAATCACTGAAAATTGGCTCCTTGCAGAGCAGAAACGAAATCCTGAAACATTTGCAATTATTTGTAAATTGCGTAATGGTGAACTTAAAGATGTGGCGAATACATACGAAATGGGGTGTGGCATTCTTCACCGGAAAATTCAAAGAAACGGCAAGACATTATGTTTATCTGTTATTCCAAGACCCTTGAAATGGTTTGTAGTCAATCATGTCCATGATGCTATAATGCATATTGGTTGGGAAAAGACATTGGAGACTTTGGATTTTATTGGTTCGAAAATGTGTCGAAATACGTTCGTAAGTTCATAGATAATTATATTAATTGTAAATTATCTAAACCACCGTCAGGTAAAACTTATACCAAAAGTGGATATGCCTTGGCATACTGTACATATTGACATCACCGGAAAACTGGGTTGTAAAATCGATATTAAGGAATATGTAATAGTTCAGATAGACGCATTTACCATATTTAATTATTTGTACCATACGGTTAACATTGACACAGATAGTTGCATCAGAACAATCAGGTCATCTATATCATTGTTTGGTGTACCTATGCGCATTATTGCCGATCAGGGCAGGTGCTTTTTTAGCGTAGGTTTTAGTGAATTTTGTTCTGCGCAAAAAATTTATTTGCATTTGATAGCAACGGGCTAAAGGGCAAATCGAATGCGACATAAATACCCTAAAAAGTATGTTAACCGCTGTAGAAAGAAGTCAGCGATCTTGGAAAAATGCTTTAAGCGAAGTCCAACTGGGTTTTAATTGTACGGCCAATCGTGTGACAAAGTTTATTGCATTAGAGTTACTCATAGGAAGGGAAGCAAGGCCTTTTAATTAATTAGCAATATATAATAATGAAAATAAGATTGATATCATATTTGTAAGAGATATGGCTAAAGTTAATATTGAAAAAATCCTTGCTATGATAAAGATAGATTTGACAAATATAGACCAAAAATTGAAAGACGGAGATCGATATGTCCTGAAGTCGTTAACTAGTAAAAGAACATAATAGTAACCGCATGAGTTTTTGCGACGTATGCCGGCAGAGGGGATCCCAAGAGAATTCGATATAAAGGACGACAAAAAAGACGTTGAAACAGACGTTGAAACAGACGTCAGGGAAGGCGTTGAAACAGACGTCAGAGAAGGCGTTGCAAGAGACGTCACTAAGTAATATCCGATACTGTGGTTTGGGGTAATATCACTACGTAAACTCCAATCAGGTTAAGCATTTTGGGTAGATGACATTGTTTCTGAGTAAGAATGTCTTTTTAATTGTTTAGTGAATTACTCTTGGAATTCATTGTCTGCTGGTAGTTAATTGTCACTGGAATGGATATTTGAGAAGAAATATTAATTTAAAAAATAAAAAATAAAAATGTTAAGCAGTGCATAATGTCAGTTTTATTTTCTTAGATTCTTTTTAGAAACACCCGAGGACGTGTGTAAGTCAGGCTGGCCGTGTCGAAGCATAACTATAAAATAAAATAAATCGCATGAATTGTAAAAGGAAAAGATAATGTTCAAAAATAAATCAAGATTGTCCCACTGTAGAATGGAGTTGTTTTCAATTTCTCATTTGCAGGTAAACTTCTTCTCATGCATCTAACTAAGAATGAGTTTGAGGCACTGGCTGATTCCATTACCAGAATTTCCTTTTATACTCGTACAGAAATAGTCATTACGGGCCATGTCAATATGCAGTATTCAAGTTGACTTCGACATTCTGGACAACACCCGTAGGAAGGTATAAAAAAGGAAAATATATATGTATTTTATCTGGCTAAAATTCAATGTCCGTAGGCAATTAACTCACTACGGTTTTATTTACAGAAGTCCTAACCAGGACATGCATCTAACTTCTAATGAGTTTGATGCACTGTCTGATTCCATTACCAGAATTAACCTTTATCCTCGGCACAGGATACAACTTGTCACCGGACGTAAGTTCTTGGCAACCGGTAAAAATTCAGGTTGAAGGAATTTGCGTTTAGTGCGCCTTACATTCTGCCGAAATCGCAAGTTCATTATACAGCCATGTAAGCTATTATAAGTAGGTCCAAAAATTTATTTGGTCATGTAAGCAATTGTAAATTGATATTAAGGATAAATAAAAATCAACTAGACTAAAGACCGCTTCGACGAGGTAGTTTCATTTTCGAATTATTCATAACTGGTGCAGGCGGTGAAAAAGGTATCTGAAGATATCTACATAGAAAAAAAGTGCAAGTGGAAATGCAGGAGATTAGATCCAGTTAAAAAGGAATCTAAAGATATCTATATAAAAACATAAGGAAAGTCTACAGTCCGCTTGGGGCGAACAGTATGATACCCTATCCTTATCCCTATGTACCCCAAAGAAAAAGAGCATTAGGAAGATGATGGAAAACATTTTATTTCATTCTATGAAATTTATAGAAAAAAAAAATATTTTTTTGAAAAAACGCCCCCAAAAAGTGGGCGTGGCCAAAAACTTTGTATGGGCGATATATTGGAAAAAATATTGGCTATATATATTGTTGAAAACAGCATTTTAGTAAAAAACGCCCACAAAAACTAGGCGTGGCAAAAATTTTATATGACAAATTAATAAAGATGGGCAGTACCTACATATCTTGTGGACGTTGTACAACTTTATCTCTCTAACTTAAACCTTAAAACGGTTTTATCTAAATTGTGGGCGTGGCAGTGGGCGTAATTTGAAAATTTTAACACTTTACCATTTCGGTACCCTAGGGAGTATATGCTCCAAATTTCAGCTTCCTAGCATAACTTTAAAGGCCTCAAAAGTTGATACGGACGGACATTGCTAAATAGTCTTAGATTTTGGTCCTGATCATAAATATATATACTCTTAGGGGTCTGCGACGAATATTAAGGGGTGTTACAAGCTATGTGTCAAAATTAATATACCCTTAGGATAGGGTATAAAAAAGTGCAAGTGCAAGAGATTAGAAAAAGTGCAAAAGTATCATGTTAATAAATTAATAATAAAACACAATAGAAACGAAAATACAGTGTACAATTTAATTAACTTATATGAATAGACGAAAACAGCTGATCAATATAAATCAAAATTTTGACCTAAACTGGTAGCCTAAAATAGACATTTGTAATAAATTTGATGACTTAGGTCTATAAGAAGACTAAAAAGTTATTCACTAACTATATGGGAAAAGCAATGGATATACAAACCGTAATTATAGGGAAGAAATAAACGAAATAGATCCATCCACAAACAGGCATTTTAAGTACGACAACAGTCCAAGACAGTATAATTTCAATAATTTCGATCACTCCAGCCAAAAAATCAATGAAGATAGATAGGAGAAAGAATAATCCCTCAGAACAGTTAAGGAGAAATGAAAAATCACGACAGTACACATATTATAATAATTTCAATAGTTCTGGACAATCCAAACAAAAATCAATAGAGATGGATAATGTACAAGAAAAGAATGTAAATTTTACAAACGAGCTTCGGAAAACACGTTACTGATAGTCGTGTTAACCATAAAAAAACAAAAAATCAGTTGTCTCATAAATACGGGGTCAGATACAAGCATCATTAGACATAATTGCCTAAGAAATTTTTCGGAATTAAAATGAATCAAACCACTTTATTTTACCACATTAAATAAAACTAAAAAAGGGATGAATAAAATAATTACTCGGATACGTAGAGATTTTAAGTCTCAGTTTCAGTTTTTTGGGAAATAATAAGGCTACCGGGTAGGAAATATGAATCAAAATTGTTTAACCCCTTTAAAAGCTAAAACAGATCTGGACAAAAAGTTATTGGAAATAAAAAGTAGCAACTTTTTTTTTGAAGATGGTTACCCCTATAAGGCTTACCAAATCACAGCTTTAGAAATTTACGAGGGATGCAGAACCTATTTAATATGCATATTTAAATTATTTAAATGATCATGAAAAATTTGTTGCAAAACTATGAAGAATTACTTTTTAATGAAGGTGATGAATTGCTTCACGTAAAGTGTAGCTCGAAATCATTACATACAGGTTGAAAAGCGTAAGTTTCTTCTCCGGAAATTTTTAGCCATTATACGATACCTAGCACTACCGAAAACTCAACAACACTACCAAATAAATCAAGTCTTTTTAGGAATTACAGGTTACGATAGAAGGTTTATCAAAAATTACGCAAAAATTGCGCAGCCTCTGACGGAGCTTCTTAAGAAGGCTGCTCGGCTAAACATGAATGATCCCAGTTTTATTGCCGCATATGCATCTAGGACCTTAACAATAATAAACAAAAGTACGCCACAATTGATAAAGAATTTCTATCTGAATTCGGAAGGGAATTCGAACTACAAACAGACTATCAGTGAATTAAGTGGCTTCACTCCAAGTCCCAGACTCCAGACTCCAGAGATGGCTCTTACAACTAGGGGAATATGTAATATAGACCGATTGAAAGCAAATATTATCACTATATTTCTAAATAGAGAAATAAATGCTATTACAAAACAGAAAACGAAAGTTTTGCTAACTTAAACAGAAATAATGAAATGCGTATTACTGGGAAAATTTTAAAGGGGAAATAATATTGACGAAAATCAACAAATAAACGACTCGGAAGATGTTCAAACTTTACATTTTCTACACCATCATATTTCTATATTAAATTATCTTTTTTTAAAGCACAAAGAACGGGAATAGTGGGTGCAGTGGCTTAGTATTTAAGTGCGTTGGACCACTAAGCGAGATGCCGCTGTTTCAAATCACGACCTGTAAGACCCATAGTTCTTATTCGTTGCCCCACCTCTTGCGAACGTCTGACAAACAACCAAGAGTAAGAACTGTCATGAGAAGCTTTTCGAAAAATTAATTGCCGTTCGGAATCGGTATTAAACTGTAGGTCCCTTCCATTCGTGTCAAAAATATATCTTTGCACCCACAATGGTTGAAGAAGCTAGGCTTTGGGTCCTATATGGGCCGTTTACGCTTTATATGTGTGCATGTAGAGAACGGGAACTGGAGAAACCATTTAAAAACAACAGAATTTTCATAAATAAAAATTACATTTCACAAGGAAAAATTCATGTAATTCCAAACAATTATTTAGGGAAAGCTAAAGTAGGGATTAATACAAATTTTAATGACAGCGAATATAATGTGCCACAAAAAAGAAATGCTTTTCCATAAAATGAGGTAGGTCATTCGGGAATCACTCCGACAAACGAAGGTATAAAATAGATAGTCTATCATCCCAATAGTTGTGAAATTTGTTTCTCCACTAAATATGATAGAGACCCAATAACAAATAAATTAGTCCTCACAGAAATTCCCTCAAAATTAAACGAAATTGTACATATTTATGTTTATGTCAACAGTAAATATTCATTTATAGTTTTCATAGATAAATTTTCAAAATATGCTACAACATTATTTTTAGAAGATAGTACTAGGTTAACAATAGTTGAAAAATTGAAACATTTTATAGCCATTCGCGGAAAAATTAAGAAGTTTATTTTTGATAATGAATTCAAATCAAAAAACGTCGAGGAATTTTGTCAAAAACGAAAAATAGAGTTCAACATCATAAAACCAGCATAACGGTAATTCAGATGCTGAAGGTAAGCAACCGATAAGATCTCTAATGCTTAACGCTGTCATATTTTACGATTATACATATCATTCAACTATAAAATGCGCTAACACAGATGGGCTCTATATGAAAAATGGCCCCACGGAAAATAGACTCAAACAGAAAATGAAATATGGCCGCAAATATTCGAACTATTTTTTCAAAATGAAAAATATCCCAATTTTTAATTGAAAAAACATAAGGAAAGACTACAGTCCACTTGGGGCGAACTGTGTGATACCCTATCTACATTCTTATACGCCCCTAAGAATAAAGCGTTAAGAACATAAGGTATAGAATTTTACTTCATTATATAAAATTATATAACAAAGTTATAAAGGAGGGCAGTGCCTACATATCTTGTCAAGGTTGTAACACTCTATCTCTCGAACTTTATCTGTAAAACTTTTTTTTCTAAATTGTGGGCGTGGCAGTGGGCGGATTTAAAAATGTATAACGCTTTACCATTTTGGAACCCTAGAGAGCCGAAATTTCGGAATTGTCCTTGGTTTTGATCCTGGGCCTATTTCACAGATCATACATAAATACAGCAGAATAAAATGATGTAAAAAGGAAGAAATGGTCATTTCTAAACGAAAATATAAGTAAGTAATTAGTATTTGTTGCTGTTTATGTAATTTTGCCCGCACAACATTACAAATTCTGTAATAAAGGAAAAATGGGGAAAGGTCACACAACGTTCAAGGAGAAGTTAAATACAAAATAAAGCAAAGAACACCTAATGTTGACGAATTGAATAAATTTGAAGAATTAAGTTGAATTGAATCAAGGGATTATATTGAATGAAGTAGATAAACATGCGAATTCGAGTTGAGATGGTTAGACATGATCTTTTCAATAGTCGAGGGTATGCTTGAATTAAAAGATAGACAGTTTCACCGCCATCATCTTCCCTTTTTCACATCATTGCTCGTTATATGGAACAAGAGATGTCATGTAATCAGATTCGCAAAGTCGCAAATATTCAATCTTTCGCGGTCAATCCCAGCCACAAGGTCCATAAGTTTGCAAAGTACACTTAACTGAAATTACGCTAGCAACCGTATTTTCATCACATTAAAAAATAATTGACCAATAAGAAATTTCGAATTAATGTAGAAGTCATGGTTCCTGGCATTTTTTAATATTTTAAATTATACATTTCATACAACATACACTGGAATCATACAATGTTTCCAATGAAATCTGTGAAACAGAAATTTTAATGTAATGTATGATAATTGATTTGTTGTATGATGTTTCTAATGTATGTGATGTATGATCCGTAAAATAGTTCCCAGATCATAAATATATATACTTTTAAGAGTCTACGACGAATATTAAGGGGTGTTACAAGTGATTTGTCAAAATTATTATACACTTCCAGGAGTATGAAAAATGACCCAAAAATGAGAAATGGCTCCAACAATTTGTACGGAAAACAAAATTTTTCATATTTTTGGGGCATTTTTTCATAATGAAACATGCTCCTAACTAAACTTTACGAAAATAAATGAAATGAAATAAATGAAAAGGCGGCCATACAAAAATGAAAAATGGCCGCAAAAATTAAATTGAAAATTTTAACACTTTACCATTTCGGTACCCTAGGGAGTATATGCTCCAAATTTCAGCTTCCTAGCATAACTTTAAAGGCCTCAAAAGTTGATACGGACGGACATTGCTAAATAGTCTTAGATTTTGGTCCTGATCATAAATATATATACTCTTAGGGGTCTGCGACGAATATTAAGGGGTGTTACAAGCTATGTGTCAAAATTAATATACCCTTAGGATAGGGTATAAAAAAGTGCAAGTGCAAGAGATTAGAAAAAGTGCAAAAGTATCATGTTAATAAATTAATAATAAAACACAATAGAAACGAAACTACAGTGTACAATTTAATTAACTTATATGAATAGAGGAAAACAGCTGATCAATATAAATCAAAATAAAAAGAAATAATGAAATGCGTATTACTGGGAAAATTTTAAAGGGGAAATAATATTGACGAAAATCAACAAATAAACGACTCGGAAGATGTTCAAACTTTACATTTTCTACACCATCATATTTCTATATTAAATTATCTTTTTTTAAAGCACAAAGAACGGGAATAGTGGGTGCAGTGGCTTAGTATTTAAGTGCGTTGGACCACTAAGCGAGATGCCGCTGTTTCAAATCACGACCTGTAAGACCCATAGTTCTTATTCGTTGCCCCACCTCTTGCGAACGTCTGACAAACAACCAAGAGTAAGAACTGTCATGAGAAGCTTTTCGAAAAATTAATTGCCGTTCGGAATCGGTATTAAACTGTAGGTCCCTTCCATTCGTGTCAAAAATATATCTTTGCACCCACAATGGTTGAAGAAGCTAGGCTTTGGGTCCTATATGGGCCGTTTACGCTTTATATGTGTGCATGTAGAGAACGGGAACTGGAGAAACCATTTAAAAACAACAGAATTTTCATAAATAAAAATTACATTTCACAAGGAAAAATTCATGTAATTCCAAACAATTATTTAGGGAAAGCTAAAGTAGGGATTAATACAAATTTTAATGACAGCGAATATAATGTGCCACAAAAAAGAAATGCTTTTCCATAAAATGAGGTAGGTCATTCGGGAATCACTCCGACAAACGAAGGTATAAAATAGATAGTCTATCATCCCAATAGTTGTGAAATTTGTTTCTCCACTAAATATGATAGAGACCCAATAACAAATAAATTAGTCCTCACAGAAATTCCCTCAAAATTAAACGAAATTGTACATATTTATGTTTATGTCAACAGTAAATATTCATTTATAGTTTTCATAGATAAATTTTCAAAATATGCTACAACATTATTTTTAGAAGATAGTACTAGGTTAACAATAGTTGAAAAATTGAAACATTTTATAGCCATTCGCGGAAAAATTAAGAAGTTTATTTTTGATAATGAATTCAAATCAAAAAACGTCGAGGAATTTTGTCAAAAACGAAAAATAGAGTTCAACATCATAAAACCAGCATAACGGTAATTCAGATGCTGAAGGTAAGCAACCGATAAGATCTCTAATGCTTAACGCTGTCATATTTTACGATTATACATATCATTCAACTATAAAATGCGCTAACACAGATGGGCTCTATATGAAAAATGGCCCCACGGAAAATAGACTCAAACAGAAAATGAAATATGGCCGCAAATATTCGAACTATTTTTTCAAAATGAAAAATATCCCAATTTTTAATTGAAAAAACATAAGGAAAGACTACAGTCCACTTGGGGCGAACTGTGTGATACCCTATCTACATTCTTATACGCCCCTAAGAATAAAGCGTTAAGAACATAAGGTATAGAATTTTACTTCATTATATAAAATTATATAACAAAGTTATAAAGGAGGGCAGTGCCTACATATCTTGTCAAGGTTGTAACACTCTATCTCTCGAACTTTATCTGTAAAACTTTTTTTTCTAAATTGTGGGCGTGGCAGTGGGCGGATTTAAAAATGTATAACGCTTTACCATTTTGGAACCCTAGAGAGCCGAAATTTCGGAATTGTCCTTGGTTTTGATCCTGGGCCTATTTCACAGATCATACATAAATACAGCAGAATAAAATGATGTAAAAAGGAAGAAATGGTCATTTCTAAACGAAAATATAAGTAAGTAATTAGTATTTGTTGCTGTTTATGTAATTTTGCCCGCACAACATTACAAATTCTGTAATAAAGGAAAAATGGGGAAAGGTCACACAACGTTCAAGGAGAAGTTAAATACAAAATAAAGCAAAGAACACCTAATGTTGACGAATTGAATAAATTTGAAGAATTAAGTTGAATTGAATCAAGGGATTATATTGAATGAAGTAGATAAACATGCGAATTCGAGTTGAGATGGTTAGACATGATCTTTTCAATAGTCGAGGGTATGCTTGAATTAAAAGATAGACAGTTTCACCGCCATCATCTTCCCTTTTTCACATCATTGCTCGTTATATGGAACAAGAGATGTCATGTAATCAGATTCGCAAAGTCGCAAATATTCAATCTTTCGCGGTCAATCCCAGCCACAAGGTCCATAAGTTTGCAAAGTACACTTAACTGAAATTACGCTAGCAACCGTATTTTCATCACATTAAAAAATAATTGACCAATAAGAAATTTCGAATTAATGTAGAAGTCATGGTTCCTGGCATTTTTTAATATTTTAAATTATACATTTCATACAACATACACTGGAATCATACAATGTTTCCAATGAAATCTGTGAAACAGAAATTTTAATGTAATGTATGATAATTGATTTGTTGTATGATGTTTCTAATGTATGTGATGTATGATCCGTAAAATAGTTCCCAGATCATAAATATATATACTTTTAAGAGTCTACGACGAATATTAAGGGGTGTTACAAGTGATTTGTCAAAATTATTATACACTTCCAGGAGTATGAAAAATGACCCAAAAATGAGAAATGGCTCCAACAATTTGTACGGAAAACAAAATTTTTCATATTTTTGGGGCATTTTTTCATAATGAAACATGCTCCTAACTAAACTTTACGAAAATAAATGAAATGAAATAAATGAAAAGGCGGCCATACAAAAATGAAAAATGGCCGCAAAAATTAAATTGAAAATTTTAACACTTTACCATTTCGGTACCCTAGGGAGTATATGCTCCAAATTTCAGCTTCCTAGCATAACTTTAAAGGCCTCAAAAGTTGATACGGACGGACATTGCTAAATAGTCTTAGATTTTGGTCCTGATCATAAATATATATACTCTTAGGGGTCTGCGACGAATATTAAGGGGTGTTACAAGCTATGTGTCAAAATTAATATACCCTTAGGATAGGGTATAAAAAAGTGCAAGTGCAAGAGATTAGAAAAAGTGCAAAAGTATCATGTTAATAAATTAATAATAAAACACAATAGAAACGAAACTACAGTGTACAATTTAATTAACTTATATGAATAGAGGAAAACAGCTGATCAATATAAATCAAAATTTTGACCTATAACTGGTAGCCTAAAATAGACATTTGTAATAAATTTGATGACTTAGGTCTATAAGAAGACTAAAAAGTTATTCACTAACGATATGGGAAAAGCAATGGATATACAAACCGTAATTATAGGGAAGAAATAAACGAAATAGATCCATCCACAAACAGGCATTTTAAGTACGACAACAGTCCAAGACAGTATAATTTCAATAATTTCGATCACTCCAGCCAAAAAATCAATGAAGATAGATAGGAGAAAGAATAATCCCTCAGAACAGTTAAGGAGAAATGAAAAATCACGACAGTACACATATTATAATAATTTCAATAGTTCTGGACAATCCAAACAAAAATCAATAGAGATGGATAATGTACAAGAAAAGAATGTAAATTTTACAAACGAGCTTCGGAAAACACGTTACTGATAGTCGTGTTAACCATAAAAAAACAAAAAATCAGTTGTCTCATAAATACGGGGTCAGATACAAGCATCATTAGACATAATTGCCTAAGAAATTTTTCGGAATTAAAATGAATCAAACCACTTTATTTTACCACATTAAATAAAACTAAAAAAGGGATGAATAAAATAATTACTCGGATACGTAGAGATTTTAAGTCTCAGTTTCAGTTTTTTGGGAAATAATAAGGCTACCGGGTAGGAAATATGAATCAAAATTGTTTAACCCCTTTAAAAGCTAAAACAGATCTGGACAAAAAGTTATTGGAAATAAAAAGTAGCAACTTTTTTTTTGAAGATGGTTACCCCTATAAGGCTTACCAAATCACAGCTTTAGAAATTTACGAGGGATGCAGAACCTATTTAATATGCATATTTAAATTATTTAAATGATCATGAAAAATTTGTTGCAAAACTATGAAGAATTACTTTTTAATGAAGGTGATGAATTGCTTCACGTAAAGTGTAGCTCGAAATCATTACATACAGGTTGAAAAGCGTAAGTTTCTTCTCCGGAAATTTTTAGCCATTATACGATACCTAGCACTACCGAAAACTCAACAACACTACCAAATAAATCAAGTCTTTTTAGGAATTACAGGTTACGATAGAAGGTTTATCAAAAATTACGCAAAAATTGCGCAGCCTCTGACGGAGCTTCTTAAGAAGGCTGCTCGGCTAAACATGAATGATCCCAGTTTTATTGCCGCATATGCATCTAGGACCTTAACAATAATAAACAAAAGTACGCCACAATTGATAAAGAATTTCTATCTGAATTCGGAAGGGAATTCGAACTACAAACAGACTATCAGTGAATTAAGTGGCTTCACTCCAAGTCCCAGACTCCAGACTCCAGAGATGGCTCTTACAACTAGGGGAATATGTAATATAGACCGATTGAAAGCAAATATTATCACTATATTTCTAAATAGAGAAATAAATGCTATTACAAAACAGAAAACGAAAGTTTTGCTAACTTAAACAGAAATAATGAAATGCGTATTACTGGGAAAATTTTAAAGGGGAAATAATATTGACGAAAATCAACAAATAAACGACTCGGAAGATGTTCAAACTTTACATTTTCTACACCATCATATTTCTATATTAAATTATCTTTTTTTAAAGCACAAAGAACGGGAATAGTGGGTGCAGTGGCTTAGTATTTAAGTGCGTTGGACCACTAAGCGAGATGCCGCTGTTTCAAATCACGACCTGTAAGACCCATAGTTCTTATTCGTTGCCCCACCTCTTGCGAACGTCTGACAAACAACCAAGAGTAAGAACTGTCATGAGAAGCTTTTCGAAAAATTAATTGCCGTTCGGAATCGGTATTAAACTGTAGGTCCCTTCCATTCGTGTCAAAAATATATCTTTGCACCCACAATGGTTGAAGAAGCTAGGCTTTGGGTCCTATATGGGCCGTTTACGCTTTATATGTGTGCATGTAGAGAACGGGAACTGGAGAAACCATTTAAAAACAACAGAATTTTCATAAATAAAAATTACATTTCACAAGGAAAAATTCATGTAATTCCAAACAATTATTTAGGGAAAGCTAAAGTAGGGATTAATACAAATTTTAATGACAGCGAATATAATGTGCCACAAAAAAGAAATGCTTTTCCATAAAATGAGGTAGGTCATTCGGGAATCACTCCGACAAACGAAGGTATAAAATAGATAGTCTATCATCCCAATAGTTGTGAAATTTGTTTCTCCACTAAATATGATAGAGACCCAATAACAAATAAATTAGTCCTCACAGAAATTCCCTCAAAATTAAACGAAATTGTACATATTTATGTTTATGTCAACAGTAAATATTCATTTATAGTTTTCATAGATAAATTTTCAAAATATGCTACAACATTATTTTTAGAAGATAGTACTAGGTTAACAATAGTTGAAAAATTGAAACATTTTATAGCCATTCGCGGAAAAATTAAGAAGTTTATTTTTGATAATGAATTCAAATCAAAAAACGTCGAGGAATTTTGTCAAAAACGAAAAATAGAGTTCAACATCATAAAACCAGCATAACGGTAATTCAGATGCTGAAGGTAAGCAACCGATAAGATCTCTAATGCTTAACGCTGTCATATTTTACGATTATACATATCATTCAACTATAAAATGCGCTAACACAGATGGGCTCTATATGAAAAATGGCCCCACGGAAAATAGACTCAAACAGAAAATGAAATATGGCCGCAAATATTCGAACTATTTTTTCAAAATGAAAAATATCCCAATTTTTAATTGAAAAAACATAAGGAAAGACTACAGTCCACTTGGGGCGAACTGTGTGATACCCTATCTACATTCTTATACGCCCCTAAGAATAAAGCGTTAAGAACATAAGGTATAGAATTTTACTTCATTATATAAAATTATATAACAAAGTTATAAAGGAGGGCAGTGCCTACATATCTTGTCAAGGTTGTAACACTCTATCTCTCGAACTTTATCTGTAAAACTTTTTTTTCTAAATTGTGGGCGTGGCAGTGGGCGGATTTAAAAATGTATAACGCTTTACCATTTTGGAACCCTAGAGAGCCGAAATTTCGGAATTGTCCTTGGTTTTGATCCTGGGCCTATTTCACAGATCATACATAAATACAGCAGAATAAAATGATGTAAAAAGGAAGAAATGGTCATTTCTAAACGAAAATATAAGTAAGTAATTAGTATTTGTTGCTGTTTATGTAATTTTGCCCGCACAACATTACAAATTCTGTAATAAAGGAAAAATGGGGAAAGGTCACACAACGTTCAAGGAGAAGTTAAATACAAAATAAAGCAAAGAACACCTAATGTTGACGAATTGAATAAATTTGAAGAATTAAGTTGAATTGAATCAAGGGATTATATTGAATGAAGTAGATAAACATGCGAATTCGAGTTGAGATGGTTAGACATGATCTTTTCAATAGTCGAGGGTATGCTTGAATTAAAAGATAGACAGTTTCACCGCCATCATCTTCCCTTTTTCACATCATTGCTCGTTATATGGAACAAGAGATGTCATGTAATCAGATTCGCAAAGTCGCAAATATTCAATCTTTCGCGGTCAATCCCAGCCACAAGGTCCATAAGTTTGCAAAGTACACTTAACTGAAATTACGCTAGCAACCGTATTTTCATCACATTAAAAAATAATTGACCAATAAGAAATTTCGAATTAATGTAGAAGTCATGGTTCCTGGCATTTTTTAATATTTTAAATTATACATTTCATACAACATACACTGGAATCATACAATGTTTCCAATGAAATCTGTGAAACAGAAATTTTAATGTAATGTATGATAATTGATTTGTTGTATGATGTTTCTAATGTATGTGATGTATGATCCGTAAAATAGTTCCCAGATCATAAATATATATACTTTTAAGAGTCTACGACGAATATTAAGGGGTGTTACAAGTGATTTGTCAAAATTATTATACACTTCCAGGAGTATGAAAAATGACCCAAAAATGAGAAATGGCCCCAACAATTTGTACGGAAAACAAAATTTTTCATATTTTTGGGGCATTTTTTCATAATGAAACATGCTCCTAACTAAACTTTACGAAAATAAATGAAATGAAATAAATGAAAAGGCGGCCATACAAAAATGAAAAATGGCCGCAAAAATTAAAAAAAAATTTAAAATGAAAAATGGCCCTAAAAATGTGTCAAAATGTTCCGCTAGGGTTATGTGATTTTCATCAGGCATGGCAGCAATACCTCAGTGGAGCGCTACGCTGGATTAAGGGGTTACAACCCTTTTTCCGCAGGCGGCAGGTACCACTCACGTAACTTCCTTGCTCCGATTTTGTTACAATGTTACTTTTAATTTTTGCGGGCATTTTAAATTTTTGGTTTGAGGCCATTTTTCATATATTTTCTCAAACTAAAAAATGAAAAATGGCCCCAAGCAAAATTAAATTTGGCCCCAAAAAATATGAAAAATGGCCCCAAATCACAGAAATTTTATTTCTTTTTTCAATATAATTTTTTGGGACCATTTTTAAATATTTTGTTTGGGACCATTTTTCGTGGGGCCATATTTCATGTAGCCCAACAGATGTGCTTGAATGGAAAATTGATTTTAATATCATAAAAGAAAGGATTAATAAAGCGAATACTAGTTTTTTCTCTTTACCTCTAACAATAATCTATACGAGATATGAATAAAAAATTCAAAGAACCTTATCCACGAGTGAAGATGTGACAAGCCAATAGATAAACTGTTTTCATTGACTTCATTTTATGGGCATAATTCCATATTCTTCGTATCTCCAGGTAAAGCCCCTCATATGCAATTGTTAATTAATTAATTAATTAATTATCCTTATTAATAATACTGTAGTACATAGCAAATTTAAAAGGAATGATTTATAAACGAAAAAAAAACGATATATGAAGATATATGAGTATATATGATCCTCATATACAAAATAACAAGTGTTGTAAGCTGAGTGCAAATAAATAGAATAACATTAAATTGCAATTCCCAACACTCCTCTTCAATTCAACGTCTTTTCATCATCAAACATTTGTCGAAGTCCATGTCCTGATCAAAGATTTACAAATTGTGCTTTTGGTAAAAGCTTTGGAAAAAAATGGCAACTGCTGTTTGCCTTTTAGTCGCCCACGATACAGTATTCCGAAAAACATTAATTAAAAAAGCAGAAGTACATTTTTGGTCTAATCCGCTTCGGAAATCTGCATCAACATAACACGCCAAGAATTCACTACTTGCATTTTTATAGCAAAGAGTGAAGTCCAGCGTCCCTTTAATGTACCGTAAGATTCCTTTTAAACCTTTCCAGCGTGCTTCTGTTTGTTCATGTGGGTATCGACTAAAAAAGTTTGCAGGAAAATTCAATTCCGGTCTTGTAGTTAGCAAAGCGCACATTAAACAGACAGCTAGCTCTCGATAAAGTTTTGATTCATCCAGAGGTTCCTTTTTATTGTCACAAATAGGTGTCGTAGCCATTGGAGTTATGGCGGGGCTACAGTCTTACATTTTGAATCGTTTCAACATTCTCTCAAGATAAGTGAAGTTCGCCATTCACATCATTAAAACCGATACCGATAAATGATTTCAATTCACCCTAGCTAGCTCTCGATAAAGTTTTGATTCATCCAGAGGTTCCTTTTTATTGTCACAAATAGGTGTCGTAGCCATTGGAGTTATGGCGGGGCTACAGTCTTACATTTTGAATCGTTTCAACATTCTCTCAAGATAAGTGAAGTTCGCCATTCACATCATTAAAACCGATACCGATAAATGATTTCAATTCACCCAAGTCTGTCATATAAAATCTATTACTCAATGTTTTTGGTATCATTAATTTTTCCAGGCTCTAGGGTATTGTTTGAGTCCATAAAGGGTTCTATTGGGTTAACAGACTGAATTGCTTACATTATTGAAAACATCTGGTACTTTTATATACACCTCCTCCTCAATTTTGCTGCGAAAAAACGCAATCTTTACATCCATGCGATATGTCACAAACTTCTTTTCGACAACAATTGGGCCATAGGTCTCCTCGTAGTCATAAGCTTTCCTTATTATTTCCTTCTTATTATTTAATAGTCGTTTTCCTTTGGGTAGCTCAGTAAGTATCCAATTGTTATTTTTTAATAACGCCAGCTCCATTTGTCTCTATCACCTCTTGATGTGATATCCTTAATGCATGTGTTCCAGAAACACTTCTGTATTCATCGCTAAAACAGCAAAGTCTTCCAAAAAGGCTTGCTGCACAAACTACTTTTTTATCAGGCCATTTTTTTATAGTGGCAGTAAACAACTGGCTATCTGGTGTGTTTTCTATTGTAGCAGGTGTGCCTCAGGGCTCAGTACTTGGACCAATCCTATATACCACCTTCACTAATGATTTCCGAAAATTATATAATTGCGAATTTGTTTTTTTACAGATGGCACAAGCATTTATTATTCGGATTCTAATTGTTTTAACATTGAAACGAATTCGAAATCTGACTTAAATGCAATGCAATCATATTTTAAAAATTGAAAGATTAAAATAAATGCTTCAAAAACTCAGACTGTCTTTTTTCCAAGCAATAAACTCTTATTAAATAATTTGCAAACGGATGGGAAATCTAGTGCTAAGTACCTTGGGGTACACCTCAACAAATCAATAACTTTTGGTTTCCATTCTCTATCGCCTTATAACTTATTTATTTATTTCTTTATTTAATTATTAATTTATTAATTTAATTATTTCTTTATGTATTTATTTATTTATTTTTTTATTTATTTATTTATTTATTTAGTTATCACCATCTGCTATGCCACGCCCTTAGTCAATAAACGCGCACAAACCTGTTCCCGCTGAATCAGCAGTTATTGGCCTGATAGGTGTGTGTAGGTTCCAGGACATAACCCTTCAAGAAATAAACCCCCAAATGAAAAACTATATAACTTCTCAAAATTGGGGAATAATTTCACAGTAAAATTATTCCCCAAATCTAACATGAAATAAGTCCACAAATAAGTATGAAATAATTCCCCAAAATAGATTTGATAATAATTAAGAATCGTCGAATGGAATATGGGTGGGAGTGCTGCCCTCGTGCAACCCCCCTGCTTCCTTTCACTGTTAGATGAGGATTGGTGCGATGTTGGGTATATGCAAAGATATATTGAGTAGAAACAAAGTTTGCACATAGCCAAACTCGCGTGTACTCGAAATCTAACAGCGAAACAAAGCAGGGTGTTGCATTCGACTTGCGGACTTGCAACCTCGTGTATACTTCAAATCTAACAACGAAACGAAGCAGGGGCGATGCAGGAGGCAGCATGCCCCCCCCCCCCTATTCAATTCGCCTTGAGGACTTATTTCATAGTTAAATATGGGGACTTATTTCACAATGAAATAACCCCCAATTCGAAGTATGAAGAAAGTCCCCAAATTCAAAAACCCATGAAATAAATCCCGACTTTATAGGATTCGAGGCCTGCCTTGCCTCGGCCTAGTTTCAACAGGCTCGATCGACAACCATATTTATTGCACTCCCTAGCGCGAGAATGGTACCAATCCAAGGCCGAGTGGCCCTATAAGCTACACGAAAGAATGGAAGTTGATCAATCGATTCATTAACGTAATGTAAATTACATCTGCAAACCTTTAATGAAGACTCGCACGAACCATCGAATGGGGTCGACAGATATGATATGTCGAGTTAGAAAATTAAAGTTTGGAGGACGAGGTCAATTACATCTTAGCCGGACATCCAGCGTACCACATATAGGGTACTGCATGTGGAATGGACCAAAACAGAAATTCCTTGTCTATACGGAGGCGAACAAGAATTTCATTACCACCCGCCTCCAGAAACCGTTTTCTGTGCATTCAGCAGCAGCTGAAATAAATGATATTAATGAATGTATTACCGGAAGATTTTTCGAAAAAGTCGGCAATAATAATCTTCTAACATTCTATGTCCTGTCGGGTCTGGTGTCTTTTAACGATATCATCGGGGATGATACGTTTAAGGAACTAGAGGCGGTAATCGACATTATTGGAAAAGTTTTAAGGCTGCTGACGAGAATCTACCGGACGAAATCCAGCCCAAGCTGCATCATTTAATCGAAAAATACAATTCCCTTTTTGGTCCCATTAGCAACCACGAAACAGTTCAGACTACAGTGCTTGCGGAAATAAGGACAAGCACCAATATCAATGAAAAGCTACCCCTATCCAGCACCCCTTAGACAAGAAGCTGATAAAGAGAACGCTTTACTATTGAAAGAACGACTCATTAGACCTTCCAAGGGCTAGTACAACTCACCGATATAGGTGGTACCCAAGAAACCCAAACCTTCAAGTGAGAAGCAATACTGTATGGTAATTTATATGCGTACCCTATACC
This sequence comes from Ferdinandea cuprea, assembly GCA_963576555.1. Classification (NCBI taxonomy): domain Eukaryota; kingdom Metazoa; phylum Arthropoda; class Insecta; order Diptera; family Syrphidae; genus Ferdinandea; species Ferdinandea cuprea. The sequence continues at coordinate 100,469,592 of OY754958.1, read as the reverse complement.
AGATATAATTTCCACAATGCAATGCAAAATATTTCACTACACTGGACCCTACCTCCGGATTCCATAAAATTTTGATGATGATGTTTTATAGGAATTCATAGCTCAAATTTGCTATATATACATAGATGATATCAACATATTTGGGGATATCGAAGAAAGTCATCTCAAGAATTTCGAAACTATTTTAGCCAGACTACAGGAGGCCAATCATAAGGTAAATTTGGAAAAACGCATTTTATGAAAATGCAGGTTGATTTCCTGTTTTACATCGTAACCCTGGATGGCATTCGACCAGATACAAAAAAGGTCTCAGCCATTCAAAAACTTCTGCCCCCTAGAAATCTCAAAAAAAAACCAAGTGCGAATAATGTGGAGGTGATACAGCCAGCGAAGAGAATTTACTCGCAGGAGTCGTCGTGCCCAGCGCAAAATCGCATTCCTCAACGGAGTCACCCGTTGGATCGCAAGGTTCAACAGACTCAGCTAGCGAAACCATGCACAGTGCGGCGCAAGACGGTTCGGATTTAATTCCACATGTCGAAGCACCTCTGAATGTGTTCCGAAATCAAGTAATTGTTAGGGCAGGTAAAGCCTTTGACATATATAAAGAGTCTCACCCCGGCTATTCTCAACACTACGTCGTTGAGCCAAACTTAGATAAAGCCAAGCTGATACGAATTCTTAAGGCTTAACTTAAGCCAAACTTGATTAACTGCATTAAAATACAAAAAACGTTCATAGGCATGCTCCGGAGATTTTAATTTAACAACTTCGTTAGTTATAAAATTCGCATCACCCAGAGAATAGTGGAGGAGGATGTGAAAAATCAGGAAAGGGTATGGCAACTGATTAGCGAAGAGCATAGATGGGCCAATAGAAATGCTAGCGAAAATAAGCTACAACTTCTAGAACGATGTTACTTCCCTAGAATGAAGAGTTTAATCACAAAGTTTACCAGGCCATATAAAATTTGCTTGGCAAACAAGTATGATAGGCACCCTATCCACTCCGAACTGCATACCCGTGTGAAATTCCGCAAATGGATATTATGGAGGTCCAAAACGAAAAATTTATCAGCTGCATAGACAAGTTTTCGAAATTTACCAAGCTCTTTCACATCAAGAATTAATCTTCCCCTTACCAACGAGACTAGGTTACAAAAATTTTACTCTACTTTACCGTCCTCAGGATATTGGTAACCGACAATGAGAAAAGTATTCTCCCTATCATACAAAACTTCATTCAAATGTTAGATATAAAATTCTATTTAACTCCCTTTAACTGTAGTGAAGTAAATGGGCAAGTGGAACGACTACACTCCACGGTTTTAGAGATTTACAGATGCCTTAAAGCAGAGTATAAGGACTTGCGTGCAAAAGAGATAGTGTACATAGCCATAGACAGATACAATAACATCGTACACTCTGTCACTAAAAAGAAACCGTATGTATTTTGCATTTTTCAATACAACCGCGAAAATAAATTATCAGAACTTGGTTAAATTTGGGGCAAAGTAAATCACGAGTAAAGGGGGGAAATTGAAAGAAAACAGAGGTCGAACAATATCCGGCTTAATAAAAAGGAACTATCTCTCCAAAAAAGGGGATGTGGTATACCAATACAAAATCAACGAGAAACTATTCAGAAGCATGTATAACTTTACCCAAAACATTAATCAGGTGATCAATCGGGTTAGAGACAAAATTGCAGGACATTACGAACAGGGCTTATTAAACGAGGTTTTGATCCCGAAAGAAGAAAAACATTCGAACATTCTAGATAGAGAAGAAATAAGTAGAATAATTAGCGAACTCGAACCTCTGGCCTATGAGAATGAAATCGAGGCCATAGAGCACGGAACACCATCGATCTACACTAATAATTCAATCCTATTGTACGTTCTCTCAATCCTTAAGGTAAGAAACGAGGTCTACAATTTTTTGCTGACGAGGTCATCGCTTATTGAAGGGAAGCAAATCAACCCGGAGTTTGAGAGGATGCGTATCAACCAAAACGAAACTTATGGAAAGGCAGTGTATATCTTCCATTCGAATAGGAACAAGGTCATCGAACTAACTCATTAAAGATGACACAATATATGTATCTAACAAACGATGCTTTAGTTCCTAAAAATATCTTAAGGTCTTTATCAGGTACCTACATCGTCCAATTAAGCAACCAGACAATCCAGCTCAAAGACAGACCAGCTCCACTCAGCCACCTTCAAGCTCCCCCTCCAGCGATGTCAAATATCACCACCAAGGACATACGATTTATCTGAGATACATATCTCACATGCACATGCATAGCGTAAGCGTCAAAAATATAGAAAGGCTATGCATGCGGATACACGCGCAGCGTGCATTTTGAACAATCAGCAGATTCAACAGGAAAGCCGACGCTATCTGTGGGGGAGTTAGTTTTAAGTATGTTATGTTTTAACTTAGACGTCGGACGGAATAGTCCGGAATTATAAAATGATTATTATAACGTGGTAGAAAAAGAGTGTTTTATTTGTACGAACGTGTGGACCAACCTCAGGTTGATGTTCGGTTTTTCTTTGTTTAATCCTGAGAAGGATTTTCTAATTATTTATTTATTTAATTATTTATTCATTTAATGTAGTTTTTTTTTCTTTCCTTCTTTTTGCTGGAAAATCATTCATTTTATCATTTATATTAAATTTAAATATATTGAACTATTTCTTGTTAAGTTATTTATATATGTTAGTTACTTATATGTATATCAACTTATTTATATTGTACCTAACGTAATGTAACAACACCTGCACACATACCTGAAATCATGGTCATCCCCCACCACTCCTATCATTTGTATGAAGGATTTGTATCAGCTTTTCCTCCAGTATTTATTATTTCTTATATACTATTGGAGTACCGAATTACCTCCTGGCGCGTGCACACGCTTTTTTATTCTATTGTTTTGTTATTATTTAAATATTTAAAAAAAAAATGTGCTGTGCTATGTAGTGTGCTGTGCTATGCAGTGTGCGTAAATAATAATAAAAAAAGAAAAGTGCATTGTGTTAGGGCAATCCCTCTCGCCCCACTCCCATTCGTTTGCTGCTGCCTTGCTTGGTTATAGCAAGTGTCGTATGTTTATGCTACCAACTTCTACCTCAATATGGCCAATGTTCCAATCCGGAATTTAATTATATTTGGCTAAAATTCATTGTTCGTAGGCAATTAATTCACTACTGTTTTATTTACAGAAACCGTAACCAGGACGGGCATTCAACTCATAATGAGTTTGATGCACTGCCTGATTCCATCACCAGAATTGTAACGCATTATCCTCGTACTGAAATCGTCAACGCGGGCGATTTCAATATGCACAATTAAAGTTGGCTTCGACATTCTAGACAGACAACACCCGAAGGAAGGTAAGGAAGGTGACGATCTTTGCTGAGGTCATCCGACACGGATACCAAAAACGCCAACACTCTGGACTTCTTTCTTACCTCTCATCCTCATAAATACACTCTAAATGTATTATCGTCTCTAGGTTCGGCCGACCATTGTATCATATTGGCGAATTTCTCGTACTCCAACCACACAATTAAAGAACAAGCTCTTGCAAGAAATGTGCCAATTGGGAAGCTTTTAACGGTTTTTTAGGAGCTTTTACTGATCCGTGTACTTCCTCGACAATGGCGTGGATACCGCCGCCGATATGGTGGTGTGACTTGAGCTGTATAGAAGTTATTAAGGCTAAAGAGGAAATTGTTCGATCATTTAAGACCAACCCAACTGAGAAAAACCGAAAAAAGTTCAAACGAGCCAGAAATTACTGCAATGCCCACATTAATCGTGTCCAATTCTCCTATGACCAGGACTACTACAAAGTCCTACCGCTAGTAAAAAATTTTGGTCGTTTTTCAAGAATATAAAAAATTCGGCTTCATCATCTATCCCGACACTCATTTGCAATGACATCCCAGATGTCAGCTCTTCAGACAATGCCAATCTGCTTGCTGCTCATTTTGCGGCTAGCTCAACGCTCCTGGATTGTGCTTTGACTCCCCTTATACTCGAGCACGTAGAACATTCAATGGGACAATTCTAACCTCGACAGCATTCTTCAGTGGGGTAAAACCAATAGAGTAGAATTTAATGCATCCAAAACACAATGCTGTCGTCTGTCATTAAAGCAAAACCCCAATACTTTGCCATTATCCATGGATTGCTTTTGCATCGCCGAAACCGAAAGACTTTCCATCCTCGGTATGTGCGTTAACAACAAACTTCGTAGGAATGACCACATATTCGATGTCGCCAAGAACGCAGCAAAATGTCTAGACTTTCTTGAGCGATGCAAGAAATATTTCACCCCTTCTGATCTGGTTAGAATCTACAAGGCGTTTATTCGCCCATAACTTGAGTGCAACGCTCATATCTGGTCTGGTGCACCAATAACATATTTGGAGCTACTTGACAGGATTCAAAAACGTTCGGGAAAACTTATTGGCGATCGAGACATAGCAAAATCACTTGCTCCCTTAGTCATCATCGTAATTTCTCGTGCTTGTCATTGTTTTATCGGAATTTCCACCACAAGTGCTCAAATGAAATAGCCAGTTGAATTCCACCCCTACAGCAATTCAACCGCAATACTCGCCATGCTAGGAATGCACATTAGTTTACTCTCAAGCCTGTATTCGGACATACAGTGAAATACAAGGATTCGTTTCTTAACCGTACAATACGAATGTGGAATGCTCTACCCCGCTCTGTTTTTCCTACACATAATAGTTTACAGACATTTAAAACCAACGTACATCGGTAGCTCCTTTCTTCTAATCCTTCACTTCCCTAATGCCGTTACTTCATTATAAGGGTATCCAAAATCCCTTTAGTGCGCGAACATTATAAAAAAAAATAATAAAATTAAATTATATAAGAACAATATACATTTTCAGTAGTAAGGTAGTAAAAAAAAATATCTCTGTAAATTGCGCAATAGTAGTTTTTAAGAATGTATATTTTTGCTGACAATAGAGATATCTATCTAAAGGGTGATTTTTTAAGAGGTTTAGAACTTTTTTTTAAAAAAAAACACAAAAAATTCGAAAAAATGAATGAAATATTTATTTGAATCGATAGTTTGAACCTTGCAATTTAATGTTTAAAGATAATTTCATGCAAATGTTGACCGCGGCTTCGTCTCAGGTAGCCCATCCGCTGAGTCAAATTTTGGCATACTCTTTCACACATATCGGCCGGTATCTCACGAATGAATGCATGGATGTTGGCTTCCAGTGCGTCAATCGAAGCGGGCTTGTCCCTATACACATTAGCCTTGGCATACCCCCACAAAAAATAATCTAATGGTGTCAAATCGCACGATCTAGGCGGCCAATTGACCGGCCCGAAACGTGAAATTAACTGTTCACCAAACTCGCCTCGCAATTGCGCCATTGTTTCGCGTGCTGTGAGGCATGTGGCACCGTCTTGTTAAAACCACATATCATGCAAGTCAAGAACTTCCATTTCGGGCAAAAAAAAGTTTGTTATCATCGCTCGGTAGCGTTCACCATTGACAGTAACGCTGCGATTCGCATCATCTTTGAAGAAATATGGCCCAATAATGCCGCCGGCCCATAAACCGCACCAAACAGTGGCTTTTTCGGGATGCATTGGTAGCTGTTGCAATGCTTCTGGCTGATCTTCACTCCAAATGCGGCAATTTTGCTTATTTACGTACCCATTCAACCAAAAATGAGCCTCATCGCTGAACACAATTTTTCGATAAAAAAGCGGATCCTCGGCCAGCTTTCCAAGAGCCCATTCACCAAAAATTCGGCGTTGTGGTAGGTCGGCTGGCTTTAGTTCTTGCACCAGCTGTATCTTAAAAGGCTTTACGCCCAAATCCTTCCGCAAAATTTTCCACGTAGTGCTGTAACAAAGGCCTAACTGCTGGGAACGGCGCCGAATCGACATTTCGCGGTCTTCTGTCACACTAGCTGATACGGCCACAATATTTTCTTCAATACGCACAGTACGTAAACGTGTTGGTGGTTTAATGTCCAACAAAGTAAATTTGGTGCGATATTTGGTCACAATCTTCCGAATAGACTGCTCAGAAGGTCGAGAATGCCGATCATAAAATGGAAGCAGCGCGCGATGAACATTTCGAACCGAGCACGAATTTTGATAGTAAAATTCAATAATTTGCAAGCGTTGTTCATTTGTAAGACGATCCATGGTTAAATTGCAAACCAAACTGAAGCTGTTTGACAGTGACACAAGGTACTAAACACACGTCAGCTGTCAAACCCAGTGTTGCCAAAACCAAACCAGCTAAAAAATTACCCTTTATCTACTTCGAGATAACGTGGTTTTACAATATTTCGAGAGCTTCGCCTGGGTGTTTCGACGTCATCAGCCCCTTTGAGGTGTCATGAACTCTACGTCATCATTTTGTTGTGCAGATTCACTTTGCTTTTCTTCTTCCGCTTTCTCCAAATCACGCTGCTCTTGCAAATTTTCTTCCTTCTTCTCTTCGTGATGAATCCACAGTTCGCTACTAAGGCCATCAAAAACAAATTTTGTTTCATCGAATCTACGTCCCTACCAAAAATTATGTAGCCATTAGGGCAGTATCCAACGAAATAACAATTAAGGGACCTTGAATCGAATTTACCATGAAAAATTTGTTTTGGAATTGTTCAATGAGCGAGGTATACAAAAAAATTTAGGTTTTCAGGTTTGAACTCGAATTTAATTCCTTTTGCCTCAAAACACTGTGTTGTTTCTTTATATAGGGTGATTTTTTAAGAGGTTTAGAACTTTTTTAAAAAAAAAAACACAAAAAATTCGAAAAAATGAATGAAATATTTATTTGAATCGATAGTTTGAACCTTGCAATTTAATGTTTAAAGATAATTTCATGCAAATGTTGACCGCGGCTGCGTCTCAGGTAGCCCATCCGCTGAGTCCAATTTTGGCATACTCTTTCACACATATCGGCCGGTATCTCACGAATGAATTCATGGATGTTGGCTTCCAGTGCGTCAATCGAAGCGGACTTCCCTATACACATTAGCCTTGGCATACCCCCACAAAAAATAATCTAATGGTGTCAAATCGCACGATCTAGGCGGCCAATTGACCGGCCCGAAACGTGAAATTAACTGTTCACCAAACTCGCCTCGCAATTGCGCCATTGTTTCGCGTGCTGTGTGGCATGTGGCACCGTCTTGTTGAAACCACATATCATGCAAGTCAAAAACTTCCATTTCGGGCAAAAAAAAGTTTGTTATCATCGCTCGGTAGCGTTCACCATTGACAGTAACGCTGCGATTCGCATCATCTTTGAAGAAATATGGCCCAATAATGCCGCCGGCCCATAAACCGCACCAAACAGTGGCTTTTTCGGGATGCATTGGTAGCTGTTGCAATGCTTCTGGCTGATCTTCACTCCAAATGCGGCAATTTTGCTTATTTACGTACCCATTCAACCAAAAATGAGCCTCATCGCTGAACACAATTTTTCGATAAAAAAGCGGATCCTCGGCCAGCTTTCCAAGAGCCCATTCACCAAAAATTCGGCGTTGTGGTAGGTCGGCTGGCTTTAGTTCTTGCACCAGCTGTATCTTAAAAGGCTTTACGCCCAAATCCTTCCGCAAAATTTTCCACGTAGTGCTGTAACAAAGGCCTAACTGCTGGGAACGGCGCCGAATCGACATTTCGCGGTCTTCTGTCACACTAGCTGATACGGCCGCAATATTTTCTTCAATACGCACAGTACGTAAACGTGTTGGTGGTTTAATGTCCAACAAAGTAAATTTGGTGCGAAATTTGGTCACAATCTTCCGAATAGACTGCTCAGAAGGTCGAGAATGCTGATCATAAAATGGAAGCAGCGCGCGATGAACATTTCGAAGCGAGCACGAATTTTGGTAGTAAAATTCAATAATTTGCAAGCGTTGTTCATTTGTAAGACGATCCATGGTTAAATTGCAAACCAAACTGAAGCTGTTTGACAGTGACACAAGGTACTAAACACACGTCAGCTGTCAAAACCAGTGTTGCCAAAACCAAACCAGCTAAAAAATCACCCTTTATATGTATTCTTTACCGTTATAGCATCTAAAACGACTAAGTTTTATTGCCCGTCTGCGTCGCTTGTTATGTGGTTTTCGTGTTTACTTACCCTCTATGCAAACTTGACATATGTCTTTGGATAAGCTTGAGTATCAATTTTCATGGCGATAGCCTGATTTTCCAGCTTTTTAATGTCTTCGAAGTTTAGATAACCCAGTACTGGTTTACTGAAACTCAACTCGTATAATTCCATAGCATTTCAGTATGGGATAGCTACTAAAGATTGTTTTTTTTAGAGGTTTTTTTCGAATAGAGATAAAACTGACATTTTGCGGTCAAATCTGGCAACTCTAATGTCCTTTATGTTTAGTTTGGTTTGCCATTTCATCATGAATAGGTTGACAAATGAACAACGCTTGAAAATCGTGCAAATTTATTTCGAAAACAATGGTTTACACATTTTTTTTTTCAAAATTTTCAAAATTTTGTTAAGTTAAGTGTTAAGTGCTCATTTTGGGTTGAATGGCTACGTCAACAAGCAAAATTACCGCATTTGGAGTGAAGAGAATCCACGTGAGACCCTCGAAACGCCATTACATCCACAAAAACTGACTGTTTGGTGTGCTCTATGGGCTGTTGGAGTCATTGGGCCATACTTCCTCGGAAATGATGCTGGGGAGCCAGTTACCGTTAATGGAGACCGGTATAGAGGCATGATAACCGACTATTTTGTTACCGAATTGGATGGCATGAATGTGGATGCGATGTGGTTCTAACAAGACGGCGCAACATGCAATACAGCGCACGTCACAATCGAAATATTAAAGGAAACATTCGATTAGTGCATAATTTCGCGGAATGGACCTGTCAATTGACCACCAAGATAGTGTGATTTGACACCATTGGATTATTTTCTTTGGGGATATGTGAAGTCGCTCGCCTACTCCAACAAACCAGAAACGTAAGGGGACTTGAAAGCAAACATTCGTGGCGTTATTGCCGACATACAGCCCCAAGTGCTTGAAAAAGTGGTTGAAAATTGGACCTCTAGACTTGTTTTTATTCAAACCAGCCGCGGCGACATTAATGGCATAAAATTATACTTCCAATAAAGCCAAATTCATGGACATTACAATGATTGTCGTGTGTTTTATTTAAATTCTAAGTCCTATACCTAAAAAAAACACCCTTTATATGATTATTTATAATAATTCCACGGCCATTTTCAAATGTGACACGAAAACCATTCATCTCGAGTTTTCGAAAGAAGGTTGTGTTCCAGATTTGAAACAGAGAGAGCTTCGTTCACAGTGATTGAGTTGATTTTTCCATTGACTTTTATTTGCAATTCAAATGCACCAACATAGTTTGCTTGTAGAAAAGCTCCAGAATTTTCAACATTAATTTTTAATGACACATCAAGTTATCAAGTTGCACCAGAGTCACGATACCACTTTATATAGTTGCCTGTCTTACTTCCAGCCATTGCCGTTGTGTAAGTTTGTTCTTTATGTTCTGTGCTCTCTTTTTATAAGCAGCCTGCTTGTGTCCAACTTTTCCACAGCAGTTGCATTTATATCGAAACTTTTTCATCACTTTGCTTGCAGTTCTTTGTCCTGATTCTGAAGCGAACGATTTTGTAGATGGAAATTCGTGCCCGGTTGTGTTTCCAATTGTTTGTGTTCTCCATTTTGGTCTCTTCATCCTGAAACCGATTTTTTACAAAGAATTTCAGCGGCAAGAGTTTCAATAGCAGTAACATTTTGCATCGAACTTCATACAAAGAAGTGATTTTCGTACAAGTAACTGACTTGCACTTCCCTTCCTGTCAAAAGTTTCCCAAAGTATTATCCGCAAATCGAAAACGGAATGTTTGTCTTTGGCATATTCAAGATGACTATCTGCAATTCGTTGCATGATTTGAGCCTTATATTTTATATCGCGCTGACTATGAACAGCCTTAAGTCTTTCCTTCACTTGAATGTCCGCAGCCTGATCAAATGGAAGAATTTGAACCATTTAGAAGGGTTTCCATCCTAAACTTCCATCGAAAAGAGGAGTTCTAATTTTTTCCACATTATCCGCGATTTTGACCTTATTTTTCTTCTTAATACCCTAGCCCAAAGGTAACTAATTAATTTTGACACATAGTTTGTAAAACCCCTGATCATATGGAAGAATTTGAACCATTTAGAAGGGTTTCCATCCTAAACTTCCATCGAAAAGAGGAGTTCTGATTTTTTCAACATTATTCGCGATTTTGACCTTATTTTTCTTCTTAATACCCTAGCCCAAAGGTAACTAATTAATTTTGACACATAGTTTGTAAAACCCCTTAATATTCGTTGTAGACCCATAAAAGGATTTATATTTATGATCACGACCAAATCCTAAGACTATTTAGTTATGTCCGTCCGTCCGTCCATACGCAATTTTTAGTTTTAAAATGAAGCTATGAAGCTTAAATTTGGACCACACACTCCCTAAGGCTCCGAAATGTTTAAGTGTAAAATTTTTTGGAATATGCCCACTGCCACGCCCGCAATCTAGAAAAAACCGTTTTAAGGCTAAAGTTAGAGAGATCGAGTAATTTCAAGCTTGACAAGATATGTAGGCCCTGCCCTCCTTTATATGTTTGACACGCCTACTTTTTGTGGGCGTTTTTCACTAAAATGATGTTCTCTTCGAAAATTTTCTTAGAAACTGAAAAAAATGTTTAAAACAAGATATTTTTTTTAATATATCGCCCATACACATTTTTTGGCCACGCCCTCTTTTCCCAAGCGGACTGTAGCCTTTGCTAATGTTTTTATACCCTATCCTAAGGGTATATTAATTTTGACACATAGTTTGTAACACCCCTTAATATTCGTCGTAGACCCATAAAAGTATATATATTTATGATCAGGACCAAATCCTAAGACAATTTAGCAATGTCCGTCCGTCCGTCCGTACGCAATTTTTAGGCCTTTAAATTCAAGCTAGAAAGCTGAAATTTGGGCCACATACTCCCTAGGGCTCCGAAATGGTTAAGTGTAAAAATTTTTTGAATACGCCCACTGCCACGCCCACAATTTAGAAAAAACCCATTTAAAGCTACAGATGGACAGATAGAGGGTTATAACCTTCACAAGATATGTAGGCACTGCCCTCCTTTATAAGTTTGTCATATAAAGTTTTTTGCCACGCCTACTTTTTGTGGGCGTTTTTGACTAAAATGCTGTTTTCTTCGATAATTTTCATAGAAACCGAAAAAAAATGGTTAACAAGATATTTAGTTAATATTTTTTCCAATATATCGCCCTTACAAAGTTTTTGGCCATGCCCACTTTTTGGGGGCGTTTTTTCAAAAAATGTTTTTTTTTTTCTAAATTTTATAGAATGAAATAAAATGCTATCCATCATCTTCTTAAGGTTTTTTTTGGGGCATATAGGGATAGGGATAGGGTATCATACTGTTCGCTCCAAGCCGACTGTAGCCTTTCCTTATGTTTCCTTTTAGTTTTGTTTAGACTGAACGACAAAAGGATTAATAAACTGGGCACATAACCTCTAAGGGTTGAGGTGAAAAATGAGAATCTTGAATACGTTTATTAATAATCTTTATCAATAAGACTGTTGTCTATATCAAATTTAAAAGGAATGATTTTAGAAACGAACAAATAACAACTTAAAATATTATGAGAATATGTGATCCTCATCTACAAAATATCAAGTGTTTTAAGCTGAGTGCAAATATATAGAATAACATTAAATTGCAAATCCCAACAGTAATATTTTAAAGACAATGTTGCATTCAGGGCGTAAGAAATTTTACTTCAACCTTGGCTAAATGCAAGGCAAAGGTAACAGTCCAATCTATTTTATCAACAGTAATAATAAAAGTCTGCAACGCATATTTTTTGTCAGAAAAGTATTGATCTTCCAACAAACATACTGCAGTAGTTTCTTTTCTGAACTGAAATCTAAATGGACTAAAGTATCGAGCTGAAGCAGGTCGAGTATTTTTCCAAATATCACCAATTCCCTCTCATTTTTAAATAAATTAACACGTAAGATGTGACAAATATATAACTCTCTTTCGCACCAGGATGACGAAAGCTTTGCTTGTACTCACTTTGTACTCCCATCAAATCATCATTTTCCTTATACCGGGTGATTTTTTAAGAGGTTTAGAACTTTTTTTTAAAAAAAAACACAAAAAATTCGAAAAAATGAATGAAATATTTATTTGAATCGATAGTTTGAACCTTGCAATTTAATGTTTAAAGATAATTTCATGCAAATGTTGACCGCGGCTGCGTCTCAGGTAGCCCATCCGCTGAGTCCAATTTTGGCATACTCTTTCACACATATCGGCCGGTATCTCACAAATGAATGCATGGATGTTGGCTTCCAGTGCGTCAATCGAAGCGGGCTTGTCCCTATACACATTAGCCTTGGCATACCCCCACAACAAATAATCTAATGGTGTCAAATCGCACGATCTAGGCGGCCAATTGACCGGCCCGAAACGTGAAATTAACTGTTCACCAAACTCGCCTCGCAATTACGCCATTGTTTCGCGTGCTGTGTGGCATGTGGCACCGTCTTGTTGAAACCACATATCATGCAAGTCAAGAACTTCCATTTCGGGCAAAAAAAAGTTTGTTATCATCGCTCGGTAGCGTTCACCATTGACAGTAACGCTGCGATTCGCATCATCTTTGAAGAAATATGGCCCAATAATGCCGCCGGCCCATAAACCGCACCAAACAGTGGCTTTTTCGGGATGCATTGGTAGCTGTTGCAATGCTTCTGGCTGATCTTCACTCCAAATGCGGCAATTTTGCTTATTTACGTACCCATTCAACCAAAAATGAGCCTCATCGCTGAACACAATTTTTCGATAAAAAAGCGGATCCTCGGCCAGCTTTCCAAGAGCCAATTCACCAAAAATTCGGCGTTGTGGTAGGTCGGCTGGCTTTAGTTCTTGCACCAGCTGTATCTTAAAAGGCTTTACGCCCAAATCCTTCCGCAAAATTTTCCACGTAGTGCTGTAACAAAGGCCTAACTGCTGGGAACGGCGCCGAATCGACATTTCGCGGTCTTCTGTCACACTAGCTGATACGGCCGCAATATTTTCTTCAATACGCACAGTACGTAAACGTGTTGGTGGTTTAATGTCCAACAAAGTAAATTTGGTGCGAAATTTGGTCACAATCTTCCGAATAGACTGCTCAGAAGGTCGAGAATGCCGATCATAAAATGGAAGCAGCGCGCGATGAACATTTCGAACCGAGCACGAATTTTGATAGTAAAATTCAATAATTTGCAAGCGTTGTTCATTTGTAAGACGATCCATGGTTAAATTGCAAACCAAACTGAAGCTGTTTGACAGTGACAGAAGGTACTAAACACACGTCAGCTATCAAAACCAGTGCTGGCAAAACCAAACCAGCTAAAAAATCACCCTTTATTTAATTGCAGACTTTTGGATGAGTCTTTGTTGTGAGTATCTAAAAGTATCATGAAACGAAAAAGCATATTAAAATCTTGATAAACTGTTTTTGGCACGAGTACGATAACTTTGTCGGCGCCAAAGTTGCAAAATTGCAAACCGTTTTTTATAGGAGTTAAATACTAGCATTTCTTGTTGTTAATACCTGTGACACACTGATGGTATGGATACCACGGTATACGGATATACCATCTATGTGTCAGGCATTACCATGGTTATACCACGCGAGCAACATGGTATTAGCGTGGTATTGATACTTGGGTTTTAACCGTGGTATTCGCAACTTTCCAACGATCGCAGCGCCATTCTCCTTAGTGAATTCATCTTAAAACTAAAGTTTTTTGTCATTTTGACAGTAACTTGGCATTCTTGGCAGTTGTTTTCAAGAAAATGGACGTGCACAAGAAAAGAAAAGTTTTGAGTTCATCAGAAATATTAAAATTAATTGATGTATGGCGTTCACATGTGCCAGAACTCAGATCAAAGGTTAAAAACTCGCACATTTTTAAAAAAATGTGCGAAGAATTATTGAAAGAATATCAAATAAAACTATCTGAGGCAGAACTTCGGACAAGGATAAATAACTTGACGAAAAAATATAGGTATGTAAATTCGAATCTAGCAAAAATTTTTATTTATATAATTAATATCTATCCGAACAGAACAGAAAAAAGGAAAATTGGACCATCTGGGGGATCTCCTTCCGAGTGGGAATATTATTCCTTACTCCACGAATTTTTGGGAAGTTTTAAATCCAATAACGTCGAAGAAATGATGGAGGAACTCGGATGTTTTGGCAGTTACTTATTACACTACATTAATTTATTATATTTTTAACTAAAAGACACAACTTTTTTTCCAGAGTCTTCTCCAAGGGTGAAAGTCCTATCAAGCCCGGAGGACAACTATTCATCATCGTCAATCGAGATGCTGTCAACATCATCAGGACTATTGCCGTCAACATCGCCGGGTCTATTGTCAACATCAACACCATTAGTACCTAAAAAGAATTTAAAGAGAAAATTTAATTGTGATGCATATTTGGATTTGGCAAGAAAAGAAGAAAAAGTTTTCGAAACATATTTAAATAAATGTTTGGAAAACGATTCCAAAGCTATTCAAATATTGGAAGATAATAATAAAATTTTGACAGCATTGTTAAATAAAAAATAAACTTTATAAAAACCTTGCATACTTACGAAAATATTTCATGATGGCTTCTCTTATTGAATTTCCATGTACATCCATATCTGTGGAGTTTGTACTTCTTTGGGGTTGTTGCCTTTTCTTTTGCTGATCATGTTCATAGACCCAAGACTGGTTTATTTTGTCATTCCTGTTATTACATATGTTATGTAATATGCAACAGGCTTTGATTAAGCAACTAACATTTTCCATTTTGACTTCTAATCCTCGACCTATCTTCCTAAAACGACATTTAAGGTGGCCAAATGCATTTTCAACAACGCGACGACATTTGGAAAGTCGTTTATTAAATGTCCTTTGCTCGTTAGACTGCTCGATACAAAATGGAAAGGGCTTCATAATATATTTTGAAAGCTTAAATACTGAATCACCGATCAAAAGAATGGGCACCTCAACGCCTTCAATTGTTCTTGTATTTTGCAGAAATAATTCATTACTTATATGTATTTCTTTTAAGGTTGAACATTCAAATATAGTGGAGTCATTACTTCTTCCAGGTATTCCAACATTAACATAAGTAAATCTGTACCGGTGGTCCACGGCAGCAAACAGTATAGTGGAATGCCATCCCTTGAAGTTGTAATAGTCTGTTGCTTCATCTTTTGGAGGATTTACTTCTATATGGCATCCATCAATTGCACCATAGCACTGCGGAAAGCCAAGTTGTGTAAAGCCTTCAACTATTTCCAAAATCTTATCCTGTGTCGGCGGATACGCGTCGAAAACTTCCCGTTGAAATTGGTCGCATAATTCCTTACAAATTTCTACAACCATTTCTCCTAAAGTGGTTCGACCTATCCCAAACAAACTAGCTCCTGTTCTATATTCGGCCGATGAAGCCAATGCATATAAAACTGCTGCGATTCTTTTAGCCAAAGGGGTTGCAAGTCGCCAACTTGTGTCATTTCTTTTAAGGTGACCTAGACTTTTCAGCAAATAAAGAAAAGTTGCTTTATCAACTCTAAAAGTATTTTTGAATTTTTCTTCTGTAAAAAGAGGTACATCAACTTCCCAGAAGTGTGATTTTTCAACCTGTAATGATATAAAAGTTGAAAATACAGAAATAATTGTTTGTCTGTTTACCATTGTCCAAGCACGTCTAGTTAAACTTTTCCTTTGCAAGTACGCCAAATTCCTGAACCTCCTGCTTTTATATTTTGCTATCAGTGCCAATCGTAGATAACATTTTCTTTTTCTTATATAATACAATAGTTTTGTATTATTAGACACTAAAACACTTAATAAATCCATTTTAGTTGTATTTTTCGATGTTGACGTTTAATTAAAAAAAAAATAATGACAATTCGGTACAGTGCTGTCAACGCATACTATACAGGGTGTGTGTCACCATCCATGGTATTGCTAATACCATGGTACCCATACTATGGTATCCATACCACCAGTGTGTCAAAGGTATAAGGGGCGTTTTTCGACTTATAGGCGGGAGGGGCAGTTTGTAGTGATTTAAAATGGAAACAAGTGTATTAAAATAAAACGGCAACACGAAAAAGTACAATAGTAGTTTTGTCAGCCGGGAATTCGTTGTTTCATATTTCTTTTTAATCAAGTTATTTCTTTTAATAGTTTTTAAAAAAAATTAATTTTAAAATCAAAATTTTATAATAAAAAATAAAAAAATTGTTATTGAGCTGTTTTTTTCAGAATTGGAAAAACCATCGCTAAATTTGCTTCCTGTATTGACTCTGTTACTTTCGAATCGAACACAGAAAACCATATTGCTGTAGGCCTTCTAGTTTATGAGAAAATTGCAATTTAGGATAAATACTTTTTTATTCATTTTGCTTTTGTTTTTGATATTTAAGCGATATTTAACAAAGGAATATCAAATTTGAAAAGTAAAATAATATCAATTTATTTTTTTCTTAACGGGCTCCCGACCAGTAAAGAGTCCCTGCCTGAGACACGGAAGGGAATCTTCCATCCTCTGCGGTCGCGGGCGCGCTGCTTCGAGCTGTCCAGGCGAAGCGCTCTGGCATGCGCCTTCCTCGCACACAGGACCAAATATTCGTCGAAGAATTATTCTTTTACAGTATTAATTCTCCTTTCCTGCTTATCATCCAGCACTCGGCGCCGTATAGCAGAACTGGCAGGATAAGGGTTCACTTCAGCAAATAACACATAACATATAGGTATTATTGTGCTTTCAATTGATCCAACTTGTTCAATTTTGCTTTATGTCAGTGAAATTTGTTTTATGGATGTAAGTCCACAATGCATAAACCATTGAATAAGTATATGCGTAAGGTTGGGTGCATGCAAACTTTGTTTATATCCAAAGAAGCTCAAATTGGCTAAGTGTGTTCTTGCTTATAATAGGTTTTACTTACACCTCTTATTTCAAACTTAATTACGCGGGAAGAAGGATTTTCAAATCGAGTCTACCTCCAGACTATCGAACGGCCCTTGGCCATACTTAATTTAAAAACAAATATGAAAGTACCGGCTTTCAAAGCTGATATTGCACGTTGTGAAGGGGGGTAGCAAGGGTAGACCCTCCTCCCATACAAACAAAATGAACTATATTTGAATACGTGTGAACAAAAGACATAATGTTGTGAGGCCCTGGATTGTCAAAAATATGACTTTAGCGCAGTGAGTTTTGTGATATTTTCAGTACAACAAGCAGCTGGTCACGGCAGAAGTGTTGGGAGGTGTTGCGGAGTGATGAGTTCAGTAAAAGAAAAACAAATTAGTTACATAGTAAGTATGAAGTTGTTGCAATTAAATGCGAATATTTTTTTTTTGTTCATAAGAAATAGTTTGCTTACTTCTTCTTTATCTTAAAATAAACCAAAATAATTTTTTCCATTTTGGTTTGTTTTGTTTTCGGAAAACGCATAACAAAATTAAATAAATAGTATATTTTATTGTATTATTGCATGAATATTAGATTAAATTATCTTAGATTGATTGTTAGAGATGGTATAATATATCCCAGATCACTGCGACCTCGTAGGGCCTATTGTGATGTCCTCCATTTAGAGCTCAATAATGATGCTGCAGTTAGTTATTAAGGCGACTATCTCTGTTAATTGAGTTTGCAACTTTATCCTCTGCTTGAAGGTAGAACTTGCTAAATAGCGTTGACGGATTTGTATAAGGCAGTTGCAATCACATAATATGTATGTTTACGCACACTTAAATAACTATAAAAGAAATGAACTTATAAATATAAAACTTAAAGCTACATAAAATCTAGTTGAAGATTTTATGTAGCTTTAAGTTTTATATTTATAAGTTCATTTCTTTTATAGTTATTTAAGTGTGCGTAAACATACATATTATGTGATTGCAACTGCCTTATACAAATCCGTCAACGCTATTTAGCAAGTTCTACCTTCAAGCAGAGGATAAAGTTGCAAACTCAATTAACAGAGTAATTGTGAATTATTCAAAACTCAAGTTCGCTGTGAACGCTTTTAATGTTAGCAAAATATCCCTTCAGAATTTCCCATTTTGTAAACTATCAAATCATTGTAAAAAAAATTGGAGGAAGCTTGCTCGGTCTCTTTTGCATTCGACCGTAGCCCAATAAAGATCATCATTGAAATCCGCCTCGGAGTTTTATTTCTTTGGATCGCTGCTTTTCGTTGAAGTCCCAAAAACTATTGTGGACAATGTATTCTGCTGTTTTCTTGTGCTCATTGCACAATCTACCGGTATTATTTTGTGCTATTCCCGTGCTGAATCTGACTTCTACTGAGTTGTAGTAGTTGTTTGGTTTTTTTGTGGGAACTGTTTGGCATGAAGTTTGTTGCTTGTTTGCTTCCTACGGTTTCCCTCCAAAAATGTAGGCTTTTCTCTTATGGCAAGGTTTTGACACGGCTTTTTAATAGTGTTAATAGGTAGCTCACAGAATGATTTTGGCATCGTGGGATACGGATCCTGCTCCTGCTAGTTCGTCTGCTTTTTGTTGCCTTCATGTCCACTGTGACCTGACACCCAAATCAAGTGTACTTTGTTAGCGGTGCCTAGTATTGAGAACTTGAATGCAATCCTAGGCTATGTTATTTTAAAGGCGTTAATTGAAATTAGAACTGCCCTGCTGTCAGTGAGAATGTAAATGGTTTTATTCGTAATGAATCTGTTTAGACTCTCTCAGATGCAATGTTCTATTGCATGGATTTCTGCCTGAAATACGGAACTGTTTATATCCATAATCGCGTATAGGTTAGTATTAGTGCGAGGACCATATACGCCCGCTCCAACTCTCTCATTTCTTTTGGATCCGTCCGTGTGTCATCTTAAGCTCCTGCTCCAAAAAAAACTAAGTTAAATTCGCCGACGAACAATGGCGGCAAATATGTTATAGCTTCGTCTAAGTATGTTTCAGAGCAGCAGAAACAAACAGGCAAGACGAGTACACCGAAACCGCCACCAAATCTAGAAGCGAAGAATGGGTGAAGGTCATCAAAAAGAATCATATCAAAGATGCTAAAAAACCACAGCGTCCGGATGCGTCATTAAAGTCATTAAGTCAATAAAAAGACCGGGGATCTATCGTACGCGGACCTACTCCGGAAATTGAAGGCATTTAAGGAAGTAGGGACGAATGTGAGTCGAATTCGCAAAACTGAGAGCGGAGACCTCTTACTGTCGTTAAAAAGAGCTGCCAATCCTACAACCGCAGTCTATACAAATTACTATAACAAAATGCAAAGATATGGACGACGAAGACGTCAAAGGAGGAGCTATGTTCAGCCTTAACAGAACAATTGAATTGAATTGAGAAAAGCCTATGGGGGAACGCAAACAGCCACCATAAGGATACCCGTGGAAGTCGCGAACAGGATCCTCAGAATAGGGAAAGAGCGAATCGGTTGGGTTTATGCCAAATACGAGAAAAAACTGTACTTAAGCGTTGCTTTACATGCCTTTTTTCGAGAGCATGCAAAAGTTCTGACGTCCGAACGGATCTGTGTATCAGGTGTGGAGGAAATGATCACAAATTAAAGGACTGCAAAGCAAGACCAAAATGTTTGCTTTGTGAAGCTAAACATATTGTATCTGGATACCTGGTAGTAGGATATGTCCAAAAAAGTGCTAGAAACGTCTCCCAAGAAAATATGCATATATTACAGCTGAATCTTCATCACTATTAAGCGGCCCAAGACATCCTACAACAAACGGTTCCTGAACGGACGATTGATGTAGATATTCTTTGTGAGCAATGTAGGAACATATCCGGAAATAACTAGGTAACCGACACCACGAAATTGAAATTGAAGAAGGTTAACGGTATTTATATTTATAGCTGCTATATTCCTTCTAGAGCTACAATCGACATTTTCGAAAGTTTTTTGGATAGGTTAGTTTCTGATGCTACCGGTAAGAGTCTCGTCATGGACTCGGAATGGAGCAGTTCGTATACGAATCGTAGGGGAAATGTTTTATTAGAAGATTTCTCTTGTTTAGATGTAATTTTAGCTAACAGTGGAAGTATAAACACTTTTAGCACAGCGAAATCTAGCATTCACAAGCAGCAATCTGGAACGAAATGATAATTGGCGGGTGAGCGACCATTACACGCATAGCGACTACAACGCTATTTTATTCAGCACCAGCAACGGACCAACAAACCTTATTATACACACGACGTGGAAGCGTTCTAAATGGAATATAAATAAGCTCGATAAAGACCTTTTAAGCCTCGTCGTCAGTGAGACGATGATTAAAGCCAGAGATTCAGAAGAATTTGCAACCCAAGTATCCCGCCTGTAACGTATCAATGTCTAGATTGGGAATAGAAAAGTTCCGACTTCTAGTATACTGGTGGACGCCTGAGATCGCGGAACTAAGATCTAGGTGTCACCGAATGCGAAGAATTTATCAGCGTTCTCGGATTCGAAACGCCGATGGCCGTCAAATGTAAATCGCACGTAACGTCACCGAGAATTTGTTTTAAAAAACATATTAAGTCTAGCAAACATTTTTGCTTCAAGAATCTCTGCGAAGAACTTAACAACGACGTCTGGAATAAAGCTTACCAAATCGTATCGATGAAGCTTAATGGTCCCCGTATGCCATCACCAACGTGCCCAGATATGTTAGGGAGAATAGTTGAGACTCCATTTCCTCGTCAATAAATTACAGAGCTCGCTAATCAAAGTGTTCACGAAAGTGCGCCTATACCCACGCGAAGAATAATACGAAGCGTGTTAGAAGGTACGCCATAGAAAGGCTCCGGGACTCGACGGTATTCCAAATAGAGCCCTACAAGTCGCAATCAAAATACAGCCCGAATTATTTGTTGATATGTTTAACGCGTGTCTTCACGCGTTTTTCTTGAGCCTTGTAGGCGCCAAAGACTTGTCCTTCTGCAGAAACGAAAAGGGAACCCAAAGGAGCCTTCCTATTATCGTCCTATTTGTCTACTAGACACGATCGGTAAAATAATCAAGCGGATCATTTGCAACGGGCTCTAGCCAGCAATTGAAATGGCAGGAGGCCTTTCGGAACACCAATATGATTTTCGTACGCCAAGATCTACGGTAGACGCAATCAATGCGGTAATATCGAGAGCTTGAGCCGCTATACAAGGAAGGCGCTGGAAAGGTAGCGCCAAAAAATACTGCGCCTTTATTACGCTTGATGTGAAAAACGCGTTTAATTCAGCGAACTGGTAGCGTATTATGAGCTGTCTGAACCGAATTGAAATACCGGATTATCTTTGTAAATTTCTGAAGAGTAACTTTTCGAATAGAGTTCTTCTCTACGACTCTGACGAGGGAATAATAGAGTATGAAGTTACTGGCGGTGTGCCACAAGGATCGGTTTTAGGACCCTTGTTGTGGAACGTTATGTATGATGAAATTCTGCGACTAGCGATTCCAAGAAAAGCGTCAATTATCGGCTTTGCAGACGACATCGCCTTGGTGGTTGTGGCAAAACTATAGAAGAGGACGAACTGCACTGCAATGAAAAAGTTGCAACTGAAGATGGTTAGCTGGAGCGGGTTTGCAATTCGCCGACCAAAAGACGGAGGCAGTACTTATTACAAGTAGGAAAATTCGCGAAACGGTTACGTTTAGAGTAAAAGAGCACGAAGTTGTTGCCCAACCTTTTATAAAATACCTTGGAGTAATTATCGACGCTCGTCTAAGCTTTAAAATGTATCTATAGTATGTTTGCAAAAAGTCTTCAAATACTGTTAGCGCGCTTTCAAAGCTGATGAGTAACATCGAGGGCCCGAAACAAACTAAGAGACTTCTTCTTGCACGAGTTGCCAGTTCTATTCTGATAGAGGCGGTCGAAATATGGTCGAGTGCAGCGAAAGTTAAGTCCTACATTCGAGGAGTCAAATCCGTCCATCGCCTTGCCGCTCTAATTGTGGCGTTTTCGTTTTGAACGGTTTCAAACGATGCTATACTCGTCGTATCCTCTATGGTACCTATCGCTATACTTGCTGAAGAAATGATTACATTAAAAACCGAGCGAGTTCGTAATGGCAAGGTAGATAACAATAAAAGAAACTACGAAAGGGATCGTAGTATAGCAACTTGGTAACAACAATGGAGCGGATCGATTAAGGGAAAGTGGACCCACAGGTTCATAGCAGTGATCGATGTATGGATTAAAGGAAAGCATGGCGAAATAAACTAATCTGACACAGTTCTTAACGGATCGTGGCTGTTACAGAGCATATATCTTTAAACGCCGACATGAAATCAGCCCAAATTGTACCAATTGCGAAACTGTCTCCGACAACGCGGAACATGTTCTTTCCATTGCCCACGATATAAAGTCGAGAGAATCGACCTACGAAACCAATTTGGAGAGCGGCCCACCCAGGAGAATGTCGTTAGCTAGATGCTCCAGAGCGAAGATAACTGGACAATTGGCGCGTTCGGGAAGGGATGTGGGTTTAGCCGATAAGAATCCGGCACTACCAATGGACGTCGGACCATTGGTGCCTATGCTGTTGAGTCTGTGCAGACCTCTGCGTAGTTTTATAGCACCAAATGGCGGCTGCATACGAAATAATAGGTCCAGTTATTGCCGTAGTGCCCAGTTTTTCCCAAGTCGACTTTTGTTGGTCCCCAGTGTGAGGTGAGAGTTCCATGTAAGTTTTTCATGCAGTGTGACTTTCTATGATTCTATACTTTATTGATTCACCGAATAGTGTTGCGGTTTTGAGTCTATCTAACTTTCTTCTTTCTGCTGCTTTTCCTTGGATTGACCCTGAGGCCAACCTTTGTGCACCAATTCGCAACCAGGCTTATAGCCCTCTGGAGGCGGTTAGAGATTGTGTCTTCGAATTTGCCTCCGATTAAGATAGCTATGTCATCTGCATATCCTTGGACATTAAACCTGTAGCTGCTGAGAATAATCAGTAATTCATTAACTACGATGGACTATAGTAGGGGAGAGGGAAATCCTCCCTGAGAGCAACCTTTCATAGCTAGAACACTGAGTTTGAGTTTTTTGAGGTATTTATTGCTCTGTTCTCTAGCATGCACTTTATCCATCTGCAGGTTGTGTTGCCAGTGCCCATGCTATGAATACCCCTATATATCTGGGAGAATTCGGTGTTGTCGAATGCTCCTTCTATTCGTATTGAAGAAGCAGCCAACCGCTATCTCATTGTCTCTGAGAGATATTTCAATTCTTGTGCATGAATAATACTTAATTAGTAATGTTTTAGTGTAAAATATTGATAGTAAATATTTTTGGATGATTTATTACCTACCTACATTTATATTAAATTATTTCATTGGGTTATGTTTTTGTTCAACATATGGAAGTTTACTATTTATATAGTCGCTTTCTATGTATCGATAAAAAAATTAAAACAAAAATTTTTAATCGTTTTTAAAACATTTCATTTTAAATACTTTTTAATAGCTTAGTTAAATATCTAAGTTAATATGCTGTAAGTTCCAATTTATTTTTACTGATTGCTAATGTTGTAAAAAAAAAGTGTTTTTTTATCTAGCAAAATAATATTTCTAATAATTTGGTCCATGTTATATTAAAAGGCGATTTAAACTAGTACCATCCCGGCTAACAATTTGCTGTTTATATTTAAGGATGTTAACTATTTTTCAAGATAAACTTGCATTTTGTTTTAAACGCTTGGGAAACAATTTCACACGAGGGATAAGATATTCTTGTTTAACAAGGTATTAGGTATAAGGCCTTTCGAAGTTAGTTGGTTGAGGTCTGAAATAAAAAAATTTTTGCTTGCTTTTCCAAGATCCTGTATAAGGTTTGGAAATAGAAGCATTACATAAAATCAATAAAGTGGAGATTTGGACTTTCAATTTCTCTCTATGAGTCATTGTCACAAGAAACTGGATCTAGGAAATAGGGCCCCAAGAAATAAAGCGCAAAAAAAAAAAATTAAATAAGGCCCCAAAATGGGTCTTTTTTTCATTATGAAATAAAATCCCATTATAAAAATTAAATAAATTCCCAAAAGTTGGGCTTTATTTCATAATGACATAAAATTATTTATGTTATTTCAATTATTAGGAATCTTCGAATGCAATAGGGCGGGGCATTCTGTCACCCTGCAACCCCCCTGCTTGGGTTCACTCTTAGATTTGGAGTAGGTGCGAGGTGGCCCCAAAAGAACGAAATAAGTCCCCAACAAAATTAAAAAAAACCCCAATTAAAAAAAAAAGCAAATGATAATAAAAGGATATGAAAAATGCTAAGGCAAGGATCTTTTTTACCGATTTTATTTATTTAGGTATTTATTTCGTCAATCAGGGAACAAGGAATATCTTATGGACTTAGATAGGTACAAAAAGCAATAAATATATATCTAATATAACACAAATATAGCAAAATATGAAATAAATTTTAATAATTCTGTATAGAAATAAAACGACTTCACTTAATGTACATCTTGGACTAAGTATCGAAAGCTGATATACTTCGAGCAAGGAAAATAAGACGACGTGTAGACTAAACCCAATAAGATGGTTATTTTTCACCAGTTTGGTCACGATGGTTCTTGGAAAAGGAAACTCATTAACATCAAAGAAACAAATTGATTCCACTCGAAAACCGCCCAGGAATTTACTTTGAGAAGATCGGAATAGTAAATCTAATAACCATAGACTGAAAATAATTGTTTACTATGACATGACGAACTATTGGAGAGAATTTGAAGGATTCCAGGAACTTTTCAAAGATATGAATGACTTTTGTAAAATGAAGTCTAACCGTACCGTACGGTACCGTGTTATTATTCGGGGTATTGGATGAGTCATATGCTGAACATTATGAGCAGCAAATTCAGCATACACGAGCTAATGAAAATCATTTACTGGAGTTGATAAAAACCAGACTTCACTCGCAGAAGCAACGAGTAATAAACATACTTAATTTACTTAATGGACTCCCGACCCGTGAAGAGTCCCTGCCTGAGATACGGCAGCCTTCCACCCTCTGCCATCACGAGCACGCTGCTTTCAGTTGTCCAGACCAAGCGATCTGGCATCCGTCTTTAAAACGGAGGTTCGCTCTTCCTTGTCATCTCAAACCTGGGGGCTGGGATTTGAAGATCCTCTTGGCTGGAGCGTTGTTGTCCATTCGCTCGATGTGGCCGAGCCAATGTAGTCGATAAGTTTTAGCTTTTCGGACCACCTCCACATCTTGGTACAGCTCATAGAGTTCGCGGTTGTATCTTCTCCTCCATTCGCCCTCCTCGCACACAGGACCAAATATCTGTCGAAGGATTTATCTTTCAAAGGATCCCAGTATTAACTCTCTTTTCCTGCTTATCGTCCCGCACTAGGCGCCGTATAGCAGAACTGGCAGGATAAGGTTTCTGTAGAGCATGCACTTTGTCCTTAGTTAGGAGTTTTGAACCTATTTGTTTTGCCAAACCGAAGTAGCAGCGGTTTCCTAGGGTAATTCTTTGACGGATCTAAGAGGTCATTTGTGGAGTTGATGTTTACCCCGAGGTAGATGAACTCCTTAACTACTTCGAAGTTGCTGCTATCAACAGTGAAATTTTGTCCTAGTTGGTGGACAGATGATTGTTTGTTTGTTGATAGCATATATTTAGTCTTGTCCTCATTCACTTCAAGGCCAACTAGTTTCGCCTGTTCTTCAATAGCCGTGAATAGCCGAATTCGGCCATCGCCACAAAAAGCTCCTTACGATGAATGCTGTCATATGCGGCTTTAAAGTCGATGAAGAGATGGTGTGTCTCGACTTGAAAATCGTTGCTCTTTTCGAAGATTTGACGAGTAATATACTTCAGAAAATCACTGAAACTGTTACTGCACAGCTGCAAGCATTTCGGACCGATCTTGAGAACCTTAAGAGCATGGCAGCCAAATCGATCAACCAGAAGGAAGCAGAACAGGCATTTTTAACTGTGGCAGTATATGCGATATTAGCTATGCTGAATTATCAGCAAACACAGACTTCTCTACTTAATATTCTGACAGATCTATATCATGCCAAAATTAACCCACTGGCGATCGCTCCAGACCAACTCAGATCCCAGCTGATGTTGATAAGAAGCAACTTGCCTCCACAACTAGCTGTAGCAGAAGACGAAACGCATACAAAATGTTCACCGCAAGGGCGAGAATAACTGATCGGAATGTAATATTCATCTTATGAGTTCCTCTAATTATCCTTTATGGATTCAGCTAAACAACGGCAACAGCTGGATTTACGTCTTGGACAGGATGTATGCCTTCAAACGTGATTTGTGGCAGAAAAATGTTTGAAATATCACTGCAAAATGACGGTATATTGGCATTGCAGCATATAGTAGCAGTTCTATTAACATCAATGCAGCATTCATTCCTTTGGAAACCTGACAAAGCTGCTGTCTGCAAGTCACTCACTTCAAAGCCGCTAGCCATTCCACATGTCATACTTAAATCAGACAATGACACATCAAAATTCTTAGCAAATGGATAACGGACATAAAAAATGAGGACCATCTACCAATCACTTCAACAATACATCCGATTCATCATGAACTGGCTTAAAGCTCAATAATTGTTCTTTTTTTATTTATGATTACCTACATCATATGGAGACACATGGTGACAACACCAGACAGCTTCTTACATTTATATTTTTAATTTCTTAGAATATTCTATTTCAATTTTGTTCCCAGCTAAGTTAGCATAATAAATTGTATCATCATTGCTGACTTTGCAGTAAATACTTTGTAATTTAATCCTGTATATATTTGTAACGTAAGTAATATTTAGTATTTAAGAGAACCAAATAAAGTCAATCTTTTCATTCGTTAAAGGTAATTCAGAGTTAATATTTAGACTTCCCCCCACCAGAGATAAGGGTTTTTTAAGTTAGTTTCTGAAAATAACCCTATGCTTGTTATATTTTGTTATAATATATGAGTTTTTAGTAATTTCAAAGAAAAAATGAGTTACGCCAAATAATATAATATGTATAGCTCTAGTTCCAGTATTAGTAATAATATACAATAATGTGCAGGCGGAGCCTTTTCTGCCTGCTCCTTGGGAAAATTGCCTTGATTTTAACACGATCGTACAATTGGCACGAGTACGATAACTTCGGCGTCAAAAATTTAAATCTTTTATATGGTAGAGGAGTTAAATACAAGCATTTTTTTTATTACGGAAGGAGGGGGTCTATTTGCCCAGTTTGGCGAGAGGGTCAATGTAAAAAAAATGACTTAAAATGGAAAATAGTGTATTAAAACACAATGGCAATACTTACAAAAAAGCACAACAGCAGTTTTGAAAGCCAGGAATTGGTTCTTTCATCCTTGTTTTAAATTCAGTTATTTCCATGAATACTTTTCGAAGAAATGACCGTCAAACTAAAAAAAAAATAAAAATTAACATTGAAGGCTGATCTTTTCAGAATTGGAAAAAGAAGCGCTAAATTTTCTTCTGTATTTATTGGCTCTATAAATTCCTAATCGAAAACAGAAAACCATATAGTTCTATGTCTTCCAGTTTTTGAGAAAATAAAAATTTACAAAAAATACTTTTTCATTAAGTTTGAATTTTTTTGCTTTCTAAGCGATATTAGGTACTTTCTATATCAACATTTTAATTGAGAACAGTACTATGCGTAGCACGCTTCGCAGGTTCAAGCGAATTTCCAACTTTGGCCTTTATTCATATTTAAGAACTGAAATAAGTCCAATTTTTGAAGGGTGGCCTTATTTACTTCAGCAAAGTGAAATAACACCAAACAAGCTTCATTTTGCTTTAAAGTGGAATTAGTTTTCAGTTCAATATGTATGGGGAGCTATGCTACCTCCCTGAAACCCCCCCCCCCCTGATAGGTTTCTCTGTTAGATTGGGAGTAGACGCAAGATTGGGTGCATTCAAACTTTGTTTATATTTAATGAGATTACTGCAGGAGAGGTATAAAAAGCAATTTATTCTTTAAGAAATAATAACTCTTGCACTAGTGACGGCTTATCATGCAATTAATTGAAAAGAATTGCCTTGTTTGTATTTGATGTTTTAAATTATTTGTTTAGCTTTAGTGTTAACAGGTTGTTTTCCTCATCATTTGAAATGTACTGACTCTCTTCAAAAAGGGGAATAGAAGTAATTTAACAGATTATAGACCAATTTCTTTGTTATCAACCCTGTCTAAAATATTCGAGAAATTTATTAAGTCGCGTGTCATATCATTTTTAAACAAAGCTAATTTCTTTCCAAACCACTAATTTGGTTTTAGGTCAGGAATGTCAACGGAAGACGCTATTCTTAGGGTTTAGTCAATTGTATGAAAGTGTAAACCATAGTAACTTCACAATGGCTCTTTTCGTAGACATGACAAAAGCATTTCACTTGGTCGATCATGAAATATTACTAAGCAAATTGTGTAGCGCTGGACTTAGAGGAGTAATATATGAATGGTTTAAGTCTTACTTGAAATTCAGAGAGCAAAGGGTCAATATTAATGGAACCCTAAGCGTCTTTTGTATTTTAAGAAATGGTGTCCCGCAAGGTTCTGTGCTTCGTCCGCTTTTATTTTTAATATACGGTAATTTTTTATTTGATCATAAGTTAAAAAGTACTACAACTGCCTTTACTGACCACGTACCAGTTTCAAACTGCATTTGAAACCATAACGAAGATTGAAGAAGATTTTTAATATTTAAGAGTTTGGTTCTCTGCCCATAAATTAATTATTAGTGAGAAGACTAAGCCAATGAACTTTAAAATACCCGGCAATGCCATATTTGATTACAACCTTTATTTCCATTCTTATAATTGTAAAAGGTTTTGTCTAGCTTTGCATAAGTGCGGTAAAACCAATTTCATTGATAGCATATAACGAATTCTTATTTTTTTTATATTTAATAATTACATAATGTAAGTAATCTTTTTCTTTAGTACTTAGTTGGGTAGCCTTCGTTCTTAATCACAGCTTTTAAGCGATTTGGCATCGATTCCACAAGTTTTTGGGTATATCCTGAATCAATTTTTAACTATTCCTCCTTTAAAGCCTCAATAAGCAGTGGTTTTGAGCTAATATGACGAGTCCTGATCATTTTCTCTGGCATATTCCACACATGCTCAATTGGATTGAGGTCAGAACATTGTGGAGGTGTTTTGAGCAAGTGTGGGGCATTGTAGGCCAAATACATTTTAGTGTTATATGCCATACGTTTCGGATCATTATCTTGTTGAAAATAAAAATCACGTGAAACTTCCAATTTTTCAACGTTTGGTCTCAAATTTCTTTTTAATATTTCGATGTAAGCACGATGATCCAACACCCCATCGATAATCTCCAAGTTCCCAACGCCACTGGCCGCCATACAGCCCCATATCACAACTGCACCTCCACCATGCTTTACCGTCTTTATTGTATTCTTCGGATTATAGGCTTCGCCAGTTCTTCTCCACACTCGAACTCTTCCGTCAGAACCAAAAATATTATATTTGGACTCGTCAGAGAATACCACATTGCGTCAAATGCGTTTTTGTATTCCTGAGCGAAGTCTAAACGCTTTTTTCTTTTTTCAACGGCTTTCCTCGAGGTTATTGTTATTGTTGTTGACGAGCAGTAATATACTAAATGTTTAACCTCTTGTCCACAATATGAGTACCTTAAATCTTTTTCCGGTAAACACATCAACACCTTCTCATTTCACTAGTCATACCAGTACTCTTCTTGATGTATTTTTTGTCAGCCATCTGTACAAAGTTCTAAATTTTAATCAAATCTCTGTTCCTGTTTTTTCGCTTCACGACTTAATCCATTTGACTTTTCAATATGAGCCTTCGATACTATGTAGAAGCATACGTTTTCGTGATTTCAAACACATAAATCTTAGTCAGTTGGGAATGATTTAAAGAAATTAGAACAGTTTCGGATTTATGAAATGTCTGCTGTTGACGATCCAGTGTTTTTGATGCAAGAAAACGTATAAGTTTCTTACGTTCCATTAATTACAAAGAATTTCACATGAAAAAATACTCAATGGTATAATTCTCATATAAAAAAACTTATTTTTGAACGTGACCAGGCTTATAAATGTTGGAAGCGTTATCGACTTAATGTGTTGTACAATGTTTTTAAAAGATTGAGAAATAAGGTAACAATTGAGATACGCGAAGCTAAGAGACCCTTTTTTGCCCCGCGATTGGACCACCAGTTAATTTCTCTTTCCCTTCAGCAATGTTAATCCAGTCATATCTGAACTTCAAATCTCAAGCAGTTGTGGCAAATCGTTCCATGTCTGAATTTCTCATGTTGAGGAGAGGTGTTCCACAGGGTTCTATACTAGGTCCGCTATTTTTCTCCATGTACATTAATGATTTGCCTCTTTGCCTGCAAAACTGTCAATTAGATATGTATGCTGATGATGTTCAGTTACGGAAAAGCTTTCCCCTAGGTTTGGTTGAAAACGCAGCAGTTGAAGTGAATGAGGACTTAATAAATGTCCATAGCTGGTCGCAGAAAAATGGACTCTGCGTTAATCCACTAAAATCTAAATGCTTGGTAATTTCAAGCAAGTCCATTGACACGTCTGACTTCCCCAAAATATACTTTAATAATAAGCAAATTGAGTTTGTCAAATCTGCAAAAAACGTAGGAATAACTTTTGCAAAGACGCTTTTTTGGAATTACCATAGCAGATTGACAATCGGAAAGGTTTATGGAGGGCTTCGGTTACTGTGGAGCAATCATAAAATAATACCCTTAAAAACACGTATTATATTGGCGAAAACATTACTGATTCCTGTCATGCTCTATAGCTGTGAACTTTTTTACAATTGTGATTATGAACACAAGCGTATTACTAATATTGCATACAATAGTATAGCTAGGTCTATTTTTGGATTAAGAAAATACGACCACATTTCTCAATTTTCGTTACTCTGGAAAATCTCTTCAAGTTTACAATGTTAACCTTGCTAAACAATGTCTTGCAAACACGTCAGCCACCTTACCTTTATAATAAAACATGTCATTCGCGTTATCATAGCTCCTTGAATCTTGTGCCATTACCTTACACGTTTTAAATATCTGAGCGCCAATTTTTTATTAATGCGATACGTCTGTGGAACTCTCTGCCGCGATCTTTAAGAATGATAAGCTGTAATTTTTTTTATTGTAACTTGTTACACGTTATGTAAATAAATAATGAAGTTTATACTATCTAAGAAGACATTGTATCTTATTGTGTAAGTCTATACGAATAAATAAATAAATAATATTTCAAACTGGGTGGCCCGCTGGCGAGAAATAGGGTTTTCAACTCGAGTATGTCTCCTCGACTGCTATCGAATGGCCTCCGGCCTCACTTGCACGTGCTCAGGCAGCCGCTGCATGTCATATAGGCCAACTGAATGCAAATAATATCAAATTGGTTTTATTTACCAACAAATTTGACATTGTTTCACTTTATCAAAGTCAAAAAATACAAATTTAAAAAAAAGGTAGTTTTCGTATATTTAAATTTTTTGAAAACTGGAAAACATAGAACAATACAGAATGTGCTCGATTAGGAATTTATAGGAGCAGTAAATACAAGAACAATATTTAGTGCTTGTTTTCCAATTCTGAAAAAATCAGCCTTCAATATTGATTTTTAATTTTTTTTTCCAAATTTTTGAGTTTGATGGTAATTTTTTCTAAAACTATCCATGGAAATAACAGAAATTGAAACAAGGATGAAAGAACGAATTCCTGGCTTTCGAAACTGCTATTCTACTTTTTTGTAAGTGTTGCCATTGTATTTTAATACACTGTTTTCCATTTTAAGTAATTTTTTGATACATTGCCCCTCCCGCCTAAACGGGCAAGATAGACTCCCCACCCCTCCCATACAAAAAAAATGCATGTATTTGCTCTCTCTACCAAAAACCGTTTTCGATTTTTGGCGCCATAGTTATTGTACTCTCCCCGTACAATTAAATTCCCGTGGAAGACGAGAGTGAATAACAATTATAGCTAAAAAATGCAACCGATATTTTGGATTTAGCGATCAAAAAAGCGAATGCAGACGACGTGGCGCAAATCACAAAAACGGTTGAACAAAAAGTGACATTTTATTGCAGCTGTTGCTGTAAATTACCTTTAAGGACACTCGTTTTAGTACAAATGTATTTAACAAAGAATGAGAACATTATTTAATTGGCGGCAAATTTGGAATCATGTTTATATGATATAATTTTCATACATTTGTTGAATTGAAATTGAATGTAAACAGTTAAATATCTGTAATTATACTAATATAAATGAATATAAATTATGTAATGTCTTCTTGAGCTTTAACATTCCGGACCCACTGAAATGATCCCTTTCAACAAGGTAAAAGTGCCACTTTGTGAAACGGTCGGCTGAATGCTCCCTTCGAATTTCTGCAACTCGTACTCTTCCATCTCAACCGGGGACTGCTTTTTGGTCCCTCCCCATTAATAATTTGTATGGGGGTATGTTGGCTCCATTCAGTCTCTATGTGTTGTGGAATCCGCGGCAAAATTATCTTAGCCTTGACTATTATTGGGTTCAGAAGTCCCATTGGGTCAAAATAAATAATAATAAATTAGATAAAAATAACGAAGAAGCCAATGACAAAATCGATCGCTTAGTGAACGACTAGTAAATGCGATTTGGATTATAATTTACAAAGAACAAATTTGATTCATTTGATTAACTGTTTGTCTGCCTTGACTAAATTGATCGGTGGTTGCTTTACCATTTGGAAAGCTCGAAACCAGCCGATTTCAGTATGGCAGAAACTTCGTGTTGTAGTTGTGCCAATGTATTTACATCATGGGCTCCTGTGAGCATATCGTCAGCATAAAAGTCTGATCGCAATATTCCACATCCAAGCTTAAATTGATGTTCGAATTTAGCGCTGTGAAATTTTAGACAGCGAATTTCAATAAAAGGAACTAATGTTGTGCCATACGTAACAGTATTTAAGGCACATGTTTCATATTCCCTCCATAGGATGTATTGGAATTGATGATGCAGTGGATGTGTTAAGGACCTGCCAATACATCTTGACTATTTTGGACCTATGAAGGCGAAAGCGGAAAAGAATGATAGAAAGGTCATATTGTATGGTGAGACCAGCCATAAAAAAAGGGAAACATGTGAAGACGTACAACTGGAAGCGTCAAATACAACCCTCAGCTTCATTAAGATGCTATTTGGTAGAAGTACTCCTTAATAAGGTAAATAGTAATGCCGTCTATCTTTGTGCCGTCATATGCCCCAAATTCAAGTTCTCGCGAAGAAAATCAACATAGGAAGATCTAAGTGAAGGATTTTTACTCAGCCTATGTTCTATAGCCAGAAAACGACGAAAAACGATCTTATGCGAGTCCCCCAGTAGTTAAGTATCCTTTTTATCATTTTTAGTATCCTTGGCAGCTTAACCATTAGTCTACCACTTAGTAATTCCTCCAAAGTCGTTGTGAAGTGAACCTCACATTCTAGCTGTTCCTCTGTATATTTAGATTTTTGCCCTGTTACTGATTCCAACTCCCAGAATCTTTCGACAAATTCATTTAAATTGCCTTCGATTGAACTTAAGCAGCTACTTATCTTTTGGGTTGGTTATAGTGATTTGTATCTGCCAGACACAATCCGCCCTAAATTCGAGTTATGGAGTGAAGGATGCTCTTCTTTAATTTGCAGCAGGTCTAAACATGATTCAGCTCCTACTAACATATCTATTTGCGCAGATTGATTAAACTGACGATAAGCGAACTCAATATTTTTTGGATGATTCCAATTAGCTGCGTTCAGAACAGCATCGCGCTTGTACCCAGTGATAGACGGCGAAACCGAAACTCCAACGGCAGCTAGAATGTTGAAAAACCTGACCTTTTGGTTTGAAGAGGTACTTTGTGAGCTTGAACTGCTAACGTCCTTGTTAGCGGTAGGAAGATGAAGCAACCAAGACTTTGATGAAAATTTCTACATTTGTATTTGGCAACGCTGTGTTCTTGACGTAAACAATTAATGCAAAGTCCAAATTTGTTGACGTTGGTAAAATGATTGGATGTTAACAATTTGAACAATTCGAAATAATGTGTTAAGTATCCTTGCAAAAGCAGCACGATGATCAAAGATAAAATTCGTGCTTTTTCGAGCTACAAGGTATTGACTTCGCCAATATTTCAGCGCATTCTGTACAAGTCGGAAGTTTCTTATACTACAACTGCTAGTCCCACTTTGACTGCATTTCTGAATCGACCTTATTCATGGCGATGTGGATAATGATAGCATTAGAAATATCTGATTAAGAACCAATGGATCGAAGTGAGTTGAAAAGCGCTGAAATATTATCAACTAAACTTCGAAGTTGTGTAGCTAAGGCCTTCGGAAACTTAGGCAATCCAAAAAGTTGAGCAATGAAGTATGACTCCACGATCCCTAACCGGCACTCTAATTCTGTTGGAGACAGCGTTGTTGTTGAAACAAGATTCTTGATACGAGTTATACTGCCTCTGGTTGATGACCGCGATGGCCTTAATTCATCGATACTGGGCATTTTGAAATTGGTTTCCTTCTGGTAAAATTGGTATGTTCACAACGATTTCAATCCACGATTAGGATTTAGAATTGAAAGCGCACTATATTATAATAAAATGCTTCGATGACGTATCAAGAGAGTGAAAGCTTCGGTGACGAAATAAGTTTGGTTTGTATTGGAATGAACCCCAATGGCAGACTTTGTGGCGGAATACACATTTAGAATTGGCGATGACTTTCATGCAATGTTCTTTTTCAGATGTCGATTTTAACGAGCATTGAACTGACTGTCCTTTTACATTAATTCAATTTTCTTTCAATTGATATTCGCCGCATCAACCGTGGGCGAAGCTTTTCAAAAGAAAATGGTATTTTTTTTTGACCGAAGTGAGTGGTGAGTGCAATGAACTTCTCGCCGAAGGAGAACGAATGAATTACGATTGACGTACAATGCAAATGTAAAGTTTTGATATCCGCCGCATCAACCGTGGACGAAGCTTTTCCAAAGAAAATGGTATGTGTGTAGAAGTATGGAACGTTTCAAAGGTTATGTTCGATATGTGGATCGCGACTGTTTTATGTAGATTGTGGATAAAATGTGACAATTCGCCAAGAAAAGAAACAGAGTTGTTTTTAGATAATATCAACTAAATATTATAATGCTTTTGTGGTAAAACCAATAGAAATTTTCAATTCTATATTCTAACTACTATTTCATTGTATCGCAAAACATCTGCGAAAAGAAGTGGTGGTGGGTGATTTTCATTTATTTGCTCGATATGGCAGTTTCAAATGCATGACGCTTGCATGTAATTTCGAGTGCTGAGCCTCTTGATCAACTAGCTTTTGGACGAAATATTGCCAGAATATATCTATGTCCCCGAAACAGAAATAATAGCCGTTAATCAAGCTCACTGATAGTTGGACTTAAACCAACAAATAATGGACACAACTCTCACAAAATCCCACGCAACTACGATGTGTGATATTTCATGCACGTATCGAATGGAAGTGCAATAACTGAGACCAAACGTTATGCATTGACAAAATTAGTTTTTCAAAATTTCACTCATAAGTGCCCACTGTACTATAAAAAGTATAACTCCCCTTGAAATAATTTTGTAAGTTTTTTTTTCTCAATTTTATTAAAACTGTTCCTTAATAGAAGACAATTAAAAATATTTTGAAAGTATAAAAACTAGTTTTACTATAGGCGTTAATGGGTTAAACCAATATCTATATTTTAAAAGACATATAGATGTTGCTCTCTCCGGAGTCCGATGTTCTCTTGCCTCTACAAAGACATTGTATTATAGCAGCCAAGCCACTAAAAAAATTAAAAAAATATACACTAGGGGAAACAATTAAAGAATAAAAAAAAAATTTGTAGGTAATATTCACCAGGCCGTAATTTTGAGAAAAATGGTCGGACAGCAAATATAAAAAGTGCAAATTGTACCAAGTATCTAGTTTCTGGATCTGAAATTCAACATTTTTTGGCGCCAGCAGTTTTTGAGTAATTTTGAGAAAACCACCAAAAAACATTTTGAAATTTGTTCCTTTTTTTTTATCCACAGACGTTGTCTGTTGTATCCCGACTTAACCACCATATTAGCCAGATAACTTGCTCCTTTAGCTTCAATTTCGTTTTTAAAGCTGAAATATCGGTTGGAAAGGACCATTTTGTTTTTGATTATCTACATCTAAGCAATAAATAATCACAGAGAAAGTTTAGAATAGGTTTTGAAAACTTGAATAAATTCTCTACAAGGATAAGCTATTGCTTTTTCGAAACAATTTTTTATTCCATTCTTTAAATGGATTTCAAAAAGAGGCTAAAAAAGGGTTTTTCATGTTTTTTCTTTTGGAAAATCAAGTGGTGAATTAAAAATATCGAGGAAATCACTAATGTTGAGAATTAAATATACCCACACAAATTCAATTTAAACTCGCCAGCTAATTTTTTGTTTTACACGATTGAATTTTTGAAAAAAATTAAAGGATTACCTTTTTTGCACAAAAAAATTAAAATGGAAAAAAATTGTTTGCATAGAAATTTAAACTAGTCGGGACTAGTCGTAGTAGTCCCGGCCTCACCATACTGTCTTCTGATAACTTCTGATAGTATGGTGTGTCCGTCCATCCTCGAGAGGGATCTCTCAATAAACGTGTTTCTTACCTCGAGCGTTACTACTGCGCAGTATCTTTTTGTTCCGCATCTCCATCTTTCTCCTTGTATTGCATCAATTGCTATATATACTACCGCCTTTGTTGCATTCTCTGAGTAGAAATATCGGGCGATATGATGATGGTTCTCCAGATGGCTTCTCGGCCTTTGGAAGCAGAACTAAGTGTTGTAGTTTCCATGGCGTAGGGAATGCCTCCTCCTCTAAGCAACTTTGCATCGTCGTTGAAAAGAAAAGGTCTGGTCTTAATAGCCATCTTTAATGCCCTATTCCGTATGCCATCCGGTCCAAATGCCTTGGTGTCTTCAATGTCTTCGATGTTGATTTCCCTTGTGATGGTGACCATAGAAGTTGGTCTTTGGGGGAATAGGTGCTCTACTACAATCCGTAGCATTGCAGGACAGTTTAGATGTGCGAACCTGTTGCCTTTGAGCTTCTTCATCAGCACTTTATAGGCTAAGCCCCAGGGGTCTAGGTCAGCCTCGTCGCAGAGCTGTTTAAA
The DNA here is from genome assembly GCA_963576555.1 of Ferdinandea cuprea. Taxonomy (NCBI): domain Eukaryota; kingdom Metazoa; phylum Arthropoda; class Insecta; order Diptera; family Syrphidae; genus Ferdinandea; species Ferdinandea cuprea. The sequence goes on along the minus strand of OY754958.1, from coordinate 100,432,176 downwards.
ACTCCCTGACTTATCCTCTTTAATGGCACTTTCAAGTCTCCTAGCCGTTCTTGGAAATCTTGCTATCATCATACTTAGCTGAGAGCTTCAGCCGATCCACTGTTTGTTGTGGCGCTGGTGTTTAGCATTTCCTTAGTCATTTCTGCATCGAGCAGCGCGTCCTTCCACTTTGGCCCTGTAAGGGTGGGACATTGTCTGCATTTCTTTTGCCGACATTAAATAAAACAGCCTGGTGATCACTATGGGTATATTCTTCACTGACTTGCCGTTTGGTTTTCCGCAGGAGTGAGTTGGCGATGATAGACTCTCTACCTGCCTTCCGGAACGTATCGGTTGCAACTTCGTTGGCCAGACTTATATCCAATCCTGCGAAGGATTTAAGGCGAGCTCTCCCTCTTACGTCTGTGGTCTTACTTCCCAATCGCTTAAATCCCAAGCTATATTAACTCTGTGTTTCGCTCAAGCGTCAGCTACAATTTCGTCCAATAGCTTCATATATGCATATTTCCCATTTTACACCAGAAGCATAATGCGTCCTTTTTGCATTCTTTGGCTATGTGGCTTTCTTCTCCAAAGTTTCTGCACTGCTTGGATCGGTCGCGCTCGCTCTTGCATTGGCGTGCCGTATGGCCAAACTCCAGGTACTTTGATTTTGCCGGATTCCAGTAACTTGTTCGCCATCTCTGCCGGTAGGTCTACTGTCGCGATCTGCGTGCCACCGTAGCCCTTCCTAAGGCTGAGCACATTTTCTGCGGCAACCACAAAATTGTACTGTGCTTTGATTTAATCGCAGATGTCTCCAATGTAATGAATGTTCCATCTGGACCTATACAACCAACTTAATGATAACGAAGCATTGAACGTACATTGAGGCCCGCCAGGATTTTAACGGGATGAGGGCGTTCACAGCATTAGCTTGAAAGCCATTTTAACAGAAGTTCACTCCTGCTAACTCAGGTAACAGAATACTGTAAACGTCAGCCCATATGACAATCAGTCTAAAACGTTTTCCTGTATGCCATAATTACGGCCTTACTGGGCTCAGTCGTAATGCCTAGCAAGACGGTGATACATTAACATTTCTACGGTATCCAACGACACCACCTCCTGATCTATTAGGGGTTTCCCACATGCCGACTCGTCTTGTCGCAGAAAGTCATTCGGGGTTCGTGTGTCCTTTTCAGCCGCTCCCTCCTTTTTTGCCGCCCTTAATTTTTTATTCACAGCTAACCTGCATATCTGCAAGCCGATCACCATCCGCCACCTGTGACCGCCCCAGTAGCCTGAGCATGGCCTTGGGCCTTGGGCTTTGTGTTGTTTTTTCTTGGTTGGGCCAATGGATGTGGCAATCTTCTAAAGATGCGGTAGCCCGTGCCACCAACATGCACGACTCGCAACACCCGAATATTCGATACTAGTAGTGCGCGTGCGTACTAATCCACATCACTACGCCTTCAACCACTCTCCCCGCGGGACAATTAACAATTGCACAATTATCACAAGTTTGCCGATTTCCATCCAATTTGCCTCCGACTGCTCTATTCGGTCTATGAGTAGTGTTGGATTCTGCAGATTAATTCCACTGCGAATAAACTTATAGGCCCATCTGCCTTTTGTTCTATTATCCCACAGAGATCTAAGTATAACTACCGTTGAAGACGAATTACGAAATTTCGCGCTTAAGCAACACACTCGCCCAATTGGCCATTGCAACGACGCTGTACTACAGATTCCAGATCAGAGAAATCTTGTGTGCCGATTACAAAGAATATAACCTTTTGAATTAGCGCAATAAAATGTAACCGCATGTTATTGCCGGTATAAGCAGGTGCTTCCGCTGGGAGGTTTCCTGCCAAACGTACTTAAATATTTTAATTAAAACTGCCTGAAAGGCATTAGCCTAGTTGTAGTATAAAAAGTATTTTGCAGGGAGGTGTTTTTAGTGAGTAAGAACTTCACACTATTATGAGCACGCGCAGCCGGTCCTCATAATGTCTCATGGAAGATTTTCCACCTACCACCGGGGAAAAAAAAAAATTGTGGCTGAGTCTATCTCCTTTATTTCTTTTGCCACCGTAACGATGGCGATGTCGTCTACAAATTCGATTACATGAACTCCTTGATGGCAACATAAACCTTAACACTCCGTCATACATAATGTGTCATAGGAGTTGACCGAGAATTGATCCTTGTTGTACCCTAGCTGAAACGCTGTAGTATTTCAACCTTTCATCAGTTTCATACCTCAATTCTCTGCTGGTAAAGTAGTTTTCTACTATCCTCAACATGTAATATGGCGTATCCATCTTAACTAGTGAGCCTCTGATGAACGGTCCGTTTGCCGAGTTTTTTTAAAACATCTTGTCTTACTCTCCCTGATTGCCCTTTTTAGTTTGCGTCTTGCTATTTTAACACCATTCAGGCGTTCCTCAAAGCGATCTCTTCCCCTAGATCTTTGGACTTTGCGTTGCGCTTTTAAGCACTTTGGTCTAAGCTTTTATATTTCCTCATTCCACCGGTAGCATGGTGTTCCCCCTCTAGTACCGGTTCTACTGGGAATTGATGCATTGCACGCAATAGTGAGAATGCTTCAGTTATTCCGCTTTGAATCCGAATACCGGTATTTATCATTTCATCGCTTCCGCTAGGGGTAGGCACCTTGTCGTGCGTGCCTTTCTAAAGGCGCCTTGTGCGGAGGCTTCGTATCGCAATGACTCAACGGGCTTTTCTGTCGGCGACCTAGTCATCAGAAGGGCCACCCATGGCAGACAGGCTGTTGAGGAGCGATCAACTAAGAACTACACAACCCCCCTCCCCAAAAAAAAAAAATGAAAGGACAACTAGGAAACCGATAACTACTCCAGGTGGAACGCACGACTGTGACACATCTAGTGCAGACGTCTGGCGAGGATTCGGCCTCACCAACATGCCATATAGGAGACGACACGGGAGTCGACAAGAAGGTAGAACTCCGGAGGCAATACCCATCCCATCGCCCTCTTAGGCGGTGGTTCCCGTTCTCCCACCACCACGAAAGCTGAGCAATGTTCCAAAGGCGCAAAGAGCTAAGCAATCCCACCCACCCAGTGCAAGGACCCGAAGACCACTGGAAGGGAAACAGCTAAGCCAGCTCCGAAAAGAACTCGTAAGGCGACCGTCCACCAACCTCAAAAGCAGCTTTCTCTGCTGTCCCACCACCACGAAAGACGGGCAGTATTCGGATGGAGGTCATTGCCAAGCAATCCTTCCAACGGTCGTAAATGTCTAAGGACTTGAAGGTCGCTGGAAAGGAAATAGTTAAGCAGGCCCCCAAAAGAATACGCTCATCCGACGAGGTAACAGGGAACTCGGCAAGAAAGCCAAGGCTAGGAGCAGTGAAGACCTCACCCTAGCCATTATCGACCGTAGCAACCCTGACGGGAAACTTGCGGCAGTTAAATGGCTTGAGGTAGAGGCAAAGATCCTGGAGGCCATGATGGAGCAGGCTGGCGGAAGGCTGGCGGATGGGAGTAAAGGTCGTCGGATGCGGCAACAAGGAGCCACTAGACATTTTAACTCGTTGCATTCAAGGCCTAGGAGAACTGTGGCCTGGTGCTAAACTAGATGCTATACCTGCCTCAGCCCTACTCCTCCGAATACTGGTACACGTATGGATACCCCTTCCGATACCGGAGGAACAATCTATACTCGAACTAGTCGGTATAAGGAACAAGAAGCTGAAGGTAGGCGAATGGGAGATAGTAAGCACCAAGTCACGAGTGGAGGATGGCGGCAGGAACCTCCACATTGCGGTGGATCCAACTACCTGAGAACAGCACCAGGGGTCATCAAATTTGGGTTGGGGAATATCAGATTCTCCTTCCCTAGCTCCGATGCCCAGCGCTGGAAAGCTAAAGGTGGTGCAGATTAACATGAACCACTCCCAAGCTGCCACTGACGACCTGCTGCTCTTCATGGCCGAGGAGAGTGTGGACGTGGCCTTAGTCCAGGAACTGTGGCTACATAAAGCCAAATTCCACGGGCTGAGGTCAAAGAATTACACACTCCTACACTCTAACTGTGTTAATTAACTTTCTTTTCAATTATCGCTTCAGCAACAGTGATCTGACGGTGGCAATATGCGACCGCAAGAAAGAGCCCCCACTCATTCTTGCATCCGCTTATCTGCCCTACAAAGAGGTAGACCCCCAGCACCACTACTAAGGGACCTGATACAGTATGCCAGCACAACTTAATAGTAGGTATGGACGCAAATGCTCACAACACACAATGGGGCAGCAAGAACATTAACAAAAGAGGTGAGTCTATAATTGATTTTATATTACTCTCCAACCTACGTATTTGTAATAGGGCTAGTCACCCTACTTTCCATAACAAAATTAGGAAAGAGGTAATTGATCTCACTCAAGCACTCCCAATAGATTGATTCAGGGTCAATGACTGGATGGTATCCCCGAAGTGCTCTATCTCTGATCACTTCAGGATAACATTCACCATTGACTTTGTTCTACCCAAAGAACCCTCCTTTAAGAATCCGGTCAAGACTGACTGGAGTAAATTTTCTGAGTTAGTCGAACGTTGACTTCCATTTAACCCATTGTTACAATGTCGACTGCGGCTCTCCTTGACGACTCAGTCAATCTTCTCACAAAGACCCTAACCGGTCTAAAAAAAACCTGCCCTATTAATCGTCCACCCAAAAGAACACACGCGGCTTGGTGGACTAGGGAACTATGACTTCTTAGGATGAAAACCAGGAAAATTTTGAATAGATCCAAACTGACTAAAACCGATGAAGACTGGGGTGAATATCGCAACAGCTTCAACGAGTTCAAAAAGAAAACTAGAGCAGCAAAACGAACATCCTGGGCAACAACTGCTTCGGCACCGGCAGAAGCGGCTAGACTCAGGAAGGTTTAGGCCAAAATCCCCTCTCCGGTAGTGTTTCTGTGTAAGGAAGATGGCAGCTGGACAGTTGATAATCAGGAAACTCTCGAGCTGCTCCTCGGTACACACTTTCCGGGATGTACAACCTCAGAAAGCCTGCTGCGCACTTCTGACAACGGACCCTCCTCATTCTCGGATGTAGAACTGACCGTCATCAGTGACTGTACCAGCACAAACAGAATAACATGGGCTCTCCAATCCTTCCAACCATAAAAGTCGGCGGGACCGGACGGTATTATGCCTGCCATGTTACAAAAGAGTAGCAATAAGGTACGTGTATGGGACCCACCAACGTTTAAAGGTGTCCGCTTAAATCTTTCAACCGAGGTTAAGTACCTGGGTGTTGTGTTCATATCCAAACTGAATTGGAAACGGAACACCGAAGAAAGAATGAAGAAAGGACTTAATGCCCTCTATGCTTGTAGAAAAACATTCTGAAAAAATGGGGCTTACAACCGAACATGGTACACTGGCTGTATACCGCGATTGTAAGACCCATTCTGACCTACGGTTCAGTTGTCTGGTGGGAAGCGCTTAAAACCAAATCTTACCTTAAAACATAAGGAAAGGCTACAGTCCGCTTGGGGCGAACAGTATGATACCCTATCCTTATCCCTATGTACCCCAAAGAAAAAATTCATAAGGAAGATGATAGATAGCATTTTATTTCATTCTAAGAAATTTATAGAAAAAAAAATATTTTTTTGAAAAAACGCCCCCAAAAAGTGGGCGTGGCCAAAAACTTTGTATGGGCGATATATTGGAAAAAAATATTGGCTAAATATATTGTTAAACATTTTTTTTCGATTTCTATGCAAATTTTCAAAGAAAACAGCATTTTAGTGAAAAACGCCCACAAAAAGCAGGCGTGACAAAAAACTTTATATGACAAATTTATAAAGGTAGGCAGTACCTACATATCTTGTAAAGGTTTTGCAACTTTATCTCTCTAACTTAAGCCTCAAAACGGTTTTTTCTAAATTGTGGGCGTGGAAGTGGGCGGATTTAAAAACTTTTAACACTTTACCATTTCGGGACCCTAGGGAGTATATGCCTCCTAGCATAACTTTAAAGGCCTCAAAAGTTGATACGGACGGACGGACGGACGGACGGACATTGCTAAATAGTCTTAGGATCATAAGATCATAAATATATATACTTTTATGGGTCTACGACGAATAATAAGGGGTGTTACAAACTATGTATCAAAATTAATATACCCTTAGGATAGGGTATAAAAACTTGAACAGGGTTTAGAGAATTGCTTGTATGGGCATAACAGGCGCAATTAAGAAAGAAGCACAGACTATCAAATCGATGGGAGTACCAGCAATGCGTGGACAGTCAAGCAACACTTAAAGCAATCGGCTCTAACCTTGTAAACGCGAAGTGCGTAACAGATTGCCTCTTGGCACTAACGGCTATACGTCATCACTTTGTTCTACTCTGATGGGTCCCAGGACACGTTGGTATTGAAGAGAACGGAGAGGTGCTACCACCTTTTAACACCGCTAAGACTGAGGTGCTATCATTATCGTTGGTAGTGCGCATGTGGATGTAGATGCTAAGGCAAACCGAGGAACGGATATATTTTGAAAAGATTTCAAGTCATCCATAAACTGGCTCCATTTGGTCTCTTGTCGATCAATAGCCGCTGTAAAATTATCTTAGCCTTGACGATTATTGGATTGAGAAGTCCCATTGGGTCAAATAACGAACAAGCCAATGACAAAATCGATCGCTTAGTGAATGACGAGTATTTGCGATTTTGATTATAATTTAACAAGAACAAATTTGATTCATGTAGCCTTAGCTGTTTGTCCGTCTGGCTTGACAAAATTGATCGGTGGTTGCTATACCATTTGTAAAGTTCGAAACCAGCCGATTTCAGTATGGTAGAAACTTCGTATTGTAGCTGTGCCAACGTATTTACATCATAGGTTCCGGTGAGCATATCGTCAGCATAAAAGTCTGATCGCAATACTCAACATTCAAGCTTGAATTGATGTTCGAATTTATCACCGAGAAATTTGAGGCAGCGATTTTCATGAAGTGGAGCTGATGTCGTACCGTAAGTAACAGTATTAAAGGCACATGTGTTGGATTGGGCACTGTCATATTCCCTCCATAGGATATAGGAATTGATGATGCAGTGGATGTGTTAAGGACCTGCCGATACATCTTGACTATTACGGCAGTCAAGGCGAACCTATGAACGCGAAAGCAGAGAAGAATGATAGAAAGGTCATATTGGATGGTGGGCCCAGCCACCAAAACTCCATTCAGGGAAAATTGTGAAGACGTACAACTGGAAGCCTCAAATACAACCCTCAGCTTCGTTGAGATGCTATTTGGTCAAAGTACTCCTTGATGTAATCAGGCTGGTACATCTTTGGGCTTTTTAACAATGTCATATGCCAAAAAGTCAAGTTCTCGCAAAGAAAGTCAACATTGGAAGATCTAAGTGAAGGATTTCTACTCAGCCTAAGTTCTAGAGCCAGAAAACAAAGAAAAGCGAGTTGGTGAGAGTGATTTGTATCTGCCAGACACAATCCACACTAAATGCGAGTTTTGGAGTAAAGGATGCTATTTTTCAAGTGACCTTTTTTCAACAGGTCTAAAAATGATTAAATTGATTAAACTGAGGATAAGCAAACTCAAAATTTTTTTGGAGATTCCAATTAGCTGTGTTCAGAACAGAATCGGGCTTGTACACAGTGATAGACGAGGAAACCAAAATCCAACGGCAGCTCGAATGTTGAAAAACGTTATAATGGTTTGAGTAAGTTCAGTGCAGCCTATTCTAATTATATTAACGTTTTTTCTTTGCGTCGGTAAGCGCAGCGACCAAGCAAAATCTGCTTTAATACAATTGACTTGCGAGCCAGAATTTAATAAAGCTTGTCCGAATTGACACGTACCGGAAGCATCCCTAACTAGCACTAGGGCAGTTGCTAAAATAACCTGTGCCGTTGCACATCCCCTATCCTTTCTATTGTGTTCTAAACTTTATCTTATTTTGCGTTTCCACCTTAATGTTATTTTGACATTCTTATATATCTTGTATCCGTCTTTTTCTTTGAGATACATATTTTTTTTTGAGTCAGTTAGTTTTAACAGTAACGCGTATTTAACTGCTTTTCTTTTTGTACAATACAATTCATGTATACTTTAATTAATAAAGATATAAACTCATATACAACAGTGGTGTCAGAAGTGGGATACACTGCTGCTTAGACAGGCGGTCGTACACTGCAATTATGCCGTATTTCTCGACACAATGCTCATTGAACAACTACTACATGGACTGGAGGCTCGTGATGTTTGCAACGAGATAATAATGAAGAAACATTCACAGCTGCTTACGAAATAGCACACTCCCTGGAGGCAACTCGTAATACTGCAATAGAGGTCAAATCGTCAGGGTCGGTGGCCACATGTGAAACTGCGAACAAATTAGAATACGCAACACCACAGGTTAAGCGAGGTCGAAATGTAAGCCTTCGATCACTACCTTCACGTCAACGCCAGATTAACACAGACGATAAAAATGAGCTCCTGACATGCAATGGATGTGGTGGCCTGCACTTTGGAAACAACTGTAAGTTTCTCGATGCAGAGTATCATTCATGCGGAAAGAAAGGGCATATTGCTAAAGTATGCTGATCCAAAACCTCACAAGTTGTAGATCCAACCGAAAATCTATCGCCAGACACGAATGATTCAGTATTGTACCTAAGCAAAGTCTGTATTGTTAATACAATAAAACCAGTGGAAAAGAAAATGCTATCGGTACAAATAGATGGACGTCGCCTATAAATGGAACTAGATACGGGAGCACTATGCTATTATAAGTGCAAAAATGCTTCGCACCATCAAACCCAAATTCAATTTGTGCAAAACTAACAGGCAATTTGCTAGCTACACACACCAAAGTATTAAATGCATCGGTCGTATTCCTGTCAATGTCACTGTAGGGAAAACGATGCGAAGATCGAAGTTCTACGTCGTGGATGGCAACTTCGATACACTTTGCGGTATGGAATGGATTGCCCATTTCGCTCACGAAACCAACTTCGTTAAGATGTTCTCCACAACTAATCAGGTCAATTACGCCAGCGACACCAATCCCCGAAGTGGGTTACTGGCACCGGAATTACCGGCCTACTGTCCTAGGGTCGAGAACAGGCCCTTCCCCTCCAGGTTGGGGGTTGTGCCGTCGGATTAACTTCCCGACCACGTCAAAAACATTTAGTTATGGGAGAGACTAAGGCAGCCTCTGTTATAAATGTACCTCAAAGGCAAAATAGACCCGGAACTTTAATGGACATGCGAGTGTGTACGTGGAATGTGCGGACACTCTACACTCCAGGTGCTACTCAAAAACTTGAGTCTGTCCTCTCGCGGTACAAGGCCGACATTACCGCTATCCAGGAGGTACGATGGATAGGATCAGGTGCTATGAAAAGACAAAATTGTGACATAAATTACAGTTGTAACAAAAGATTGCACATGTTAGGATGCGGATTCTACGTGGGAAATCGGCTTAGATCCAATGTAATGGACTTCAAGCCGATAAGTGATCTGTCCAACGAGAAGAAGCTGCGAACTGCCCAAAGAAGAAATTCGGCGTTGGACGCCTTAGCACATCTGGAGTCGCCAGAGCCTACAAAGAGCGCCTAAATGAGAAACTCCCCACTGTGCATACTCCTACCACAGACGCCAACAACCAGTAGTCTCAATATCGCGACATCATCAAGGAGGTAGCCGAAACCACCCTAGGATACCAGCCACCCCAGAGGAAAAGCCCGTAGTATGATGATGTATGCGTATACCGGAAAAAGGTGACAGACGATGCACACATTAGAACGCTGCAGAGGAAAACAAGGGCAGCAAGGGATGAGTACCGAGCCAGGAGAAGGGAGGAGAAGAATATCCTGCGTAGAAAGAAAAGAGAACACGCAGTCTCCCAGCTCAATTAGATCGAAGAGTCCCGCAACCGAAACAATATACGGAAGTTCTAAAAGAAAGCCAAGCAACTGGCTGCTGGCTTTAAGACCGGAACACAGGCTCTTCCTAACAGCGATGGAAACCTAGTCACTGACGCGCAGGGAATAGTAGATGTATTTAAGCAGCATTTCCAGCAGCTGCTAAACGGATAAAATGTAGAGAGAGTGATGGAGCAAGAAGAGAACCCGTGTCCAGTCAATGAAGAACCAGTCTCTCCGCCCAGTATAGAAGAGATTGGCTTAGCTATAAAAAAGCTAAAGAACAACAATGCCGCCGGCTCTGATGGTCTACCTGTAGAGCTTTTCAAATACGGAGGTGATGCTATGGGCGCATGCACCAAATCTTCAACCAAGTTTGGGTGGAGGAAAGCATGCCCGATGACTGGACCATCAGCTCCATATGTCCCATCTACAAGAAAGGCGATCCTATGTCTTGCAAGAACTATCGAGGCATATCCCTGCTTAATGTCGCATATAAGATCATATCCAACGTACTGTGTGAACGTCTCAAACCTTTCTGCAATACAATAATCGGCACGTACCAGTGTGGCTCCCGGCCCGGCAGATCAACTGTAGACCAAATCTTTCACACTAAGGCAAATCCTGAAAAAGACCAACGAGTTTCAAGTCGAGACGCACCATCTCTTCATCGACTTTAAAGCCGCATATGACAGCATTCATTGTCAGGAGATTTAGGTGGCGATGGCCGAATTCGGGATCCCGTCAAAACTGATCCAGATGTGTCGCATGACACTAGGTAACATGCGATGCAATGTGCAGTTTGGCAGCAGGTCATCTGAATTCTTTCAAACATGCACCGGATTTCGGCAAGGAGATGCGCTTTCGTGTGATTTCTTCAATCTTGTTCTTGAGCAGATAGTGGGCAGGGTAGGTGTCAACACGGAAGGCACTATCTTCAACAGATCAGTCCAATTGCTGGGGTATGCGGACGATATAGATATGATCGGTCGATCCCAGCGTGCCGTGATAGAGGCTTTAACGGCTATTGAAGAACAGGCGAAACTAGTTGGCTTTGAAGTGAATGAGGACAGGACATACAATCAATTATCTGTCCGCCGACTAGGATAAAATGTCACTGTTGATAGCAGCAACTTCGAGGTAGTTAAGGAGTTCATCTACCTCGAGGTAGACAAAAATGACATCTTAGTGGATATCCGTCGAAGAATTGCCCTAGGAAACCGCTGCTACTTCGGTTTGGCAAAACAAATGGGTTCAAAACTCCTAACTCGAAGGACAAAGTGCATGCTCTACAGAACCCTTATCCTGCCAGTTCTGCTATACGGCGCCGAGTGCTGGATGATAACCAGGAAAGGAGAGTTAATACTGGGATCCTTTGAAAGAAAAATCGTGGTGCGAGGAGGGCGAATGGGGAAGAAGATACAACCGCGAACTCTATGAACTGTACCAAAATGTGGATGTTGTCCGAAAAGCTAAAAGTCGTCGACAACATTGGCTCGGCCACATCGAGCGAATGGACAACAACACTCTAGCCAAGAGGATCTTCGAATCCCAGCACCCAGGTTCGGGAAGACAAGGAAGACCGAACCTCCGTTTTAAAGACCAAGCCATAGCGGATGCCAGAGCGCTTGATCAGGAAAACTGGAAGCAGCGTGCTTGGGATCGCAGAGGGTGGAAGGCTGCCGTATCTAAGGCAAGGACTATCCACGGGTCGGGAGCCCGTTAAGTAAGTAAGTAAAGTAAGTAAGCTAAGCTACATCTTAAAACAGGAGTGTTCGCAAAAGCAAGAGAAATACCTGTGGCTTTAATAGACATATACGCCAAGGAAATCGACGCGAAGATTGCTTCAGGATTCTACAAAATGGTGGATTATTCTGAGTGGACATCGAGTACTCACGTGGTGGCAAAGAAAGATGGCAATATACCCACCACTGGGAATTATACGCCAAAAGTCAATCCAAGAATGATTATCGATGAGCATCCTGGTCCGAGAGCTGAGCATTTACTTAAGCAAATGAAAGGTGCTACAGTGTTTTGCCATCTTGATGCAGTGGATGCTGATTCACACTTACCAATTACCGCAGCCCTGCATCAGTTAAAGGGGAAGAAAATGAGCATTTTACTTTCAATCATTTTGTGGTCCGTCAGATCAAGCAAACACCGATTCGCGCAGAACGTATCGCGCAGGAAATTAAAAAAAATCCCCACTTGGGTAAAATTCTTGAGGAACTTCTATCATTCCATTGCCTGATACGGGCTGGGTATAAGCTCCTCAAATCGAACTACAGAATGATTTGCGAACACAGAGTTGTTATTCCAACGGAAGTCCTTGATGATGTTCAATTAGCACATTTAGGGATTGTAAAAATGAAGAGCACGTTCGTTTGTATTTTGGCCAGGGATTAACATCGATATCGAGCAAATAGCAAGAACATGCAGCAGCTGTGCCAAAAATTCACAGGCTCCATCGAAGTTTCGAGAACATCATTGGGAGTATCCTAAAGAACCGTGGGAACGTATCCATTTGGACTATGCTGGCCCATTTGCTGGAACGATATTGATCACCATTTCAGATGCGTACAGCAAGTGGCTGGAGGTCAAGGTCATCCGCTCAACAACGTCCAATACCACCATGAACATTCTAGATGTAGTGTTTGCCGCTTATGGAGGTCCAGTGACATTGGTTTCGGACAACAGCACAAACTTAGCTTCTGCTGAATTTAACACAACAATCAATCGGTGTTAAGTACCATAAGCTCACAGCGCCATATCATCTATCTACAAATGGCCAAGCGGAACGTTGTGTCCAAACTGCGAAAGATGCCCTGAGAAGTATGGAAACGACGAAAGGTAACATACAGCAAAACTTAAATATGTTTTTTCGACAATATAAAAAAGTACCGCACTCAACCCCTGGCCAGTCACCTGCACAGCTCTTTTTGGGGCGTTCACTCCGCTTAGATCTCGTTCCGACTGACAACGTTTACACGAAAATCACCGAAAAGCAAAGCCCTACATTTAATTCATTATTTCGCTCTTTCCACCCATCACAAACAGTAATGTTTTTATCATGCAGTCCGCGCATGGACAAGTGGGTTCCGGGAATAAAAAACACTCGCGTTGGAGATCTTCATTATGAAATCGAGCATTTTGGAAGACGATTTAAAAGGCATGTTGACCAAATTCAAGTGGTACATAGCTGGCAAGCCAGATCTAATGCATTGTCGTCAAGCACCGCATAGCCTGCGGTTATGATATCTTCACTCGAGAAATCTCTTGACAAGGACATGCAGCGAAACGATCTTTTTCTCCCTGAGACTGATTTGAGAAGTGATTCCCCGGTCCTGAAGCACAATCCTCATCACCTCAGATGCCCAACACACAGTATGCCACCAGCATGCCCACGAAGATCAACTAGAGAACGAAAGCCTCGAATACTCTTTTCTCCATGAAGCACTACCTAGGGCAGCTCGTGAGGAGGGAAGAAATATTGTGTTCTAACCTTTATCTTATTTTGCGTTTGCACCTTAATGTTATTTTGACATTCTTTTGTATTTTGTATCTGTCGTTTTCTTCAAGATACATTCTATTTTTTTGGTTAGTTAGTTTTAAAAGTAACGCGTAATTAACTGCTTTTCTTTTTGTACAATACAATTCATGTATACATTAATTAATAACTAAGTAAACTGATTAGTGATTAACTGCAGTATTTTCTTGCATATACAATGCTTTCCTTAAGCTGAGTTTGTGGCGGCTGACGAAATGGTTTATTTTATATATGAAGAGATACTTTGTGAGCTTGGACTGTTTACGTCCTTGTTAGCAGTAGGACGATGAAGCAACGTATGATGACTTTGATGACAAATCCTACATTTGTATGTCTCAACTTAACGTCGAAGTTATGTAGCTGAGGCCTTCGGAACCTTAGGCAATTCAAAAAGTTGACCAATGTTTTCCAGCTCTATAAGACGGTCGTTGTCGTAACGCTCCTTTAACCGTTAATACCTGAAAAGCCTTGACAGTACCGAGTGCTTGGTCTGTAAGACAAGTAGGATAAATGTTTCGATTTTTGATAGGCTAGGATAATTATCGAACGAGAGTAGTGAAAGTGCTAATAAAATTCTTGTATTCCGAATATTTCCCACTGAACCAAGGCAAACGTAAATTCGGTAAATGATTTGCAACCGAGGCATCAACCAAGTGGTTTCTCGAGTTTCTCGAAAATATGCTTACCTGAAAAGCCTTGACAGTACCGAGTGCTTGCTCTTTATAACAAGTAAGCAGGTGTATAAACTTTTAGATTTTTGATAGGCTAGGATAATTATCGAACAAGAGTAGCTAAAGTGCTAATAAAATTCTTGTATTCCAAATATTTACCACTGAACCGAGGCAAACGTGAATTCGGTAAATGATTTGGAACCTGAGACAGCAACCAAGTGGTTTCTAGGGTACTGCTTCTTCTCTCATTTTACAACTGTGATAGAATTTTAGCTTTGGTTGTTACATATAAATCCTTTAATTCACCCCGTGCAGTATCATCAAAGCAAACGCTTTCGATTACCATTTGTAAGGCAAGTAATTGTTTGAAGTATGACTCCACGATTCGTAACCGGCACTCTTATTCTGTTGGAGACAGCGTTGTTGTTGAAACAAGATTCTTGATACGAGTTATACTGCCTCTGGTTTATGACCGCGATTACCTTAATTCATCGATACTGGGAATTTTGAAATTGGTTTCCATCTGGTAAAACTGGTAGGTTCACAACGATTTCAATCCACGATTAGGATTTAGAAGTGAAAGCGCACTATATTATAATAATATGCTTCGATGACGTATTAAGACAGTAAAATAAGGTGGCGAAATAAGTTTGGTTTGTGTTGGAATGAACCCCAAAGATAGACAATGAATACACATAAAAATTGTTCGAAAATCATGCAAATTTAGAACTGGCGATAATTTTCATGCGATATTCTTTTTCGGATGTAGATTTTAATTTTCGATTTATTTTTCGTCGTAATCAATTATATCGAATTAAAGAAATGGAAATGCTTTTCTTTTTTTTTTTTTTGACCGAAGTAAGTGCAATGAATTTCCTGGAACTTGTGTTTGCCCTACTTTGGATTCTAACGTAACTTTGTGGATGGTATGACGTAATGATAGACGAGTGGAATGATCTGAAGGATCATTTACATGAGAGCGAATTGCGAACTGCGAACAAGGGAATATTCGTAAATTCTGACATTTTATTCACATGACAAGTGTTTTTGGCCGCAGGTACCCACGAATCTGATTTGTAAATGTTGGCAGCAAGATGTGTGAATTTTAAGGTTATGTTCGAACGATTTTTTTATTCGTGGATTAGTGGATCGCGACAGTTTTATGTGGATTGTGAATAAAGTGTGACAGTTCGCGGCAAGAAAAGAAACTGAGTTTATTTTAGATAAAATGTTAGATTAACTAATTATATTTAGCTTTTGTGGTAGAACCAATAGAAATTTTTAATTAATAAATACGTCTAGATTGATTCGTTCGCAATTCGCTCTCATGTGAATAGTCTTTTAATATCTGATTTTGCGCGTTATTTCACAAGCCAATATTATACATATTACACAAACATATATTGTGTTAATGCAAACTGATTCTTTTTATTCCGAAGGTGTGTTTTGACTGCTTCAACAATTTCGATTAAGAATTGGTGTTGGTTCCCAACACAATAAACATACACAACACAGCACAAGTACCAGAAGAACATCACGAAACAAATAAAATTATTGTAAAATGAATTTATGTTTTGTTTACATGCACTGTTGGTCTACATTCACTTGCACACTTGACACTGATGAATTTAAAGTCGGCATATTAAACCATTAATTTGGATATTGCTCTATATATATATAAATGATTGGTATAAATATGCGCGACTGAAATTATAACTTGCGTTAAATTGTTGCACGCATTTTAATTGAATAAAGTCTAATGAAAACAAAAAACGATCACTCGCGACGGCAAAAACACGGAACTAAGTGTCAAATGTGCAATTTTTTTTTTTGCATACAATGCATTCTCTCGCTCTAATTTATAATATCGTAAAGGGGGTATAATTTCTGTCTCAAGTTTGAACCAATACAGATCAATTATGATTAAATAAGAGAGAATGCATTGTATCACTTCTAACCCTCAAGTCAGATAGGAGGCATTAATGTAAAGTTTATACAATAACTTAAAAAAAACTAACACATGTAATCACACACACAGTCCCCATGATAGAATTATGTAAATTTTAGAAGGTAAATAAGAATTTTCAAGTTCAACTTAAGAGTTCATTGAACACCTAATGTAAAATCAATTTCTGCAGAAGATCTGCAAAATCTATGTAAAAAATTACAGTAGTGATTGAATGCGAGGTATTATGGGGACTAGGGTGAACAATTTGCAATCGCTTGTCTACCATCATTCCAACGAAGAAGCAATAAAATAATTTTTTATAACGTGATCAGAGTTTAGTTTTTATTTCATTTGTTTTTAAGAAGTCGCTCTTAACATTTCTGAGTTTTTCTCTGTGCTCAGAACATGGGCCTTCGAAGCTTTCTCAAATAAAACCGCGCCAACTTTAATCGTTTTTTTTTCTTTTTGTTTGTGAAACGAAATTTTGCGAGTTAAAGTTAAAATCACACAGTGAGATATATATTTATAAAATAAAATTATCGAATTGTACTGTGTAGCTGTTAAGGTATCCACGGAGAGTAAAGTCAGCATAAGGATCCCTGACCATCTATACAGCAATGAACTGTATGACAAAAGCCTTTTGCAACTGTAACTGATAGTCGACGATACTGAAGTTACAGTTGCTAAAGCAAATCAAGGTAGGAATTTCGTTCCTCTCATATGCCTTTTGTCTTTACTTTGTTTTTAATTTCAATAAACTTTTTCACGCGATACTCAAACCGACGAATTCATATTGGTACCGTGATCTACAAGCGGTACAAGTCCTTAAAGCGATCATCAATACAGCAAGGAACTGTATAACAAAAGCCTTTTGCAACTGTAACTGATAGTCGGCGATACTGAAGTTGCAGTTCCTAACCAAATCAAGGCAGGAATTTCGATGGTCTCATATCCCTTTTGTCTTTGCTTTGTTTTAATTTAAATAAATTTTCATACGCGATACGCAAACTCAAACCAAACGAGCCACCGAATTCTTCATCCGCAATCCAACGTATTCATAGAAGTACATACTACGATCTACAAGCAAAACAACGCCCTAAAGTTTCTGAGAGCGGCACAACAGTAGATATTTGACATCACAACGGTCAACAACACAACAACAAAAAGTCTTTTGCAACTGTAACTGATAGTCGACGATACTGAAGTTACAGTTGCTAAATCAATTTAAGGTAGGAATATTTTTCCTTTTACATATACCTATTTGCTAAATATTATATATCAAAAACATACGTGAACCTATATTCATCTGCTACTTGCCCAAGCCTAACTTATTTCTCTAACATACATTATAATAAAATAAACCAAGTACTATTTAATCGACCATAATGTCAAAAGTAGGCAAATCTGTCGAACAACAAGAACGTATTCTTGAAGAATTGTCTGCCGAGTTTCAAGAATACTTGAAACAAACCGAAGCACGTAAATCAAGAGGGTATGTGAACGCGTGTTTAACGGACGTTGATGAAACGTTCAAATCTGCTAGGGGCTTACATGCCACAATTGTCAGAAGTGCAGCAGATCCGTAAAAAGGCAAATATTTAGCTGCGAATGTTTTTTCAATTCAGTGGCATGATATATGATGACATTGATACATTTTCGCAAGATAACAACACGAATTTCGATATTTCGCGCTTGAATAAAACAAAATCTGCAATTTCTGATATTCGTCTCCCACGAATTAACATAAAGCCATTTTCTGGCAAACATGAAGACTGGATTGGATTTCAAAACGTTTTCGAGAATTTAATCGACCAAACGCCGATCTATCAGAAATTCAGAAACTCCAATTCTTCAAGTCGTCTTTATGTGGGAAACCTGGAGATTTAATCTCACATCTCCCAATCGGTGGCAAAAGCTACGCTTCGGCTTGGGAAGTCATTATTGTTAGATACCAAAATAAGGGAAAGTTGGTAAACACGCAACTAAAAATTTTATAGGAGCAACAAAAGGTCAGCTATGAAACAGCTGAAAGTTTAAAATCATTACACGATATCAGTTATCAGTGCATTCATGCTCTGTCATATCTGGGAATAAATATGGACTCGTGGGACCCCATACTAATATACATAACATATCAGAAACTACCTAAAATAACGCAAAAAGATTGGGAGACGAACTAAGGTACTTCAAGAAGTCTTCCGGATTGGAAATCGTTTTTAGCATTCATTGAGGGTTCCCTTGAAAACTTCATGGAATCAAACATAGTTTCCAAACAACCGTTTCCGTCGACATAGTTTCGAAAAACAACGGCCCACAGTTATCACATAAAAACAAAAGGGGTTAACAAATTTCACTGTAGGCTTTGCAAGGGAGCTCATAGTTTGCGCCATTGCAAAAAGTTCCTAAAATTGAGCGTCAACCTACGCAAAGAAATAACTATGCAAAGATCCATTTGCAGTAATTGTTTGTGGTACGACCACCAGGTAAACAAATGCTAAACGCTATTTCAAATGCAGTCTGAAGCATCGCACATTGCTACACATCGATGAGTTTCAAAGAAACACTCCAGAATATACTCACCAACACATGCAGCAAAATGTGCAAAATCACTATTGCCAGCAATCTGTCTCAAATAACCACATTGCAACTAATAACACATCAGAGTTAAACAAAATCAAGCCTTTCAAATCAATTGAACCAAAACGCCATTTCCTACCTTCCGAACAAACAAATAGAGGTCATAAATTGTCAACCATTGACGTCTCAAAACTTAGGCTACACTCCTCGCGTGCAGGCTCAAAATCAAACAGGTCCGAGCACACAATGCAACATAAATACCCACTTTATCCAGAATAAGAATGTCCAGAATTCGGCAGATACTTCACATATGGTATCTACGCATTGTTAGCTACTGCATTGGTAAATGTTGTAGCAACAAACGGCAATCATTACATTTTAAGAGCTCTCATTGATCCTGGCTCAGAAGCGACATTTATCACGAAAAATTTCACTTAGTTACTTCAATCAAAAAAGAAAAAGACTTAGGCACAAGTAACAGGTTTAGGACAGACTTCAACTGGCACATCAAACTGTGAAGTCAAATTCAAAATTCTATTCTTAACCAACCCCTTATTTTCACTGTGCGTCAAGGCATTTGTTTTCCGACAACTAACATCAGTACTTCCCACGCACGAACTCAAACACCCGGAAAAATAGACCTTCTTTAGGTGCTGATGTGTATGCATCCATTATTTTAGAGGGCTCGTTAAGTGTGAAATTGGTGCCTCGCCGGCTCAATGTACAGAATTAGGGTGGATTTTAACTGGAAGCACCATCACCCCTAATCAGAGTAATGGCATCACTATTCAAAACCATTTCCACTTCGTGGATGCACAATTGAAAAGGTTCTGGGAGTTAGAAGAAGACTTGGATGAAAGAAAGTGTACTCAAGAAGAAGATAAATGTGAACAACACTTCCAAAGAACTTGTAAACGGAAAGAAGACGGCAGATACGAAGTACAGTTACCATTTAAAAACGAGAGTCGCCCAAAGCTCGGCAATTCAAAAAGATCAGCACTAGCCAGATTCTTCCAAATTGAGAAACGAATCGCTTCAAATGAGAAACTCAAAGCGAATTACACAGCCTGTGTAGAAGAATATCTGATCTAAGGACACATGGAAGAAGTGATTACCGAGGTCGCAACAGATTAGCACTATTTTCTTCCACATCACGCAGTGTGTAAAGAATCGAGCACCACTACTAAACTGCGCGTAGTATATGATGCGTCATGCAAAACCTCAAACGGTGAATCCCTCAATGATAGGTTAATGGTTGGTCTACGCTTACAAGCAGATATCATAGAGCTGATAGCAAAATGGAGGAAATTCAAAGTGGCATTTATCGCAGACATCAGTATGATGTACAGGCAAATTTGGATGGCATCCGTCGATACTCCTTATCAGCTGATATTGTGGAGAACAAAGAGTACAGAGCCTTTAAAGATATTCGCTCTCAAAACGGTCACTTTTGGCACTGCATCAGCACCATTTCTAGCAGTGCGCACAATACATCAGCTAGCTGCTGACATTCAGAACTCTCACCCGCACGTCAGCAAGGCACTTACCGAAGGCTTCTATGTGGATGATTGAATCCGAGGCAATAAAACTTCAAAGAGATGTTCTAGATATGTTAAAGTCGGCTGGGTTTCCACTTAGAAAGTGGGCAAGTTATTCAGCCAGAGTTTTAGAATAGATACCTAAAGCCGAACGAGAAATAAATCTTCCTCTTGAGTTTGATTCAACAGACACAATTAAAATCCTAGGGATTCAATGGCACCCTGCACAAGATTTCTTTAAATTCAAAATAGATTTACCGGTTACAAAGTCATACACCAAACGCTCCGTTTTAGCAGAGAGAGCCCATCTTTCTGACCCACTCGGGTGGATCTCTCCTTGCGTCATCAAAGCGAAAATGATTCTGCAACAACTATGGCTCCACGAGTTATGGGTGTATTTAAGAAATGGATTCAATCCTCTTGAAAATATTCAAATACCACATTGGATCCACTACGAAGACTCTGATCAGGTACAACTGCATGGCTTCAGCGATGCCTCTGAGAAGGCATATGCAGCTGCGTCTATGCTCGAATCATTAAAACCGATGAAGAACACATACACATCCTAGCGTCAAAGACAAGAGTGGCACCAGTAAAAAAACTCCAAACGTTCAAGCATGCTTCTACATAAAAAGGTTAATCCATATAAAGCCTCATTTGGCATGTGTGGCTGCAAACTGCATTAAGATTGAGAGAGAATTCTTCAAACAATTTTCCACATTACAACGACTTGTTCCTTATGTGTCTGTATAGCGGAGATACTTTCACAACCTTAAATATACAAACAATATACAATATTAGTCAAAAGCATTCGTAAATTCTAACGGATTCTCACCACTTCTCTAAATTAATTGTGAATGACATTCATCTACAAACCCTTCATTTCGGACTTCAATTGATGATGGCTGAAATACGAAATATGTATTGGATTACCAACATAAAAATACTGGTGAAGTCCATAATCCACAGATGTGTAAAGTGTCATCGTCACAAAGCTAAAATACAGCTTATGGGAAACCTCCCAGCTGAGCGAGTCATATGCTGCAAACGCTTTACCAATACCGGGGTTGAATATGTGGGGCTAATAGAAATAAAGTTATGGAAAGGCCGGTGTAGCAAGATTTGTAAGGGATATATAGCTGTATTTGTATGCCTCTCAACGAAAGCTATACGTATAGAACTGGTAAGCGATATAAGCACGGCCTCCTTTTTAGCAGTTTTCAGAAGATTTGTCTCTAGAAGAGGGACATGCAAAAATATATTCAGCGACTGCGGTACAAATTTTAAGGGGGCCTACAACGAATTAAAAAT
The DNA here is from genome assembly GCA_963576555.1 of Ferdinandea cuprea. Lineage (NCBI taxonomy): Eukaryota > Metazoa > Arthropoda > Insecta > Diptera > Syrphidae > Ferdinandea > Ferdinandea cuprea. The sequence continues at coordinate 100,410,649 of OY754958.1, read as the reverse complement.
GGACAGCAAATTCATATCGTATGAATGGTCTTTAGAAGTAGCTAAAGAACTCGCTTCGATAAACACAACATGGGACTCCGGGAGGCGGGAGTTAAGTCAATTAAGCACCACATCAAATGCATCGTTGGAAATTCCAAGTTAACATTTGAGGAATATGCGACCTTGCTCACTTAAATTGAAGCGTGCTCGAATTCAAGGCCACTATGTCCTATGTCGTCAGATCCAGATGACTTAACAGTGCTGACCCCAGGTCATTTTCTAATTGGGAGTTCATTGCACACTGTACTCGAAAGGAATCTCTGCGACAAAAATATTAACAGTCTTGTAAAATGGCGATATATTCAACGGCTCTTGGAAGAGTTTTGGAAGCAATGGAGCATATCGTACGTACACCTCCTACAACAACGACCGAAATGGCTACAAAGGCAGCCAAACATCAACGTTAGAGACATCGTAATTGTCAAGGAGGACAATCTACCACCATCATCATGGGCACTTGCTCGAGTGGTGGATCTACATCCAGGTTCGGACGGTCTAACGCGCGTAGCGACAATTAAAACAAAAACATCAACACTAAAACGACCAATCGTAAAACTTTCCCCCTTACCGATGAATAATTCCGAAAAATCTTAAACTATATATAATAAAAAACACATCAACATTAAAATTTCTACCCTGCAAATCTCTTTAAACTACAAAAGTAAACATGAACTAAATATTCAACACAAACATCAACCAAAAACAAAAACTTAATGAAATCAAAATCACCATAAACTCACCCCCTCTGCCAATACCACCCCCTTGTATTAAAAAAAGGGCAGACTCACATTATCTAACACTTTATAAATTTTTTTCTCACAACTTCATGAAAACAAATTTCACTAATGCTAATGTTTAATTTTGTGCACCACGAAACACTACATGACAATGAGAGGCTTCACACATCTGGCACGAAACTCAACAAAAAGTTAACGCAGTTCTAGACTAACTAAAAGAAGCATGACAAGGGACATCCGAAAATCCGCGCCACGGATGGGAGCATGTTGGTTCCCAACACAAAAAACATACACAACACAGCAAAAGCACCTGAAGAACATCACGAAACAAATAAAATTATTGTAAAATTAATTTCTATTTTGTTTACATGCTCTGTTGGTCTACATCCACTTGCACACTTGACACTGATGAATTTAGTAAGTCGGCATATTGAACCATTCATTTGGATAATGCTCTAATATACATAAATCCAAATGATTAACTGAAATTAAAATGAAAACAATGACCGATCACTCGCGTAAGCAAAAACACGGAACTAAGTGTCAAATGTGCATTTTTTTTTACATACAATGCATTCTCTCGCTATTATTAATAATAACGTAAAGGGGGGATAATTTCTGTCTCAAGTTTGAACCAATACAGATCAATTATGATTAAATAGAAGAGAATGCATTATATGACTATCACTTCTAACTCTCAAGTCAGATAGGGGGCATTAATGTAAAGTTTGTATAATAACTTAAAAAAACTAACACATGATAGAATAATGTAAATGTTAGAAAGAAAATAAGAATTTTCAAGTTCAACTTAAGAGTTCATTGAACACCTAATGTAAAATCAATTTCTGCAGAAGATCTGCAAAATCTATGTAAAAAATTACAACAGTGATTGAATGCGAGGTATCATGGGGACTAGGGTGAACAATTTGCAATCACTTGTCTACCATCATTCCAACGAAGAAGCAATAAAAGGATTTTTTATAAAGTGATCAGAGTTTAGTTTTTATTTAATTTTTTAATTCAATTGTTTTTAAGAAGTCGTTCTTAACAATATATTTCTGAGTTTTCTCTGTGCTCAGAACAATTGGAATGCATTGAAGTACACTGAACATTAAATATTTCATGCAATTTGTATTTTTTTTTTCAAACGCACATTCGCATATAAAAATCAGCATAATGACATTTTGTTGCAGCTGTTGCTGTAAGTTAACTTTTAGTGGTGGCGCAAAAATAAACTTCCGATGCTTTTTGGCTGTAATTTAAAAAAAAAAAATGAAAAACTTTGATTCTTCTTGTGGATTATTTTTATTTGGTCTTTTAATTTTTTTACATCAAGTCGAGCATATGATGTCATGCAAATGGCCGCCGCCACAGTTGATTGTCATTTGAGGTCTTTTTATGGCAGTGTGTGCCGTTGCACCGTCCTGTTGGAACCACATGTTTTCCAATCCCAATTCATCAAGTTGCGGCAAAAAGAACTCGTTGATCATTGCTCTGTAGCGCTCACCATTCACAGTAACCGTTTGGCCCGCGACGTCTTCGAAGAAAAAAGGTCCGATGACTCCTCCAGCGAAAACAGCACACCATACAGTGACTTTGAGCGGGTGTAATGGCTCTTCGTGGATTACACGCGCCCACAAGCGTAAATTTTGCTTATTTACGTACCCGCTAAGATGGAAATGGGCCTCATCACTCATGATTATTTTTGATGAAAAATCATCTTCCTCTTGGTGGTGATTAAGGATGGCTTGAGCGTATGTTAGACGCGTTTGGCGGTCAGCAGCTAACAGCTGATGCACCGTCTGGACTTGGTACGGAAACATCTTCAAATCTTGTACCAAAATTCGTGTTGTACCATCTCGTGTTGTGCCAGTCTCTTCGAGGCGAGCGGCTAAACGTCGCAGTGTTTCACCAGTAGGCGTTGGACGGCTAGGAAATCTGCGACGAAATTCACGTTGTGCCAAAGTTACCGACCGATTATTGCTCAAATAAATAGTTACCAATATTCCGCGATCTGGAGCAGTGTAGCGTAACATTGTTTATTAACGTGTATTTCGCATGTGTTTACTACAAAAATGTCAAAACAGAACTGGCATTAGGCATTTGGGCCCGATCGTTTAGCGCGTTGCACGGTACTTTTATCCTTTCTTTTAAAAAATTATTGCTTGGTGGTCATTGTTCGTGTATTCCTAGCTGACTCCCATTTTTTATTTCGCAAGAGGGAGTTGCTTATGAACATGATGTCAATAATCTAGCTCGTTCCTGCCTTACGATATGTATTTGCACGACCTTGGTTTGCAATTCCTATGTTAAGAGCTGCAAAACTTTCTAGCAAACAACGTCCTCTGTCGTTTGTATGTCTGCTACCCCACTCTGTTGCCCATGCATTAAAGTTGCCGCCGATAACCACCGTGGCTCTACCACGAATATCGGCGGATAAGTTGTCTAGCACTGCCCAGTACTCATTCATGGTTCAGTTTGGACGTAGATAGCAGCTGTAGAAATATATGTCATTTATTTTGGCCCGTACAAAGCCCTTCTTAAATCCGTTGGTGTCTTGAAAGGCATGCCTTCCACATATCCATATGGCAGCATGTTTTGTCCTATCGCAGATCCATATATTGCTGTCAAGAGTTTTATACGGTTCACTTATCAAGATATCGTTTGTGTTAGGATATCCTGTGCAATTCTACAGTGATTTAAGTTAATCTGTATTATCTTCATATTTTTTTTGCTTGTGGAGGCCTTCCCAAAAACCAGACACTTGCTGCTTCCGGCTACATGCTTCGCATTTTTTTGGGTGTTCTTTTCTACAGAACATGCTCCTTATCGCAGTTCTTTGCTTTGTGGCCTTCTGTTCCACACCTTCTACATAGCTTGGAGCGGTCTTCACTGCTTTTGCAATGCCTGCCTATATGCCCGAATTCAAGACATTTGAAGCATTTTTGGAAAAGCGTTCGCTCCCGAATGCGACAAATAACCCATCCAATATTTACCTTTCCTGCATCTAACAGTTTCTTTGCAATTCCGTAAGAAAGAACAATCGTTGCTGTTTGGATTCCACTGTACGTTTTCCGCAGTGATAATACGTCTGATGGTTGTATACCAACCCTGAGACCTTATTGCCTCGCAAATGTCGATCCGGTTCCAATCGTCAAAATTAGAGATTGGTGAACAGTTTTATTCTTGAGTCGATTCAAAACCGCCGAATGTATTCCAAATGTACGAAGACATCTGAACTTTGTTTAGTGATAAAATCCAAAAGAGGGTTGGAAATCAGCTTACTTCCTACCATAACAGTTTTATGCTTCCCTAGCTTTAGTAATTCGACCGGTATTGCAATATTTCCTTTATCGTGCACCCTCGTAATACTATATCAGGAGGGTTTCCTTCTGTTGGTACATGCCTCCAAGCTGCTTCCGTTGTCCTTTCCTGAATCTCAGCTACGCGATTTCCCACGAAGGTGCTAAGACTGGGTGAATGTGTTCATATTTCATATTTACATCATAGGTCAGCATAAAAGTCTGATCGCAATACTCAAGATCCAAGCTTGAATTGATGTTCGAATTTTTCACCGAGAAATTCGAGGCAGCGAATTTCAAGAAATGGATCTGATGCCGTACCGTACGTAACAGTATTAAAGGCACATGTTTGGATTTGCCACTGTTCATAACCCTCCATAGGATATAGGAATTGATGATGCAGTGGATGTGTTAAGGACCTGCCGATACATCTTGACTATTTCGGCAGTCAAGGCGAAAGCCGAGAAGAATGATAAACAGGTCATATGGATAGTGGGATCAGCCATCAAAACTCCATTCAGAGTGAAGACATACAACTGGAAGCGTCAAATACAACCCTCAGCTTCGTTGAGATCCTATTTGGTCGAAGTAATCCTTGATGAAGTAAATAGTAATGAGGCTGGTCTATCTTTGGGCTTCTTATCAACGTCATATGCCCCAAAGTCAAATAGTAGTAGTAACATTATTACGTATTTTAAATTAAATGTAGTGAGCCACCGCACAGTTTACATACAGAGATTGGATATACATATTACATATTTCTGCTGAACAATTATTTTAAACAATTTAAACAAAATATTGGGCAAAAAAAATGTTTAACTTTGAAGGAAATATACGTTAAAACATAAAGAAAGGCTACAGTCCGCTTAGGGCGAACAGTATGATACCTATCCTTATATTGGGAAATATATTGCCTAAATATATTGTTAAACATTTTTTTTCGATTTCTATGAAAATTTTCGAAGAAAACAGCATCTTAGTGAAAAACGCCCACAAAAAGTAGGCGTGGCAAAAAACTTTATATGAAAAATTTATAAAGGTGGGCAGTACCTACATATCTTGTGAAGGTTGTACAACTTTATCTCTCTAATTTAAGCCTTAAAACGGTTTTTTCTAAATTGTGGGCGTGGCAGTGGGCGTATTTTAAAAATTTTAACACTTTACGGAGCCCTAGGGAGTATATATTTTCAGCTTCCTAGCATGACCTTAAAGGCCTCAAAAGTTTATACGGACGGATGAATGGATGGACGGATATCGCTAAATAGTCTTAGATTTTGGTCCTGATCATAAATATATATACTTATAGGGGTCTGCGACGAATATTAAGGAGTGCTACAAACTATGTGTTAAAATTAATATACCCTTAGGGTAGGGTATAAAAAAATCCAATACATACCAAAAAGAAATCATAAGGAAAGGCTTGGGGCTAATAGTATGATACCCTGTCCTTATCGTTATATGCCCCAAAGAAAAAAGCATTAAGCAGATGATGGATGACTTTTATTTCATTCTAGAAATTTATAACAAAAAAAATATGTTTTAAAAAAACGCTCCAAAAAAGTGAGCGTGGCCAAAATCTTTGTATGGGTTCTATATTGGAAAAAATATTGGCTAAATATCTTGTTAGACATGTTTTTTCGAATTCTATGAAAATGTTCGAAGAAAACAGCATTTTGGTGAAAAACGCCCACAAGAAGTAGGCGTGGTAAAAAACTTTATGTGACAAACTTATACAGGAGGCCACTGCCTACATATCTTGTGAAGATTCTAACCCTTTATCTCTAAAACCACAGCTTTAAAACGGGTTTTTTTAATTTTGGTCGTGGCAGTAGGCGTGTCTGGAAGATTTTTATACTTTACCATTTTAGAACAATAGGGAGTATATGTTCTAAATTTCAGCTTCCTAGCATAATTTTAAAGGCCTCAAAAGTTGATACGGACGGACGGATGGACGGTCATTGCTCAATAGGCTTAGGATTTGGTCTTTATCATAAATATATATGCTTTTATAATAGTATATAATAGTATATATATAGGGGTTTTACAAACTATGTGTTAAAATTAATATACCCTTAGGATAGGGTATACAAAAAAATCTTAAATAAGTCAGGTACGTTGTTATAATAAATAATAAATAATAAATAATAAATAATAAATAATAAATAATAAATAATAAATAATAAATAATAAATAATAAATAATAAATAATAAATAATAAATAATAAATAATAAATAATAAATAATAAATAATAAATAATAAATAATAAATAATAAATAATAAATAATAAATAATAAATAATAAATAATAAATAATAAATAATAAATAATAAATAATAAATAATAAATAATAAATAATAAATAATAAATAATAAATAATAAATAATAAATAATAAATAATAAATAATAAATAATAAATAATAAATAATAAATAATAAATAATAAATAATAAATAATAAATAATAAATAATAAATAATAAATAATAAATAATAAATAATAAATAATAAATAATAAATAATAAATAATAAATAATAAATAATAAATAATAAATAATAAATAATAAATAATAAATAATAAATAATAAATAATAAATAATAAATAATAAATAATAAATAATAAATAATAAATAATAAATAATAAATAATAAATAATAAATAATAAATAATAAATAATAAATAATAAATAATAAATAATAAATAATAAATAACAAATAAATAAAAAGTTTTGGCAACACTGGTTTTGACAGCTGACGTGTGTTTAGTACCTTGTGTCACTGTCAAACAGCTTCAGTTTGGTTTGCAATTTAACCATGGATCGTCTTACAAATGAACAACGCTTGCAAATTATTGAATTTTACTATCAAAATTCGTGCTCGGTTCGAAATGTTCATCGCGCGCTGCTTCCATTTTATGATCGGCATTCTCGACCTTCTGAGCAGTCTATTCGGAAGATTGTGACCAAATTTCGCACCAAATTTACTTTGTTGGACATTAAACCACCAACACGTTTACGTACTGTGCGTATTGAAGAAAATATTGCGGCCGTATCAGCTAGTGTGACAGAAGACCGCGAAATGTCGATTCGGCGCCGTTCCCAGCAGTTAGGCCTTTGTTACAGCACTACGCGGAAAATTTTGCGGAAGGATTTGGGCGTAAAGCCTTTTAAGATACAGCTGGTGCAAGAACTAAAGCCAGCGGACCTACCACAACGCCGAATTTTTGGTGAATGGGCTCTTGGAAAGCTGGCCGAGGATCCGCTTTTTTATCGAAAAATTGTGTTCAGCGATGAGGCTCATTTTTGGTTGAATGGGTACGTAAATAAGCAAAATTGCCGCATTTGGAGTGAAGATCAGCCAGAAGCATTGCAACAGCTACCAATGCATCCCGAAAAAGCCACTGTTTGGTGCGGTTTATGGGCCGGCGGCATTATTGGGCCATATTTCTTCAAAGATGATGCGAATCGCAGCGTTACTGTCAATGGTGAACGCTACCGACCGATGATAAAAAATTTTTTTTGCCTGAAATGGAAGTTCTTGACTTGCATGATATGTGGTTTCAACAAGACGGTGCCACATGCCACACAGCACGCGAAACAATGGCGCAATTGCGAGGCGAGTTTGGTGAACAGTTAATTTCACGTTTCGGGCCGGTCAATTGGCCGCCTAGATCGTGCGATTTGACACCATTATATTATTTTTTGTGGGGGTATGCCAAGGCTAATGTGTATAGGGACAAGCCCGCTTCGATTGACGCACTGGAAGCCAACATCCATGCATTCATTCGTGAGATACCGGCCGATATGCCAATTATAATTAAAATTCATCCTCTAAATTGTTTATTAAATTAATTTAATATAAATTAACATTAAATGTCTGAAAGCAAATACTGGTCTCTTAAACCGTGTTATAGTAATCTATCAATTACTTTAAATGAAAAGATTTAAAAAAAAAAATAAATTAGTGAAACAAAAATTATTATTATATTATTATATGAATAAAAAATATTTAATCCCACAAATATGCCCTATTTGATGATTAAGTGTATTCCCTACATTCTTATTAATTTTTATTTTATTTAATATAATACATTATTTTATTTATTCTCCTTCAACTATTAAATCTAAAAATTTTAATACTTTAAATACAACTTCAATAAATAGAAAATGATATCAAGTTTATTCTCTGTTTTGGACCCTTCTTCTAGAATTTTTAACTTATCATTAAATTAATTAAGCACTTTTTTACATAAAGAATGTAAAACATTATTAGGAGACCCTAACCAAAAGGGAACAACTTTAATTTTCATTTCTTTATTTAGATTAATTTTATTTAATAATTTTATAGGTTTATTCCCTTATATTTTTACTAGAACAAGTCATTTAACATTAACATTATCTTTAGCACTACCATTATGATTAGCTTTTATAATTTATGAATGATTAAACCATATACAGCATATATTTACTCATTTATTTAAATAGGGAACTCCCGCAGTATTAATACCTTTTATAGTATGTACTGAAACTATTAGAAATATTATTGGACCAGGAACTTTAGCTGTTCGTTTAACTGCTTATATAATTGTTATTAGTTTATAAATCACACAAATTGCTTTATTAGTTTAAGAATCAGCAGTAGCTATTATTCAATCTTATGTATTTGCAGTATTAAGAACACTATAGAGTATACTATAGAAGTAATTTAATATAATGTCAACACACTCAAATCACCCATTTCTTTTTGTAGGTTACATCCCATGATCAATAACAGGAGCTATTGGAAAAATAACATTGGTATCTGGTTTAATAAAATGATTCCACCAGTGCAATATAATTTTATTATTACTTGGATTATTAATTACTTCTTTAACAGTTTATCAATGATGAAGAGACGTTTCACGAGAAGGTACTTTTCAAGGTTTACACACTTATGCAGTAACAACAGGACTCCGATGAGGAATAATTTTAATAATTTTTTCAGAAGTACTTTATTTTTCATCCTTTTTTTGCGCTATTTGACCACCTATGGGTATTATCCCATTTAACTCATTCCAAATTCCGCTATTAAATACAACAATTTTATTAGCTTCATGTATTACAGTAACTTGAGCCAATCATAGATTAATAGAAATAATCGTTCTCTAGCTACACAACGCTTATTTTTTACAGCTATGGGACATTTATTTTTCTATTTTACAAGCATATGAATATATTGAAGCTCCATTTACTATTGCAGATGCTCTTTATGGATCTACATTTTTTATTGCTACAGGAGTCCATGGATTACATGTTTAATTGGTACTACTATTTTATTAATTTGTTTAATTCGACATTTAAATAATCATTTCTCTAAAAATCATCACTTTGGATTTGAAGCAGCAGCTTGATATTGACATTTTGTTGATATTGTTTCATTATTTTTATATGTATCGATCTATTGATGAGGAGGATAAAAATTATTTATGTAGTATAAAAGTATATCTGACTTCCAATCATAAGGTCTATTAATATAATAGTATAAATAATTTTTTCAATAATTATAATTATTTCTTTTATTTTTTTATTATATGTTATTGTTATAATATTAGCTACAATTTTATCAAAAAAAAGTTTAAAAGATCGAGAAAAAAGATCTCCATTTGAATGCGGATTAGATCCTATATCTTCTTCTCGTTTACCATTTTCTTTAAAAAAAAATTTAATTCTATTATTTTCTTAATTTTTGATATAGGAATTGCAGTAATTTCACCTATAATTTTAATTATTAACTATTCAAATTTAATTGTATGAACAATTACATCTGTTATTTTTATTTTAATTATATTAATTGGGTTAAACCACGAATGAAACCAAGGGATAATAAATTATTCATATTAATAGGGTTATACCTAGTTAAATAAATAACATTTGATTTGCATTAAAAAATAATTGAATAATTCAATTTACCTTAGAATATGAAGCGATTGATTACAATTAGTTTCGACTTAATTTTAGATAATTTTACACTTATTCTTTTAATTGAAACCAAAAAGAGGTATATCACTGTTAATGATAAAAATGAATTATAAATTCCATTTACAGAAATATGATATTCAAATAAAAGCTGCTAACTTTTTATTTTAATGGTTAGATTCCATTTATATTTCTTATTTATATAGTTTAGTAAAACATTACATTTTCATTGTAAAAATAAAAATATTTTTATTTATAAATTACTAATTTTAATTATTTAAATATTTAAAAATTAATTAATCTCCCTAATATCTTCAATATTATTCTCAAATTATAAGCTATTTAAATATAATAAAACTAAAATTATTATTAAAACTCTAAATCATAAAATAAAAATTAATAAATAAACTTTTAAATTATTATTTTGTATAGTGTAATAAAATTGTGAAAATAAAACTAATTGCTAATATAAATTTTGACTACCCATAAATTCTGACCAACCTTGATCAAAATTCTTTAAAACATTTATTCCATATTTTAAAGAATAATTAATAATACCATAAGTAGAAATATAAGGTATAAATCACATAGACCCAATAAATACACTAGTTAAAAATATACTTAAAGATTTATTAAAAAAAAATAATGAAGTTTTAGAAATCGAATAACCTCACAAAGCACCTGAAATACGCACAAATAATGTTATAAATTTAAAAAAAAAAAAAAAAAACAATAGTATGGGGAGTTGAAAAAATTAATCATCTTAATATTCTCCCACCAATTACTATCATTAATACTAATACTAATATTCATCGTAATAAAACACATCTTTCATCATTTAAAACACTTAAAGCACTATAATTTAATTCACCAGTTATTGAATAATAAGCCAATCATAAAGAATAACAAACTGTTAAACCTGTAGAAAAAAAAATAAAAAATAAATAAATAAATTTATTATACTTATAGAAATAACTTCTAAAATTAAATCTTTACAATAAAATCCAGCTAAAAAAGGTATACCGCAAAAAGCTTAATTAGCAGCATTAAAACAAGTTCTAGTTAAAGGTATATAAATTCATCGTTATTCTATTAATCGTAAATCTTGAGAATTATTCATATTATGAATAATAGCCCCAGCACATAAATATACTAATGCCTTAATATATCCTTATAATATCCTAATAATAAAATTATTATTATTAACCCCAACTGAATTAAAGTTGATAAAGCAATAATCTTTTTTAAATCAAACTCAAAATTTGCCACTAAACCAGATATAAATATAGTTAACCCCGCTAATAATAAATGTAACTGCCCTATTCAAGAATTTACTAATAAAATATTAAACCGAATTAATAAATAAATACCTGAAGTAACTAAAGTAGACGAATGCACTAAAGCAGAAACGGGTGTCGGAGCAGCTTTAGCCACTTGTAATCAAGAAGAAAAAGGAATTTGAGCTCTTTTTGTTATTGCTACTAATACATAAAATGCTCCAATTTATATTATTATATTATCATTTTTTATAAATTCTAAATAAAAATTATTATTTCAACTACCATAATTTAATATCCAAGCAATAGTTAAAAATATTATATGATTTAATATTATTAAAATAAATTACTAAACAATAAGAAACAAGTCCTAATCCATCTCAACCTAATAAAATTCTAATTTAATTAGTACTAATAATTAATAAAATGATTTATTTTCACAACTCTACTTATATATTCTATTCTATAATAAAATACTATAGAAGAGATTAATAAAACAAAATATATAAATATTAATCTTATTCAATCAAATAAAAAAGTCATAACAATTCTAGAAGATTTTAAAGATACTACTTCTCACTCAGTAAATATAATTATTTCATTTATAATAATTAATAAAATAATAGTTTAATAAAAATACAAAACTAATTAATTATTTGATTCTAAAAGAATAAATACCTGAATTTAATTTACCATGTTGACTATAAGCATACAAATACAAAGCATCAGCAGCTCTAAAAAAAGATAAAAATATTAAAAAAAACATTGTTAGCCAAGATCATCTGATTTAAAGTAAGACGAGCTGCTATATTAGCTGAACATAATAAAAATCGTCATAATGTTATTGAGGGCATTCAATTTAATAAACCCTTATTAATTAACAACCTCTTAACACAATATAGGTATGTGCTACTGGAAAATAAGCAATTAAAGATTTTTAATCAGTTTGACGTAAACAAGTTAAACCAACTAAAACTTTCCCTACTAATCTAATTCTAATAAATTAAAAATTAAACTTTAATCCTATAATTTGTAAAAAAATAAAAACACGCAATAAACCGCAACCTCATAACTTTAATATAATACCAGCTAAACTCATTCAACCAGAAACCGGAGCCTCTAAAGCGTCCGCCAAATAACTTTTTTTTTGAAGATGCTATAAACAAAACTACTGAATATTTTCTCAAATTTCTTTTTTTATTTTAAAGTACAATCCTTTCGGTTAATAATGGAAAATAATTTCATTTAAATGGCTGCCTCAGCTGGCCATGCAGTAGCCTACACGATATCGTGTTCGCACATTATCGATTGTCTGCAGCTGTATTTCACCAATGGCTTCACGAATATTGTCCTTTAAAGCGTCAATTGTCTCTGGCCTGTCGGCGTGACACTTATCTTTTACGGCACCCCACAAATAATAGTCCAACAGTGTCAAATCGCATACTCCGCGGTGGCCAAACGACATCAGCTATGCGGCTGATAATGCGATCTTCAATAACAGGGCGCAAAACATCGAGTGTAGCTTCGGCTGTGTGGCACGTAGCGCCGTCCTGTTAAAACCAAATGTTGCCAATATCCTCCTCTTCAATTTTTGTGGACAAAAATTCGTTAAACATGGCCCGATAACGATCGCCATTGACTGTAAAGGCCACTCCTTGCTCATTTTTGGAGAAAAATGGCCCAATTATGCCTCTGGACCAAAATCCGCACCAAACAGTGACTCATTTTGTGTATATCGGCTTTTCAATGTGTCCGTGTGGGTTTTCTGTGCCACAAATGCGACAATTTTGCTTGTTTGCATACCCGCCAAGATCAAAATGAGCTTCATCTGAAAAGATGATTTTTTTGGCAAAATCGGCATCTTCTCTAAGTAGATCGCAGGCCCACTTAGCGAAGCGAAAACGCATTGGATGGTCAGTTGGCTTCAACTCCTGAACCAATTGGACTTTGTATGGCGTCATACCAAGGACTTTATGCAAAATTAGTCTCAATGATGTCTCCGAAATGTTCAATTGTTGAGAACGACGGTGAATTGATGTTGATGGCGCTTCACGCACACTTTCTGCCATAGCAGCAATTTTCTCGGGTGTACGCACTGTTTTTGGCTTTTCACGCTTTGGTTTATCCAGTTTCTTTCACTTTTTTCACAAGATAACGAACATACGGAGCTGACTGTGCTTCTGTTCTTTCAAAATCCGTACACGATTTTCGCACACAGTCTGCAACATTACCATGATTTTCAAAGTAATGTCGCAATATTTCTCAGCGTTGTTCAAGCGTATACACAACCATATTCGTTCAGCGAAAGGATAAAACTAATTATCTGTCAAATCAGACATGAGCTAAGTGTTACCATTCGCGAAATAAGCACTAGTTGAAAAAAAAAACGTTAGATGGCGGAACCTTTACATGAGCCTTATGTAATCATAAATGAACCAAAAATATTGGCATTTTTACTAAACAAGATAAAATTAAAGACGTGTATAAGATGAAAAGTCTAAGATTTATATTATTTAATATATAAAAATTTATTGTAATTACATTTTGATACAAATAAAAAATTTAAATGAATATAGGTAATAAAACCGATAATGTATAAAATAATAAATATATCCCAGCTTGTAAGCGTTCAGGTTGATACCCCCACCCTAAAATTAAAAATAAAGTATGAATTAATCTTCCTTCAAAAAATAAATAAAACAAAAATAAATTTATTCTTCTAAAAGTTAATAATAATATTAATAGATTAATTAAAAATAATTTTTTATAATTATTTAATTTATTTATAAAATCTCTAGCTATTAATATCAAGGAACAAATTCAAAATCTTAATAAGACTATCCCGTATGAAAGTATATCTATACCTAAAAAATAATATACTATATCATATTAATTTCTATGATAATTGTAAATAATTAAAATTATTATAATTTTAAATAGTATATTTTGAACCAATCACAATATATTTTGTATAAAACACACCGGAAATATTAACAATAATATTAATAAAATGTTTAACATTGTAAAATATTAAAAGATTGAAAATAATCATTTCCATATGTACGAATTATTGAGACTAAAATTGAAAGACCCAAAACTCCTTCACAAACTCTAAAAGTCATGGAAAGTATTATAAACTAATTTTTATAGTTTGACATATTTAAATAAATAGATAATAGAAAACAAATGTTTACAATTAGAAATAAAAACAATAATTTCTATTATTATCAAACAAAAAAAATTAAATAACATTATCATTACTTTTAATAGTTTAACAAAAACATTGGTCTTGTAAACCAAAAATAAGAATAATTTCTTTTTAAACTTCAAGAAAAAAAATCTTTATCATTAATCTCCAAAATTAATACTTTAAATAAACTATTTCTTGATGTTAGTAGTATGTTTAGGTAGGTTCTAGGACTCCTTAATTGGCGGACTGCGCCACCCTGCTTGTGGTTTTGATTTGATTGACAGGTGCTCCAATTGTGGTAAGCATGTTTTAACTGCGGTATTGATTTGATTGACAGTTGAATGCTCCAATTGTGGTTAGGATGTTCCAATTGCGGTTTAGTTGTTTATAATTTTATAGCGTTGAATGAACTGATAAGAGCAGTTTAATACAGTTGACCTTGACATGCAATTTTAATTTTTTTAAAAGATATCTTTCGATTGACGTATTTTAGGATATAGTACCTTGGTTTGCTGGTTTTTTTCGACTTTTGGTTCAATTTTTTTTCTACAAATCGAATTGTTTTCATTGTGGAATCATTATTTGTCAAAAATGTATTGAATGGTTTTGATCAAAACTTGCTGCTACTTGCTGCGTACATGCTTTAAGAAGAATTTTTATATAAGGAATGTTTTGGATTCAAACGATAATTCCGTGTAAAAGATATTGTATTTGCCTCTCTTCTGGGAAATATTTTAGAATTGTAAGAGTAGATGTAATTGATAGTAGTTTTTCAGTTTACCTTACGCCGATGGTTTTCATCCCCGAAGAATCGCATCTCAATTTAGTGAGCTTTGTATATTAAATGACTTTTATACTAACCTCAGCGATAATGACGAAGAAGATATAAACTTTTTAATCAACTAACAGTCGTAGTCGTGCTAGTGTCCGTGACAGACGTGCGATTCAGTACATACATAATTGAATAGTAATTAAAACACTCAAAATTCAACGAAAGCGCTCACGCAGCGAAGAGGATCTTGAATCATCGGTATATAAATCCAAGAGATCAAATTCCCCCAAAATATCAATGATGGATAACATTAATCCATTCGAAAGTCTTTCAGTCGATGATGAAATGGATGATCCATCCATTAACACTCAGGCACCCATACCAGAGAAAAAATTATCGATTCCTCCAATAAAAGTGCTAAAAAAACCAGTGTTTATATTCATTCGTTGATGAAAGAACATAATATAAAAAATTATTCTATCCAAAAAGTTTCCATTGGCATCAAAGTTTTCTGTGATTAATTGGAAACATATAACAAGGTGTTAAAATCATTAAAAGATACCAATTGTGTTCTCACATGACCTTCGCAGTGAAAGGTCATTTAAAGTTATTCTTTTCGGTTTGGACTCAATTGACACTAACACTCTTAAAACTGAGTTAATAACAATAGGCCTTAAGTGCGAAAATATAAAAAAATAACCAAAAATCATGAAACATTTGTAAATATTTTCTATATTGCTTATTTAGAAAATGGTTCGGCTTGAATCGCGCAGCTAAGAAACAATATAAAAACAATTTTTCGCACCCATATTCGTTGGGAATTTCAAAAGCGTTTTAAAAATAAAAGAATGCAGTGTCATAATTGCCAAATGTTTGGCCACGGTAAGAGACATTGCAACATTAAAACAAGTTGTGCTAATTGTTCCGGTCCCCATAAGACCTTAGAGTGCGCTGTGAAGGAAAGTTCTCCTCCCAAATGTGCAAATTGCCAGCAAAGCCATCGATCAACCGATCAATCATGTCACAGTCGATTTAAGTACATTCAGATGCAAGAGAGAACTACAAGAACAACTAAACGCACTTTACCTGCTTTACGACAGCAGGAACATTACACAAATAAGCAAGTTAATATAGTAATTGGGAGTATGCATGATTTTCCCTCGCTCCCCCTAACAAAAAATCATTGGAAGATGACACCACGCTCTACACAACAACGTCAGCAGTCTCAGAAGTCTCAGCCTCAGCTGCCTCAATAACAACAACAACAGTCAACGAGATGAGACATGAGAATGATCTCTTTTCTCAAGAAGAACTTGCTTCTCTTACGATGGAGATGATTACTAAGCTTGGTCAATGTAAGTCCAAGTTTGATCAATTTCATGTCATTGCACAGCTAGCTACTAAATACTTATACTCTCATAATGCAAAGTAATTTAATAAATGTGTATATTTATCTTGTGTGTTAAACTTTACTTGATGCTGGTGTCAGTTTTTCAAATATTAACTATATATGTCATAGATGGCGGTGTAGCCATCCTTCTCAAAAAAGAAATAAAACACGGTCTACTACCGAAAATTAAGACTAACATTATTGAAGCAATTGGAATCGAATTGGTACTAGAAAGTTCCAATAAACTGAAAATGTATTTTCCTGGCGGTAGAACGATTTAAAGAAATTAATAAGTAATGACCAATCTATAATAGGCGGAAACTTTAATTCTAAACACCGGGATTGGTATTGTCTTAGTGCAAGCTCGTGGGATAATGATTTGTTAGATTTCACGATGAGATATCCCATCACGCTTATGTACCCAAACGGTCCAACTTATATCCCTGCCTCAAGGAGATCTTCACCGTCTACAATAGATTTCTTTCTTTCAAATATTTCTCATTGCTTAACGACCCTATACTGCGAATGCGCTTAGTTCGGATCATCTTCCTGTCTGCTGTGATTCTACGCTTAAGCCAAAGTTATTAAATTTACAATATTTAGATTTTAAGAATGCCAATTGGCACCTTTATCGTTCCCACTTTAATTCAAAAATTCGTGAATTTGAAAATCGTGTTGAAAATATTACATGTTGTCAAGATGTAGATGTCTGTGTTGAATATTTTGAAAAAACCATTATAAATAGTATCAATGTTTCAGTCCCTAAAAAATCAATTAGCAAAAGAGCGATTGTCCTTCCTCGTTCAATCAAATATTTTATTAAACGGAGAAATATGTTCAGACGAAAATGGCAAAGTGTTAGACAACAATATGAATTTCAGGAAATGAATCATCTTAATAAATTAATAACAGAAACAATTTTAATCTTCAGAAACAGAGAGTGGAATAATAACCTTTGTTCCTTACATCCCAGTTCTTAACCATTTTGGAATATTTATAAAATTATTAAAAAGAAAAATACGCAAATACCACCCCTCGGGACATCAGGGAAAGTTTTTACTAAATGAATTAAATGCTCTTGCAAATACTTTCTCTAATAATCATGTTGCTTCCGTAAATCTTAACCCAGGTTTTACTAATCTCGTAGATACTTCTATCTATGAATTTAATAGGACTCAAATAAGTTTCCCTGATGATGATCAAATTACGATAGAAGATATAGAGTATTTGATTTGTGATCTGCAAAATAAAAAATCTCCGGGAATTGATGGCATAAAAAATCAATTCCTAAAATAACTTCCCATTAGCGCACTTGTTTATTTGACAGGTTTATTAAATGCATGTTTTAGAACTCAATATTTTCCACTAGCAAGAGTTGTTCCAATATTGAAGCCGGGAAAACTCCGTAATGATGCAGTGAGTTACAGGCCCATAAGCGTACTGAGTAGTATTAGCCAGATCTTTGAATAGGTGATTCAAATAAAATTAGAAACTTTCTTAAATGATAGGAATATCATACCGATGCAGCAATTTGGTTTCAGAAAACAACATATCACGGCACACCAGGTTCTCGAAATCAGTAGACACGTAATAGAAAAATTTACAGAAAAAAAAACAATAGGATTAGTTCTACTAGATGTAGAAAAAGCCTTTGATACGGTGTGGCACAATGCACTCTTACACAAGCTAATTTTGAATGAATGTCCGTTTTTTTTAATCAAGATAATACAAAGTTATTTGAGCGAAAGACAGTTCTTTGTTTCACTACCATATTTAACATTTTTACAGCGGACTTTCCTGTCTTACATCCATCCATTACAAGGGTGATCCATTTGGAGGTTCCCTACTTTTTTAAAGAAAAAATCACAGAAAATTCAAATTTAATGGAGAATGTTTATTATCATTTGAAAGAACATTCTTCGGCATTTATTTTTTGAAGATTATGTCTATCAAATGTTGGCCGTTGCTACGTCGCAGATGGTCCATCCGTTGAGTCCAATTTTCGATCACTCGTTCGAGGATTTCGACTGGTAACTGGCGAATGACACGCGTGATGTTTTCCTACAAGGCCTGAATCGAAGCGGGTTTGTCGGCATAAGCTTTTGACTTTACATATCCCCACAGGAAAAGGTCTAACGGTGTGATATCACATGATCTTGGTGGCCAATCCACCGGCCCAAAACGTGAAATTATGTGCTCACCGAAATGTTCTCTCAATAAGTCCATTGATTGATGCGATGTGTGGGAAGTGGCGCCGTCTTGCTGAAAACAAATGTCGCCGAGATCACGAGCTTCACTTTCAGGCATCAAATAGTCGGTTATCATGGCACGATAACGGTCGCCATTGACGGTTACGTTCGCACCGGCATAATTTTTAAAGAAATATGGACCGATGATTCCACCGGCCCACAAAACACACCAAACCGTTGTTTTTTTTCTGGATGAAGTGGCAGTTCTTCAATCTCTTCAGGTTGCTCTTCGTTCCAAATGCGGCAATTTTGTTTGTTTACATACCCATACCCCAGCCAGAAATGGGCCTCATCGCTAAACAAAATTTGCCTCGAAAACGTCGGATCTTCTTGGAAATTTTCAAGAGCCCATAGAGCGAAGCGATGTCGTTGTTGCTGCGAAAGGCGCCGAATCGACTCTCTACGGTCTTCGTGTACACTCTCAGCTACGGCCGCTATATTTTCTTCACAGCGTGCTGGACGTGGTCTATTCGGTTGAATATTATCCAATAATGAATGCTGGGTCTCAAAATGGGTGATGCGAATAGTACGCTCAGTAGGCCGATTATGTTGACCATAAGTTGAGCGAAGTGCACGAAACAAATTCCTCACAGAACGTGAATTTTCATAATAAAGTTGAACAATTTGTAAACGTTGTTCACGCGTAAGTCTTTTCATTATGAAATGCCAAAGAATACTAAACAAAAATAACATGACAGCATGACACGACTCACACGTGATCTGTCAAAAAAGGCTATTGAAAAAAGTATCTCTACTTGGATCACCCGTTACCAGCAGTGATACAAGTCAGGAAGATACTTTCTATTCGTGGTTAACGTTGAAGACTTTGAATGAGTAAATCTTAAAAGTCGTCAGAAGACGAACTCTTCATATACCAAATGCCCACATCAATGTGCTGCTGCTGGTTGCCGACGACTGACAAAACAACACAAATTCCAAACCACAGACAATAATTTCCAATAGGAAATTTTTTTAATTTATATAAACAAGAAATGTTACAAACATTACATGTGTATGATCTTTATGCAATTGTACATAACCATATTTTGTGCTGTCATTTACACAAAGTGAAAAGCAGCATATTTTTGGCCAATCATTGTTCCTTTGATTGCAAAACAAAATATTTGGAAATACTTTTTTGAGATATTTGCTCATTTTTCGTATCCACGCAGAGAAGTTCTGTTTTTATTCTTACATATTCAATGATCTGATCAGCAGAGTTAATAGCTGCCCAGTTTTCATTGACCTGGCTAAAGAAGTCTCCGTTGTATATTTCTTCGTGTTGGAAAAGCTCTCCACAATTAAGTTAGTTGTAGCACTCTTCGAAATTATCCATTTGGGTGGGTTTACTTGTATATTTATTTATCAAGGTAGGAATTGTTTCTTTCAAAACTATACGACAATACTCACTTATTTTAAACCATGCATGGAACTTTTATATGAAAATTTTCTAGCACTATATCGTGTATTACCATTTTCTTATTGTAAAATTTTTATTTTTACAAAAAAATTTCCCTGATAAACTCAACGGCGGTTTTTTGGTTTTTTTGTTATTCCATTTTGTTTGATTTAGTTCAACGAAGGTGCATTGATTCGTCAGTATGTTGAAGAGGTGGATAGAATGTAATAGATATTTTTAAAATAAAGGAAACAATCACACTTTTCATTTTTTTATATATATTTATTAATTTTCATCTTCAATCTAATAATGTCCCCAAGTTAAAGTACTTATATTATTTTTACATATATATCTTTTAGTATCTTCAAAGTTCAAGTTTTTTTATTTAAATTTTGTGAATAAATTACATGAAGTTTATTCCTAAAGGTAATCATATTCCTATAAATAGATATTTTATCAAATAAACATGTCTTGTAATTTTCTAGAGTAAGCCTTTTTCTAACTGACTTTTTGATCCCTTTAGCTTTCTAAACCATACCATAATCAATTGTAAAGGAGTACATTTTTGCCCGTAAGCCAACAAATTAAGACATTTTCCTCCAATATTTTCGTCTTTAAACATACCCAATTTTTTTGCATTTACAAGAGGAAAGTTGTGCACATTCAAGGGATTGTAGTCGGAAGTATCAAAATATTTCTCTAAATCATTCAGAGTAAAAATCTTCTGTATTTATAGTATATATGAAGGAATCAGTGTCCATATAATTAAAAAGTAACCTGTTACCAAATTTGACTTCCATATATTCGTAATGAAACTCATACATGAGTAGCTTTGAAAGTTCTAAGACAACGAATCCCAAATAAAGAGGTTTATTATATACAACTTTCACTCTTTTCATTTCTATAGCAATCATGTTTTCAGAAAAAATTGATCTACTATGAAAATTTGGTTTTGCAATTAGAGACCGTGCACCTTTCCTTTTTCCAATATTCTCCCAATGTGTAAGAATTTTAACGTCAGTTAATTTGTCTACGTTTTCCATTATCTTACCATAGATGGTATTATTCATTAATTTGAAAAAAAAAAATTTCGAAGGGATTTCTAGCTTTCTTACGATGGTCGGTATACAATTCAATATACTTTTTGAAGCCAATTCGATTTATTAAATTAAATGACTCTGTAAACATTTTTCAATATAAAACCGGTTTTTAAGACTTGCTTCAGGTTTTCTATGTGAATAACATATTTACGTTTATTATAAAAGCTGCTTACCAACTTTTTAGTTTTGGTTCCCGGAGTACAAATATTTTCGTGGCCGAATGGTAAGTTGTTGTGAACATCAGGTATTGGGATAATCCAAGTCTACCTCCAAAACGTAACCAATATCTTTATTCCCGTAAGATGTTATATAATTTTTGGTAAACTGATTAGCGTCAGCCACCCACTGAAAGCCACCATACCGAAGAGTTTGGTTCATAGCCCAACCATAGAGATTATTAACATCCAAATACGTTAAGTATGATGAAGGTAAGTTTGACATGTATGAACTCAAATATTTGTTGTTTGCTTTCGAATACCTATGAACACATTGAGTTTAGCTACCTCTGACACCCTTTTGGAAAAAGAATACATTTCGAAATCGGTTAATAACTCCAAGTCAATGTCCGTAACTTTATATAATAGTAGCAGGGATCAAATCTATAAATTTCTAAACATATTCTTCGAAAATTTTCAAAGATATCAGCTAGCAAAACACCATCTCTTTGTAAATAAATTTGCAAGTATTTTCTCATATTCTTACATTCGAAATATGACCAAATTTTATATGCAACTTCATACGATTCATCAGAACATTCCTCATCGGTAAGTTTGTTAAAAAATGCATTTTTTTCTGGTGTTGATTTCTCTTCCAAGGGATCCCATGAATTTACATAATCATAAGGAAACACACCATTCCTTTTAATTAAATCAAATTGTTCATCACAATTAAAATATGAAGTTGTTAAATAGAAATTATCTTTACGTAAATTTTGTGATAATGAGTCAAAACTTTCTTTTAGGAAGTGACACGAATCAAGAAATCTCATTTCAAAATAGATCTCTGAATTTTCATCTACACATATCTTTTTAGATATTGATATATATTTTTCCTTATTTAAACTGATGATCTTTATTTCTCTCTCCACCTGTTAGATTATAGAAAAAGGTGGAATGAATTTGGGTTGATCTTAAGTTACAACTATTATGGCTAGGCCCTCTATAATCACCCGTAATATGGCAGTGATCTCTTTCCCTATATTCGAATTGTATAAACTTTTTCCCACAAAATATGCAGCATTCCTCGTTCCCCTGACGCCATTCTTCTTGCGGTGTGAGGTGATCTTTTGTTGAAAGTGCATATTTAAAGTAGTCAGCATAAAGTTGTTGAATATGTTCACTTAGAATGCGCAAGGAACATGCTGTTGAGTTGTTGTTGTTGATAATATTGTTCAGATCAGGAAGACACGTACTGACAGGTAGTAAAATGCTCTCAAAGTCTGCATATATGTATCTCGAAAGGTATATTGCTGGAATTTTGAACATTTGAAAACTTTAAACTTTCTTCTTTCTTTGGCATGTGTGTAACAACACCTTTGCATTCTTTCTTATGATTCTGCAAACTTTCCGCATTGTAATAATGTTGTAAACAACAATTGCAAAAGTATAGTTTTTTCACTTTCACATTAAGTATCATATCGCGTAGAAGCCGACTTAAACATTTTATCGATACAAAGTGTGCCGTTTCGTTAGTATCACAATATAACAAGTTGATATTTTAGTCAAATAGTATGGACCCTCAATAGTTTTCTCTTCATTCGAGTATCTAAACACATTTATGCTTATCTCATTTTGTGTCTCATTTTTTGATCAATTCCCAAAGGAAAAACTAGGTCTTTAAAATTTAAATCATACTAGCTATTGCAATGCAATCACTCGTTATATCTGTTATGTTATATGCAATTGGTAAATGAGGCTTTGTCACGTATGGGTTCACAGCTGATATTATCGCCCATTTGAAGCAATAAATGTCATTGTTTTGAACATTGATAACAGCCTTCTTGTTGTTAATGAAATCTGGTAATTTGAAGTGCTTTGACCCCTTCAAAAACTGATATCTATTAATATTCAATTCCAAAGCTTTTATCTTAATTAGGGCCCATCCACTGTCTCATTTCTGAAATTCTTCCAGCTTCTTCATTATATTCTCCTCCATTTCCAGTATTAATTGACCAACATCATCAAATGGAAGAACGGATTGCATACGTGTCATCATTGACTTTACACCAAAGTCCATATCGTCCCCCCATTACCAATCTTCACAAATTCTGCGAATGGTTCCAAATTGAATTCAATTGAAACATTCTCTGCAATTTTTTCTTGCAACAGATTTTTAACATTTGCTCTCTTCCTTGCGAAAAATGATTTCATATCCCAATCTTCCTCTTTTTCATTCAGCACGCAATATGATACAATTCGTTCTTTAAATGATGTCATTATTTTATATACGTTACCATCATTATAGGATAATTGCTTTTTTAATTTATGTGCATTGCTTCGTTGATTCTGCTTCAATTGTTTCTTGTTCACTTCAATATTACACACTTTGCACACAATTTTCGATGACGATGATGATGAAGTATACGGTGATTCTAATATTGATGTAGATGGTGATGTCACTTGTAATTTCTCTTCATTTTTTCTACTATCCTCAGCTAACAGTAAACACTCTGTCATATGATTTTTTAATTTGTTTTTCCTCGTAAAGATCTTACCACATCCCATACAATGATTTATGATCTTCTGATGTATACTTTCGATATGACGCTTCAATACGTCATTGCGCGAAAACACTTTATTACAAATATTACACTTCATTTTAAGTACACGCCGTCTTTATTTGAAAAAGTCAACTGTCGACTTGAACTGCAATCAACTTAACTTATAACCTTTACAAGCGTTATCAAATTTCCAACCATTGTGTAATTAAGAGAAAAAAAATAATAATAATATTACATATTATTTATCAAGGTCGACTATAAGTTCTATATCCTAGAATAGCTCATATGTCAATCAAAAGTTATCTTTCCCCCAAAAAAAATTTTAAAATTGTCTGTCCAGGTCAACTGTTTTAAACTGCTCTTATCAGTTCATTAAACGCTTAAAAGATTATAAACAACTAAACCACAATTGGAACATCCTAACCACAATTGAAGCATTCAACTGTCAATCAAATCAAAACCGCAATTAGAACATGCTAACTACAATTGAAGCATCTGTCAATCAAATCAAAACCACAAGCAGTATGGCGGAATCCGCCACCTTAGGAGTCCCAGAACCTACCTAAACATACTACTGATATTATGCAAATAATCCTATACAGAATATCCTTTATATTTAGATTTATTTTTAAACAAATGAATTATCCTCTTAGAATAGGAATATTATTACTTATTCAAACAATTTTAATTTATTGCATTTCAGGTTTAATAACTAAAGGTTTTTGATTTTCCTACATTTTATTTTTATTTTTGTCGGAGGAATGCTAGTATTATTTATTTATGTGACATCCTTAGCTTCAAATGAAATATTCTCTTAATCAATAAAAATAATTATAATAATATTTGTATTTATATTATCTATAATAATAATTATTTTATTTATTGACAAACTTATTTTAATATTTAATTCAATAAATAATGAAATAATTTCAATTACTAATCTTAACAGATTTATCTAGAAAATTCATTAAATTTCAATATGAATATATGAAATATCGGTCCTCTTCGTATAATAAACTAACTACTGAATAAACCAATACGAACTCATCATCCTATTTTAAAAATCGCTAATAATGCTTTAGATGAATTACCTTTACCGATTAATTTCTATATGATGAAATTTTGGATCATTATTAGGACTATGTTTAATCATCCAAATTTTAACCGGATTATTTTTAGCTATATAGTAGACCATATTTGTCGAAATTATGGATGATTATTACGAATATTACATGCTAATGGTGCATCTTTTTTCTTTAGTTGCATTTGACTTCATGTAGGGCGAGGAGTATATTATGGGTCATATTTGTTTACCCCAACATGACTTTCTGGGACTATCATTTTATTTTTGGTAATAGGAACAGCATTCATAGAGTATGTATTACCCTGGGGACAAATATCTTTTTGAGGTCAGTAATTACTAATTTATTATCAGCTATTCCATACCTAGGGACAGACCTAGTACAATGAATTTGAGGAGGATTCGCTGTTGATAATGCAACTTTAACTCGATTCTTTACATTTCATTATATTTTACCTTTTATAGTATTATCTATAGTAATAATTCATTTGTTGTTTTTACATCAAACAGGGTCTAACAATCCTAAAGGGCTTAATTCTTATTTAGATAAAATTCCATTCCATCCTTATTTCAGTTGTAAGGATATTACAGGATTTATTGTAATAATCTTATTATTGATTTTATTAACTTTATGAAATCCTTATTTATTAGGAGATCCATATAATTTTATCCCTGTTAATCCTCTTGTTATTTCAATTCATATTCAACCTGAATGTTATTTTTTATTTGCTTATGCAATTTTACGATCAATTCCTAATAAACTTGGAGGAGTTATTGCATTAAATATATCAATTGCAATTTTAATAATCATGCCATTTTAAAATTTTAGAAAATTCCGAGGTATTAGATTTTACCCAATTAACCAAATTTTATTTTGAATTATATTTGTTATTGTAATTTTATTGACATGAATAGGAGCTCGACCAGTAGAAGACAAATTTTAACAGTATTATATTTCTTATATTATATTATAAACCTTTAATTTGTAAATGATGAGATAATTTATTAAATCAATAAATTAGTTAATGAACTTGAATAAGTGTATGTTTTGAAAACATAATATAGAAACTATAATTTTCTATTAATTTTACTAAGAAAAATTATTTAACTTAAATATATTAAAAAAAAATTTAACCCAATAAAGAATAATAAATAATTTAAAGAAAATAATTAAAGTGATACCTTATCTCGAAACCGACCTACTCAAATAAACACAAAAGAAATATATATTAATTTTAAATAAAATAATAAGTGCAGATTCATTAAACTGAGGATAAGAAAACTGTATCCTTTCCTAAAGTTGAGTTGCTGGCAGCTGACGATATGTGAAGAGGTACTTTGTGAGCTTGAACTGGTTACGTCCTTGTTAGCATTAGGACGATGATGCAACGTATAATGACTTTGATGAATGCAACGTATGATGCCTTTCTAGAGTACTGCCTCTTCTCCCTTTTCACAGGCAATGGAAGTAATTGCTTGAAGTATAACACAACGATTCTTAAGCACTCTAATTCTGTTGGAGATACCGTTGTTGTTGAAACAAGATCCTTGATACGAGTTATATTGCCTCTGGTTGATGACCGCGATTACCTTAATTCATCGATACTGGGCATTTTGAAATTGGTTTCCAGCTGGTAAAATTGGTAGGTGCACAACGATTTCAATCCACGATTAGGATTTAGAAGTGAAAGCGCACTATATTATAATAATATGCTTCGATGACGTATCAAGAGAGTAAAAGCTTCGGTGGCAAAATAAGTTTGGTTTGTGTTGGAATGAACCCCAATGACAGACAATGTAGCGGAACACACATTTAAAATTGTTCGAAAATCATGCAAATTTAAAACTGGCGATTATTTTAATGAGCATTTAACTGACTCTGCTATTACATTACTTAATTTTTCGTCGTAATCAATTAAATCGAATTTATGGAATTGGAAATGCTTTTCTTTTTTTTTGACCGAAGTTAGTGCAATGAATTTCCTGGAATGTGTGTTTGCCCTACTTCGGATTCTAATGTAACTTTGTGTATGGTATAACGGAATGGCAGACGAGTGGAACGATCTTGAGGATCATTCACATGAGAGCAAATTGCGAACTGCGAACAAGGGAATATTCGTAAATTCTGACATTTCATCCACATGACAAGTGTTTCTGGTCGCAGGTACCCACGAATTTGATTTGAAAATGTTGGCAGCAAGATTTGTGAATTTTAAGTTATATTCGAATGAATTTTTTATTCGTGGATTTGTGGATCGTGACTGTTCTATGTGGATTGTGGATAAAGTGTGACAGTTCGCGGCAAGAAAAGGAATGTTCAATTCATAAATACGTCTAGATTAATTTGTTCGCAATTCGCTCTCATGTGAATAGCCCTTTAATGTCTGATTTGGCGCATTATTTCACAAGCCAATGTTATACATAGTATACATACATATATTGTGTTGATGCCAACTGATTCTTTTCATTGCGAAGGTGTGTTTTGACTGCTTCAACAATTTCAATGAAGAATTGGAATACATTGAAGTATACTGAGCATTAAATATTTCATGCAATTTGTATTTTTTTTTTAAACGCGCATTCGCATGTAAAAATCAGCACCACATACCTTGTAGGGAAGATGTATATAAATACTTATCGTTCCCGTTTCCTCCACTCGCAATCCTGTTTCTTTGCTGGTATCCGTTGCGTCCTCGAATGATTCCCTAGTTATAGATGCTGGAACTCACGCCGTTAGATATATACTTCTTCGCGAAAACCGTACCAAAACCGTTTCAACTCACACTAATTTTTCTTCTGTTTAATGTTCAAGAGTTTAAATGTTTAGGTATATTACACTTTTTAGAACAAAAAAGCCTCACATTGGGTGCCAAAATGTACACGCGGAGCCTGAAAAAATGCCCCAAAAAGTGGGCGTGGCAAAAAACTTTGTATGGGCGATATATTGGAAAAATATTTTCTAAATATCTTGTTAAATATTTTTTTCAGTTTCTATGAAAATGTTCGCTGAAAACAAAAAGCCCATAAAAGTAGGCGTGGCAAAACATTTTATTTTACAGACTTATAAAGGAGGGCAGTGCCTACATATCTTGTGAAGGTTCTAACACTCTATCTCTCTAACTTTAGCCTTAAAATGGTTTTTTCTAAATTGTGGGCGTGGCAGTGCGTGTATTTAAAAAATTTTAACGTTTTACCATTTCGCGACCCTAGGGGGTATGTGCTCTAAATTTCAGCTTCCCAGCATAAATTTAAAGGCCTGAAAAGTTGATACGGAGGAACGGACGGACGTACGTACGGACGGATATTGCTAAATAGTCTTAGGATTTGGTCCTGATCATAAATACATATACTTTTATGGGTCTACGACGAATATTAAGGGGTGTTACAAACTATGTGTCAAAATTAATATACCCTTAGGATAGGGTATAAAAACATACACTAGGGGAAACAATTAAAGGATCAAAAAAATTTTAAATTTTTTAGGTTATTTTCACCAGGCTGTAATTTTGAGAAAAAAGGTCGGAAAGCAAATAAAGGATGTTTTTGTTAGAGGTTGGTTTTTCGAATAGAGATAAAACTGATATTTTGTTGTCAAATCTGGCAACTCTAATGTCATTTATGTTTAGCTTGGTTCTTGATTCGCCATTTCTTCGTGAACTGCTTGCAAATCGTGCAAATTTATTGAGAAAATAATGATTCAGTTCGCGAAGTTTACCGCAAGCTCCGTTCATTTTTTGCTCGACATAATCGTCCATCAGAGCAATTAATTCGGTTAACCATGGATCCCACTCCGCGGAGACGTCGAACAGTGCGCACCGAAGAAACATGAGCAAAGTGTTAAAGGCGACCCGAATGAATCGATCGCAAAATCATCCTTTAAAACACCAAAACACCCTTTATAAAAAGTGGAAATTGTGGCTCCAATTATCTAGTTTCTAGAACTGAAATGCAACATTTTTTGGCGCCAGAAGTTTTTGAGTAATATTGAGAAAACCACAAAAAAAATTTCGAAATTTGTTGGTTTTTTCTTATCTATCCACAGACGTGGTCTGTTGTATCCCGACTTAACCACCATTTGTCCAGATAACTTATTCATTCGGCTTCAATTTCGTTTTTCAAATCTCTTGATGCGAAAATTTCTTGCCAAAATATCGGTGGAAAAGGACCCTTTTGTTTTTGATTATCGACATCTAAGCAACCAATAATCACACAGAAACTTTAGATTAGGTTTTGAAAACTTGAATAAATTCTCTACAAGGAATTATATAAGCTTTTTTCCCGTTCTTTATATCAACTTCGAAAAATTAAAAATATCGAGGAAATCAGTAATGTTGAGAGTGCCTTTTACAGTTCATTATTCCCACAAAAACCCAACGAAAATTAAATTTAATCCCACCAGTCTGTTTGTTATATACGATTGAATTTTTGAAAAAATTAAAGGTTTCATTTTTTACACTAAAAAATTAAAATGAAAAAAAATTGATTCCATAGATGTTTAAGATTTTAAGAAATCAGATTTATTGATTTCTAATTGGCGCTGTTCGCAAACCATAGCAGCACAAACATAAAATCGCCATGTAGTGATTGGCACCATCGTCAGTATGATACCTTAATCTCCTATTACTGAAGTAGTCCCTGACTATCCTCAGAAGATAGTATGGTGTGTCCATCCTGGAGAGGGATCTCCTAATTAACGACCACCTCGCAAAGTTGAACGCGTTTTCTACGTTGAGCGTTAGTACTGCGCAGTATCTTTTTGTTCTGCATCTCCATCTTTCTCCTTGTATTGCATCATCTACAAGGAATTATATAAGCTTTTTTCCCGTTCTTTATATCAACTTCGAAAAATTAAAAATATCGAGGAAATCAGTAATGTTGAGAGTGCCTTTTACAGTTCATTATTCCCACAAAAACCCAACGAAAATTAAATTTAATCCCACCAGTCTGTTTGTTATATACGATTGAATTTTTGAAAAAATTAAAGGTTTCCTTTTTTACACTAAAAAATTAAAATGAAAAAAAATTGATTCCATAGATGTTTAAGATTTTAAGAAATCAGATTTATTGATTTCTAATTGGCGCTGTTCGCAAACCATAGCAGCACAAACATAAAATCGCCATGTAGTGATTGGCACCATCGTCAGTATGATACCTTAATCTCCTATTACTGAAGTAGTCCCTGACTATCCTCAGAAGATAGTATGGTGTGTCCATCCTGGAGAGGGATCTCCTAATTAACGACCACCTCGCAAAGTTGAACGCGTTTTCTACGTTGAGCGTTAGTACTGCGCAGTATCTTTTTGTTCTGCATCTCCATCTTTCTCCTTGTATTGCATCAGTTGCTTTATCTACTATCGCCTTTATTTCATTTTCTAAAGCCGTACTGATAATCTGACCGAGTCCGCCACCGCAAGCAGTCTGTCGTAAATAATACGCTCTAGGATCTGACCTAGTGTATCCAGCATACATATCGGGC
Source organism: Ferdinandea cuprea (assembly GCA_963576555.1). Lineage (NCBI taxonomy): Eukaryota > Metazoa > Arthropoda > Insecta > Diptera > Syrphidae > Ferdinandea > Ferdinandea cuprea. The sequence continues at coordinate 100,379,971 of OY754958.1, read as the reverse complement.
GATACGATGATGGTTCTCCTGGTGGCTTATTGCCTTTTGGATGCAGAACTAAGTGCTGTAGTTTCTATGGCGTAGGGAATATCCCTTCTCTAGGCATCGTCTACAACAAGGTTTCCGGTCTCGTCTTAATAGCCATCTCTAGTGCCCTATTCGGGATGCCGTCCGGTACAGGTGCCTTGGTGTCTCCAATTTTGTTTGGCCCTGCATGGGTGGGGCACAGTTTGCGTTCCTCTTTGCCGACATTAAGTAAAATAGCTTGTTAATCACTATGGGTATAAGTTAACACGGCAGGTCAGCTATCCGCTGACACAACAGATTCCGGTGGCAAGTGATCGTCGCCGCCGGATATGCCAAACGTGAGCTCGCAACATGAGATCTTGCACAAGTTGCAAGATCGGCACATCGTTCGAGTGTCACGTCGAGGGCGCATGGGGATGTCTCTTTTTATAGAAGATTTTATATTTTGTATTACCAAGTAAGTTAGTCTTAAGTTAGCCTCAGACCGAGCTAGACTCGCTAATAAAGTAATATAATAACTAAAAAGATTATCTTTATCTGTTCACACGGAACAGAAAACAAAATTGGCGCCCACGCGTAGGGTTTCTTAAATACTTTTAATTTTTTTATTTTGTTATGAAGTAAATAAGCAAACCTGTGCCACGAAAAGGCAAATACTGAAAAGTAAACAAAAACCCACAACAGAGATACATACATAGATGCAAAAAAACGAAACACACAACTTCACTTCAAGCAGCAAAGCAACAAGAATCGACATCAGCAACACGGGACGACACCAACAGCGGCTATCAGCAGAAGGAATTTGAAAAGTGTAAGTGACTTGCTCATTTATTAAACAAGAATAAATAAATCTCATGTCAAGAATTGTAGTGCGTAACTGCAAGTGTTATTGAACAAATATTATATTGTGAAATATTATTGTGAATTCGAGTTAGAATTATTAATAGAACTAGATCCAAAATTACGGTGTCTATTAACCAAGTGCTTAGAAATTGATGAGTGATAGTGATACAGGTTTGAGTCGAGTGCTCGAAAACCTTAGGTGTTTGCGTATTAACGAAAGAGATAACGAAAAAGAAACAAATATGAACGCCGAAGGTTTGAAAGCTGTAATAGAATCCGCAGTGCGTAGGGCACTCGAGACTCAGAGGGAGGAATTCAATGAGAAATTAGATGAGATAGTCAAACAATTTTCAAGCACAAAATTAAATAAAACAGAAGTGGAATCTTTGCCAGAGTTTGATGGCAAGCAGGAAAATTATGTGTCCTGGCGACAGGCAGCACAGTCCGCATATAAAGTCTTTGAGAAATATAATGGCAGTTCAAAACACTACCAAGCAATTGGTATAATCAGAAATAAGATTAGGGGATCGGTCGACGCCGTTTTGTCCTCGTTCAATACAGTTTTTAATTTTAAAGCTGTTATAGCTAGATTGGATTTCACATACGCCGACAAACGGCCAACATACTTAATCGAGCAAGAACTCAGTACCCTGAGACAGGGTAATCTTACCATATTACAGTACTACGATGAAGTTGAGAGGAAACTCACACTTCTGACAAATAAAACTATAATGACATTCGACAGCGTTTTAGCGATCGCAAGTCCGACCGCAAAGTAAAGCCAATTTCAATAATAGGAACAACGGTACTTATTATAACCAAACTAATAACCCAGCCAATCAGGGAAAGAACCCCTATTATAGACAGCATCATTATGATAATGAGAGCCCTAATACGCCCGAAACGGTCGAAAGAATGGATGTAGATCTCATGTCGTCGCGCTTCCGACAGTCGGCAAAATATCCACTGCCAAAGGCAGGGATATGGATTTAAGAGGTCAAATAACTCTGAAAGGCAGTCTGGGCAGAGACGGCAAATACGTCCCAGGGAAATCCCCTACATGATCAGGAAGGGTACGTCTATGAGACCTTAGATGAATCAGAAACAGCCGAAGTGGAAGCGGAAGCACCTGACTCCGATTACGTTAATTTTTTAAGGGTAACTCTCTGCTGCCGTTCATACAACGAACAATGGCAGGGAGACCTATGACGTTTTTAATTGATACCGGGGCGTCGAAAAATTACATCAAACCTCTGCAGGAGGTAGGAAATGTTATGTCGGTTAACGCCCCTTTTCTTGTAAAATCAATTCATGGTTTCGATAATATTAAGTACAAATGTTTCATAGAAATGTTTGGAGTTAGAAGCCCTTTTTTTATACTCCCTAGTCTTACGACCTTTGATGGTATAATTGGTCTTGATCTGCTAACCGAGGTCAATGCTACAATTTGTTTAAGAGAAAAGATAATTCGCTCTGATTTAGGATTAGAAGCAATTAAATTCTATAAATGCGAAAATGTTAATTTTGTTAAAATAGATGATATACAGATTCCCCTTTCGGTGACGGCTAACTTCCAAAAAATAATGAAGAAGCGAGTTAAGGTATTTGCAGACTTTAACGAGTTGCTACCGTTTAACACAAACATTGTCGATACCATTCGGACTGAAAGTAACGACCCTATTTATTCAAAACTGTACCCATACCCGATGGGTGTGGCCAATTTCGTTAATAACGAACTAAAGGATCTTTTAAAGAATGGCATCATCAGGCCATCAAGATCCCCGGACAATAACCCTATCTGGGTTGTTGATAGGAAAGGTACTGACGAATTGGGCAATAAAAAGAAACGTCTAGTAATGGACTTTCGGAAACTCAACCAAAAAACAATTGACGATAAGTATCCCATACCTAACGTTATGGATATTTTATCAAATTTGGGTAAGGCAAAGTATTCTACAACCCTCGACTTAAAGTCAGGGTTTCACCAAATCGAGCTCGCGGAGCGAGATCGGGAAAAAACCGCGTTTTCCGTAAATGGCGCAAAATACGAATTCTGCTGACTCCCATTCGGGTTAAAAAATGTGCCCAGTATCATTCAGAGGGCCATAGACGATGTTCTTCGAGAACAAATTGGAAAGACTTGCTATGTTTACGTCGACGAAGTTATTATCTTCTCCGAAACGGAGACAGACCATGTAGAGCACATTGATTGGGTTTTACGTGCTTTATACAAGGCCAACATGAGGGTTTCACGGGAGAAGTCCAACTAAGGAGAATGTGGAATATCTAGGTTTCACGGTGTCAAGAGGGGGTATCAGAACGAGCCCGTCAAAAGTGGAGGCAATCCAAAACTACACCGTGCCCTCGACATTGTTTGGAGTTAGATCCTTTTCAGGCCTAGCCAGCTATTACAGATGCTTTACTAAAGATTTCACGTCCATAGCTAGGCCCCTGTCTGACATCTTAAAAGGCGAAAATGGCGGGGTGAGTGCCCACCAGTCCAAAAACATTAAAATCAAACTAAATAACAAAGAACTATAAGCTTTCAACAAATTGAGGGAAATTTTGATATCGGAAGATGTCACATTAATGAACCCAGACTTCGGGAAGCCGTTCGACCTAAGGACGGATTCTTCATCACATGGACTGGGAGCGGTTCTGTCTCAAGACGGGAAACCGATAACAATGATTTCAAGGACACTCAAGGATAAGGAATTGCACTTTGCAACATATCAGAGAGAACTCCTGGCCATAGTATGGGCCTTAAGAAGTGTGCGTAACTACCTCTATGGAGTAAAAACGCTTAACATTTTCACGGACCTCTCACGTTTGCGGTTTCAGACCGAAACTCAAATGCAAAGATAAAGCGCTGGAAAGCGTTTATTGACGAGCACAACGCTCACATATTCTACAAACCAGGAAAGGAAAACCATGTCGCTGACGCACTGTCCCGACAAAACATTCACGCTCTGGAGGACGAAGCAGCCTCTGACGTGGCCACAGTTCAGAGTGAACTATCCCTGACATACACGATCGAGACGACACAAAAACCAATAAACTGCTTTAGAATTCAAATACTTCTAGAGAAGGCACCAGTAGCCTCAACTCGCACTTTCATAATTTTTGGAGTGAAGAGCAGGCACTTCATATATTTCTCAGATAGGGACACACTTATAGAAACAGTGAAAGATATGGTAAAACCAGATGTGGTCAATGCAATTCATTATGAACTACCAGTTTGGCCCACATTCAGCATAGGCTCGTTGAGCTGTTCCCAACAACAAAGTTTTGGTATTCTAAAGAATTCGTGGTCGATATTTTCGACAAAGTGGAACAAAAAGAAATTGCAATTGCAGAACATAACCGAGCACACAGAGCTGCTCAGGAGAACGTGAAACAAATTTTACGTGACTACTTCTTCCCAAAAATGACCAAGCTGGCAAACGAGGTTATTGCAAATTGCAAAATTTGCTCAAAGACCAAGTATGACCGACACCCAACGAAACAACTAATCGGCGAGACGCCAATCCCATCATACGCAGGCGAGATACTGCACATTGACATATTCTCCACAGACAGAAAATATTTCCTAACTTGCGTCGACAAGTTTTCTAAATTTGCGGTAGTCCAACTGTCTCGTACAATCGCTTACGTTAAAACACCGATCCTGCAGCTAATGAACATTTTTCCTCAGACAAAAACAATTTTCTGTGACAACGAGGCATCGTTGAATTCTGAAACTATAAGGCCAATTCTACTAAACCATTTTAACGTCCACATAGTTAACGCTCCACCTCTACACAGCACGCTTAATGGTCAAGTAGAGAGAATGCACAGCACTCTACTAGAAATTGCAAGATGTCTCAAACTCGAAAGAAAAATTTAAGACACGGTCGACCTGATGCTTCAAGCTACCATAGAATACAACCGAACTATCCATTCAGTCACTAACCAAAACCACGAGTCTAGGGAAGAAATAAAGAATAAAATTCAAAAAGCACAGGAAATATTACTGCAGAGACACAATGAAGCAAGGCAGAACAGGAATTTCCGAGTCGGAGAAAAAGTATTGGTGAAGACCAATAGAAGGTTAGGTAATAAGCTCACACCACTGTACGTGGAGGAAAAAGTTGAAGCAGATTTGGGGTAAACAGTTCTAATTAGAGGGAGGGTGGTCCACAAGGACAACCTAAGGTAGAATAGAATAGAGTAGAATAGGACAGAGTAAGAAAACATTCCCATATTTATCATCAATGTTTGTTTTATCCTTTTTATAAAAAAAACGAGACATCTTTTTCAGGGTTTTGATTACACTGCTTTTAACCATGACAACAGTAGCCGCGAGGCTAACGGATTACACTCATTCGGGTTATATCCCAATCGTAGACGGAGACGTCGTCATCTGGCAGGACCATGACTATCTCAGACACACTACTAACCTGACTGGAAATAGACGCCGGACATTTGGAGACTCTCCTTAACACCCTAAACGTATCTAAGGCATGCGAGAAGTTTAAACTTCCTAGGCACGACTTTAAAGGTAATAGCTGAGACCCCTGATTTCGACGACTTTGAACAGATAAAATTCACACAGGCTCAGCTCGTCATAGAATCATAGAATCATGATCACTGAAGTAGAAAATTTAATGTTGTCTATAACACTTGCTAAAATTAATGTAATAAATCCGACAATTCTTGACGACAATGACTTAAAGTCAATAATTAATGAGTAATTCACAAATGTTAGTGTAACAGAACTAATGGAAGTAGCTAGTGTTAAGATTTTACAAAATAATGATGTTTTGCATTTTCTTATAAAATATCCTAGACCTAAGTTAGTTTGTAAGAAAGTTGGTATTTTCCCCGTCTCGCATGGCGGAACAATTCTTCACCTAACCGATAACAACATGGTAGCAGAATGCGGTAACCGAGTGCTGGCGGTTGGCGATTGTAGCCCAACAACAACATCGACATTCTGTAAAGAGGTACCAAGTAGAACGTGCGCCCAACAACTGCACTCTGGGGGCGTAACACAATGCAACACTCAACCTAATCATCTGGATCCCGTGGTGGTAGTCGATGATGGTATCATCATAATCAATGACAGACCAGCCAAGGGTCTGCGTCAATGGCTCCATATTCGTTAATCGCAACAACATCCAGAAGAGACGCCCAGGCACCGCAGCGTTAGCGCTACTTAATATCACTGGTCATCGCGAGATACTATGCTTGCCATTTCTGCATAGGATGAATGAGGAAAACTTGCGCCACATTAAAGAGATGAAGACGAAAATAACAACGCATCCAGTGCTGGCCTGCTGCGTGACTTCCGCTTTCTTTGCGGTCTGTTATGCCATCTTCAAACTAAAACAGCATCAGAGGAAAAAATACAACCAACTTGACCTTCAAAATATGATTGCAGCACTGGGAAACACCGAGGACGGTCTTAACTTAAGAAAGGGAGGAGTTAAAACGGTAGGTCAGCTGTCCGCTGACACAACAGATTCCGGTGGCAAGTGATCGTCGCCGCCGGATATGCCAAACGTGAGCTCGCAACATGAGATCTTGCACAAGTTGCAAGATCGGCACATCGTTCGAGTGTCACGTCGTCGGCGCATGGGGATGTCTCTTTTTATAGAAGATTTTATATTTTGTATTACCAAGTAAGTTAGTCATAAGTTAGCCTCAGACCGAGCTAGACTCGCTAATAAAGTAACATAATAACTAAAAAGATTATCTTTAATTGTTCACACGGAACAGAAACAAAAATTTATATTCTTCACTGACTTGCCATTTGGTTTTCCACAGGAGTTAGTTGCTCATATAAGTGATGTCGATGATAGTCCCTCTGCCTGCCTGCCGGAACGTATCGGTTGCACCTTCGTTTGTCAGACTTTTATCCAATCCTGGTAAGGATTCAAGGAGAGCTCTCCCCGTACGCCTGTGGTTCTACTTCCACAATTAGTAGCCCAGGCGTTGAAATCCCCAACAATAATAACTGGGTGTTTCCCTACCGCGTCAGCTACAATTTCGTCCGCCAGATATAAGCCGGGAGGCGCATAGCAACTATAAAAATGTACACCTTTTATCTTAGCCGATACGAAGTGGTCCCCCCAATGGCCGACTGACTGCAGGGCATGGTTCCCGCAGGTCCATATTGGGGCCTTTCTTGTGTTGTCATCTATCCAGCTGTTTTCGCGTATGTGTTTATACGGTTCGCTTAATAGGGCTATGTTGATTCTTTTCTTCCTTACTGTTTGCGCCAGAAGCTCCAGCGGGGCTGGGCAGTGATTTAGATTTATCTGGACCACTTTCATCATACTAAGTTGGCCAGTGCCTTCTTAAGCACCGCGCACTTGCTGCTACCAGCCACGTGTCCAGCGGTTTCTGGCATAACCATCTTACACCAGAAGCATAATGCATCATATTTTCATTCTTTGACTCTGTGACCTTCTTCTCCATAGTGTCTTCACTGCTTGGATCGGTCGTGCTCGCTATTGCATTGGCGTGCCGGATTGCCAAACTCCAGACACCTGAAGCATTTAATCAGGACCTTCTGAACACGAATACGACAATTCACCCAGCCGACTATGATTCTGCCGGTGGGCCTACTATCGCGATCTGCGTACCACTGTAGCCCTTCCTAAGGCTGAGCACATTTCCTGCGGTAACTACAAAGATTTACTGCGCTTTGATTGCATCGCAGATGTCTTTCCTGGGATTTTTCTTCATCGAGGTCTTTGATTTCTACCGATGATGTCTGGACTAGGGTGCGGATCTTAGCCTTTGCGCCAAGATTTTCACCAATTACTCCTGAATTATTCGGTTCTGCCACCAGATTCGCGCAGCTGGAACAACAGGTCACCTTTCTGCGTTCTTCTAATCTTTGTAACCGATTCACCCAGGTTATGGAGTTCAGAGTCCCCTTTGAGCCTGCGAAGAAGTTCGGCGTATCAGAGTTCGCCCTTGCTTGCCACCACGATAGCGTCTGGTCGCGCTTTTTCCCGCGTGGACTTGCTTGGCTTCTCTTTGGGAACCTTCAACTCTTCTTGATTTTGTTGGTGATCGGTGGTAACCAGGAATGTCCCATCTGGACCTATACCACCAGCCTAATGGTAACGACGCATTAAACGTACATTGAGGCCTGCCAGGGTTTTAAGGGGACGGAGGCGTTTACAGCATTAGCCTGAAAGCTATTTCAGCAGAATCACACGCCTGCTTACTCAGGTAACATAATACTGCAAACGTCAGGCCATATGAAAATCATTCTAAAACGTTGTTTCCAGTATGCCATAATTACGACCTTACTGGGTCGTACTCAGTCGTAATGCCTAGAAAGACAGTGATAGATTAATATTTTTGCGGTATCCAACGATACCACCTCCTGATCCGTGGGCTAGGAGGTGGGTAAGCACTTAGTTGAAGACGGTGCGGACTCGTGTTATCGCAGAAAGTTCTTAGGGGTTCCTGTGACCTTTTCTGCCTCTCTTTATTGGTTATTCACAGCTTACCTGCGTATCTGCAAGCCGATTACCATCCGCTACCTGTGACCCCTCCAGTAGCCTAAGCTTGGCATTGGGCCTTGGGCTTTTTGTTGTTTCTTTCTTGGCTGCGCCCATGGATGTGGTAGTCTTCTAAAGATGGGGTAGGACGTGCCACCAACATGCACGATTGGCAGCACCCGAATATTCGATGCTAGGAGTGCGCCTATGTACTTATCCACACCACTGCGTCCTTCAACCCCTCTCCCCACGGGACTGTACTTGCTTCTTCAGGTCGTCTTATTTTTTTTTATTCTTCTAAGCTCGTTTTACACAATTATAACAAGTGTGCCGATTTCGGTGCAGGTATTTTCGATTACCGCCGTGACCAGACAGGAACAGCGTAAGGTGGTTATTTGTGGCTGACTCTATCTTCTTTATTTCACGATTGCGGTGTCGTCTGCAAATCCGATTACTTGAACTCCTTGATATCAATATTAGCCTTAACACTCCGTCACATATAATGTTCCATAGGAGTGGACCGAGTGCTGATCCTTGTGGAATCCCAGCTGAAACGCTGTAGTATTTCAACCCTTCATTAGTTTCATACCTCAGTTCTCTGCTGGTAAAGTAGTTTTCTACTATCCTCAGCATGTAATATGGCGTATCCATCCTGACTAGTGATCTTCTGATGAACGCCCAGTTTGCAGAGTTTTTTCTTAAAACATCTTGTCTTGCTCTCCTTGATTGCACTTTTTAAGTCACGTCTTGCTATTTTAAAACCACTCAGGTATTTCTCAAAGCGATCTCTTCCCCTAGAGCTTTGGACTTTGCGGCGGCTTTTAAGCACTTTGCTCTAAGCTATTTTATTTCCTCATTCCACCAGTAGCATGATGTTCCTCCTCTAGTACCGGTTCTTCTGGTCATTGACGCATCGCACGCAATAGTGAGAATGCTTCAGCTGTTCTACTTCTAATCCGAATACCAGTATTTATCATTTCATCGAAAGGATCCAGATCGAAGTGTGTGTCCTTCCATTTTGGGCCCGTTCGTTAAAGTCGTTGCACGGTACTCTTCTCCTTCTTTTCAAAAATTATTAAATGTCAATAATCAATCCCGTTCGTGCTTGGACGTGCATAGCAGCTGTAAAAATATATGCCCTCCCTAAGTCCGTCGGTTTCTTGAAAGGCATGCTTTCTACACATCCATATGGCAGCATGTTTTGTCCTATAGCAGAGCCATATAGGATATCCTGTGCAATTCTACAGTGATTTAAGTTAATCTGTATTATCTCCATCTTTTTTTGCCTTCTTAAAAACCAGACACTAGCTGCTTCCTGCTAAATGCTTCGCAGATTTTGGGTGTTATTTTCTACAGAACATGCATGATGGCTCCTTATCGCAGTTCTTTGCTATGTGGCCTTCTGTTCCACACCTTCTACATAGCTTGGAGCGGTCTTCACTGCTTTTGCAATGCTTGGCTATATGGCCGAAATCAAGAAATTTGAAGCAGTTTGAACCAGTGCCCTAAACCGAGCATAGACGAATTTAGGGCATTTTTTTCTTCGCTGCAAGTAGACGTAATATGTGTTTCTGAAAAGTGGTTGATTCCTAATAGCAAAACCTATGATGGTGATAGTGATAAGCTTGCTGAACTTTTTGGCTACATGATTTATCGGGGTGATAGATCCAGAAGGGGTGGTGGGGTAGCAATTGATTATAGGTCTTCGTTTAAGTTTGATATTATTAAAACGAATTCGTCTTCAACCGGCATCGAGTTTTTGTTAGTTGAAATCTCTGAAAACAGTCAGAAATGCTAAGTTGGCTGTGTGTACGTTCCACATCGTGATACTGTTCTTACAGACTTAGTGACTGGATTGTCCTACTATAGTTTGATATTTCAAAACATAATATTATGTGGAGATTTTAATAAAAATCTGCTGCAAAATGTTTAATATCAATCAATTTCGATGCAGGATTTTGCTGTAAACTGTGGGCTTAGTTTTACACATAATTCTGTGCCTACGCATTACAAAACTTGCGCCGACCTTCGCTCTTGGACAAGTTTTTAGTATCTGACGGAAACGCAGTAATATTTAGTAATCAATTTTCGATACCATGCTTAAATTCTCCTCATGATTTAATTTCTCTAACCTACGATATCCACATAAATCTTCATCAGTCACCGAAAAAACTGAGGTTTAAAAACTTAAAAAATATTAACCTAGAGCCCTTGCATTCGAAAGAGGCCTTATCATTAGAAAAAAAGTTAGTTTTTCTCAACTGCCCGCCATCGCTTGAGGTCTGCTTTGTCGGAGTGACGGTCTTTTTCTCCTTGATTCTTGGAGTTATGCTTCCAGGATTATATTCTTTTTATTTCGACTCTACCGCTTGGGGTTTTTTTCCACTTTGTTTCCGGAGTTTCGCCATTTTGACCTTGCCTTGTTCTTGAGCGTTTCTCAGCCAAGGAGAGGTTTGCGACGAGTTGTTTTTCCTCATCACTTCTTCTGCTTTTTCAGCCTGCAGTTGAATACAGTTAAGAATCCTATATGCAGAAAGCTAATATAGGTTGCCGCGTAATTGGCAGTAATTGGTGAAAATCTTGGCGCAAAGGCTGAGATCCGCACCCTAGTCCAGAGATCATCGGTAGAAACATGGACAAAGAGAACATGGGAAAATTGTAACTACCACATCACAGGAAGAGGACGCCTTGCAAGACCGCCAAGACCGACGCGGCAATATATATATATATATATATATATATATATATAATATATTGCCGCGTATATATATATATATATATATATATATATTGCCGCGTCGGTCTTGGTCGCGGACTGTTTATTGGTTATTCACAGCTAACCTGCATGTTTCCAGGCCGATTACTATCTGCCAACTGTGGATGTGGTAATCTTATAAAGAGGCGGTAGCCCGTGCTACCAACATGCACGATTCGCAGCACCCGAATATTTGATGCCAAGAGTGTGCCTACGTACTAATCCACACCACTAAGTCCTTTAACCAGTCTCCCCGCGGAACTGCCGTTAGGTGTTACTTCGCGGGGCTGGTTAGCAATTATGCTCTATTCTATGAAGCCGCCTCTTGAGCTCTTCTTAGGGCTTCTGCTCTTCGCAGCGCATACTGCACGCGTACTATAAATGAACAGATCTCTATTTACTTATCCTCCGACTGCTTCATGGGACTTATGAGGTTTTTTGGACTTGGCAGATTTACTCCTTCTTCTGTCAAGCGTCCGCAGTATAACACTATATGCAAGGCGTCCTCTTCCTGTGATGTGGTAGTTACAATTTTCCCATGTTCTCTTTGTCCATGTTTCTACCGATGATCTCTGGACTAGGGTGCGGATCTCAGCCTTTGCGCCAAGATTTTCACCAATTACTGCTGAATTCTTCGGTTCTGCCACCAGATTCGCGTAGCTGGAACAACAGGTCACCTTTCTGCGTTCTTCTAATCTTTGTAACCGATTCACCCAGGTTATGGAATTTACAGTCCCCTTTGAGCCTGCGAAGAAGTTCGGCGTATCACAGTTCGCCCTTACTTGCCACCACGATAGCGTCTGGTCGCGCTTTTTCCCGCGTGGACTTGCTTGGCTTCTATTTGGGAACCTTCAATCAGGGGTTGCTGTCACCCTTAGCCTCTTTTTTGCTTACCATCCTAGCGATTATTTGACCCTTTGTCGCCTGCTATTTTATTGTCGGTTTGGCGGGCTTTTTAAAATAAGCTTTCTTGCTCTTACCTCTTACCGGTGTTGTTTTGGTTGGGGCACCACTTCACCCCATTATGCCCTATTCGCTTCACCTATGGGCGGCGACTTCAGCCGGCGTTTCGAGCTCGGCAACTCTACAGGCGACTCTTCGTTTGGGCCCCGAAACCATCTTCAGCCATGGGAATATTTGGGAGGCGTTGTTGCGGAAGTTATCACTCCTTGGGATTATTATCATACATTTCATTCGCCGAGAGCTCATAGAGCGTTTTGATGCTTTCTATTGCATCGCGCATTGGCTGGTGAATAGATCGCCTTTTACCATCCACCAACAATTCCAATAGGGCTTTCATTTGTTCCCCGTGTTTTTGAAACACCGAGGACTGGTTATTTGAATCCAGCACCATCCACGAACTTCATTAAGGCTTCGCTTCTTCATCAGGACTCCTCTGGGGCGTTGGCGGCTTTTTGACCGGAGATCTTCTCACCATCGAGCTCTTCCAAAATGGGTTCTCTCCGTTTATCTCGTTCTCTTGATTTTGTTGGTTTTGTTTAATAGTGTTTATTTCTTTTGGGTCCCACTCAATGCCGAGGGCTAGGAGGTGGGTAAGCACTTAGTTGAAGACGGTGCCGGCTTGTCTTGTGGCAGAAATTTCTTAAGAGTTCCGGTAGCCTTTTCAGCCGCTCTGGGTCGGGGGCTGTTTATTGGTTATTCACAGTTAACCTGCATATCTGCAGGCCGATCACCATCCGCCACCTGTGACCCCTAGTAGCCTGAGCTTAGCCTTGGGTATGTGTGTGTGTGTGTTAGTTGTTTCGCTCATATTAATATGTTCAATAACGAGTATTGTCAACCCTGTTCTCAATCACGGCTCTCAAACTTTCAGCCATGTTGACACAACGGGTAGTTTCAGCCTGCGGAATAGTATTTATAGTATTTCCTGTGCGCTCTAAAGCGGTTAAGTTCTGCAACTTTGGGTACTCTCTGTACAACTGATAGCCCATTATGTCCCAAACATACTTAGTGTGATATCGTACCGCTCAAAGAAGCGCCTCGTAAACTTAACCGTGTGTGGACGTACGTTATCTTGCGTCAATATGAATGACCTCAGATATTGTCGTCTGCCCGGAATATTGGGTCTTAAAAGTTGGTCGATGTAGCGCCTAGCCGTTAATTTTTTGCGAACAATCACTTAAGGTGTTCTCCAATTTCGCGCAACGCCGCCCCACACCTGGACTGTTCCACCGCCGTAAGCGACGACCGGACGGACAATAAAACGTTTCCCCATTGCCTCAATGTCCAATTCGGGTGCACGTTTGCTTACGCTAAACGAGCTCGGCAATGTCTCTCTGTCAACATGGGAACACGATTAGGGTGACGGGCATGTAACCCGGCTTCACGAACACGGTTGATGACAGTTCGGTCAAAATCACGAGATACAACCAATTGACTAACACCCATACGGGTTACAACGACACTTTGAATGTAGCCTCTTTCGATGAGAGTCACTAAGCGAGCAACTTCCACCTCCGATAATCCGACAATCGTTTATAACAAACAAACAGCCGGCGGAATTAAATTGTATTTTCGTGGGGTTTTTGTGGGTATATTGAACTGTAAAATCCACACTAAAAATTAGTGATTTCCTCAATATTTTTAATTCAGTAGGTACTTGATTTTCCGAAAAAAAATATGAAAAGCCCTTTTTTTGGTCTCTTCCTGAAATCCATGTAAAGAATGGAAACGAAATTTTTTTCGAAATAGCACTAGCTTTTCCTCGTAGAGAACTTATTCAAGTTTTCAAAACTCACCCTAAACTTTCCATAATCAAAGACAAAATGGTCCTTTTCCATTCAAAGACAGATATCTCGGCGAGATATGGACGTATCAAGGACTTTAAAAAACGAAATTGAATCTGATTGACTCAGTTATCTGGCCCATAAATTGGTTAAGTCGGGACAGAACAAATCAAGTCCATAGACAAAAAAGAAAAATCCAAAAAAATTGGAAAAAAAAATTATCGGCGGTTTTCGCAAAATTACTTAAAAACTGGAAGACTTTGCTTCCACTACAATGTTTCCTACGTGCTAAGGATATGGGAAAAACATTTCTACAAACTGCTAAATAGCGAAGACGATTCAAATTCCTTTGGGTAGGCAGAGCGAACCATTCAATATTGACGATGGTACCCAATAATTCCGCCCACCCGTCCAAAATGAAGTGAGGATAGCAATATCTAAGCTAAAACCGAACCGGGCAGCGGGAGATGACTTGGTAGGGAGCATACACAATCTTTTTTCTTAAATTTGAATGGAACCTCAACATCGTTTTACCGGTTCACAAAAAACGAGACCCTCGAAACTGCAACAACTATAGAGGCCTAAAACCTATGTCAATGATCTTATTGGAACCTATCAGTGCGGGTTTAGTCCACAATTGACCAAATTTTAAATTACCCCGTATAAACAAACATGTTCTCTCGCTATGCCCCAGTACTAAATACTTGCGTGTCATTTTAGACCCCAAACTCGGCTGGAAGCAGAATATTGAACACCGGATTCGATAGCAAATATCGCCTTCTACACATGTAGCAAGACATTCAGTTAAAAGTGGGAACATAAACCAAAAATGGTTCGCTGGATGTAAACGGTGGTCGTACATCCAATTCTCACTTACGGGTCCTTGGTGTGTTGGCCCGCCCTAAGTAAAGCTTATAATATGAGGAACCTAGGCAGAGACCAGAAAACGGCTGCAATTAGAACCACGAGAGCCCCACGATCGAATCCGACGGATGCGCTCAATGTGATTTTAGACATCCTTTTCCTGGACCTGCATATCAAAATAATCACGTCATGTAGCGCAGTCAGGCTGCAAGTAGCAGGCTACTAGCTCGCTAGAACCAACGGGCACTGCAATATCCTTTACTCAATAGCGACGAACGCAGTAGCACTATCTACTGACTGCACAGTACCCAAACTGAACTTCCAGAAAACTTTCACTACTGCCTTCCCGTCTAGATAAGAATGGGAGGCAGGCACTCTCATCGACGCATCCGCTATAACCATCTTTACTGACGGGTCCAAAATGGACTGTGGAGTAGGAGCGAGTGCCGTCTCCGACGATTTACATACTTTACTAACCGGGCTCCCGACCCATGAAGAGTCCCTGCCTGAGATACGGCAGCCTTCCATCCTCTGCGATCCCGAGCACGCTGCTTACAGTTGTCCAGACCAAGCGCTCTGGCATCAGCGATGGCTTGTTTTTTAAAACGGAGGTTTGGACTTCCTTGTCGTCTCGAACCTGGGGGCTGGAATTCGAAGATCCCCTTGGCTGGAGCGTTGTTGTCCATTCGCTCGATGCGGCTGAGCCAATGTAGTCGACGAGTCTTGGCTTTTCGGGCTACATCCACATCTTGGTACAACTCATGGAATTCGCGGTTGTATCTTCTCCTCCATTCGCCCTCCTCGCATACAGAACCAAATATCTGTCGAATGATTTTTCTTTCAAAGGATCCCAGTATGAACCTTCCTTTCTTGCTTATCGTCTAACACTCCGCGTCGTATAGCAGAACTCGCAGGATAAGGGTTCTGTAGATGCGGGTGCACTTTGTCCTTCGAGTTAGGAGTTTTGAACCCATTTCTTATGCCAAACCGAAGTAGCAGTGGTTTCCTAGGGTAATTCTGCGACGGATCTCCAATAAGATGATATTTGTGGAGTTGATGCTTACCCCGAGGTAGTTAAACTCCTTAACTACCTCGAACAATGAAATTTTTTCTTAGTGGTTGGACAGATGATTGTTTGCTTGCTGATAGCATATATTTAGTCTTGTCCTCATTCACTTCAAGGCCAACTAGTTTCGCCTGTTCTTCAATAGCCGTGAAAGCCTCTCTCACGGCACGCTGGGATCGACCGATCATATATATATCGTCCGCATACCCCAGCAGTTGGACTGATCTGCTGAAGATAGTGCCTTCCTTTTTGAAACCTACCCTGCGCACTATCTGCTCAAGAACAAGATTGATGAAATCACACGAAAGCGCATCTCCTTCCCGAAATCCGGTGCATGTTTGAAAGAATTCAGATGAGCTGCTGCCAAACTGCAAATTGCATCGCGTGTTATCTAGTGTCATGCGACACATCTGGATCAGTTTTGATGGGATCCCGAATTCGGCAATCCCTACATAAAGCTCCTGACAATGAATGCTCTCATATACGGCTTTAAAGTCGATGAAGAGATGGTGTGTCTCGACTTGAAACTCGTTGGTCTTTTCCAGGATTTGCCTTAGTGTGAAGATTTGGTTGATCTGCCGGGCCGGAAGCCACACTACATTAGTGTGTTGCTGAAAGTTTTGAGACCCTCATACAGTACGTTGTATACGATATTATTTGCGATATTAAGCAGGGATATTCTTCGATAGTTCTTGCAAGACTGACTAGGTTTCCATCGCTGTTGCGAAGAGCCTGCGTTCCGGACTTAAAGCCAGCAGCCTGTTGCTTGGCTTTCTTATAAAAATTCCGGATGTTGTTTCGGTCGCTGGACTCTTCGATCTCCTTGAGCTGGGAGACTGCGTGTTCTCTTTCCTTTCTACGCAGGATATTCTTCTCCTCCCTTCTCCTGGCTCGGTACTCATCCCTTGCTGCCTTTGTTTTCCTCTGCAGCGTTCTAATGTGTGCATCGTCTGTCACCTTTTTCCGGTATACGCATACATCATCATACTACGGGCTTTTCCTCTGGGGTGGCTGGTATCCTAGGGTGGTTTCGGCTACCTCCTTGATGATGTCGCGATATTGAGACTACTGGTTGTTGGCGTCTGTGGTAGGAGTATGCACAGTGGGGAGTTTCTCATTTAGGCGCTCTTTGTAGGCTCTGGCGACTCCAGATGTGCTAAGGCGTCCAAAGTCGAATTTCTTCTTTTGGGCAGTTCGCAGCTTCTTCTTGTTTGACAGTCGAGCTCTAAATCTAGCTGCAACAAGAAAATGGTCAGAGTAGACGTTTGCCCCTCGGTAAGTGTCCACGTTCAAGATGTTGGATGTGTGCCTCGCATCGATTAGCACATGTTCGATTTGGTTGGCGGTTCGACCGTCTGGAGAGCACCAGGTTGCTGTGTGAATCCTTAGTCGCGGAAACCTAGTGCTACTTATCACCGTATTACAAACTGCTCCATAGTCAATTAGTCGGTAGCCATTATCTATTGTCGTTTCGTGGAGGCTCTGCGTACCATCTAATCCGCCGAAGATGTTTTCCTTGCCGACTTTAGCATTGAAGTTCCCGACTACAATTTTGACATCGTACTCCGGACAGGCTCCGTCCAAGAGGTCATAGAATTCCTTCTTGATAGGGTCCTCAGCATTGTTGGTAGGGGCGTGTGCACATAGTGGGCTAATGTTTTTGGATGAAGCTCTGATGCGGATCACAGTCAGGCTTATTGGCTTGAAGTCCAATACTTTGGATCTAAGCCGATTTCCGATGACGAATACGTATCCTAACACATGCAATCTTTTGATACAACTGTGATAAATGCCGCAATTTTGTTTTTCGTAGTTCCTGATCCTATCCATCGTATCTCCTTGATCGCGGTAATGTCGGCCTTGTACCGCAAGAGGACAGACTCAAGTTTTTGCGTAGCAGCTGGAGTGTAGAGTGTCTGCACATTCCATTAACGTCATCCACATTAACCTTCCGGGTCTATTTTGCCTTTGAGGTACATTTATATCCGAGGCTGCCATAGTCTCTCCCATAACTATATGTTTTTGACGTGATCGGGAGGTTACCCCGACGGAACAACCCCCAACCTGGAGGGCTGGAGGCTTTTCCGTCCGGAAACAGGAGAAGTGCCCTAGTCAGCTGGCACTCCACCCCCCTCTCTCGGCAGCTGCGACCGACGACCTTCCAGAGGGGCTCCGACGAATTACACGTATCCTTATCCTTCCGGATCCCGAAATCGTCTATCGTGTTCCAGGCGAAGTTCCTTGCGAGTAGGGAGGTGGGCAGAATGCTTCTTAATAGCACGACAACAAATCAAAACGTATTCATTCTCGTCGACAGTCAGGCCGCAATCAAGGCCCTCATCTCAACCAGGACCACGTCTAAGCTCATTGAGGCATGCGTGGAAATGCTATCCAGAGCGGGTCGTCTGCTTAAGATCTCTCTAATCTGGGGTACAGGGCACAGGAACATAGAGGGGAACGAGAGATCAGAAGAGCTGGCGAGAATTGGTTCCTCCCTTCCGGAATCTTGCGCGGTGAGAGTTCTACCCCCGTTGAGTTTTGTGAAGGGAGTAATATCTATATAGGAAGACTTAGCCCAGATATAAAAAACCTTGAACCCAAAATCTCATTAAAAGGAAGAGAGGGGATGTCGCTAGACTAGTAGCCGTAAGTACAGGCCACTGGGCAGTAGGCATCCACGCTGCCAGGCTAGGCATACCCCATAATACCCCCTGCCGCAGCTGCAACTACGCCAACGGGAGAGAAACGGTCTTCCACCTTCCTTGCGGATGCCTGGCGTTGGCCAATGCCAGACGCAGGGCGTATGGAAAACCATTCTTCGACGACCTTTTAGATATCTCAGAAATGGGTCTAAATGATATCATGGCCTTTCTCAACTCCACCGGGTGGCTCATCATGAGTGGAGGCATTAAAACGGCGCTATAGCGCTACTTGCGTTTTTCATGGTAGCCATGAAATCAGCCACTACCTACCTACTTGCATATACCGACGATATTGATATTATTGGTAGAACACAGCGAGCTGTCACTAGTGCGATTAGCAAAAAATGGGTTTAACGGTAAACAAGGGCAAAACCGTATATGCTGTCAACAAGAAGAGACCCCCAACATCGACGAATCGGCGAGAATGTCAAAGTCGATAGCTATGACTTTGAGGTAGCAACACACTTGTGTACCTCGGATCTGCTATCACATATGAAAACGACATCTGATCAGAAATTAAACAAAGAATAATGCTTGCCAATCGCTGTTTGTTTCGGCTGGGAGGCAGTTATGTAGTCCAGCTATATAGTTCCGATGCATGGACTCTTTCTACAGCGGATGAAGATATTCTTGGTGGTTGCGAGAAAAAAATTCTTCGTAAGATATTTGGTCCCGTATGCATTGACGGTTTATGGAGGAGATGATTCAGCGATGAACTCTACGAGCTATACAGCGACATCGACCTGGTCAAAAAACTGCGCATTGAGAGATGGCTTAAGATGGGTGGGACATGTAGAGCGAATGAACACCAACACTCCAGCCCGCAGAATCTTCGACTCCAATCCAGAGGGACAACGCAGTAGAGAAACTCTTAGCATAAGGTGGCGCGTACAAGCGGAAGGGGACTTCAACCAAATTGGGGTGCGCAACTGGAGGCATTTACCCAAAGACCACTCTAATTGGAGAGGCTTATTGGTTAAAGCCCGGTTCCACCTCGTATTTAACAACCAAAAATACCGGAACCCATTTGCAAAAAGAGCTTTACCGATTTCAAGAATGCTGCGTAATCAGTTTTAGGAAAAGCTCTCGAATTAGCGAATTCCACGACGAACACATCTGCCGCTTTTAATTTTTAAAGTTTATTTTTTTTTAATAATATTTTTCTTTTATATACTGGCTATCACACAGTACTTAACCAACTTCGAAACCTTTTAAAATACTTATAGACAGTTTATAGAGAATAAAATATATAAAAGATATTAGGAATATTTTTCTAAAAATCACGACGGTAATGTTTCCTTATTTTTCTAAGTAAATTCGCTACATTTCAAATTTTGCGAAATTTGACACCTCAAATCCAAAATATCTAAACAAAAATATATCTACCTGATAGAAATGAATAAGGTTGAGGTAACAATCTTACACACTTTTGGATCACACCGATAACAGGTGAAACTCGTGCGTATATACATATTGCTACTCACGTGGTTGAATAAGGCTTAAATTATTTACATAAAATTTTATTATTTCATCATTCAAAGATATATAATCAAAGTCGATGGAAGTCAGGAAAATACGTAGATGCAATCAGAACACACCAACGTTATAATTTGTGACTCTGCATATCCGTTTTAAATTATGCTGCATAATAAAACTAAATGGTTTACTTCCCTTTATAGAGCGAAACGACGATATAATAGGGAAGTGCGAGTATATTTTGAATTTTCTGAATGTAAATTCCAAAGCGATTTCTTATCACAAAAGAAATGATATTTTAATTCCGCCACATCTCGGTTTCCATTCTGATTAGCAGAGTGTACAACGAAACATCCTTCTTTATAGTCGTGCGTAGAAAATTTAATGGGTGACTCCTACTGTTAATTGCATTTATTGGAAGCACAGAGAATATTCCAGTATAGAATCTAAGAATCTGCTTGAAATGACTCTTGTCACGTCTGACATCATAGCATCTCCGTTTTGTTTTTTGAGCCCATACTGAAAAAGAATGCGTATAAAGTAGTAGAAATACATTTATACACACACAATTATTACTGATTATTTTGATATAAAAAATATTTTGTTGGTAAAAATTTATTTTACATTTGTTTATTTGTAAAATGCGAAGTAAACAGTTTATAGCTCGGCGTGGACATTCATTTACACTTATTAAGATAAACTTTACCATAAACTTAATAAAACAAATTTTAATATATATTTGAATATTTTGTGTGACTTCTCTAATTCTGTATGAATGACAGCAGTAAGTCGATTTGGCATGGATTACATAAGTTTATGTAAGGCATCAATGCCGATTTCAAGACAAGCACGACAAATTGCATTTATCAGCTCGAACACACTGTGGCACTGCCTCTCGTAGGAATAACCATCACCAGCAAAAATACCCCTTATTAATTTTTTTTGGAAGAAAACCATATTAACCAATACGTCTTCCAATAATTTTGTATACGTGCCAGATTTCATTTTTGTGGTAAGTAGGCAATTAGACGCAGCCACGTAGTACGTAAAGGCCAATATATTTAAAAAAAATGTTAAGTTCTCTTATTAAGTTTATTGTAAAGATGATCTTAATGCGTATAAGCGAATGTTTAATTTAATTAATATAATAAGATAATAATAATATTAACTTACGAATAAAGAAACATTGTGAAAAAAATTCAAACCAACAAAATATCTTTCTTATCAAAATAATTACAAAAATTAGTGTGCGCACAAACGAATATCTACCACTTGAATTTTTAATTTTCTTGTATACTAATTTAAGATATACTAATTTAAGAGAAAGTTATTGCAATTCTTCGAACTCAAGCTGAGTATGAGGGATGATATTACGACTATAGAGAAGTGCAAAAAAAATGGTTCTGCCAATGCCATCCGTTGGTCTGTTCGGTTCGATGGATTTGCTTCAAAGTTCGTGTATAAGGTTTCTGGAGTTACATCTCGTTTGAATAACCGTACCTGGCATACAATTATTTCGGTGAGAATTTTTCTACAAAATGGGTTTTAGGGATTTTGGTCTTTATTTTGTACGAAGGATACTTGAGATGGGGCCAAAAATCCTGCATAATGGGTTTTTTCCAAAAAAATTTGGTAGTTTATTAAATCGTCAATATCTCAATAACTAATAAAGGGAATTCTGAAAAATTATAATGTTAATTTGAACAAATCTGCGTAGTTAAATTTTGGAAATCATTTTTTTAAAACTTGTTATGCACTTTAACAAGAGGAATTTGTCACACAAAAAGTGCTCATTACTTAGAGCAAGTATTAGTACACAGGTTATATAAAACGTAGAAAAATTAATATAACAATACTTTTATAATAAAGGGTGATTTTTTAAGAGGTTTAGAACTTTTTTAAAAAAAAAAAACACAAAAAATTCGAAAAAATTAATGAAATATTTATTTGAATCGATAGTTTGAACCTTGCAATTTAATGTTTAAAGATAATTTCATGCAAATGTTGACCGCGGCTGCGTCTCAGGTAGCCCATCCGCTGAGTCCAATTTTGGCATACTCTTTCACACATATCGGCCGGTATCTCACGAATGAATGCATGGATGTTGGCTTCCAGTGCGTCAATCGAAGCGGGCTTGTCCCTATACACATTAGCCTTGGCATACCCCCACAAAAAATAATCTAATGATGTCAAATCGCACGATCTAGGCGGCCAATTGACCGGCCCGAAACGTGAAATTAACTGTTCACCAAACTCGCCTCGCAATTGCGCCATTGTTTCGCGTGCTGTGTGGCATGTCTTGTTGAAACCACATATCATGCAAGTCAAGAACTTCCATTTCGGGCAAAAAAAAGTTTGTTATCATCGCTCGGTAGTGTTCACCATTGACAGTAACGCTGCGATTCGCATCATCTTTGAAGAAATATGGCCCAATAATGCCGCCGGCCCATAAACCGCACCAAACAGTGGCTTTTTCGGGATGCATTGGTAGCTGTTGCAATGCTTCTGGCTGATCTTCACTCCAAATGCGGCAATTTTGCTAATTTACGTACCCATTCAACCAAAAATGAGCCTCATCGCTGAACACAATTTTTCGATAAAAAAGCGGATCCTCGGCCAGCTTTCCAAGAGCTCATTCACCAAAAATTCGGCGTTGTGGTAGGTCGCCTGGCTTTAGTTCTTGCACCAGCTGTATCTTAAAAGGCTTTACGCCCAAATCCTTCCGCAAAATTTTCCACGTAGTGCTGTAACAAAGGCCTAACTGCTGGGAACGGCGCCGAATCGACATTTCGCGGTCTTCTGTCACACTAGCTGATACGGCCGCAATATTTTCTTCAATACGCACAGTACGTAAACGTGTTGGTGGTTTAATGTCCAACAAAGTAAATTTGGTGCGAAATTTGGTCACAATCTTCCGAATAGACTGCTCAGAAGGTCGAGAATGCCGATCATAAAATGGAAGCAGCGCGCGATGAACATTTTGAACCGAGCACGATTCAATAATTTGCAAGCGTTGTTCATTTGTAAGACGATCCATGGTTAAATTGCAAACCAAACTGAAGCTGTTTGACAGTGACACAAGGTACTAAACACACGTCAGCTGTCAAAACCAGTGTTGCCAAAACCAAACCAGCTAAAAAATCACCCTTTACTAACACAAAGAAAACCAAAAGTATATGAAAACAAAACGTTAACATTTCTCAAGATTAATCTAACTAAAATGCAAAGTGTTGACTCTGTTAACCCTCTAACTGCATTAACTGCATTTTTATGATATCTGAGATACGGCTGTGCGAAAAATCGTTTAAGTTACAATCGCCCAAAACAAAAAAAATAATAATCGCCACAGATAGGTCGAATGAATAATCGCCCAAGCATCCGAATATGAACAATCGCCCAAGCCCTTTGTTGGAGATTTTTACTTACTTTCTGCAAGCGGCTGGCAAATTCGGAGGGGGTTTGGCAACCAGCAGTTATTTTGTAATTAGTTTTATATACATATGTTAGTCCATAATGCATAATTAATGGAATATGGGGAGCTGCCCCTGCAACCCACCCACTTGGTTTCCTGTTAGTTTAGGAGTAGGTACGAGATTGGGTATATTTAAACAATTTTTAGGTATAAACAAAGTTTGCATACACCATAAGTCGCGCCTATTCTAAATGTTACATTGAAACCAAACGGGGTTTCATGCCCCGTACACATATGCCATTGTGTATTCATTTATGTAATTCAAAGGTGAAAATGGTCCGAATTAATAGTTTAATAAATATGAACAATCGCCCAAAACTCAATTTGAGTGATTTTTCATTATGAACAATTGCCCAAAATTGCAATAGCCCAAAGTAAAAATGGACAATCGCCCAACGTAGTTTTGGGCAATTAATTATTTTCTGGTTTTGCCTAATATGAAAATAAGGAAGCTATGTCAAAAGGTTGAAGAATATTTAATATGTTTTATTTGATAGAGAGGAATAGTATAGGAAGACATCAAATCATATTTTGCATTTTGTTTAAAATACGCAAAAAGCTTTTCTGTAGCTTTTTTCCTTTCCCTGTAAAATGTCCGTTTATGGACTTAGCAGACTTATAAGTAGAGACGGAGTAGAAGATCCACACACCGTAAGTTGAGGTTACCTTCACGGAAGTTGAAGATAATGGAGGACAGCAGATTAGGGGCATCTATACGACCGGCTAAAAGCTACTGTATAAACACCATATCACAACTGTAAAAAAGATAATTAAAACACGATTATTCTTCAACTGACAACTCTGTTTTAGAATCTGTAAGTACACAATAAAATATACATCCGTGAGCCAACATTGCCTAAAAGAACGTATACAAATAGTATAAGACAGAACAAGCAAGCGCCATATAAAAAGAAACTCTAATCCAATGCAACAGCGGAACCACGAAAGCTCACCAAACACATTTTCGCATTCCTGCTCAGGGGAACCGGGAAAAGCAAATCGAACACACAGCCGTGCATTAGGATCTCTACGAGCGATCAGGTGAAACCGACGGAAAACCTGTTTCCCACACACACACACACAAACTCTTGCGCAAGGAGTAGCAGCAAACATCGCGCACCGTTAACCTTTCCTGTTTTCTGGGGATCTAGTCGATAAGCCCCTCGACTCATAGAGAAGCAGGAATAGGGATACGTGGCCGCCACACACAGCCTGACTGTCGCATCGCCTTTGACTGAACTATTTTTTTGTGTCAATGGAATATAACACATAACGAATCCAATACGGGCAAACAACGTTCATATTATAAACCTTCCGGAGTCTAGCCACTTCTGTGGGGGATTCGATGCCGGAGCAGTAGTTTGACCTGGATGTTCGTTTTGTTGCTCTAGTTTTCTTTTTGAACTCGTTGAAGCTGTTGCGATATTCACCCCAGTCTTCATCGGTGGGACTTTGTAGAACTTTTTGCCTCAACTTCTGGCTATAGGAGAATTGGACACGATTAATATGGGCATTGCAGTCATTTCTGGCTCGTTTAAACTTTTTTCGGCTTTCATCAGTGGGGTTGGCCTTAAATGACCGAAAACTAACCTCTTTAGCCCTGATAGCTTCTTTACAGCTCAAGTCACACCACGCGTTTTCCTTAGGTTTGATACTCTTTATCCTGTTTGGGATAAAGCGTTTCTTACCCAGGTGTATTATATTTGTAATCATATCAGGTATTTATCAGGGTAGGAGGTAAGAAACAAGTCCAGAGTGTTGGCGTTTTGACCGCTAATGTCTGGTATCCGTGTCGGCTCATTTACAAGCTGGGTCAAATTATAAACCTCAGCAAAGATCTCGACATACCTTCCTTCGGGTTTTGTCTATCCAAAATGTTGAGGCCAACTTGAATTGTGTATATTGAAATCGCCCGCAATGACGGTTTCAGTACGAGGTTAATGGGTTACAATTCTGGTGATGAAATCAAACAGTGCATCAAACTCGTTATAAGTAGTATGCCTATCCTGGTTAGGGCTTCTGTAAATAAAACAGTAGTGAGTTAATTGCCTAAGGACATCGAATTTTAGCCAATTAAAATTAAATTCCGGATTGGAACATTGGCCATATTGAGGTAGAAGTTGGTAGGCTACATCACTATGTATATAAACGACAATACCACGATGGGAAAAGAACAATGGCACCAAGTTATATCCAGGCAGAATAAACTCCGTTAAATCGGAATCAATGCTGACCTGTGTTTCACTTAGTGCCAAAACAGCTGGTTTATTGTGAAACGCATGGGCGTACAATGAAAAAAAAATGGATCTCATCCCACGAATATTGCTCACGTCCACTCTAAAATTCCCATACATAACAAAAAACAAACACAAAAAACTCAAATCCGGCGCTGACTAAGCTAGGCCGTACCGTGTAGATCCTGACGTCAGCTTTCCAAAACAAATCACTGCAGGTGTTATGCCCGTATAATGAATTGCTTTGGTCTACAAACAAAATCTACACAGTGCTACCCGCTATTCGCCAAATGATACCCTACCCAACAATAGCAAGTGCACGCGAAAACATACGACACTTGCTATAGCCAAGCAAGGCATCAGCAAATGAATGGGAGTGGGACGAGAGGTACTGCCCTAACACAATTCACTTTTTTTTTGTATTATACACAGCACCAGCACAGCACACTATTTATAGTTCTTTTTTGCTATCAGCGCGCGAGTTACATAGATGCAAACGCCAGCATCATTGCCAGCACCGGACATATATGACACCTTTATCCGGTCAATAACTTCAAGTTGACCACCTATTACTTCATTTCGTAGAATTAATTATTGCAATACTGTTTAATCCGATTAGAAATGTAATAATGAAAAGTAATAAATAGAGGCGAACTATACAAAATGTGTGTAGTATCCCGGAATATTGTGCTTAAGATAGTATCTCTAGTATTGAATAAACTCTTCTTCAGTAAATAAGTGATTGTGTTTTTTTTTTGATAGCCCAATGTAAATATTATTTCAGTGGCGCAGTCGGTAGGATTCTTATAAAATAAGAGTCCAGTGAAACGATTTTACGTCGTGTGAAATTAATGAAAAATAAGTGTTCCAAAACAATTCGTTTAAGTCATCTTAATTAAAAAACACGATACCCAGTGAAAACTCGTTATAAAATTTTTAGTAAATGCCAACATACAATAAAATCGCCAAAGATATTCATGAATTCGCGAATGATTTAAATAAAATAATCTCAATGATGAGAAAGAGAAGGTTTGAGGATTCCTGCTGATTCCTGAAATTTTTCAGGACAGTATAGACAGAATAACAATCAGGAAAAACAACTAAACTATTCAGGACAATATAGGCAGAATAACAATCAGGGTCAACAAAGGAAATTTTCAGGACAATATAGGCAAAACGATAGACCAAGTCCACCAGCAGAAAACATGGAAGTTGATAATATCCAAGGAAACAACATTAGTAGACAAATAAATAACTCTCAGGGTCAGAACCAAAATTCAGGACACTTTAGAACATCTCCGGTCCAAAATAGCCATCAACAGGAGACGAACTTTTATGGGTCTACGACGAATATTAAGGGGTGTTACAAACTATGTGTCAAAATTAATATACCCTTAGGATACGGTATAATAAGGCAGATGTATTCCAACGAAAATTCAGTTACATTCGTTAAGTGTTCATTCAGAGGACAAGATTATATCGAAACAGAGGTAGAAGTTGTTAAACAAATATCTTGTACATGGTACAAGAAAACCAGCATTCTGGAATACAGGAAACATATAATCACATAAAATATATCATTCAAATTTAATGGAATTTATTCACATTGTCAACAATCAGTGCCAAGCTGTCAAATATGACCGCAACCCCATAAAAGCCAAATTTAAGAAAACTGAAACACCTACAGATATTAATCAGATAAACCATATTGATACTTATGTAATCCGAAAAATAAGTTATAATAGATAAATTCTCTATTATATATAGTGAGAACCACTAGAACCACACTACTATAATTGACCAATTGGAAGAACATTTTACAAAATTAGGAAAACCACATAACGAATTCAAAGCTATTCAGATATAGGAATCTTAGATGAAGAGGGAATCTCTCTGCATCTAACAAAATTAAATAGTCACACTGGCAATGCAGACATTGAGCGTCTACAAAATATGTGTAGTATGCCGGAATATTGTGCATAAAATAGTATTTCTAGTACTGAATAAACTATTCTTCAGTAAATAAGTGATTGTGTTTTTTTGATAACCCAATGTAAAGGTTATTTCAGTCGTGGGCGGAGGCCAGGTCAACACCATCTGCCCTCTTTATCCCCAACTTCGTTGGTGTTATTATGGAGGAAATTGCCCTTTCCCAAGAGCCCTTTGCAATCTTTAACTCTAGGCTTCATGAAACTTGCCACCAAATGTTAGTCAACCTGGGTTTCATTCCCGTTTCTCTGAACGTGAATTGCCTTAATGCTGGGTTAAGCGAGTTTGGTTGTTCAACTAGTACATGCTTCTGATATAAGTTCTTGAGTGATCTTACTTTTATGCCACCGGTGATCCAGTTATGTCAACCCACGGGTTTACATGCACACTTGTGGAGCAGTTTAAAGGTGTTAAATACATTGCTAGGCTCACCTGGATTTTCAAATTGCCCAGAAGTTATTCCTCCCCCTTAGTCGCCTTTTACAAACAGCACTGGCGGATGCTGCAGGGATATTCTTACTTCCCGTCCCTGCACGGCGCGTTCCAAGGAACTATTAAAAGCCCGTAAAAATACATAGTAAGAGCGAGGGCTATGAGGGCTTCAAGAAAATTTTTTCGATGTTCCAAGGGCATCTGGGTAAAAATTCATAGCAACAGCAAATAGTTCGGTTATTCCAAAAAATAGTAAGTTGATTCTAATGCCATTTTCCAAAAAAGTTCTATTTAATCGCTCCAAGGACCTTTTTCAAAGTTTCAAGTAAAAAACCAGGTGATTAAAGACATCTTCCCATTATTTTCACTAAATTTGACATTGCCATTTTATTATCAATTTATTTTTCCAGAAGTACTTGCAATCCCACAAGGAACACTCACAAAAATGTCAACTGCAACTTTAGCAATGGATCTTCTAAACTCCACCCGTCAATCTTTATGCCATTTTAAAAAGAGTAAAAAAATAATAATTTAATTTCAACTTAATAACCACGATAATGATTAAATCCTCTAAATAACCTTATTTTGCCATTTAATTATGTGGAATGGCATGTTGTTCTTGTGTTTGCTGCCACATTGTAGCTTTTGCCACGTGTAATGGCGTCTACTAAGTGCTATATTCACACGATAAAAAGGGGGAGCGCCTGTTACACACTGCAATTATAGCGTTTGTGGCCATATTCTCTATGGCTATCATATGCTATAAAATAGACAAGATTTCTCTGACAAAACAAAAATGCGTTACAATAAGCATGTGTATGAGAAATATTCTTTGACACCACACTTGCTAAAAAATGTTGAGTGTGCAACCTGAAAATATATACAACAAACACCAGAATTTAATAACAAATGTAGTTATGTGGTTAACGCGGGAGCGGGCATAAGGGAAGTGAAGGATTAGGAAAAAGGAGACACCGATTCACGTTGGTTTTAAATGTACAGATTCGTATTGTACCGTTAAGACCCGAATCCTTGTAAATATTTCACTGTCCGTTCGAATATTGGCTTAAGAGTAAACTGATGCGCATTCCTAGCATGGCGAGTATTGCGGTTGAATGAGTAGGAGTTTTGGAGGAAAAAACGCCTTATAAACTCTAGCCAGATCAGATGGGCTGGATTATTTCTTGCATCGCTTGCGGAGCTTAGACATTTCGCAGAGCTCTTGGCGACGTGGAATATGTGGTCATTACAACAAAGTTTTTCGTTAACACACATACCGAGGAAGTACAGCCTTTCGGTTTCGGTCATGCAGGTGCCATCCATGGAGTATTGGGATTTCGCGATAATGACAGAAGACAGCGTTGTGTTTTGGAAACATTCAATTTTACTGTATTGATTTTACCCCACTTAAGAATGATGTTGAGGTCAGAATTTAATGAGGTTAACATACGCTGCCACGAAGCTAAGGGTACTGTCATCAGGGAAGGAATGGATTGGATTAGAAGTGACAGACAGGAGATCATTGATAAAAATGATAAATTGAGTCGGAGACAAAACGGAGCCTTGCTGGACGCCAGCAAATATTTGTTGATTTGCAGACTTTATAACGTCCGAACCAGCTGGTCCTGAACGGTACGAAATGTAATTTCTATCCAAATGCATGCGTTTTCTACAAAAGAGCTTGACGCCAAACTCTCTCAAATGCCTTTGAAATATCAAGGGCAACAACCATACTTTCAACACCACGGTATGTCATCAAATCACCAGTTTATCTGTTGCTGCAAAAACCGTACTGCCGGTCATTATGAAGTTCTTGGGTTTCAAGATATTGCATAAGCTGACGGTTTATCAGCATTTCCATGAACTTGGAAATTGGTCAGTAGGAGGAGAGTGAGGAAGATTCGCCTATTGTTGGGACAGGCTGGAAAAATGCTGTTTTCCAACTTCTCGGAAAGTCACCTGAAGAATAGGACAGCTAGAAAAGCTTACGCAGTGGTTTTTCCATCGTGGAAGAACACCTTTTCATATCGATTGGGGAAATACCATCTGCACCAGCGGAATTATGTATGTTAAGATCTCGAAGAACTCTTGCCGCTGTACTACTGCGAAAACGAATTGGGCCCATGGTATATTCTACGCGCTGAAGTACAGGGGTAGATAAAGCTCATACTATGTTGACAGTATTTACTTACTTAACGGGCTCCCCACCCGTGAAGAGTCCCTGCTTGAGATACGGCTGCCTTCCACCCTCTGCGATCCCGAGCACGCTGCTTCCAGTTGTCCAGACCAAGCGCTCTGGCATCCGCGATGGCTTGGTCTTTAAAACAGAGGTTCGGTCTTCCTTGTCGTCTCGAACCTGGGGACTGGGATTCGAAGATCCTCTTGGCTGGAGCATTGTTGTCCATTCGCTCGATGTGGCCCAGCCAATGTAGTCGGCGAGTTTTAGCTTTTCGGACTACATCCGCATTTTGGTACAGCTCATAGAGTTCGCGGCTGTATCTTCTCCTCCATTCGCCCTCCTCGCACACAGGACCAAATATCCGTCGAAGGATTTTAAGGATCCCAGTATTAACTCTCCTTTCCTGCTTATCGTCCAGCACTCGGCGCCGTATAGCAGAACTGGCAGGATAAGCTTTCTGTTAAACATGCATTTTGTCCTTCGAGTTAGGAGTTTTGATCCCATTTGTTTTGCCAAACCTAAGTAGCAGCGGTTTCCTAGGATAATTCTTCGACGGATCTCCACTAAGATGTCATTTGTGGATCTACCCCGAGGTAGATGAGCTCCTTTTTCTACCTCGATGTTGCTGCTATCAACAGCGACATTTTGTCCTAGTCGGTGGACAGATGATAGTTTGTTTGTTGATAGCATATATTTAGTCTTGTCCTCATTCACTACAAGGCCAACTAGTTTTGCCTGTTCTTCAATAGCCGTGAAAGCCTCTATCACGGCACGCTGGGATCGACCGATGATATCTAGAACGTCCGCATACCTTAGCATTTGGACTGATCTGTTGAAGATAGTGCTTCCCATGTTGACACCTGCCCTGCGCACTATCTGCTCAAGAACAAGATTGAAAAAATCACACGACAGCGGATTGCCGAAATCCGGTGCATGCTTGAAAGAGCTCGGATGAGCTGCTGCCAAACTGCACATTACATCGCGTGTTATCTAGTGTCATGCGACACATCTGGATCAGTTTTGACGGGATCCCGAATTCGGCCATAGCCACAAAAACTGCTGACGAAGAATGCTGTCATATCCGGCATTAAAGTCGATGAAGAGATGGTGTGTCTCGACTTGAAACTCGTTGCTCTTTTCCAGGATTTGCCTTAGTGTGAAGATTTGGTCTACAGTTGATCTGCCGGGCCGGAAGCCACACTGGTGCGTGCCGATTAGTGTGTTGCAGAAAGGTTTGAGACGTTCACACAATACGTTGGATAGGATCTTATATCCGACATTAAGCAGGGATATGCCTCGATAGTTCTTACAAGACATAGGATCGCCTTTCTTGTAGATGGGACATATGGAGCTGATGGTGCAGTCATCGGGCATGCTTTCCTTTACCCACAGAGACTGGTTCTTCATTGACTGGACGCGGGTTCTCTTCTTGCCCCATCACTCTCTCTACATTTTGTCCGTTAAGCAGCTGCTGGAAATGCTGCTCAAATACATCTACTATTCCTTGCGCGTCGGTGACTAGGCTTCCATCGCTGTTACGAAGAGCCTCTGTTCCGGTCTTAAAGCCAGCAGCCAGTTGCTTGGTTTTCTTATAGAACTTCTGGATGTTGTTTCGGTCGCGGGACTCTTCGATCTCCTTGAGCTGGGAGACTGCGTGCAGTCTTTTTTCTATGCAGGATCTTCTTCTCCTCCCGTCTCCTGGCTCGGTACTCATCCCTTGCTGCCCTTGTTTTCCTCTGCAGCGTTCTAATGTGTGCATCTTCTGTCACCGTTTTCCGGTATACGCATACATCATCATACCACGGGCTTTTTCTCTGGGGTGGCTGGTAGCCTAGGGTGGTTTCGGCTACCTCCTGTCGCGATACTGAGACCACTGGTTGTTGGCGTCTGTGGTAGGTGAATGCACGGCGGGGAGTTTCTCACTCAGGCGCTCTTTGTAAGCTCTGGCGACTGCAGATGTGCTGAGGCGTCCAACGTCGAATTTCTTTTTTTGCGCAGTTCGCAGCTTCTTCTCGTTGAACAGTCGAGCTCTGAATCTAGCTACAACGAGAAAATGGTCAGAGTCGACGTTTGCCCCTCGGTAAGTGTGCACGTCCAAGACGTTGGATGCGTGCCTCGCATCGATTAGCACATGGTCGATTTGGTTGGCGGTTCGACCGTCTGGAGAGCGCCAGGTTGCTGTGTGGATCCTTAGTCGTGGAAACCTTGTGCTACTTATCACCGTATTACAAGCTGCTGCAAAGTTATTAGTCGAAAGCCGTTATGTGTTGTCGTTTCGTGGACGCTGTGCTTACCAACTAATCCGCCGAAGATGTTTTCCTTGCCGACTTTAGCATTGAAGTGCCCGAGTACAATGTTGACATCGTACTCCGGACAGGCTCCGTAGGCTCCGTCCAGAGGTCATAGAATTCCTCCGTGAGAGGGTCCTCAGCCTCGTCGGTAGGGGCGTGGGCACATATTACGCTAATGTTTTGGAATGTAGCTCAGATGCGGATCACAGCCAGGCGATTACTTATCGGCTTGAAGTCCATTACTTTGGATCCAAGCCGATTTCCCACGACGAATCCGCATCCTAACATGTGCAATCTTTTGTTACAACTGTAATATATTTCGCAATTTTGTCTTTTCATAGTACCTGATCCTATCCATCGTATCTCCTGGATCGCGGTAATGTCGGCCTTGTACCGCGAGAGGACGGACTCAAGTTTTTGAGTAGCACCTGGAGTGTAGAGTGTCCTCACATTCCAGGTACACACTCGCATGTCCGTTAACATTCCGGGTCTATTTTGCCTTTGAGGTTCGTTTATATCCGAGGCTGCCATAGTCGCCCCCATAACCAAATATTTTTGACGTGGTCGGGAAGTTACCCCGACGGCACAACCCCCAACCTGGAGGGCCAGGCCCTGTTCTTGACCTTAGGACAGTAGGCCGGTAATTCCGGCACCAGTAACCCACTTCGGGGATGTAGGTGCTGCCGTTGACCCATCTAGGGCTCATCCGCCATCAACTATTTTCCAATACCCTGGCTTAGTGTTGGATATCCCTATAGACCTGGACTTCAAATAAGTCGAAGCAGCTCATATAGGGAGATCACTTGTTCCACCTAACTGGAACTGTGGACGCCCCCTCTCTCGTCAGCTGCCGCCAACGACCCTCCACAGGGGTTGGCTACTCCATCTCCATTCGACGTACTATGCACCCAGCAGTTACCACGGGGAGGTTAGAAGTAGGAGTTGATGGTTATGCTAAAGTGAGAACGCTTGTGTTCTCATATAATCGCAATCAACATCCTTTTGACCACCTATGTTGACAGTATAGCTATTACCATCCCGCTTGTTGGCTGCCTCAAGCGACAACAGTTGACATCTCGACTCATGCCATCAGTTACTGTCATATCTCATATGCATTGCACATCTCTTCGTCATTATTTTCATCACTGCACCAAGGCTTCAGAAAATCGGCAGAAGACATAGTTGCATTAGGGCCTTCATGATTGCCCACTTTAATCACGTCGTATCATTCGTTCAAAAAAATATCCGGATATAACTTAATTCCTGGGGCAAACTGAGTTCTTTTGATTCGTAGATTTGGGAGTCGCTTAAAGCAGTTGTCAAGATTTTCAATGAATAGCTTCAACAAAACCTCGATAATTGTTCTTTTCATTAAAAACAACAGGAGAGTTGTAAAAATAAATATAAATTCATCTACTACATAATAATCACACCAAACCCATAAATGTTAAAGAATAGCTAAGTTATTTTATACAACAATCGCTTTTGCCTTACAAGTCAGCCACAAAAAGTACTGGATCTAAAAAAGAACGCCAAGTTTGTATTGTAATTATTAAAAATTTCACAAATAGTATTATGGTGACCAAATTGGTGACCCAATTTTCAGGATTTTAGAAACTTCCCAAATATAGAAATGTACCTAAGTACTATTTGTTAAGCGAAGTGGGAGGCTCCCACGCTCCCTGAGTGGACAATTACAAAGCAGACTGATGGCAAATGTAGGTGGTCCAGCGGCCAGTAAATGAAAGTTATTGATGGCGACAACGCATTCCATCCTTCTCTACGGCAGCGAAATTTGGGCAGATGCACTTAATCAAGAGAAGTACCGGAAACACAGAAGCGGCAGTCCAAAGATGCGGAGCTCTACGGGTGGTAAGTTCCTACCGAACGGTGTCAGAAGCAGCCGCACTTGTAGTCACAGGAGTGACTCCCATCGATCTCCTAGCGGCAGAGAGGAAGTACGTCTACGGCAACAAGGCGGATATCGGAGTGGAAACGGCAACCGTGTAGGCCAAGCAACTTACCAAACAGAAGTGGCAAGAGCGTTGGAACTCGGACAGTAGAGGAAGATGGACAGCAAAGCTGATCAGGAACGTGGCTGAATGGAAGGACCGAAAACATGGGGTTTTGAACTACTACATCACACAGTTCCTCACCGGACACGGATATTTCAATGCCTTCCTTCATAAGATCGGTAAAAAGAATACCCCAGCCTGCCAGTATGGAGACTCCGAAGAAGACGACGTTCAACATACCTTCTTCGCTTGCAGCAGATGGGAAAATGAAGGAGCTGAACTGGAGAGAAATATCGGTATCATCACTCCAGACAACATAGTCGAAAAGATGCTGGCCAGGGAACAGAACTGGAACGACATCTGCGTCTACACCCAGCGAATTCTCAGAAGAAAGAAAAGAGAAGAAGAGCAATTCCGCGACGAGACAGAGTAAGCCCGAAAGGGCGAATGATTACAACCCCCCTGAAGTAATGCGAACAGCAGTCCCGGGGGGGCGGGTCAGAAACCGAGGGGTGGGAGGAGTTTTAGTTTATGTATACCTTGAAAAAGGGGAGTCGGACACACGGGGAAGGTCAACGCCAACCTTATAGTGCATCAAGCATTCTCCTCCACCCAACAGGAAAAAAAAAAAAAAAATTATTATTATTATTATTATTATGATTATGATTATGATTATTATCATTATTATTATTATTATTATTATTATTATTATTACTATTATTATTATTATTATTATTATTATTATTATTATTATTATTATTATTATTATTATTATTATTATTATTATTATTATTATTATTATTATTATTATTATTATTCCCTCGGGGGTTTTGTTGTTTCCCCTAGAGGGCGCGTCCTCAGGTGGCGGATAGAGGGATGCTCGGTTTTAATACTTAGTATTAATGCAGGGTAGGTGGGAAATTAAATACCCCCCGTGGACCAAAAAAACAACTATGTGAAGGAACACAGAAAATAAACCAAATATGGATAGAGAACACGAAGGAAGAAAACTTACGGTGCAGGGAGTCGGATCCCCAGTACCGGCGTCTGTCAGGGGTGAGCACGCGGGCCCCGGGACGTCGATATCCTATGACCGCAATCATTTCCAAACCCAAACCGATTCCCCAGGAGTTGCAAGCTTCGCTCTTGAGGAACGAAATGCTACAAGCAAACAGAGCAGTGTACCTTTTCAGAGGTCCGCAAGGATTCAACGTACACCACCGCGGAATACAACCCCACAGAACACAAAAACATCCACAGGAATCTTTCCTGCCACTCACGCAGGAAACGAGGGGAACAACAAAGACGTCTTTATACGGGAAATACTCGCGTGTGAAAGCGTCGTTAAAAGCATGAAGACGGCCTGTTTAAAACAGAAGAATATCAGCATGGATATTAAAAATGGTATCGCGATACTCGAAGAGGGGCTCGATAGGCTAAAGTGGAAAATCAGCACCTCAAAAACAGGAGAGCAAAGCATGCAAAAGCCAAAAAGCAGCATCGCAAAAGCAACACAAACTGACCCAGTCCGAAAAAGTTCAGCTGAAAGACTAGTCTCCCACAAAAGACCGCCATCAAGCCCTCTAAAGAAACTAGTGGAGAAGAAAACAAAAACTAATGAAACTGACCTCACTTGCTGTGAGCAAGAGAGCTACGCTGAAGCTCTCAAGAAGAAAAACCCTATGGAACTCGCCCAGAGGGTCAGGCCTAGGGACAAACCCAAAGAAAGGGCGAGGGAAAACAAAAAGAAGGAAAAGAAGATGAAAGAGAAGAACCAACGGAGACCTCGACCTGAGGCTATTCTCATTAAGCCAAAGGGATCAGAGAAATTCACCGATATCCTGAAGGAAAACTGAAGTCCAAGAAGCAGTCAAGAAAAAAGCTGCTGTCTTCATCTCTTATATACAGGTGTCAGTCACAGCGAAAACAGAAATTCCCTCAAGACGGCAATAGTGCATATGAACGCCCGAGCAGCCTACGAATTGTTGAAGAGCCCAACAATTAGAATCGGATGGGTCCAGTGTCGAATTCGTCGCAGAACAGAGGTCACGCGGTGCTATAAATGCTTTGAATATGGCCACTACCAAGCAACATGCAGCGGCGTTGATAGAAAGGGGCTAGGACTGTGTTTCAACTGCGGAGAAAAGGGCCACAAGAAGATCGATTGCCAAAATCCACCAAAATGCTATCTTTGCGCGAATCTCCAAGTCCAACCAACCGCTCTGGACCATGTCCCGGGTTCAGGAAAGTGCCTTGTCTTCCGAGAGGCTCTCGAAAATGAAAAGAAAAGGGCCTCACAATGACCAGAATCCTGCAGGGAAATATGCACAGGAGTCAAACGGCGGACAACCTGCTTATTAAACTACTAGATGAAATGAAAGTAGATGTCGCCATCATCAGGTCTGGGTCATGGGTCTTGGATACCAAAAAATTCCCCATGAAAAGAATAGGCACACAAAGAGGCTTCACGTGGGTAAAGCACGATGAACTCACGGTCGTGAGCGTCTACCTGAGCCCAAACGACCGAATTGACGCGTTCCGGAAAAAACTGGACGATCTGGAGGACTTCCTGGTCGACACCAGAGGGGAGATCTTGGTAGCAGGTGACTTTAACGCCAAAGCACAAGAGTGATGAATGCCGACTACTGACTCTCGAGGAAGGCAAATACTCGAGATGGCCGCCAGACGTGGACTTTACGTAGTCAACGCAGGAGACACCCCCACCTTCAGGAGACCCGGACATAGAGGAACTATCCCAGACGTAACCTTCGCAACGAACACCACGTTCGCAAGAATCAAAAACTGGAGAGTACTCGAGGACTACACAGATAGCGACCATCAGTATATCGTCTTTGATCTGGAGTGTAACCAACGAGTCCTGAACCATCGTTACCACCCACGGGCTCTGAGATGGAACTTGAACAGGCTCGACGCAGATCTTTTTAAGGGCGTAATCGAGGAAGGTGCAGACGCCGTAATCCAGGTACAAGGACCTGCTGAAACGAAAGCTGAAGCCACGATGCAACAAATTCGGCGCGCTTGCGACTCCACAATGCCGAGAACGAGCGGTGCCAACAGAAAAAGAGACCCAGTGTACTGGTGGACCGAGGAGATAGCTACGCTACGTCGGAGATGCCTACAAATACGACGGACCGTCACCAGGGTAAGAGGAAGAGGAAATACTGAAGCTATGGAAGATGCTCTAGCGGAATTCAGAACTCGAAGATCTGAGCTCAAGAGGGCCATCAACTTGAGCAAAAAACAGAAGTGGGAGGATCTTCGCCGAGACGTCAACAGCGACCCATGGGGACTAGGCTACAAAATCGTGACGCGGAAACTCGGAACTCAGATGGCACCCCCCATCCTCAGTGAAGGAAAGATGGAACACAGCGTGGACGTACTGTTTCCAACTCATCCGGTCAGACAACCCGACATCACACCGGTCCAACGAGAGGAAATTCCAGCCTTTAGCGAAGAAGAGTTGAGCATAGCCGTACAGTCCCTGAAAACCAGAAGAGCCCCCGGCCCCGACGGAATTCCTACAGAAGCACTGAAAGTGACCTCCCATACGTGTCCGCACTTGCTGCTGAACTTGTTTAACAGCCTCCTCGAGGAAGGCACCTTTCCCAAGAGCTGGAAGAGACAACGCTTGGTGCTCATCAGCAAAGGCAAAGGAGATCCAGACTCCCCATCGGCATACAGACCTCTGTGCATGTTAGATACCGCGGGGAAGCTCTTCGAAAAGCTTATTAAGCCACGTCTTATAGCGGCAGTGCAAACGTCAGGCGACCTGTCAGAGAGGCAGTATAGTTTCCGGAGAGGCCGCTCTACGATTGGAGCCGTAAAGGAAGTTGTGAACGCCGCCAAAATCGCCCATCAGGGAAACCACTACTCAAGGAACATCGTCTTGTTGGCAACCCTGGATGTACGGAATGCCTTCAACTCTACTAAGTGCTATATTCACACGATAAAAAGGGGGAGCGCCTGTTACACACTGCAATTATAGCGTTTGTGGCCATATTCTCTATGGCTATCATATGCTATAAAATAGACAAGATTTCTCTGACAAAACAAAAATGCGTTACAATAAGCATGTGTATGAGAAATATTCTTTGACACCACACTTGCTAAAAAATGTTGAGTGTGCAACCTGAAAATATATACAACAAACACCAGAATTTAATAACAAATGTAGTTATGTGGTTAACGCGGGAGCGGGCATAAGGGAAGTGAAGGATTAGGAAAAAGGAGACACCGATTCACGTTGGTTTTAAATGTACAGATTCGTATTGTACCGTTAAGACCCGAATCCTTGTAAATATTTCACTGTCCGTTCGAATATTGGCTAAAGAGTAAACTGATGCGCATTCCTAGCATGGCGAGTATTGCGGTTGAATGAGTAGGAGTTTTGGAGGAAAAAACGCCTTATAAACTCTAGCCAGATCAGATGGGCTGGATTATTTCTTGCATCGCTTGCGGAGCTTAGACATTTCGCAGAGCTCTTGGCGACGTGGAATATGTGGTCATTACAACAAAGTTTTTCGTTAACACACATACCGAGGAAGTACAGCCTTTCGGTTTCGGTCATGCAGGTGCCATCCATGGAGTATTGGGATTTCGCGATAATGACAGAAGACAGCGTTGTGTTTTGGAAACATTCAATTTTACTGTATTGATTTTACCCCACTTAAGAATGATGTTGAGGTCAGAATTTAATGAGGTTAACATACGCTGCCACGAAGCTAAGGGTACTGTCATCAGGGAAGGAATGGATTGGATTAGAAGTGACAGACAGGAGATCATTGATAAAAATGATAAATTGAGTCGGAGACAAAACGGAGCCTTGCTGGACGCCAGCAAATATTTGTTGATTTGCAGACTTTATAACGTCCGAACCAGCTGGTCCTGAACGGTACGAAATGTAATTTCTATCCAAATGCATGCGTTTTCTACAAAAGAGCTTGACGCCAAACTCTCTCAAATGCCTTTGAAATATCAAGGGCAACAACCATACTTTCAACACCACGGTATGTCATCAAATCACCAGTTTATCTGTTGCTGCAAAAACCGTACTGCCGGTCATTATGAAGTTCTTGGGTTTCAAGATATTGCATAAGCTGACTGTTTATCAGCATTTCCATGAACTTGGAAATTGGTCAGTAGGAGGAGAGTGAGGAAGATTCGCCTATTGTTGGGACAGGCTGGAAAAATGCTGTTTTCCAACTTCTCGGAAAGTCACCTGAAGAATAGGACAGCTAGAAAAGCTTACGCAGTGGTTTTTCCATCGTGGAAGAACACCTTTTCATATCGATTGGGGAAATACCATCTGCACCAGCGGAATTATGTATGTTAAGATCTCGAAGAACTCTTGCCGCTGTACTACTGCGAAAACGAATTGGGCCCATGGTATATTCTACGCGCTGAAGTACAGGGGTAGATAAAGCTCATACTATGTTGACAGTATTTACTTACTTAACGGGCTCCCCACCCGTGAAGAGTCCCTGCTTGAGATACGGCTGCCTTCCACCCTCTGCGATCCCGAGCACGCTGCTTCCAGTTGTCCAGACCAAGCGCTCTGGCATCCGCGATGGCTTGGTCTTTAAAACAGAGGTTCGGTCTTCCTTGTCGTCTCGAACCTGGGGACTGGGATTCGAAGATCCTCTTGGCTGGAGCATTGTTGTCCATTCGCTCGATGTGGCCCAGCCAATGTAGTCGGCGAGTTTTAGCTTTTCGGACTACATCCGCATTTTGGTACAGCTCATAGAGTTCGCGGCTGTATCTTCTCCTCCATTCGCCCTCCTCGCACACAGGACCAAATATCCGTCGAAGGATTTTAAGGATCCCAGTATTAACTCTCCTTTCCTGCTTATCGTCCAGCACTCGGCGCCGTATAGCAGAACTGGCAGGATAAGCTTTCTGTTAAACATGCATTTTGTCCTTCGAGTTAGGAGTTTTGATCCCATTTGTTTTGCCAAACCTAAGTAGCAGCGGTTTCCTAGGATAATTCTTCGACGGATCTCCACTAAGATGTCATTTGTGGATCTACCCCGAGGTAGATGAGCTCCTTTTTCTACCTCGATGTTGCTGCTATCAACAGCGACATTTTGTCCTAGTCGGTGGACAGATGATAGTTTGTTTGTTGATAGCATATATTTAGTCTTGTCCTCATTCACTACAAGGCCAACTAGTTTTGCCTGTTCTTCAATAGCCGTGAAAGCCTCTATCACGGCACGCTGGGATCGACCGATGATATCTAGAACGTCCGCATACCTTAGCATTTGGACTGATCTGTTGAAGATAGTGCTTCCCATGTTGACACCTGCCCTGCGCACTATCTGCTCAAGAACAAGATTGAAAAAATCACACGACAGCGGATTGCCGAAATCCGGTGCATGCTTGAAAGAGCTCGGATGAGCTGCTGCCAAACTGCACATTACATCGCGTGTTATCTAGTGTCATGCGACACATCTGGATCAGTTTTGACGGGATCCCGAATTCGGCCATAGCCACAAAAACTGCTGACGAAGAATGCTGTCATATCCGGCATTAAAGTCGATGAAGAGATGGTGTGTCTCGACTTGAAACTCGTTGGTCTTTTCCAGGATTTGCCTTAGTGTGAAGATTTGGTCTACAGTTGATCTGCCGGGCCGGAAGCCACACTGGTGCGTGCCGATTAGTGTGTTGCAGAAAGGTTTGAGACGTTCACACAATACGTTGGATAGGATCTTATATCCGACATTAAGCAGGGATATGCCTCGATAGTTCTTACAAGACATAGGATCGCCTTTCTTGTAGATGGGACATATGGAGCTGATGGTGCAGTCATCGGGCATGCTTTCCTTTACCCACACTTGGTTGATGATTCGGTGCATGCGCCCTACCATAACATCACCTCCGTATTTGAAAAGCTCTGCAGGTAGACCCTCAGAGCCGGCGGCCTTGTTGTTCTATAGCTTTTTTATAGCTCAGAAAACCTCTTCTATTCTGGGCGGAGAGACTGGTTCTTCATTGACTGGACGCGGGTTCTCTTCTTGCCCCATCACTCTCTCTACATTTTGTCCGTTAAGCAGCTGCTGGAAATGCTGCTCAAATACATCTACTATTCCTTGCGCGTCGGTGACTAGGCTTCCATCGCTGTTACGAAGAGCCTCTGTTCCGGTCTTAAAGCCAGCAGCCAGTTGCTTGGTTTTCTTATAGAACTTCTGGATGTTGTTTCGGTCGCGGGACTCTTCGATCTCCTTGAGCTGGGAGACTGCGTGCAGTCTTTTTTCTATGCAGGATCTTCTTCTCCTCCCGTCTCCTGGCTCGGTACTCATCCCTTGCTGCCCTTGTTTTCCTCTGCAGCGTTCTAATGTGTGCATCTTCTGTCACCGTTTTCCGGTATACGCATACATCATCATACCACGGGCTTTTTCTCTGGGGTGGCTGGTAGCCTAGGGTGGTTTCGGCTACCTCCTGTCGCGATACTGAGACCACTGGTTGTTGGCGTCTGTGGTAGGTGAATGCACGGCGGGGAGTTTCTCACTCAGGCGCTCTTTGTAGGCTCTGGCGACTGCAGATGTGCTGAGGCGTCCAACGTCGAATTTCTTTTTTTGCGCAGTTCGCAGCTTCTTCTCGTTGAACAGTCGAGCTCTGAATCTAGCTACAACGAGAAAATGGTCAGAGTCGACGTTTGCCCCTCGGTAAGTGTGCACGTCCAAGACGTTGGATGCGTGCCTCGCATCGATTAGCACATGGTCGATTTGGTTGGCGGTTCGACCGTCTGGAGAGCGCCAGGTTGCTGTGTGGATCCTTAGTCGTGGAAACCTTGTGCTACTTATCACCGTATTACAAGCTGCTGCAAAGTTATTAGTCGAAAGCCGTTATGTGTTGTCGTTTCGTGGACGCTGTGCTTACCAACTAATCCGCCGAAGATGTTTTCCTTGCCGACTTTAGCATTGAAGTGCCCGAGTACAATGTTGACATCGTACTCCGGACAGGCTCCGTAGGCTCCGTCCAGAGGTCATAGAATTCCTCCGTGAGAGGGTCCTCAGCCTCGTCGGTAGGGGCGTGGGCACATATTACGCTAATGTTTTGGAATGTAGCTCAGATGCGGATCACAGCCAGGCGATTACTTATCGGCTTGAAGTCCATTACTTTGGATCCAAGCCGATTTCCCACGACGAATCCGCATCCTAACATGTGCAATCTTTTGTTACAACTGTAATATATTTCGCAATTTTGTCTTTTCATAGTACCTGATCCTATCCATCGTATCTCCTGGATCGCGGTAATGTCGGCCTTGTACCGCGAGAGGACGGACTCAAGTTTTTGAGTAGCACCTGGAGTGTAGAGTGTCCTCACATTCCAGGTACACACTCGCATGTCCGTTAACATTCCGGGTCTATTTTGCCTTTGAGGTTCG
The DNA here is from genome assembly GCA_963576555.1 of Ferdinandea cuprea. NCBI lineage: Eukaryota > Metazoa > Arthropoda > Insecta > Diptera > Syrphidae > Ferdinandea > Ferdinandea cuprea. The sequence continues at coordinate 100,336,982 of OY754958.1, read as the reverse complement.
TTTATATCCGAGGCTGCCATAGTCGCCCCCATAACCAAATATTTTTGACGTGGTCGGGAAGTTACCCCGACGGCACAACCCCCAACCTGGAGGGCCAGGCCCTGTTCTTGACCTTAGGACAGTAGGCCGGTAATTCCGGCACCAGTAACCCACTTCGGGGATGTAGGTGCTGCCGTTGACCCATCTAGGGCTCATCCGCCATCAACTATTTTCCAATACCCTGGCTTAGTGTTGGATATCCCTATAGACCTGGACTTCAAATAAGTCGAAGCAGCTCATATAGGGAGATCACTTGTTCCACCTAACTGGAACTGTGGACGCCCCCTCTCTCGTCAGCTGCCGCCAACGACCCTCCACAGGGGTTGGCTACTCCATCTCCATTCGACGTACTATGCACCCAGCAGTTACCACGGGGAGGTTAGAAGTAGGAGTTGATGGTTATGCTAAAGTGAGAACGCTTGTGTTCTCATATAATCGCAATCAACATCCTTTTGACCACCTATGTTGACAGTATAGCTATTACCATCCCGCTTGTTGGCTGCCTCAAGCGACAACAGTTGACATCTCGACTCATGCCATCAGTTACTGTCATATCTCATATGCATTGCACATCTCTTCGTCATTATTTTCATCACTGCACCAAGGCTTCAGAAAATCGGCAGAAGACATAGTTGCATTAGGGCCTTCATGATTGCCCACTTTAATCACGTCGTATCATTCGTTCAAAAAAATATCCGGATATAACTTAATTCCTGGGGCAAACTGAGTTCTTTTGATTCGTAGATTTGGGAGTCGCTTAAAGCAGTTGTCAAGATTTTCAATGAATAGCTTCAACAAAACCTCGATAATTGTTCTTTTCATTAAAAACAACAGGAGAGTTGTAAAAATAAATATAAATTCATCTACTACATAATAATCACACCAAACCCATAAATGTTAAAGAATAGCTAAGTTATTTTATACAACAATCGCTTTTGCCTTACAAGTCAGCCACAAAAAGTACTGGATCTAAAAAAGAACGCCAAGTTTGTATTGTAATTATTAAAAATTTCACAAATAGTATTATGGTGACCAAATTGGTGACCCAATTTTCAGGATTTTAGAAACTTCCCAAATATAGAAATGTACCTAAGTACTATATGTTAAGCGAAGTGGGAGGCTCCCACGCTCCCTGAGTGGACAATTACAAAGCAGACTGATGGCAAATGTAGGTGGTCCAGCGGCCAGTAAATGAAAGTTATTGATGGCGACAACGCATTCCATCCTTCTCTACGGCAGCGAAATTTGGGCAGATGCACTAAATCAAGAGAAGTACCGGAAACACAGAAGCGGCAGTCCAAAGATGCGGAGCTCTACGGGTGGTAAGTTCCTACCGAACGGTGTCAGAAGCAGCCGCACTTGTAGTCACAGGAGTGACTCCCATCGATCTCCTAGCGGCAGAGAGGAAGTACGTCTACGGCAACAAGGCGGATATCGGAGTGGAAACGGCAACCGTGTAGGCCAAGCAACTTACCAAACAGAAGTGGCAAGAGCGTTGGAACTCGGACAGTAGAGGAAGATGGACAGCAAAGCTGATCAGGAACGTGGCTGAATGGAAGGACCGAAAACATGGGGTTTTGAACTACTACATCACACAGTTCCTCACCGGACACGGATATTTCAATGCCTTCCTTCATAAGATCGGTAAAAAGAATACCCCAGCCTGCCAGTATGGAGACTCCGAAGAAGACGACGTTCAACATACCTTCTTCGCTTGCAGCAGATGGGAAAATGAAGGAGCTGAACTGGAGAGAAATATCGGTATCATCACTCCAGACAACATAGTCGAAAAGATGCTGGCCAGGGAACAGAACTGGAACGACATCTGCGTCTACACCCAGCGAATTCTCAGAAGAAAGAAAAGAGAAGAAGAGCAATTCCGCGACGAGACAGAGTAAGCCCGAAAGGGCGAATGATTACAACCCCCCTGAAGTAATGCGAACAGCAGTCCCGGGGGGGCGGGTCAGAAACCGAGGGGTGGGAGGAGTTTTAGTTTATGTATACCTTGAAAAAGGGGAGTCGGACACACGGGGAAGGTCAACGCCAACCTTATAGTGCATCAAGCATTCTCCTCCACCCAACAGGAAAAAAAAAAAAAAATTATTATTATTATTATTATTATGATTATGATTATGATTATTATCATTATTATTATTATTATTATTATTATTATTATTATTACTATTATTATTATTATTATTATTATTATTATTATTATTATTATTATTATTATTATTATTATTATTATTATTATTATTATTATTATTATTATTATTATTATTATTATTATTATTATTATTATTATTATTATTATTATTCCCTCGGGGGTTTTGTTGTTTCCCCTAGAGGGCGCGTCCTCAGGTGGCGGATAGAGGGATGCTCGGTTTTAATACTTAGTATTAATGCAGGGTAGGTGGGAAATTAAATACCACCCGTGGACCAAAAAAACAACTATGTGAAGGAACACAGAAAATAAACCAAATATGGATAGAGAACACGAAGGAAGAAAACTTACGGTGCAGGGAGTCGGATCCCCAGTACCGGCGTCTGTCAGGGGTGAGCACGCGGGCCCCGGGACGTCGATATCCTATGACCGCAATCATTTTCAAACCCAAACCGATTCCCCAGGAGTTGCAAGCTTCGCTCTTGAGGAACGAAATGCTACAAGCAAACAGAGCAGTGTACCTTTTCAGAGGTCCGCAAGGATTCAACGTACACCACCGCGGAATACAACCCCACAGAACACAAAAACATCCACAGGAATCTTTCCTGCCACTCACGCAGGAAACGAGGGGAACAACAAAGACGTCTTTATACGGGAAATACTCGCGTGTGAAAGCGTCGTTAAAAGCATGAAGACGGCCTGTTTAAAACAGAAGAATATCAGCATGGATATTAAAAATGGTATCGCGATACTCGAAGAGGGGCTCGATAGGCTAAAGTGGAAAATCAGCACCTCAAAAACAGGAGAGCAAAGCATGCAAAAGCCAAAAAGCAGCATCGCAAAAGCAACACAAACTGACCCAGTCCGAAAAAGTTCAGCTGAAAGACTAGTCTCCCACAAAAGACCGCCATCAAGCCCTCTAAAGAAACTAGTGGAGAAGAAAACAAAAACTAATGAAACTGACCTCACTTGCTGTGAGCAAGAGAGCTACGCTGAAGCTCTCAAGAAGAAAAACCCTATGGAACTCGCCCAGAGGGTCAGGCCTAGGGACAAACCCAAAGAAAGGGCGAGGGAAAACAAAAAGAAGGAAAAGAAGATGAAAGAGAAGAACCAACGGAGACCTCGACCTGAGGCTATTCTCATTAAGCCAAAGGGATCAGAGAAATTCACCGATATCCTGAAGGAAAACTGAAGTCCAAGAAGCAGTCAAGAAAAAAGCTGCTGTCTTCATCTCTTATATACAGGTGTCAGTCACAGCGAAAACAGAAATTCCCTCAAGACGGCAATAGTGCATATGAACGCCCGAGCAGCCTACGAATTGTTGAAGAGCCAAACAATTAGAATCGGATGGGTCCAGTGTCGAATTCGTCGCAGAACAGAGGTCACGCGGTGCTATAAATGCTTTGAATATGGCCACTACCAAGCAACATGCAGCGGCGTTGATAGAAAGGGGCTAGGACTGTGTTTCAACTGCGGAGAAAAGGGCCACAAGAAGATCGATTGCCAAAATCCACCAAAATGCTATCTTTGCGCGAATCTCCAAGTCCAACCAACCGCTCTGGACCATGTCCCGGGTTCAGGAAAGTGCCTTGTCTTCCGAGAGGCTCTCGAAAAAGAAAAGAAAAGGGCCTCACAATGACCAGAATCCTGCAGGGAAATATGCACAGGAGTCAAACGGCGGACAACCTGCTTATTAAACTACTAGATGAAATGAAAGTAGATGTCGCCATCATCAGGTCTGGGTCATGGGTCTTGGATACCAAAAAATTCCCCATGAAAAGAATAGGCACACAGAGAGCCTTCACGTGGGTAAAGCACGATGAACTCACGGTCGTGAGCGTCTACCTGAGCCCAAACGACCGAATTGACGCGTTCCGGAAAAAACTGGACGATCTGGAGGACTTCCTGGTCGACACCAGAGGGGAGATCTTGGTAGCAGGTGACTTTAACGCCAAAGCACAAGAGTGATGAATGCCGACTACTGACTCTCGAGGAAGGCAAATACTCGAGATGGCCGCCAGACGTGGACTTTACGTAGTCAACGCAGGAGACACCCCCACCTTCAGGAGACCCGGACATAGAGGAACTATCCCAGACGTAACCTTCGCAACGAACACCACGTTCGCAAGAATCAAAAACTGGAGAGTACTCGAGGACTACACAGATAGCGACCATCAGTATATCGTCTTTGATCTGGAGTGTAACCAACGAGTCCTGAACCATCGTTACCACCCACGGGCTCTGAGATGGAACTTGAACAGGCTCGACGCAGATCTTTTTAAGGGCGTAATCGAGGAAGGTGCAGACGCCGTAATCCAGGTACAAGGACCTGCTGAAACGAAAGCTGAAGCCACGATGCAACAAATTCGGCGCGCTTGTGACTCCACAATGCCGAGAACGAGCGGTGCCAACAGAAAAAGAGACCCAGTGTACTGGTGGACCGAGGAGATAGCTACGCTACGTCGGAGATGCCTACAAATACGACGGACCGTCACCAGGGTAAGAGGAAGAGGAAATACTGAAGCTATGGAAGATGCTCTAGCGGAATTCAGAACTCGAAGATCTGAGCTCAAGAGGGCCATCAACTTGAGCAAAAAACAGAAGTGGGAGGATCTTCGCCGAGACGTCAACAGCGACCCATGGGGACTAGGCTACAAAATCGTGACGCGGAAACTCGGAACTCAGATGGCACCCCCCATCCTCAGTGAAGGAAAGATGGAACACAGCGTGGACGTACTGTTTCCAACTCATCCGGTCAGACAACCCGACATCACACCGGTCCAACGAGAGGAAATTCCAGCCTTTAGCGAAGAAGAGTTGAGCATAGCCGTACAGTCCCTGAAAACCAGAAGAGCCCCCGGCCCCGACGGAATTCCTACAGAAGCACTGAAAGTGACCTCCCATACGTGTCCGCACTTGCTGCTGAACTTGTTTAACAGCCTCCTCGAGGAAGGCACCTTTCCCAAGAGCTGGAAGAGACAACGCTTGGTGCTCATCAGCAAAGGCAAAGGAGATCCAGACTCCCCATCGGCATACAGACCTCTGTGCATGTTAGATACCGCGGGGAAGCTCTTCGAAAAGCTAATTAAGCCACGTCTTATAGCGGCAGTGCAAACGTCAGGCGACCTGTCAGAGAGGCAGTATGGTTTCCGGAGAGGCCGCTCTACGATTGGAGCCGTAAAGGAAGTTGTGAACGCCGCCAAAATCGCCCATCAGGGAAACCACTACTCAAGGAACATCGTCTTGTTGGCAACCCTGGATGTACGGAATGCCTTCAACTCAGCCAGGTGGAGCAATATACTGAACGCACTTGAACGGAGGTTCTACATACCAGCATATCTCCTGCGGATTGTAAAGGACTATCTCAGGGATCGAGAGCTGTTTTACGAGACCACAGAAGGCCCGAAAAGAAAGGAAGTGACATCGGGCGCAGCGCAGGGATCGATCTTAGGACCAGACCTCTGGAACATTTCCTACGACGACATCCTTGGCATGGAAATGCCCGAGGGTGCCTTTCTGGTCGGGTACGCAGACGACATCGCGGCGGTGATCATGGCACGAGACACCAATAACGCGCAAATGAAGTTGAACCAGGTCATGCGACGGGCAAATTCGTGGAAGGAAGAGCACGGAATCAGCCTTGCGACGGAGAAAACTGAGATAGTCCTTCTTAGGAAGAAGATAATCCCCACACAAATTGGCTTCCAAATCGGGGCAAAAGTAATAAGAAGCAGTGCCGCGGTGAACTGAGGCTCTACACAGAGCTATCCTACTGGCAACATATAAATGCAGCAGTGGAAAGAGCCTCAAAAACAACTGCATCACTGAGCAGATTGATGGCAAATGTAGGTGGTCCAACGGGCAGTAAGCGAAGGTTATTGATGGCGACAACGCATTTCATCCTTCTCTACGGCAGCGAAATTTGGGCAGAGGCACTTAAACAAGAGAAGTACCGGAAACAGATGGCGGCAGTCCAAAGATGCGGAGCTGTACGGGTGGTAAATTCCTACCGAACGGTGTCAGAAGCAGCCGCACTTGTAGTCGCAGGAGTGACTCCCATCGATCTCCTAGCGGCAGAGAGGAAGTACGTCTACGACAACAAGGTGGAAATCGAAGTGGAAACGGCAACCGTTCAGGCCAAGCAACTTAAATTGACTTCCAAATCGGGGCAGAAGTAATAAGAAGCAGTGCCACCGTGAAACACCTGGGTCTGAGGCTCGATACAAAGCTATCCTACTGGCAACATATAAAGGCAGCAGCGGAAAGAGCCTCCAAAACAACTGCATCACTGAGCAGACTGATGGCAAATGTAGGCGGTCCAGCGGCCAGTAAGCGAAAGTTATTGATGGCGACAACGCATTCCATCCTTCTCTACGGCAGCGAAATTTGGGCAGACGCACTTAATCAAGAGAAGTACCGGAAACAGATGGCGGCAGTCCAAAGATGCGGAGCTCTACGGGTGGTAAGTTCCTACCGAACGGTGTCAGAAGCAGCCGCACTTGTGGTCGCAGGAGTGACTCCCATCGATCTCCTAGCGGCAGAGAGGAAGTACGTCTACGACAACAAGGCGGAAATCGGAGTGGAAACGGCAACCGTGCAGGCCGAGCAACTTACCAAACAGAAGTGGCAAGAGCGTTGGAACTCGGACAGCAGAGGAAGATGGACAGCAATGCTGATCAGGAACGTGGCTGAATGGAAGGATCAAAAACATGGGGAGGTGAACTACTACATCACACAGTTCCTCACCGGACACGGATATTTCAATGCCTTCCTTCATAAGATCGGTAAAAAGAATACCCCAGCCTGCCAGTACGGAGACTCCGAAGAAGACGACGTTCAACATACCTTCTTCGCTTGCAGGAAAATGAAAGAGCTGAACTGGAGAGAAATATCGGTATCATCACAACATAGTTGAAAAGATGCTGGCCAGCGAACAGAACTGGAACGACATCTACGTCTACACCCAACGAATTCTCAGAACAAGAGCAATTCCGCGACGAGACAGAGTAAGCCCGAAAGGGCGAATGATTACAACCCCCCTGAAGTAATGCGAACAGCGGTCCCGGGGGGGGGCGGGTCAGAAACCGAGGGGTGGGAGGAGTTTTAGTTTACGTATACCTTGAAAAAGGGGAGTCGGACACACGGGGAAGGTCAACGCCAACACGGCCTCCTTATGGTGCATCAAGCATTCTCCATCACCCAACAGGAAAAAAAAAAAAAAATTTTATTATTATTATTATTATTATTATTCTCTATTCGCTCGGGGGTTTTGTTGTTTTCGCCTAGAGGGCGCGTCCCCAAGTGGTGGATAGAGGGATGCTCGGCTTTAATACTTAGTGCAGGGTAGGTGGGAAGTTAAATACCACCCGTGGACCAAAAAAACACCTATGCGAATGAACACAGAACAAAAAACCAAACATGGATAAAAGCATCGAGAGGAGTAAACTTACGGTGCAGGGAGTCTTATCCCCAGTACCGGCGTCTGTCAGGGGTGAGAACGCGGGCCCCGGGACGTGGACATCCTATGACCGCAAAAATGTAAACGACTCAACACACGGAATCACGGGAGTGGAACACTTGGCCCCCGTGGAACGAAATGCTACAAGTGGAGAGAGAGGAAATCCTTTCAAAAATAGGTCAAGAATAATGCGGTCACCACCGATAGCAAAACAAACCGAAAGCGACAACGAAGTAAAACGGTCCTCAAAAGCCGCACGAAAAATCTTGCTAGCGACTAACCTAGTGAGCACCCGCAAGTACGATGATAACGCGGATGCGCACAGCGTGTGGCCTACTGCAAACGAAGAGCTATCCGCAGCAACTAAAATGGAAGAAGAGCTGCAGAAATGCAAAGCAACCATCAGAAAGATGAGAGTAGCCACAGATAGGCAAAAAAATATAAGTATGGATGTGAAGAGAGGCCTCGCTGAATTAGAAGAGTCACTGGATCTTATACAATCGCTTAAAAGGTCTTGGGAAACCCTAGAGACTAAAGCAGTAAATACCTGTAACTCAGAAACACCAAAGAGTACACCAATGACCACAAAAAATACAGAGACAAATTAGAGACGGCCACCAAGCCCTCTGTTAAAGGAAGCTGAAAAAAAGAAGAGGCATACCCCGAGCGTTGATACACCGGTGCCTTGACCGCCAAATCCAAGTGGAGTACGAGCACATCAGCTCGAAGCACTCTCAACTCCGAGTCCCAAAGAACCTGCACAAAAGGAGAAAGCTATACCAAAGGAGAAAGATGCTGAGAAGACGAGCAGCGACGGAAGTGTAGCGCAGTCTGCGGACAATAAAAAGGAAGGAACAAATAAGGGTACAACATCCGACCAAAAGAAGAAAAAAAAATCGAGGCAACCCAAACGGTACGGCAGCCATATGGATCCCGGATACAGGAGCAATCCCCATCAAGGACCACGGTTCAGGCAGTGGTTTTGTTTGGGTGAAGTGCGGTGGAGTCACAATAGTAAGCTGCTACTTCATTCCAAACGAAAACATCAGCACCTTTAGACGCAAGTTGGATAATCTAGTGGACATGGTGAAAGAAACCGGAGGGGCGATATTGTTACCTGGTGATTTTAACGCGAAAGCTCTAGAGTGGGGAATGGCCACAACGAATTCAAGAGGAAGGCAAATACTCGATATGACGGCCAGACTAGGGCTAAACGTCATAAATGTTGGCAACACACCCACCTTCCGTCGACCAGGATATGGAGAAACTATCCCGGATGTTACGTTTGCATCGGAATCACTATCCAGGGATATCCAAAATTGGAGAGTCACTGGGAGCGACCACCAATACATAATCTTTGACCTGCAGTCGGGCCAACGCCCAACACTTGGAAACCGGAGACAAGCACCAAGATGGAGGGTGCATACCCTTAATAAAGAAATACTCAAGCTTGTTATAGAGGAGGGTAGAGATGCAATTCTGGAGATGACCGGAACCGCCGAATCGAAAGCTGGAGCTACGATGCAGCTTATACGCCATGCATGCGAAGCTTCCATCTGGAAACTCAAGAGGATGCAGAAAATCAGTATACTGGTGGACCAAAGAGATTGCTATGCTGAGAAGGAGGTGCCAACACCTTAGACGTAAAGTCACCAGAGGAAGAAGAAGACACGCTGAAACAACTATAGCTGTCCTTTCAGAGTACAGGAATGCGAAGTCCGAGCTCAAGAGAGTCATCAATGTAAGCAAAAGACAGAAATGGGAAAATCTGCGAAGAGAGGTCAACAGTGACCCCTGGGCGCTAGGCTATAGAGTAGTAATGCAAAAGCTGGGGGCACAGACAACCAGCCCTTTACTGCCCATCCTGTCAGACCACCAAACAAGTTCCCTACCCACCAAGAAAATACACCAATCTTTACTGAGGAACAACTACTTGTGGCGGTTAACACACTGCAAAATAAAAAGGCTCCAGGACCTGAAGGTATACCGGCTGAAGTATTAAGAGTCATCTCCGGAACCCAGCCGGAGTTACTGCTAAGTATGTACAATAGTTGCCTGAAATATGGAATCTTCTGCAAAAGATGGAAAACACAGCGCCTAGTCCTTATCAAGAAAGGAAAGGGGGACCCGGATTCCCCATCATCGTTTAGACCGCTATGCATCTTGGATACAGCTGGAAAGCTCCTGGAGAAGTTGCTGAAACCTCGACTCGCAGCAGCAGTGCAGAGATCTGGGGGCCTATCCGACAGACAACACGGATTCAGAAGAGGCCATTCCACGATAGGCGCAATAAAAGATGTAGTCGAAACATTTCATACTGCTCAACATGGAAACCACTATTCGAGAAAAGTCGTTGTTCTGGCAGCATTAGACATGAGAAATGCTGCCCTGGAAAACACTTTCAGGATACCGGAATACCTCTATCTAGGGACTATCTCAAAGACCGAGAACTGCTGTATGATACCATGGAGGATCCACACTGGGATCCTGGGACCTGACCTATGGAACATATCGTATGATGAAATTCTGCGTATAGAGATGCCTGAAAATACCTTTCTGGTACATCACTTAGCATGCTAACGGCGAACGTAGGCGGCCCAACCGCAAAGTAAAGAAGACTGCTTATGTCGATCACGAACGCCATTCTCTTGTATGGCTCCGAGATATGGGCAGACGCACTGCGACAGGAAAAATACAGAAAACAGATGGCAGCAGTTCAGAGACGTGGAGCTCTACGAGTGGCAAGTTCGTACCGAACGGTGTCAGAGCCGGCTGTCCTTTTAGTCGCTGAAGTAACACCGACAGATCTCTTGGCGGCTGAAAGTAAGTACATCTACGGAAAAAAGGCGGCAATTGATGTAGAGACCGCAATGCAGGAAGCCAAGGAGCTGACAAAACGGAAGTGGCAAAAAAGGTGGAACTGGGAGAATAGAGGCAAATGGACGGCGAGGCTGATTAGAGACGTGGGCGAGTGGAATGAACGCAAACACGGAGAAATAAATTATTACGTCACCCGATTTGTCGCGGTAAAATTTACCACGACAAGGAATACCCTCCTGTACCCTCTCATTCCTACCTAGTCCTTTCTTTTATTGGTTCGCGGGCCCAAGGTCGTAAGAAGTGGAAGGGCAGCCATGGCCTCATCAACCAATGGCCCACTTCTTTCGAACCATGGGAATGCAACCACTACAGGCAAACCCGGGTAGAAAAGGCATAATACAGACGGACGGTCTACGTGCATAGAACGATGAGCAGCCTATCCGAAGGTGAGCCGGGCGGACGGCCTGGAGTCTCCCAACGGACCAGCGAGTCTAACCGGACGGGTATGTCCGCAACGTTTAAGTGCGCCAAGCCAGTTCTCGACGCGCAAAATGCCCAAGAGCGAAATGTCACGCAATGAAGGAGTAAGGGTGGACGACCCGAAGTCCAGACCTCCAACATAAATTGCGCCGGAACTACCATCGTCACGGTAGGGAGCCACGTTCGATGAGGGAAGGGAAGACGATCCCTTTTGATCCAACTCCACCTTGGGGAGCACCGGAGGAGCAACAAGGAGTGCGGGCGGACGGCCACATATTCGCACCCTCAACACCAAACGCAAAGACACACTGCACAAGAGCCGGCCAGCCAACAGACCTGATCCCCACTGATCACGAAACAAAACAAAAACGGAATAAGCCGACATGCAGCGAAGAATAACACTTCCATAACCAAAGATCCTGAGGTCAAAAACAACGCGAACAACAAACCACACACTTGAAGGATCAAAATCAAAACACGACAAAACTAAAATGAAACACTTGTAAGGGATAGCAAAGAAACGCAAGTCCCTACTCCCTAAATCTGCGCACGACTCCACCGAGATAGGTCGCGGTAACGTAAATTGGAATGGTACTCACTGTTCCTCCTGATTCCCTGTCTTCGTTGGATTGTCGGTGCCCGGACAAACATTATTGGTAGTAATGGGTTGGGGAACTTAAAAATTTAACCCAAATTAATTTAATCGAAACAACCTTAAATTTAAAAAAAAAAACAAAGTGAATATCCTTTCTCTAATGACTTTTTTTGTTTTTGTTTTGCCGCGAGTTGTCAAATGGGAAACGCTGTCGTATGTCCAGGGTCGGCCGGAGGGTTCGTCTCTTATTGGCTAAGTTCAATAATGGGCGAATTCAAAGATTGGGAAATGTGAGAGCATTAGCAGGATCATGTCAGCACACTTTGCGTAGCTGAAAAAGACATGACCCAGTTAAATAAGTGAAAGTGGGGGGCGTAGGTAACAGTTGATAATTTCAGAGCGACAGCTGAATTATCGAGTTGGAGCTGTTAACCGATGTCCCATGTATGAGTGAGTGTAGAGGAGCAGATTACAGCTGACAATATAAGCGCAAAAGCTGAATCGTCATGTGGAGCTGTAGTTGGTTCTGCTTCCCCTACAATGCATGAGTGTGTATGTGGAAACAAAAAAAAACCGGTCGGCCGAATGGACAAAGGGATTTTTAAAACCACTTCTTGGTTGACCAGCAAGTTTTCTAGTAGTGTTTCATAATTGAGTAAAGCAAAAAAAGAAAAAGGGGACTTTAATCGAGAAAATATCAAAAAAATAAGAAGAGGTCAGATCGAGAAGGATATTCACCAGAAATAACGAGGATATAGAGATCCGTGGCGAGAAACCCACTTACAGCAACGGAGAAGCAGGGAACTAGGAGGAAGTAACAAAAAAAACAGATCAGTAAAGAGTATTTTGTTTGAGATAATTCGTTGGGGCTTTGAAAAAGTGAAAGAAAAGATTTTGGTAGGGTAGTGCTCCGAAGAATCCCAGATAAATTGAGGGACACGCGACCATTCGTATATAGAAATTATCTTCACCGTTCGGGAAAAACGCGATCTTGTGCTACCCCAACGGCAAACCGTTCTTTTTCTCCTTCGGTCGTATAAGATTGCCATAATAAAACATACCGTAATCAATAAATTGCCGTGCTCCAACGGAGCATTTATAAAGTGGTGCAAAAAAAAAAATCCGTCTTCCGTTTTTTTCTTATTTCTTTTCTTTCAGAACTTCCACAAGGTTTTTTTTTTCCTTTTCGTCGGTCGTAGATTTCGAATTATTTTTTTTAGGTTTCACAATTTCGCCGGAAAATTGTGTGGCGCCCACTACTCATTTGAGGTACCGAAGAAACAAAACTCTACTCGAAATCCCCAGGTCATACGTAATAACCCAAACCCATCGGTAATAAAGGAAACATTTCAACCCAATTACCGATACTCAACCTAACCTAACCTAACCTGCTGCGACCTATTGAACCCACCCTTAGCTGAGCAGCCGGGGAAATCAGCACTGTAGATGGCTGAACGTTGCGCTTGAATACTTAATTTGACAGTTCAAATAAAGACGAATTTTTCTCTCGGGCGGTGGCGGCCGCAAATTTTCTTATATATATATTTATTCACTTGTTCCGCCAGTAATTTTAATAAAAGTCTTGATTTGCGTTTATTATTTTTTTTTAAGTTTTTTTGGCTAACAAATAGCGCAACAATTGGCGCCCAACGTGGGGCCTAGTCGGCAGGAAGAAAATAAAAGGAATCAATCGGGAATTAGATGTGTTTTTGGTGGTTGTACATACATATATATGTACCTGTGGAGTTTTGTTGTGACTATTTGGTTTTAGGGAAGTGTAATTTTTTTATATATATTTTGTGCTCATTACTTTCTTCTTTTGAAAGGTCTTTGACTGCTACGATTCGGCAAATTATTCATCAGGGAAAATTGTTGTCAGCGGAGGAAAATTTAAAAAAAAAATCAACTTGGAGCGGCATTTCTGCAAGAGGATTTCACATAGGAAATCAACAAGTAGGTGTTTCTTTTTGTTTTCTACATTATATATCTTGTTCTCTACATTATATATCTCCCACATCAATTTTGTGGCTCAGAATTCATATATTCAATAGCCATATACATATATATACCGTAGTTTACTTTTATAAATTTAAGTTCATATATATACATATACATATATACATATCGTTTCGTGCATACATACATTCCACTACTTGTGTTCATATACCTATTTTGATTTCGTTTTGGGGAAAAGCAGCGTTGTTGTTATTGCTTTTACTGGAAATAAGTTTATTTTGGTGGATGATTGGAAAACCAATTCTAGGGTTACCATCCCAATTTAATTTTTTTTACTTTGTTTTTTTTTGTGAATTTATTAGTCATCGATTATTGGGATAATTTATTGGACCGATTAATTTGATTAAAATAATTTTAGCGTTACTATTTACGCTTTAATAATTTTTTTTGATTTCGCTTTTTTTTGATTTTTTTTTGTTTTTGTTGATCAGTGGGATAATATATTGAACCGATTTATATTGTGTACTACGGGTTTCATTAGAAATCCAATATTGGAAGTGATCAAGTGCTATTTAAAAAAAAAAAGGAAAAAAAAACAGTTATTTATTAACGGTCTACTACTGGTATCGGCTGCGATTCGCCCGCCTAGCGCTTAAATTGCGTAGATAAAAATTTAAGCCAAAACATAACAGAATTCAAGCTCGATCATAGTGCGCATCATTACGAATTTCTGATTCTTTTGGGGCAATCGAACTTTTGGCCCTTATTGTAAAAGCTTAAACAGCATAATTTGTGGAGGTTGTACTGATTTTCAAGCTTAGTTTGTAATTTGTATTCGTGATTTCTTTCCGATCGTCTTGTTTCGATTGTTTTTTTTCTTTTGTCCTATTCGCTATCTTATCCCCGGTTCAATCAGTTCAGTGAAGTACAACCCTATTTATTTTCTCCCTTTTGCTTAAAATTGATCTAAGCTTCTCTCTTTTCTTTACTTTATTTGGGACTTGACCACCTTACTCCTCTTGGTCGATTTTGAGAATTGAACTCTTCTTTGAGATGGAAATCAACAGATTATCGGCCGATGAGCTGGCATACGAAGTCCAGGCTAGGAGACTTCCTACAGGTACCGTAGAGGTAATGAGGAAGTCTCTGAGAGCGGCCCGTATGCTGGAACGTCGAGGCTCGATGGGAGGGATTGAACAAAACTACACCTTCACGTTCGATCAAGATAGGGATGCCGTCAAGGCAAAGCTTGAAGAAATCTATGCGCTAATGAAAGAACCTCCAAGAGATCCTAAGTCTAAGGAATTCTTGAAGATTCTAACAAAAATTGAATGGGCAATGGGTAGGATCGATCGCTCGATCCCAGAGGGCAGTGAAGAGGTCGGAGAAAAACTCGACCTTAGGTTCGAAATCATCACTGCCTTAGGTAAATTAACCACAAGTAATGAAGAGGATGAAGTGGGTGGTGAAGATGACTCTGAAGAGGGTCAGAAAACTAAACAACCACCGCAGGTTGAAACCTTGCCACCAGAAGAGATGACCCGGGACCCTTCGCAACCAACGACGTCCACCTTTGCCAGAGAAAGGGATTCTCTTGCAAACGTTGGTGAGTGAAGTGAGCGTTTCGAAGGTGAACAACGTTTCGCAAGGGAACAACAGTTCACCTCTGAACGCTTTGAAAATTTATCCAAGTGGAACTTGGAGTTTTCGGGGGAAAGGTGTGGTGCTTCCGTCAATGCCTTCTTGGAAAGGGTTGATGAACTTCGCGAAGCACGAGGGATCACTTTTTCTCAACTTTACAGGTCAGCAGTGGAACTTTTTGATGGGAAGGCGCTTCTTTGGTTTAGGGCGATTAGGAGGTCGGTCTGTTCTTGGCAAGAGCTGGTGAGGAAGTTGAAACTGGAGTTTCTCCCTCCCAATTATGATGATCTTCTCCTAGAAGAGATCAGGCGGCGTACCCAGGGGAAGGAAGAATCGATAGGGGGATATGTTGCTACAATGCAGAACATGTTTGGGAGACTTTCAGAACCGATTTCGGAGATGAGAAAGCTCTCAATTCTGCAAAGAAACTTGGCACCGTTCTATCAGACGCAACTGGGCTTGGTGGATCCCAGATGTGTCAATGATTTAGTGGTGCTGGGTAGAAGATTGGAGACGGTGCGGGCAAATGTCGAAACATTTGCTCCACCTCCAAGGCAGCAGACATTTGCTGGAGCCAGATTTGGCATACATCAGCACGGAAGAACCAAGGGTTTCGGTTGTCACTCAAGACAACCAGCAGCGTCGGCAAATGCGTTGTTTCAACTGCGGTAATGAGGGCCATTTCGCTAATAGGTGTTCCGCTCCTAGGCGTTGCTTCGGTTGTGGTACTGTGGGAATTTCGAGGAGGGATTGCCGACGTTGCGCGGGAAACGCCCAACGGACTCCTGGATCGGCAGGACAGGAGCACCGTCGGAACTAATTAGGTCGCCTGCTGGTGACCAGCTGGTTAATTCTCAAGTTCATTTAGGTTTCACTTTGGAGGCAAACGGGGATGATAGGAGACCATACTTAGGGATTAGCATTTACGGGATTAGTTTTACAGGGCTTCTAGATTCTGGTGCTTCACGCACAATTATATGTAGGGATGCGTGGGATATTTTGAAAGGGTTAGGCCTCGTATTAAACAAGGGGGTCATAAAGTCCGTGGCCTTAGCGGACGGAGCGGGTATAGAGGTTTTAGGGGCTATTGCTTTACCAATTGTAGTACAGAGCGCATTGTCATTGTCATTGATCATCATTGTTGGAGCATAAAATTAGGACGTCGGCCGAACCTATTAAACAGCGATATTATCCTGTTTCTCCGACTATGCAAGGACACATCGATAGGGAACTGAAGGAAATGCTCGATGCGGGAGTTATCGAGAAATCGAACAGTCCGTGGGCATCCCCAATAGTTCTAATTAAAAAGAAGGACGGCTCTTTCAGGTTCTGCGTCGACTATAGGAAACTTAATAAAGTTACCGAAAGGGATGCTTATCCCCTCCCATAGATTTCGACGACCTTAGATAAACTTTGGGACGCGAAGTTTCTAACGTCACTGGACATTAAGTCCGCCTACTGGCAGATCCCGATGGAGGAAGGATCGCGACCACTGACCGCCTTTACGGTGCCGAATAGAGGCTTATTTCAATTCAAACGGATGCCCTTCGGTTTACACAACGCACCTGCCACGTGGCAGAGGTTTATCGACAGCGTTCTTGGTGCCGACCTCGAGCCTCACGTGTTCGTGTATCTCGATGATATAATCATAGTCACCAATTCGTTCGAACAACATCTCGAGATACTCGAAGAGGTTTTTAAGCGTTTGTATGAAGCAGGGTTGAAAGTCAGTAGGGAGAAGTGCAATTTTTGTAGACCATCCTTTAAGTTTTTGGGTTATGTCGTTGACAGGAACGGACTTCACGTCGACCCAGAGAAAGTAGATAGTATGGTTAGGATTCCTGCTCCGAAAAACGTTAAGGAAGTTAGGAGTTTCGTGGGAACTGTTTCCTGGTACAGGCGTTTTGTACCAAATTTCGCGAACTTAGTTAGACCCTTAACGGACCTGTTAAAGAAAAGTAAAAGATATGTATGGTCAAATGAATGCGAAGAAAGCTTTAGGAAGGCAAAGGAATGTCTGATAACGGCACCAATATTGACTTGTCCAGATTTTCAGCGCCCTTTTGTGGTGCAAACGGACGCGTCAGACTTCGGGATTGGAGCCGTATTGTCACAGGGATTTGAGGATGGGGAGAAGGTAATTCGCTACCTCAGCAGGTCGTTGAATAGGTGCGAACGAAACTATTCGACGACAGAGAAAGAATGTTTGGCGGTGCTTTGGGCAATCGAAAAGTTGCGTCCATACATAGAAGGAGTAAGATTTACGGTCGTTACGGACCATTACTCACTGGTATGGCTAAGCAACCTCAAGGACCCGTCGGGTAGGCTAGCGCGCTGGGCAGTGAGGCTGCAGCAATTCGATTTCGTAATAGTACACCGTAAGGGGAAAGAACATGTCGTGCCAGATATGTTGTCGCGAGGAGTCCCGGTTATAGCCCAGGTCTCGGAAGCGGATTTGGACCCTTGGGTGGCGAAGATGATTGCGCAGTCGAGTCTAACCCATCAGCCTACCCAACTTTCAGAGTCGACAACGGTCGTCTTTTTAAGTTCGTGAAAGCGAATCACGTGGTAATTCATGGGGATAATTCCGAGTGGAAACTAGTCGTTGGCAAAGTATGTAGATTAGATATATTAAGAGAATGCCACGACGCGCCTTTGGCCGGGCATATGGGGGTTAGGAAAACTTTTGCTCGAGTAGCAACCAAATACTACTGGCCTAAAATGAGGGAGGATATTACCAAATACGTTAGGAGTTGCCAACAAGTGAAACCGGTGAACGAGAGACCAGCTGGTCTTATGAGAGAGAGGGTAGGAATTTCAAGGCCGTGGGAAATGATCTGTGTAGATTTGGTAGGCCCACTTCCCAAGTCAAGTAGGGGGTTCATTTATATCCTTACGGTCGTAGACTATTTTACTAAATTCCCCTTGTTATTCGCGTTGAGATCTGCTACCGCAAAAGCAGTCTGTAGGGAGTTGGAAGACAACGTCTTCCTATTATTCGGCGTTCCTTCGGTGGTCGTGTGTGACAACGGCCCACAATTCCGAAGCAAGGAATTGCAAGCGCTTGGCAAGGCGTACGCGTCACAAATAAAATATACAGCGCACTACCATCCGCAGGCTAACCCTGCAGAGCGCATAAACCAGATTATCAAGACTACGTTAAGAGCATATGTGTCGGAAAACCATAGGTGTTGGGACTCCCAACTACCGAAAGTAGCGTGTGCAATACGCACGGCTAACCACGACGTTTTAGGTATTACTCCATACTACGCCAATGTCGGGAGACAAATGATGACGAGCGGTCAGGTTCCGACACTGACTACAAGTGATCATATAGACAGGGAACCGGGCGACGATGAAGGGGCAGCCACTCTTAGTAGTAGAGAGGGTGCAGGTAGTCGGAGCTTAGGTACTGATGAAAGCCAAATTGGGATCCGGGAAAGGTCGGGGGTAGACGAGAGATTTCAGGAGCTGAGACTAGATATAGGTAGGAAGTTAGCGGCGGCAGCCAAGAAGTCCGCGAAAGCTTACAATCTCCGACGGAGAGATGTGCAATATCTCCCTAACGAGATTGTATGGCGAAGAAACTTCGCGTTATCGGAAGCCGCTAATTTTTATACCGCGAAACTTGCTCCGAAATTTATCGGACCGTTTAAGATAAAAAAACCCGTTTCCCCGTGGACATATACACTTACCGACGATAACGGTAAAGACCGCGGTACATGGCATGTGAAGGACCTTAAGCCCTATCACAGCGCCACCGACGACTAGCTTAAAAGTCCCTAATAACGTAGCTGTAGTTTGCATTTTTGTCTATTTAATCCTTTCTATTCGTATTTGAGTTCTAGTCGGGCGATTGGCCAATGATGGAAAGTCTCTCCTTCGTTGTTATGTTTACCTCAACCTTTGGAAATGGCTTGTGCTGCATCGCAACCCAAGCACATTTCCTTGGAGGTGAGGGTGGGATTTGTCGCGGTAAAATTTACCACGACAAGGAATACCCTCCTGTCCCCTCTCATTCCTACCTAGTCCTTTCTTTTATTGGTTCGCGGGCCCAAGGTCGTAAGAAGTGGAAGAGCAGCCATGGCCTCATCAACCAATGGCCCACTTCTTTCGAACCATGGGAATGCAACCACTACAGGCAAGCCCGGGTAGAAAAGGCATAATACAGACGGACGGTCTACGTGCATAGAACGATGAGCAGCCTATCCGAAGGTGAGCCGGGCGGACGGCCTGGAGTCTCCCAACGGACCAGCGAGTCTAACCGGACGGGTATGTCCGCAACGTTTAAGTGCGCCAAGCCAGTTCTCGAAGCGCAACCCCACAAACAGACGGTCTGCATCGAGGACACCCCCAACACTTGTTACGGAGACGGGCGGGCGGCCCTGAAAACTAACGCATCCGTACACTAGATACCGCCGGGCGCGCAAAATGCCCAAGAGCGAAATGTCACGCAATGAAGGAGTAAGGGTGGACGACCCGAAGTCCAGACCTCCAAAATAAATTGCGCCGGAACTACCATCGTCACGGTAGGGAGCCACGTTCGATGAGGGAAGGGAAGACGATCCCTTTTGATCCAACTCCACCTTGGGGAGCACCGGAGGAGCAACAAGGAGTGCGGGCGGACGGCCACATATTTGCACCCTCAACACCAAACGCAAAGACACACTGCACAAGAGCCGGCCAGCCAACAAACCTGATCCCCACTGATCACGAAACAAAACAAAAACGGAATAAGCCGACATGCAGCGAAGAATAACACTTCCATAACCAAAGATCCTGAGGTCAAAAACAACGCGAACAACAAACCACACACTTGAAGGATCAAAATCAAAACACGACAAAACTAAAATGAAACACTTGTAAGGGATAGCACAAGAAACGCAAGTCCCTACTCCCTAAATCTGCGCACGACTCCACCGAGATAGGTCGCGGTAACGTAAATTGGAATGGTACTCACTGTTCCTCCTGATTCCCTGTCTTCGTTGGATTGTCGGTGCCCGGACAAACATTATTGGTAGTAATGGGTTGGGGAACTTAAAAATTTAACCCAAATTAATTTAATAGAAACAACCTTAAATTTAAAAAAAAAACAAAGTGAATATCCTTTCTCTAATGCCTTTTTTGTTTTTGTTTTGCCGCGAGTTGTCAAATGGGAAACGCTGTCATATGTCCAGGGTCGGCCGGAGGGTTCGTCTCTTATTGGCTAAGTTCAATAATGGGCGAATTCAAAGATTGGGAAATGTGAGAGCATTAGCAGGATCATGTCAGCACACTTTGCGTAGCTGAAAAAGACATGACCCAGTTAAATAAGTGAAAGTGGGGGGCGTAGGTAACAGTTGATAATTTCAGAGCGACAGCTGAATTATCGAGTTGGAGCTGTTAACCGATGTCCCATGTATGAGTGAGTGTAGAGGAGCAGATTACAGCTGACAATATAAGCGCAAAAGCTGAATCGTCATGTGGAGCTGTAGTTGGTTCTGCTTCCCCTACAATGCATGAGTGTGTATGTGGAAACAAAAAAAAACCGGTCGGCCGAATGGACAAAGGGATTTTTAAAACCACTTCTTGGTTGACCAGCAAGTTTTCTAGTAGTGTTTCATAATTGAGTAAAGCAAAAAAAGAAAAAGGGGACTTTAATCGAGAAAATATCAAAAAAATAAGAAGAGGTCAGATCGAGAAGGATATTCACCAGAAATAACGAGGATATAGAGATCCGTGGCGAGAAACCCACTTACAGCAACGGAGAAGCAGGGAACTAGGAGGAAGTAACAAAAAAAAACAGATAAGTAAAGAGTATTTTGTTTGAGATAATTCGTTGGGGCTTTGAAAGAGTGAAAGAAAAGATTTTGGTAGGGTAGTGCTCCGAAGAATCCCAGATAAATTGAGGGACACGCGACCATTCGTATATAGAAATTATCTTCACCGTTCGGGAAAAACGCGATCTTGTGCTACCCCAACGGCAAACCGTTCTTTTTCTTCTTCGGTCGTATAAGATTGCCATAATAAAACATACCGTAATCAATAAATTGCCGTGCTCCAACGGAGCATTTATAAAGTGGTGCAAAAAAAAAAATCCGTCTTCCGTTTTTTTCTTATTTCTTTTCTTTCAGAACTTCCACAAGGTTTTTTTTTTCCTTTTCGTCGGTCGTAGATTTCGAATTATTTTTTTTAGGTTTCACAATTTCGCCGGAAAATTGTGTGGCGCCCACTACTCATTTGAGGTACCGAAGAAACAAAACTCTACTCGAAATCCCCAGGTCATACGTAATAACCCAAACCCATCGGTAATAAAGGAAACATTTCAACCCAATTACCGATACTCAACCTAACCTAACCTAACCTGCTGCGACCTATTGAACCCACTCTTAGCTGAGCAGCCGGGGAAATCAGCACTGTAGATGGCTGATGGTTGCGCTTGAATACTTAATTTGACAGTTCAAATAAAGACGAATTTTTCTCTCGGGCGGTGGCGGCCGCAAATTTTCTTATATATATATTTATTCACTTGTTCCGCCAGTAATTTCAATAAAAGTCTTGATTCGCGTTTATTATTTTTTTTTAAGTTGTTTTGGCTAACAAATAGCGTAACAAGTTCCTCACCGGACACGGATATTTCAACGCTTTCCTCTACAAAATCGGCAAAACAAACAGCCCAGCCTGCCAGTACGGGGACTCTAGAGCAGACGACGTAAACCATACATTCTTCACCTGCAGTCGATGGGAAGATCAGCGAAGGGATCTGGAATTTTTATTTGTTTTATTTTATTAATTAGGGTGTTCCGTTTGAGGAACAAAAAGAATATAAAGAACGGTTTGCCGTTTGAGGTACCGCAAGATCGCGTAATTCCCGAAAGTTGAAAATATGTTTTGTTAATATTGGTCGCGTGTCCCTTACTTTTCCGGGATTTTACGGGGCACTACCCCACCGAGATTTGTATTCTAAAAATTTATGCATAACCGAAACCTCACTAATTTAATGCACTCTACTTATCTCTTTTCCTGTTTCCTCCTAATTCCCCGATTTTCCACGGATTTAGTTGGATTCTGGTCTCTGCTTCGTTTTCGTCTTTTTTTTTTTTATTGCCACTCGGTACTACTCCTCGAACTTATTCTTTATACTGCCATCCAATATCCCCTCTTTGATACCAAAAGAAAAAAAAAAACCTCCAGTAAACTTGCTGGTCAACCAAGAAGTGGTTTTTAGAATCTCTTTGTCCATTCGGTCGGCCGGTTTTTTTCCATACACACACTCGTACACACTCATGACGATTCAGCTATTGTGCTAGAATTGTCAGCCGTAATCCGCTCCCCTGCACTCACACATACGTAGACGATAGGAATATCAGCTCTAACTCGATAATTCAGCTGTCGCTCCGATATTATCAACTGTATCCTACGCCTCACACATTTACGCATTTAATGGGTCATGCCTTCCCCTGCTACCCAAAGGGTGCTGACATGATCCCGCTAATGCTCTCACATTTTCCAATTCTTGAATTCGCCCATTATTGGAATTAGCCAATAATAAACAAATCCTCCAACCGACCCTGGACCTCTGTCAATATTTCCCATTTGACAGTTTGGTGAAACAAAACAAAAATAAAAAAAAATCGAGAGAAATACCGAGTGCATTGCAAAATACTGTCCCTCGCTGTTAAAATTAATATATACATGGGACCAGGCACCAACCCCACAACTTCAAGCCAGAAAACCAGGAGGAAAAATGTAAGTAGTCTGGTTTTTCCATTATCGCGGCCTATTTCAGCCGTGTTCAGATTTTTGGACGTGAGGGAATTGCTGATCTTGTGATATCCCTTACACAGATAGTAATTGTAATTTTCGCTTGTTTTCAAGTTGTTTCAATGTTCATTTCATGTTGTTTTCTGTTGTTTCTATATCGATTTCCGTGACTCGTGTCGTGACCAAAATCGTTTGTTGTGTGGTCGGTATTTAGACTTTGTGTGTTTGTGGTCGATGTTGAGGGTACGAATTGGTGGCTGTCCGCCCACACTCCTCTGTTGCTCCTCCGGTGCTCCCCAAGATGGAATTGGATCAAAAGGGATCGTCGCCCCTTCCCTCATCGAACTTGGCTTGGTGGTAGTTCGGGTGCAATTTTCGTTATAGCTTATTAACTCTGGGCCGTCCGCCCGCGCTCCCTAATTGCGAATGTTTGCCTCTCGGCACCATCAAATGTATCGGAGGTATTTTAATAATAAGGACCGTCCGCCTACCCCCTTTTATGTTGAGTTGGAGTGCTTTTCGTTCTGTTTTGCACTCTTTTCCATTCAGACCGTCCGTCTTACTCTCATTTGTGTCTTGGGTAGCATTTGAATGTTGCGGACTGTCCGTCCGATTGGGCTCGCTGGTCCGTTGGGAGTCTCCAGGCCGTCCGCCCGGCTCACCTTCGGATAGGCTGCACATCATTTTGTCCCGTAGGCCGTCCGTCCATACTAAGCCTTCCAGCTAACACTCGGGTTAGTCTGTAGTGGCTGTTTTCCCCGAGGTTTTAGCGAATTGGGCCAATGGTTGAAGGTACCTTGGCTGCCCCTCCACTTCTCTAGACCGTGGCTGCGCAGCCGAATAAAAGAGGGAAGTGGATGGGAGAGCTAAGAAATATGTAGGCGTTCTTTGTCGCTGTAAATTCTTACCGCGACAAATCCCACCCTTACCTCCAAGGAAATGTGCTTGGTTTTCGAAGAAACCCTATAATAATAAGAAACCCTATATACCTAAGCTCCGCCTACCAGCATCCCCTCTACTACCTAGAGTGGCTACTTCTTCATCGTCGCCCGGTTCGCTGTTAATTATGTGATCACTTGCGGTCAGAGACGGAAACCGACCGCTTGTCATCTTTTGTCTACCGAAATTAGCGTAGTATGGCGTAATCCCTAAGACGTCGTGGTTTGCCGTGCGTATTGCACACGCCACCTTCGGTAGTTGGGAGTCCCAACATCTATGGTTTTTCGACACATATGCTCTTAACGTAGTTTTTATAATTTGGTTTATGCGCTCTGCAGGATTGGCCTGCGGATGGTAATGCGCTGTGTATTTTACTTGTGACGCGTACGCCTGGCAAAGCGCTTTCAATTTCTTACTTCGGAATTGTGGGCCGTTGTCACACACGACCGCCGACGGAACGCCAAATAATAAGAAGACGTTGTCTTCCAGCTCCCTGTAGACTGCCTTTGCGGTAGCAGATCTTAACGCGAATAGCAACGGAAATTTGGTAAAATAATCTACGACTGTAAGGATATAAATGAACCCCCTACTGGACTTGAGAAGTGGGTCTACCAGATCTACGCAAATCATTTCCCAAGGCCTTGCGATCCCTACTCTCTCTCTCATAAAACCAGCTGGTCTCTCGTTCATCGGTTTCACTTGTTTGCAAATTTTACAACTCCTAACATATTTGGTGATATCCCCCTTCATTTTAGGCCAATAGTATCTGGTTGCTACTCGAGCAACAGTTTTTCTAACCCCCATATGCCCGGCCAAAGGCGCGTCGTGGCAGTCCTTTAATATATCTAATCTACCTTCTTTGCCAACGACCAGTTTCCATTCGGAATTATCCCCATGAATAATTATATGATTCGCTTTCACGAACTTAAAAAGACGACCGTTGTCGACTCTGAAAGTTGGGTAGGCTGATGGGTTAGACTCGACTGCGCAATCATCTTCGCCACCCAAGGGTCCAAATCCGCTTCCGAGACCTGGGCTATAACCGGGACTCCTCGCGACAACATATCAGGAACGACATGTTCTTTCCCCTTACGGTGTACTATTACGAAATCAAATTGCTGCAGCCTCACTGCCCAGCGCGCTAGCCTACCCGATGGGTACTTGAGGTTGCTTAGCCATACAAGTGAGTAATGGTCCGTAACGACCGTAAATCTTACTCCCTCTATGTATGGACGCAACTTTTCGATTTCCCAAAGCACCGCCAAGCATACTTTTTCTGTCGTATAATAGTTTCGTTCGCACCTATTCAACGACCTACTGAGGTAGCAAATTACGTTTTCTCCATCTTCAAATTCTTGTGATAATACGGCTCCAATCCCAAAATCTGACGCGTCTGTTTGCACCACAAAAGGGCGCTAAAAATCTGGACATGTCAAAATTGGTGCCGTTATCAGGCATTCCTTTGCCTTCCTAAAGCTTTCTTCGCATTCGTTTGACCATACAAATCTTTTACTTTTTTTTAATAAGTCCGTTAAGGGTCTAACTAAGTTCGCGAAATTTGGTAAAAAACGCCTGTACCATGAAATAGTTCCCACGAAACTCCTCACTTCCTTAACGTTTTTCGGAGCAGGAATCCTAACCATACTATCTACTTTCTCTGAATCGACTTGAAGTTTATTCCTGTCAACAACATAACCCAAAAACTTCAATGACGGTCTACAAAAATTGCATTTCTCCCTACTGACTTTCAACCCTGCTTTACACAACCGCTGTAAAACTTCTTCGAGTATCTCGAGATGTTGTTCGAACGAAGTTGTAACTATGATTATGTCATCGAGATACACGAACACTTGAGGTTCGAGATCGGCACCAAGAACGCTGTCGATAAACCTCTGCCACGTGGCAGGTGCATTGTGTAAACCGGAGGGCATCCATTTGAATTGGAATAAGCCTCTATTCGGCACCGTAAAGGCAGTCAGTGGTCGCGATCCTTCCTCCATCGGGATCTGCCAGTAGGCGGGCTTAATGTCCAGTGACGTTAGAAACATCGCGTCCCGAAGTTTATCTAAGGCCGTCGAAATATACGGGAGGGGATAAGCATCCCTTCCGGTAACTTTATTAAGTTTCCTATAGTCGATGCAGAACCTAAAACAGCCGTCCTTCTTTTTAATTAGAACTATTGCGGATGCCCACGGACTGTTCGATTTTTCGATAACTCCCGCATCGAGCATCTCCTTCAGTTCCCTATCGATGTGTCCTTGCTTAGCCGGAGAAAGAGGATAATATCGCTGTTTAATAGGTTCGGCCGACGTCCTAATTTTGTGCTCCACCAATTGCGTACACCCTAGGCCCTCTGGTATATGCTGGAAAATTTTGTTGACCAAAATTTCTGAAAGGCTGCACTCGGCTTCGTCCAATTCGGACTTCTCCCTAATCGCGATGATTGAAGCAACTACCGGTTGATTCGAGAAGTTCTACACCCCCGACCTTAAATCCGGGACGATTCCCGTCAGTGCCCAAAAATCTGCATCTAAGATCACGAAGTGTGGGAGTGATGGTATAACCAAAAGACAGATGCGCTCTGTACTACAATTGGTAAAGCAATAGCCCCTAAAACCTCTATACCCGCTCCGTCCGCTAAGGCCACCGACTTTATGACCCCCTTGTTTAATACGAGGCCTAACCCTTTCAAAATATCCCACGCATCCCTACATATAGTTGTGCGTGAAGCACCAGAATCTAGAAGCCCTGTAAAACTAATCCCGTAAATGCTAATCCCTATGTATGGTCTCCTATCATCCCCGTTTGCCCCCAAAGTGAAACCTAAATGAACTTGAGAATTAAACAGCTGGTCACCAGCAGGCGACCTAATTAGTTCCGACGGTGCTCCTGTCCTGCCGACCCAGGAGTCCGTTGGGCGTTTCCCGAGCCATGTCGACAATCCCTTCTCGAAATCCCTACCGTACCACAACCGAATCAACGCCTAGGAGCGGAGCACCTTCTAGCAAAGTGGCCCTCATCACCACAGTTAAAACAGCGCATTTGCCGACGCTGCTGGTTGTCTTGAGTGACAACCGAAACCCTTGGTTCTTCCGTGCTGATATAAGCCAAATATGGCTCCAGCAAATATCTGTTGCGAGTTGTTGGGGGTGGAGCAAATGTTTCGACATTTGCCCGCACCGTCTCCAATCTTCTACCCACCAAAAAATCGTTGACACATCTGGCATCCACCAGGCCCAGTTGCGTCTGATAAAATGGCGCTAGGTTGCGCTGCAAAATTGAGAGCTTCCTCATTTCCGAAATCGGTTCTGAGAGCCTCCCAAATATGTTTTTCATAGTCGCTACGTATACCCCTATAGACTCTTCTTTCCCTTGGGTACGACGTCTGATTTCTTCTAGGAGAAGATCATCATAGTTGGGAGGGAGAAACTCCAGTTTCAGTTCCCATACCAGCTCTTGCCAAGAACAGGCCGACCTTCTAATCGCCCTAAACCAAAGAAGCGCCTTTCCCTAAAAGTTCGACTGCTGACCTGAAAAGTTGTGTAAAAGTAACCCCCCTTGCTTCTCGAAGTTTATCAACCCTTTCCAAAAAGGCGTTGACGGAAGCACCACTTCGCTCCCCTGAAAACTTTAAGTTCCATTTCGACAGGTTTTCGAAAGGTTCGGAAGTGAAATGTTGTTCATTTGCGAAACGTCCTTCGCTTCCGATGCGTTGTTCACTTCGCTCGCCAAACTTTGCAAAAGAATCCGTTTCTCTTGCAAAGGCGGAAGTCGTTGGTTGGGAAGTCATCCCTTCTGTTGGCATGGGTTCTGCCTGGGGTGGCGGTTTAGGTTTACCAACCCCCTCGATGTCATCTTCACCGTCTTCTTCATTACCCTCGGAACCTGACGTGAATTTACCCAAGGCAGTGATAATTTCGAACCTTAGATCGAGCTTTTCTGCCACCTCTTCGCTACCCTCTGGAATTCCTTAGATTTAGGATCTCTTGGAGGTTCTTTCATTAGCCCATATAACTCTTCGAGCTTCGCTTTGACGGCATCCCTATCTTGATCGTAGGTAAACGGGTAGTTTTGTTCAATCCCACCCATCGAGTCCCGACGCTCCAGCATCCGTGCCGCTCTCAGAGACTTCCTCATTACCTCTACGGTACCTGTAGGAAGTCTCCGAGCCTGGACTTCATATGCCAACTCGTCGGCCGACAGTCTATTTATTTCCATTTGTGAAAATTTTTAAAAACTGGCAAACTTTATAAATATTTTTTTCTTAAAATACCTAAAACTTAAAACTACTATCTAAAGCAAACGTAAGAGTAAACCAAGATGATATATGTACGATATATACGCAACCAGAAATTGTATGCTTGGTTACGCTAGATTATGTATGTACAATGTTTATATATATGTATAATTATCAAAAATAAATTCGAACAACAAGGCAACCGACTCAAATTATTTTCACAACGTAAACCCAGTTAACGCAATTCGCGTAGTTATATTAGAAATGTTCGGTCTCTATACCGAAAATGTATGTACCACTGTATGACTAAATAATATATACTGTTTCATAGAACTAACTGAGAAAATAAACGGAATTATATAGCCGCGGAGATGAATTTGTAAAATATATATATGTTATTTTTTTCCAACATAGGATTTTATGGTCTTATATATTTATAATTTTTCCACAACAAAAAACAAATAAAAATAATTCCACCTACTTGTTGGTCGTCTAGCTTACGACAATCTCCCTCTTGCTATCTCCATTGCTCCAATTATATAAATTAATTGCTGAATGATTTCTGCAAAGTACTGCAACTATCACCATTAAAATTCCTGATTTTTTTTTAATTTTTATTTGATCTGCAGCCACTCTTATCTGTTGTTAATGTTATTGATTAACCTAAGGGAGAAAAGAAAAATTGGGACAAGTAAAAGAACTTTTTTTTTAAATAGAGAAAAAACAACAACACTTCCCTAAGCACAAGCACCAACACACCAAATCGCAGACACGAATTTATTCCCAAATACAATTTTGTAAAAAAAAGCTCCAAGTTGGGCGTCAATTGTTACACCTATTTTTCGCGGACAAACTACTTAATTAAGACTATATTTGGCGGAACAAACGATTTAAAAACAAAGAAACCCAAACGAATTTTGCGGCCGCTACCGCCCGGAAGAAAAAAAGTCGAATTGAAATGTCAAAGCCGAAAGGTGTAACCGCGGCAGCACAGGGATGCTGCTCCCCGGTAGCTCAGTGAGGGATGGGTTGAACGTTCGAATGGTTATAATTGGGGCTGGGTTGAAATTCGTTTTTCGACTCAAGTTGGGGTGATGGTACTCGTAAACCGATTATGGTGAATATCTATTATTCCAAATGTTACTTTACAACAACAAAATATGGGCGCCACACAATTTTTCCGGAAAATTGTGAAACCTGCAAGAAAATACTTAAAATAAATTTTTTTACCACGTTATAAATGCCCCGTTGGAGCACGGCAATTTTTATTTGTTTTATTTTATTTATTAGGGTGTTTCGTTTGAGGAACAAAAAGAATATAAAGAACGGTTTGCCGTTTGAGGTACCGCAAGATCGCGTAATTCCCGAAAGTTGAAAATATGTTTTGTTAATATTGGTCGCGTGTCCCTTACTTTTCCGGGATTTTACGGGGCACTACCCCACCGGAATTTGTGTTCTAAAAATTTATGCATAACCGAAACCACACTAATTTAATGCACTCTACTTATCTCTTTTCCTGTTTCCTCCTAATTCCCCGATTTTCCGCGGATTTAGTTGGATTCTGGTCTCTGCTTCGTTTTCGTCTTTTTTTTTATTGCCACTCGGTACTACTCCTCGAACTTATTCTGCTATCCAATATCCCCTCTTTGATACCAAAAGAAAAAAAAAACCTCCAGTAAACTTGCCAAGAAGTGGTTTTTAGAATCTCTTTGTCCATTCGGTCGGCCGGTTTTTTTCCATACACACTCATTCGTTGTAGGGGAAGCAGAATCAACTACCACATGACGATTCAGCTATTGTGCTAGAATTGTCAGCCGTAATCCGCTCCCCTGCACTCACTCATACGTAGACGATAGGAATAACAGCTCTAACTCGATAATTCAGCTGTCGCTCCGATATTATCAACTGTATCCTACGCCTCACACATTTACGCATTTAATGGGTCAGGCCTTCCCTGCTACCCAAAGGGTGCTGACATGATCCCGCTAATGCTCTCACATTTTCCAATTCTTGAATTCGCCCATTATTGGAATTAGCCAATAATAGACAAATCCTCCAGCCGACCCTGGACCTCTGTCAATATTTCCCATTTGACAGTTTGGTGAAACAAAACAAAAATAAAAAAAAATCGAGAGGAATACCGAGTGCATTGCAAAATACTGTCCCTCGCTGTTAAAATTAATATATACATTGGACCAGGCACCAACCCCACAACTTCAAGGCAGGAAACCAGGAGGAAAAAGGTAAGTAGTCTGGTTTTTCCATTATCGCGGCCTATCTCGGTGGAGCCATGTTCAGATTTTTGGACGTGAGGGAATTGCTGATCTTGTGATATCCCTTACACAGATAAAAATTGTAATTTTCGCTTGTTTTCAAGTTGTTTCAATGTTCATTTCATGTTGTTTTCTGTTGTTTCTATGTCGATTTCCGTGACTCGTGTCGTGACCAAAATGGTTTGTTGTGTGGTCGGTATTTAGACTTTGTGTGTTTGTGGTCGATGTTGAGGGTGCGAATTGGTGGCCGTCCGCCCACACTCCTCTGTTGCTCCTCCGGTGCGCCCCAAGATGGAGTTGGATCAAAAGGGATCGTCGCCCCTTCCTTCATCGAACTTGACTTGGTGGTAGTTCGGGTGCAATTTTCGTTGGAGCTTATTAACTCTGGGCCGTCCGCCCGCGCTCCCTAATTGCGAATGTTTGCCTCTCGGCACCATCAAATGTGTCGGAGGTGTTTTAATAATAAGGACCGTCCACCCACCCCCTTTTATGTTGAGTTGGAGTGCTTTTCGTTCTGTTTTGCACTCTTTTCCATTCAGACCGTCCGTCTTACTCTCAATTGTGTCTTGGGTAGCATTTGAACGTTGCGGACCGTCCGTCCGATTGGGCTCGCTGGTCCGTGAAAGTGACCTCCCATACTTGTCCGCACTTACTGCTGAACATGTTTAACAGCCTCCTCGAGGAAGGCATCTTTCCCAAGAGCTGGAAGAAACAACGCTTGGTGCTCATCAGCAAAGGCAAAGGAGATCCAGACTCCCCATCGGCATACAGACCTCTGTGCATGTTAGATACCGCGGGTAAGCTTTTCGAAAAGCTTATTAAGCCACGTCTTATAGCGGCAGTGCAAACGTCAGGCGACCTGTCAGAGAGGCAGTATGGTTTCCGGAGAGGCCGCTCTACGATTGCAGCCGTAAAGGAAGTTGTGAACGCCGCCAAAATCGCCCATCAGGGAAACCACTACTCAAGGAACATCGTCTTGTTGGCAACACTGGACGTACGGAATGCCTTCAATTCAGCCAGGTGGAGCGATATACTGAACGCACTTGAACGGAGGTTCTACATACCAGCATATCTCCTGCGGCTTGTAAAGGACTATCTCAGGGATCGAGAGCTGTTTTACGAGACCACAGAAGGCCCGAGAAGAAAGGAAGTGACATCGGGCGCAGCGCAGGGATCGATCTTAGGACCAGACCTCTGGAACATTTCCTACGACGACATCCTTGGCATGGAAATGCCCGAGGGTGCCTTTCTGGTCGGGTACGCAGACGACATCGCGGCGGTGATCACGGCACGAGACACCGATAACGCGCAAAGGAAGCTGAACCAGGTCATGCGACGGGCAAATTCGTGGATGGAAGAGCACGGACTCAGCCTTGCGACGGAGAAAACAGAGATAGTCCTCCTTACGAAGAAGAGGATCCCCACACAAATTGACTTCCAAATCGGGGCAGAATTAATAAGAAGCAGTGCCGCGGTGAAATACCTGGGACTGAGGCTCGACACAAAGCTATCCTACTGGCAACATATAAAGGCAGCAGCGGAAAGAGCCTCTAAAACAACTGCATCACTGAGCAGACTGATGGCAAATGTAGGTGGTCCAGCGGCCAGTAAGCGAAAGTTATTGATGGCGACAACGCATTCCATCCTTCTCTACGGCAGCGAAATTTGGGCAGACGCACTTAACCAAGAGAAGTACCGGAAACAGATGGCGGCAGTCCAAAGATGCGGAGCTCTACGGGTGGTAAGTTCCTACCGAACGGTGTCGGAAGCAGCCGCACTTGTAGTCGCAGGAGTGACTCCCATCGATCTCCTAGCGGCAGAAAGGAAGTACGTCTACGACAACAAGGCGGAAATCGGAGTGGAAACGGCAACCGTGCAGGCCAAGCAACTTACCAAACAGAAGTGGCAAGAGCGTTGGAACTCGGACAGCAGAGGAAGATGGACAGCAAAGCTGATCAGGAACGTGGCTGAATGGAAGGACCGAAAACATGGGGAGGTGAACTACTACATCACACAGTTCCTCACCGGACACGGATATTTCAATGCCTTCCTTCATAAGATCGGTAAAAAGAATACCCCAGCCTGCCAGTACGGAGACTCCGAAGAAGACGACGTTCAACATACCTTCTTCGCTTGCAGCAGATGGGAAAATGAAAGAGCTGAACTGGAGAGAAATATCGGTATCATCACTCCAGACAACATAGTCGAAAAGATGCTGGCCAGCGAACAGAACTGGAACGACATCTGCGTCTACACCCAACGAATTCTCAGAAGAAAGAAAAGAGAAGAAGAGCAATTCCGCGACGAGACAGAGTAAGCCCGAAAGGGCGAATGATTAGAACCCCCCTGAAGTAATGCGAACAGCGGTCCCGGGGGGGCGGGTCAGAAACCGAGGGGTGGGAGGAGTTTTAGTTTACGTATACCTTGAAAAAGGGGAGTCGGACACACGGGGAAGGTCAACGCCAACACGGCCTCCTTATGGTGCATCAAGCATTCTCCTCCACCCAACAGGAAAAAAAAAAAAAAAAAAAAATTATTATTATTATTATTATTATTATTATTATTATTATTATTATTATTATTATTATTATTATTATTATTATTATTATTATTATTATTAATATTATTATTATTATTATTATTATTATTATTATTATTATTATTATTATTATTATTATCCCTCGGGGGTTTTGTTGTTTCCCTAGAGGGCGCGTCCTCAGGTGGCGGATAGAGGGATGCTCGGCTTTAATACTTAGTATTAATGCAGGGTAGGTGGGAAATAAAATACCACCCGTGGACCAAAAAAACAACTATGTGAAGGAACACAGAAAATGAACCAAATATGGATAGAGAACACGAAGGAAGAAAACTTACGGTGCAGGGAGTCGGATCCCCAGTACCGGCGTCTGTCAGGGGTGAGCACGCGGGCCCCGGGACGTCGATATCCTATGACCGCAATCATTTCCAAACTCAAACCGATTCCCCAGGAGTTGCAAGCTTGGCTCTTGAGGAACGAAATGCTACAAGCAAACAGAGCAGTGTACCTTTTCAGAGGTCCGCAAGGATTCAACGTACACCACCGCGGAATACAACCCCACAGAACACAAAAACATCCACAGGAATCTCTCCTGCCACTCACGCAGGAAACGAGGGGAACAACAAAGACGTCTTTATACGGGAAATACTCGCGTGTGAAAGCGTCGTTAAAAGCATGAAGACGGCCTGTTTAAAACAGAAGAATATCAGCATGGATATTAAAAATGGTATCGCGATACTCGAAGAAGGGCTCGATAGGCTAAAGTGGAAAATCAGTACCTCAAGTACCTCAAACACAGGAGAGCAAAGCATGCAAAAGCCAAAAAGCAGCATCGCAAAAGCAACACAAACTGACCCAGTCTGAAAAAGTTCAGCTGAAAGACTAGTCTCCCACAAAAGACCGCCAACAAGCCCTCTAAAGAAACTAGTGGAGAAGAAAACAAAAACTGATGAAACTGACCTCACCTGTTGTGAGCAAGAGAGCTACGCTGAAGCTCTCAAGAAGAAAAACCCTATGGCTGTCTCGCCAGACAAACTCGCCCAGAGGGTCAGACCTAGGGACAAACCCAAAGAAAGGGCAAGGGAAAACAAAAAGAAGGAAAAGAAAAGGAAAGAGAAGAACCAACGGAGACCCCGACCTGAGGCTATTCTCATTAAGCCAAAGGGATCAGAGAAATTCACCGATATCCTGAAGGAAATCCGAAGTAAGGCGAATCCAGACGACACCGAAACTATCGTCAAAACTGTTCGGCAAACGAAAACTGGAGACGTACTTCTAGAACTCGGATTTAAGACAAAGAACAAGACAGCTTTCGGAGAGTCTCTAAGAGCTATTCTAGGGGATAAGGCAACGGTTCGCAGTCTTGAACCGAAAATGTCCCTGGAGATCAGGGACTTGGACGAACTGACTACAGCCGAAGAAGTCCAAGAAGCAGTCAAGAAAAAAGCTGCTGTCTCCATCTCTTATATACAGGTGTCAGTCACAGCGAAAAACAGAAATTCCCTCAAGACGGCAATAGTGCATATGAACGCCCGAGCAGCCTACGAATTGTTGAAGAGCCCAACAATTAGAATCGGATGGGTCCAGTGTCGAATCCGTCGCAGAACAGAGGTCGCGCGGTGCTATAAATGCTTTGGATATGGCCACCAACAAGCAACATGCAGTGGCGTAGATAGAAAGGGGCTAGGGCTGTGTTTCAACTGCGGAGAAAAGGGCCACAAGAAGATCGGCTCCCAAAATTCACCAAAATGCTGCCTCTGTGCGGATCTCCAAGTCCAACCAACCGCTCTGGACCATGTCCCGGGTTCAGGAAAGTGCCTTGTCTTCCGAGAGGCTCTCGAAAAAGAAAAGAAAAGGGCCTCACAATGACCAGAATCCTGCAGGGAATTATGCACAGGAGTCAAACGGCGGACAACCTGCTTATTAAACTACTAGACGAAATGAAAGTAGATGTCGCCATCATCAGCGAGCAATATATGAATAAAGAGATAAACTGGGTAGCGGACTCACTTGGAACTGCTGCAATCTGGGTCTTGGATACCAAAAAATTCCCCATGGAAAGTATAGGCACGCAAAGAGGCTTCACGTGGGTAAAGCACGACCAACTCACGGTCGTGAGCGTCTACCTGAGCCCAAACGACCGTATTGACGCGTTCCGGCAAAAACTGGACGACCTGGAGGACTTCCTGGTCGACACCAGAGGGGAGATCTTGGTAGCAGGTGACTTTAACGCCAAAGCACAAGAGTGGGGTATGCCGACTACTGACTCTCGAGGAAGGCAAATACTCGAGATGGCCGCCAGACGTGGACTTTACGTAGTCAACGCAGGAGACACCCCCACCTTCAGGAGACCCGGACACAGAGGAACTATTCCAGACGTAACCTTCGCAACGAACACCACATTCGCAAGAATCAAAAACTGGAGAGTAATCGAGGACTACACAGGCAGCGACCATCAGTATATCGTCTTTGATCTGGAGTATAACCAACGAGCCCTGAACCACCGTTACCACCCACGGGCTCCGAGATGGAATTTGAACAGGCTCGACGCAGATCTTTTTAAGGGCGTGATCGAGGAAGGTGCAGACGCCGTAATCCAGGTACAAGGACCTGCTGAAACGAAAGCTGAAGCCACGATGCAACTAATTCGGCGCGCTTGCGACTCCTCAATGCCGAGAACGAGCGGTGCCAACAGAAAAAGAGACCCAGTGTACTGGTGGACCGAGGAGATAGCTACGCTACGTCGGAGATGCCTACAAATACGACGCACCGTCACCAGGGTAAGAGGAAGAGGAAATACTGAAGCTATGGAAGATGCTCTAGCGGAATTCAGAACTCGAAGATCTGAGCTCAAGAGGGCCATCAACTTGAGCAAAAAACAGAAGTGGGAGGATCTTCGCCGAGACTTCAACAGCGACCCATGGGGACTAGGCTACAAAATCGTGACCCGGAAACTCGGAGCTCAGATGGCACCCCCCATCCTCAGTGAAGGAAAGATGGAACACATCGTGGACGCACTGTTTCCAACTCATCCGGTCAGACAACCCGACATCACACCGGTCCAACGAGAGGAAATTCCAGCCTTTAGCGAAGAAGAGTTGAGCATAGCGGTACATTCCCTGAAAACCAGAAGAGCCCCCGGCCCCGACGGAATTCCTACAGAAGCACTGAAAGTGACCTCCCATACTTGTCCGCACTTACTTCTGAACATGTTTAACAGCCTCCTCGAGGAAGGCATCTTTCCCAAGAGCTGGAAGAAACAACGCTTGGTGCTCATCAGCAAAGGCAAAGGAGATCCAGACTCCCCATCGGCATACAGACCTCTGTGCATGTTAGATACCGCGGGTAAGCTCTTCGAAAAGCTTATTAAGCCACGTCTTATAGCGGCAGTGCAAACGTCAGGCGACCTGTCAGAGAGGCAGTATGGTTTCCGGAGAGGCCGCTCTACGATTGGAGCCGTAAAGAAAGTTGTGAACGCCGCCAAAATCGCCCATCAGGGAAACCACTACTCAAGGAACATCGTCTTGTTGGCAACACTGGACGTACGGAATGCCTTCAATTCAGCCAGGTGGAGCGATATACTGAACGCACTTGAACGGAGGTTCTACATACCAGCATATCTCCTGCGGATTATAAAGGACTATCTCAGGGATCGAGAGCTGTTTTACGAGACCACAGAAGGCCCGAGAAGAAAGGAAGTGACATCGGGCGCAGCGCAGGGATCGATCTTAGGACCAGACCTCTGGAACATTTCCTACGACGACATCCTTGGCATGGAAATGCCCGAGGGTGCCTTTCTGGTCGGGTACGCAGACGACATCGCGGCGGTGATCACGGCACGAGACACCGATAACGCGCAAAGGTAGCTGAACCAGGTCATGCGACGGGCAAATTCGTGGATGGAAGAGCACGGACTCAGCCTTGCGACGGAGAAAACAGAGATAGTCCTCCTTACGAAGAAGAGGATCCCCACACAAATTGACTTCCAAATCGGGGCAGAATTAATAAGAAGCAGTGCCGCGGTGAAATACCTGGGACTGAGGCTCGACACAAAGCTATCCTACTGGCAACATATAAAGGCAGCAGCGGAAAGAGCCTCTAAAACAACTGCATCACTGAGCAGACTGATGGCAAATGTAGGTGGTCCAGCGGCCAGTAAGCGAAAGTTATTGATGGCGACAACGCATTCCATCCTTCTCTACGGCAGCGAAATTTGGGCAGACGCACTTAACCAAGAGAAGTACCGGAAACAGATGGCAGCAGTCCAAAGATGCGGAGCTCTACGGGTGGTAAGTTCCTACCGAACGGTGTCGGAAGCAGCCGCACTTGTAGTCGCAGGAGTGACTCCCATCGATCTCCTAGCGGCAGAAAGGAAGTACGTCTACGACAACAAGGCGGAAATCGGAGTGGAAACGGCAACCGTGCAGGCCAAGCAACTTACCAAACAGATGTGGCAAGAGCGTTGGAACTCGGTCAGCAGAGGAAGATGGACAGCAAAGCTGATCAGGAACGTGGCTGAATGGAAGGACCGAAAACATGGGGAGGTGAACTACTACATCACACAGTTCCTCACCGGACACGGATATTTCAATGCCTTCCTTCATAAGATCGGTAAAAAGAATACCCCAGCCTGCCAGTACGGAGACTCCGAAGAAGACGACGTTCAACATACCTTCTTCGCTTGCAGCAGATGGGAAAATGAAAGAGCTGAACTGGAGAGAAATATCGGTCCTATCCTACTGGCAACATATAAAGGCAGCAGCGGAAAGAGCCTCTAAAACAACTGCATCACTGAGCAGACTGATGGCAAATGTAGGTGGTCCAGCGGCCAGTAAGCGAAAGTTATTGATGGCGACAACGCATTCCATCCTTCTCTACGGCAGCGAAATTTGGGCAGACGCACTTAATCAAGAGAAGTACCGGAAACAGATGGCGGCAGTCCAACGATGCGGAGCTTTACGGGTGGTAAGTTCCTACCGAACGGTGTCGGAAGCAGCCGCACTTGTAGTCGCAGGAGTGACTCCCATCGATCTCCTAGCGGCAGAAAGGAAGTACGTCTACGACAACAAGGCGGAAATCGGAGTGGAAACGGCAACCGTGCAGGCCAAGCAACTTACCAAACAGAAGTGGCAAGAGCGTTGGAACTCGGACAGCAGAGGAAGATGGACAGCAAAGCTGATCAGGAACGTGGTTGAATGGAAGGACCGAAAACATGGGGAGGTGAACTACTACATCACACAGTTCCTCACCGGACACGGATATTTCAATGCCTTCCTTCATAAGATCGGTAAAAAGAATACCCCAGCCTGCCAGTACGGAGACTCCGAAGAAGACGATGTTCAACATACCTTCTTCGCTTGCAGCAGATGGGAAAATGAAAGAGCTGAACTGGAGAGAAATATCGGTATCATCACTCCAGACAACATAGTCGAAAAGATGCTGGCCAGCGAACAGAACTGGAACGACATCTGCGTCTACACCCAACGAATTCTCAGAAGAAAGAAAAGAGAAGAAGAGCAATTCCGCGACGAGACAGAGTAAGCCCGAAAGGGCGAATGATTACAACCCCCCTGAAGTAATGCGAACAGCGGTCCCGGGGGGGCGGGTCAGAAACCGAGGGGTGGGAGGAGTTTTAGTTTACGTATACCTTGAAAAAGGGGAGTCGGACACACGGGGAAGGTCAACGCCAACACGGCCTCCTTATGGTGCATCAAGCATTCTCCTCCACCCAACAGGAAAAAAAAAAAAAAAAAATTATTATTATTATTATTATTATTATTATTATTATTATTATTATTATTATTATTATTCCCTCGGGGGTTTTGTTGTTTCCCCTAGAGGGCGCGTCCTCAGGTGGCGGATAGAGGGATGCTCGGCTTTAATACTTAGTATTAATGCAGGGTAGGTGGGAAATAAAATACCACCCGTGGACCAAAAAACAACTATGTGAAGGAACACAGAAAATAAACCAAATATGGATAGAGAACACGAAGGAAGAAAACTTACGGTGCAGGGAGTCGGATCCCCAGTACCGGCGTCTGTCAGGGGTGAGCACGCGGGCCCCGGGACGTCGATATCCTATGACCGCAATCATCTCCAAACCCAAACCGATTCCCCAGGAGTTGCAAGCTTGGCTCTTGAGGAACGAAATGCTACAAGCAAACGGAGCAGTGTACCTTTTCAGAGGTCTGCAAGGATTCAACGTACACCACCGCGGAATACAACCCCACAGAACACAAAAACATCCACAGGAATCTTTCCTGCCACTCACGCAGGAAACGAGGGGAACAACAAAGACGTCTTTATACGGGAAATACTCGCGTGTGAAAGCGTCGTTAAAAGCATGAAGACGGCCTGTTTAAAACAGAAGAATATCAGCATGGATATTAAAAATGGTATCGCGATACTCGAAGAGGGGCTCGATAGGCTAAAGTGGAAAATCAGTACCTCAAACACAGGAGAGCAAAGCATGCAAAAGCCAAAAAGCAGCATCGCAAAAGCAACACAAACTGACCCAGTCGGAAAAAGTTCAGCTGAAAGACTAGTCTCCCACAAAAGACCGCCAACAAGCCCTCTAAACAAACTAGTGGAGAAGAAAACAAAAACTGATGAAACTGACCTCCCCTGTTGTGAGCAAGAGAGCTACGCTGAAGCTCTCAAGAAGAAAAACCCTATGGCTGTCTCGCCAGACAAACTCGCCCAGAGGGTCAGACCTAGGGACAAACCCAAAGAAAGGGCAAGGGAAAACAAAAAGAAGGAAAAGAAAAGGAAAGAGAAGAACCAACGGAGACCCCGACCTGAGGCTATTCTCATTAAGCCAAAGGGATCAGAGAAATTCACCGATATCCTGAAGGAAATCCGAAGTAAGGCGAATCCAGACGACACCGAAACTATCGTCAAAACTGTTCGGCAAACGAAAACTGGAGACGTACTTCTAGAACTCGGATCTAAGACAAAGAATAAGACAGCTTTCGGAGAGTCTCTAAGAGCTATTCTAGGGGATAAGGCAACGGTTCGCAGTCTTGAACCGAAAATGTCCCTGGAGATCAGGGACTTGGACGAACTGACTACAGCCGAAGAAGTCCAAGAAGCAGTCAAGAAAAAAGCTGCTGTTTTCATCTCTTATATACAGGTGTCAGTCACAGCGAAAAACAGAAATTCCCTCAAGACGGCAATAGTGCATATGAACGCCCGAGCAGCCTACGAATTGCTGAAGAGCCCAACAATTAGAATCGGATGGGTCCAGTGTCGAATCCGTCGCAGAACAGAGGTCGCGCGGTGCTATAAATGCTTTGGATATGGCCACCAACAAGCAACATGCAGTGGCGTAGATAGAAAGGGGCTAGGGCTGTGTTTCAACTGCGGAGAAAAGGGCCACAAGAAGATCGACTGCCAAAATCCACCAAAATGCTGCCTCTGCGCGGATCTCCAAGTCCAACCAACCGCTCTGGACCATGTCCCGGGTTCAGGAAAGTGCCTTGTCTTCCGAGAGGCTCTCGAAAAAGAAAAGAAAAGGGCCTCACAATGACCAGAATCCTGCAGGGAAATATGCACAGGAGTCAAACGGCGGACAACCTGCTTATTAAACTACTAGATGAAATGAAAGTAGATGTCGCCATCATCAGCGAGCAATATATGAATAAAGAGATAAACTGGGTAGCGGACTCACTTGGAACTGCTGCAATCTGGGTCTTGGATACCAAAAAATTCCCCATGGAAAGTATAGGCATGCAAAGAGGCTTCACGTGGGTAAAGCACGACCAACTCACGGTCGTGAGCGTCTACCTGAGCCCAAACGACCGAATTGACGCGTTCCGGCAAAAACTGGACGACCTGGAGGACTTCCTGGTCGACACCAGAGGGGAGATCTTGGTAGCAGGTGACTTTAACGCCAAAGCACAAGAGTGGGGTATGCCGACTACTGACTCTCGAGGAAGGCAAATACTCGAGATGGCCGCCAGACGTGGACTTTACGTAGTCAACGCAGGAGACACCCCCACTTTCAGGAGACCCGGACACAGAGGAACTATTCCAGACGTAACCTTCGCAACGAACACCACATTCGCAAGAATCAAAAACTGGAGAGTAATCGAGGACTACACAGGCAGCGACCATCAGTATATCGTCTTTGATCTGGAGTATAACCAACGAGTCCTGAACCACCGTTACCACCCACGGGCTCCGAGATGGAATTTGAACAGGCTCGACGCAGATCTTTTTAAGGGCGTGATCGAGGAAGGTGCAGACGCCGTAATCCAGGTACAAGGACCTGCTGAAACGAAAGCTGAAGCCACGATGCAACTAATTCGGCGCGCTTGCGACTCCTCAATGCCGAGAACGAGCGGTGCCAACAGAAAAAGAGACCCAGTGTACTGGTGGACCGAGGAGATAGCTACGCTACGTCGGAGATGCCTACAAATACGACGAACCGTCACCAGGGTAAGAGGAAGAGGAAATACTGAAGCTATGGAAGATGCTCTAGCGGAATTCAGAACTCGAAGATCTGAGCTCAAGAGGGCCATCAACTTGAGCAAAAAACAGAAGTGGGAGGATCTTCGCCGAGACGTCAACAGCGACCCATGGGGACTAGGCTACAAAATCGTGACGCGGAAACTCGGAGCCCAGATGGCACCCCCCATCCTCAGTGAAGGAAAGATGGAACACATCGTGGACGCACTGTTTCCAACTCATCCGGTCAGACAACCCGACATCACACCGGTCCAACGAGAGGAAATTCCAGCCTTTAGCGAAGAAGAGTTGAGCATAGCGGTACATTCCCTGAAAACCAGAAGAGCCCCGGGCCCCGACGGAATTCCTACAGAAGCACTGAAAGTGACGATAACGCGCAAAGGAAGCTGAACCAGGTCATGCGACGGGCAAATTCGTGGATGGAAGAGCACGGACTCAGCCTTGCGACGGAGAAAACAGAGATAGTCCTTTTACGAAGAAGAGGATCCCCACACAAATTGACTTCCAAATCGGGGCAGAATTAATAAGAAGCAGTGCCGCGGTGAAATACCTGGGACTGAGGCTCGACACAAAGCTATCCTACTGGCAACATATAAAGGCAGCAGCGGAAAGAGCCTCTAAAACAACTGCATCACTGAGCAGACTGATGGCAAATGTAGGTGGTCCAGCGGCCAGTAAGCGAAAGTTATTGATGGCGACAACGCATTCCATCCTTCTCTACGGCAGCGAAATTTGGGCAGACGCACTTAATCAAGAGAAGTACCGGAAACAGATGGCGGCAGTCCAAAGATGCGGAGCTCTACGGGTGGTAAGTTCCTACCGAACGGTGTCGGAAGCAGCCGCACTTGTAGTCGCAGGAGTGACTCCCATCGATCTCCTAGCGGCAGAAAGGAAGTACGTCTACGACAACAAGGCGGAAATCGGAGTGGAAACGGCAACCGTGCAGGCCAAGCAACTTACCAAACAGAAGTGGCAAGAGCGTTGGAACTCGGACAGCAGAGGAAGATGGACAGCAAAGCTGATCAGGAACGTGGCTGAATGGAAGGACCAAAAACATGGGGAGGTGAACTAGAAGACGATGTTCAACATACCTTCTTCGCTTGCAGCAGATGGGAAAATGAAAGAGCTGAACTGGAGAGAAATATCGGTATCATCACTCCAGACAACATAGTCGAAAAGATGCTGGCCAGCGAACAGAACTGGAACGACATCTGCGTCTACACCCAACGAATTCTCAGAAGAAAGAAAAGAGAAGAAGAGCAATTCCGCGACGAGACAGAGTAAGCCCGAAAGGGCGAATGATTACAACCCCCCTGAAGTAATGCGAACAGCGGTCCCGGGGGGGCGGGTCAGAAACCGAGGGGTGGGAGGA
Source organism: Ferdinandea cuprea (assembly GCA_963576555.1). Taxonomy (NCBI): domain Eukaryota; kingdom Metazoa; phylum Arthropoda; class Insecta; order Diptera; family Syrphidae; genus Ferdinandea; species Ferdinandea cuprea. Next base: position 100,294,260 of record OY754958.1, on the reverse strand, counting down.
GTTTTAGTTTACGTATACCTTGAAAAAGGGGAGTCGGACACACGGGGACGGTCAACGCCAACACGGCCTCCTTATGGTGCATCAAGCATTCTCCTCCACCCAACAGGAAAAAAAAAAAAAAAAAAAAAAAAAAAATTATTATTATTATTATTATTATTATTATTATTATTATTATTATTATTATTATTATTATTATTATTATTATTATTATTATTATTATTATTATTATTATTATTATTATTATTATTATTATTATTATTATTATTATTATTATTATTATTATTATTACTATTATTATTATTATTATTATTATTATTATTATTATTATTATTATTATTATTATTATTATTATTGTTATTATTACTATTATTATTATTCCTCGGGGGTTTTGTTGTTTCCCCTAGAGGGCGCGTCCTCAGGTGGCGGATAGAGGGATGCTCGGCTTTAATACTTAGTATTAATGCAGGGTAGGTGGGAAATAAAATACCACCCGTGGACCAAAAAAACAACTATGTGAAGGAACACAGAAAATAAACCAAATATGGATAGAGAACACGAAGGAAGAAAACTTACGGTGCAGGGAGTCGGATCCCCAGTACCGGCGTCTGTCAGGGGTGAGCACGCGGGCCCCGGGACGTCGATATCCTATGACCGCAATCATCTCCAACCCCAAACCGATTCCCCAGGAGTTGCAAGCTTGGCTCTTGAGGAACGAAATGCTACAAGCAAACAGAGCAGTGTACCTTTTCAGAGGTCCGCAAGGATTCAACGTACACCACCGCGGAATACAACTTCACAGAACACAAAAACATCCACAGGAATCTTTCCTGCCACTCACGCAGGAAACGAGGGGAACAACAAAGACGTCTTTATACGGGAAATACTCGCGTGTGAAAGCGTCGTTAAAAGCATGAAGACGGCCTGTTTAAAACAGAAGAATATCAGCATGGATATTAAAAATGGTATCGCGATACTCGAAGAGGGGCTCGATAGGCTAAAGTGGAAAATCAGTACCTCAAACACAGGAGAGCAAAGCATGCAAAAGCCAAAAAGCAGCATCGCAAAAGCAACACAAACTGACCCAGTCCGAAAAAGTTCAGCTGAAAGACTAGTCTCCCACAAAAGACCGCCAACAAGCCCTCTAAACAAACTAGTGGAGAAGAAAACAAAAACTGATGAAATTGACCTCACCTGTTGTGAGCAAGAGAGCTACGCTGAAGCTCTCAAGAAGAAAAACCCTATGGCTGTCTCGCCAGACAAACTCGCCCAGAGGGTCAGACCTAGGGACAAACCCAAAGAAAGGGCAAGGGAAAACAAAAAGAAGGAAAAGAAAAGGAAAGAGAAGAACCAACGGAGACCCCGACCTGAGGCTATTCTCATTAAGCCAAAGGGATCAGAGAAATTCACCGATATCCTGAAGGAAATCCGAAGTAAGGCGAATCCAGACGACACCGAAACTATCGTCAAAACTGTTCGGCAAACGAAAACTGGAGACGTACTTCTAGAACTCGGATTTAAGACAAAGAATAAGACAGCTTTCGGAGAGTCTCTAAGAGCTATTCTAGGGGATAAGGCAACGGTTCGCAGTCTTGAACCGAAAATGTCCCTGGAGATCAGGGACTTGGACGAACTGACTACAGCCGAAGAAGTCCAAGAAGCAGTCAAGAAAAAAGCTGCTGTTTTCATCTCTTATATACAGGTGTCAGTCACAGCGAAAAACAGAAATTCCCTCAAGACGGCAATAGTGCATATGAACGCCCGAGCAGCCTACGAATTGTTGAAGAGCCCAACAATTAGAATCGGATGGGTCCAGTGTCGAATCCGTCGCAGAACAGAGGTCGCGCGGTGCTATAAATGCTTTGGATATGGCCACCAACAAGCAACATGCAGTGGCGTAGATAGAAAGGGGCTAGGGCTGTGTTTCAACTGCGGAGAAAAGGGCCACAAGAAGATCGACTGCCAAAATCCACCAAAATGCTGCCTATGCGCGGATCTCCAAGTCCAACCAACCGCTCTGGACCATGTCCCGGGTTCAGGAAAGTGCCTTGTCTTCCGAGAGGCTCTCGAAAAAGAAAAGAAAAGGGCCTCACAATGACCAGAATCCTGCAGGGAAATATGCACAGGAGTCAAACGGCGGACAACCTGCTTATTAAACTACTAGATGAAATGAAAGTAGATGTCGCCATCATCAGCGAGCAATATATGAATAAAGAGATAAACTGGGTAGCGGACTCACTTGGAACTGCTGCAATCTGGGTCTTGGATACCAAAAAATTCCCCATGGAAAGTATAGGCATGCAAAGAGGCTTCACGTGGGTAAAGCACGACCAACTCACGGTCGTGAGCGTCTACCTGAGCCCAAACGACCGAATTGACGCGTTCCGGCAAAAACTGGACGACCTGGAGGACTTCCTGGTCGACACAAGAGGGGAGATCTTGGTAGCAGGTGACTTTAACGCCAAAGCACAAGAGTGGGGTATGCCGACTACTGACTCTCGAGGAAGGCAAATACTCGAGATGGCCGCCAGACGTGGACTTTACGTAGTCAACGCAGGAGACACCCCCACCTTCAGGAGACCCGGACACAGAGGAACTATTCCAGACGTAACCTTCGCAACGAACACCACATTCGCAAGAATCAAAAACTGGAGAGTAATCGAGGACTACACAGGCAGCGACCATCAGTATATCGTCTTTGATCTGGAGTATAACCAACGAGTCCTGAACCACCGTTACCACCCACGGGCTCCGAGATGGAATTTGAACAGGCTCGACGCAGATCTTTTTAAGGGCGTGATCGAGGAAGGTGCAGACGCCGTAATCCAGGTACAAGGACCTGCTGAAACGAAAGCTGAAGCCACGATGCAACTAATTCGGCGCGCTTGCGACTCCTCAATGCCGAGAACGAGCGGTGCCAACAGAAAAAGAGACCCAGTGTACTGGTGGACCGAGGAGATAGCTACGCTACGTCGGAGATGCCTACAAATACGACGCACCGTCACCAGGGTAAGAGGAAGAGGAAATACTGAAGCTATGGAAGATGCTCTAGCGGAATTCAGAACTCGAAGATCTGAGCTCAAGAGGGCCATCAACTTGAGCAAAAAACAGAAGTGGGAGGATCTTCGCCGAGACGTCAACAGCGACCCATGGGGACTAGGCTACAAAATCGTGACGCGGAAACTCGGAGCTCAGATGGCACCCCCCATCCTCAGTGAAGGAAAGATGGAACACATCGTGGACGCACTGTTTCCAACTCATCCGGTCAGACAACCCGACATCACACCGGTCCAACGAGAGGAAATTCCAGCCTTTAGCGAAGAAGAGTTGAGCATAGCGGTACATTCCCTGAAAACCAGAAGAGCCCCCGGCCCCGACGGAATCCCTACAGAAGCACTGAAAGTGACCTTCCATACTTGTCCGCACTTACTGCTGAACATGTTTAACAGCCTCCTCGAGGAAGGCATCTTTCCCAAGAGCTGGAAGAAACAACGCTTGGTGCTCATCAGCAAAGGCAAAGGAGATCCAGACTCCCCATCGGCATACAGACCTCTGTGCATGTTAGATACCGCGGGTAAGCTCTTCGAAAAGCTTATTAAGCCACGTCTTATAGCGGCAGTGCAAACGTCAGGCGACCTGTCAGAGAGGCAGTATGGTTTCCGGAGAGGCCGCTCTACGATTGGAGCCATAAAGGAAGTTGTGAACGCCGCCAAAATCGCCCATCAGGGAAACCACTACTCAAGGAACATCGTCTTGTTGGCAACACTGGACGTACGGAATGCCTTCAATTCAGCCAGGTGGAGCGATATACTGAACGCACTTGAACGGAGGTTCTACATACCAGCATATCTCCTGCGGATTGTAAAGGACTATCTCAGGGATCGAGAGCTGTTTTACGAGACCACAGAAGGCCCGAGAAGAAAGGAAGTGACATCGGGCGCAGCGCAGGGATCGATCTTAGGACCAGACCTCTGGAACATTTCCTACGACGACATCCTTGGCATGGAAATGCCCGAGGGTGCCTTTCTGGTCGGGTACGCAGACGACATCGCGGCGGTGATCACGGCACGAGACACCGATAACGCGCAAAGGAATCTGAACCAGGTCATGCGACGGGCAAATTCGTGGATGGAAGAGCACGGACTCAGCCTTGCGACGGAGAAAACAGAGATAGTCCTTCTTACGAAGAAGAGGATCCCCACACAAATTGACTTCCAAATCGGGGCAGAATTAATAAGAAGCAGTGCCGCGGTGAAATACCTGGGACTGAGGCTCGACACAAAGCTATCCTACTGGCAACATATAAAGGCAGCAGCGGAAAGAGCCTCTAAAACAACTGCATCACTGAGCAGACTGATGGCAAATGTAGGTGGTCCAGCGGCCAGTAAGCGAAAGTTATTGATGGCGACAACGCATTCCATCCTTCTCTACGGCAGCGAAATTTGGGCGGACGCACTTAATCAAGAGAAGTACCGGAAACAGATGGCGGCAGTCCAAAGATGCGGAGCTCTACGGGTGGTAAGTTCCTACCGAACGGTGTCGGAAGCAGCCGCACTTGTAGTCGCAGGAGTGACTCCCATCGATCTCCTAGCGGCAGAAAGGAAGTACGTCTACGACAACAAGGCGGAAATCGGAGTGGAAACGGCAACCGTGCAGGCCAAGCAACTTACCAAACAGAAGTGGCAAGAGCGTTGGAACTCGGACAGCAGAGGAAGATGGACAGCAAAGCTGATCAGGAACGTGGCTGAATGGAAGGACCGAAAACATGGGGAGGTGAACTACTACATCACACAGTTCCTCACCGGACACGGATATTTCAATGCCTTCCTTCATAAGATCGGTAAAAAGAATACCCCAGCCTGCCAGTACGGAGACTCCGAAGAAGACGACGTTCAACATACCTTCTTCGCTTGCAGCAGATGGGAAAATGAAAGAGCTGAACTGGAGAGAAATATCGGTATCATCACTCCAGACAACATAGTCGAAAAGATGCTGGCCAGCGAACAGAACTGGAACGACATCTGCGTCTACACCCAACGAATTCTCAGAAGAAAGAAAAGAGAAGAAGAGCAATTCCGCGACGAGACAGAGTAAGCCCGAAAGGGCGAATGATTACAACCCCCCTGAAGTAATGCGAACAGCGGTCCCGGGGGGGCGGGTCAGAAACCGAGGGGTGGGAGGAGTTTTAGTTTACGTATACCTTGAAAAAGGGGAGTCGGACACACGGGGAAGGTCAACGCCAACACGGCCTCCTTATGGTGCATCAAGCATTCTCCTCCACCCAACAGGAAAAAAAAAAAAAAAAAAAAAAAAAAAACAAAACTATTATTATTATTATTATTATAATTATTATTATTATTATTATTATTATGGCTGTCGCGCCAGACAAACTCGCCCAGGGGGTCAGACCTAGGGACAAACCCAAAGAAAGGGCGAGGGAAAACAAAAAGAAGGAAAAGAAGATGAAAGAGAAGAACCAACGAAGACCTAGACCTGAGGCTATTCTCATTAAGCCAAAGGGATCAGAGAAATTCACCGATATCCTGAAGGAAATCCGAAGTAAGGCGAATCCAAACGACACCGAAACTATCGTCAAAACTGTTCGGCAAATGAAAACTGGAGACGTACTTCTAGAACTCAGATTTAAGACAAAGAACAAGACAGCTTTCGGAGAGTCTCTAAGAGCTATTCTAGGGGATAAGGCAACGGTTCGCAGTCTTGAACCGAAAATGTCCCTAGAGATCAGGGACTTGGACAAACTGACTACAGCCGAAGAAGTCCAAGAAGCAGTCAAGAAAAAAGCTGCTGTCTTCATCTCTTATATACAGGTGTCAGTCACAGCGAAAAACAGAAATTCCCTCAAGACGGCAACAGTGCATATGAACGCCCGAGCAGCCTACGAATTGTTGAAGAGCCCAACAATTCGAATCGGATGGGTCCAATGTCGAATTCGTCGCAGAATAGAGGTCGCGCGGTGCTATAAATGCTTTGGATATGGCCACCAAAAAGCAACATGCAGCGGCGTAGTTAGAAAGGAGCTAGGGCTGTGCTTCAACTGCGGAGAAAAGGGCCACAAAAAGATCGACTGCCAAAATCCACCAAAATGCTGTCTTTGCACGAATCTCCAAGTCCAACCAACCACTCTGGACCATGTTCCGGGTTCAGGAAAGTGCCTTGTCTTCTGAGAGGCTCTCGAAAAAGAAAAGAAAACGGCCTCACAATGACCAGAATCCTGCAGGGAAATATGCACAGGAGTCAAACGGCGGACAACCTGCTTATTAAACTACTAGATGAAATGAAAGTACATGTCGCCATCATCAGCGAGCAATATATGAATAAAGAGATAAACTGGGTAGCGGACTCACTTGGAACTGCTGCAATCTGGGTCTTGGATACCAAAAAATTCCCCATGAAAAGTATAGGCACACAAAGAGGCTTCACGTGAGTAAAGCACGACGAACTCATGGTCGTGAGCGTCTACCTGATCCCAAACGACCGAATTGACGCGTTCCGGCAAAAACTGGACGACCTGGAGGACTTCTTGGTCGACACCAGAGGGGAGATCTTGGTAGCAGGTGACTTTAACGCCAAAGCACAAGAGTGGGGAATGCCGACTACTGACTCTCGAGGACTCTCGTAAGCTTCGCAACGAACACCACATTCGCAAAAATCAAAAACTGGAGAGTTATCGAGGACTACACAGGTAGCGACCATCAGTATATCTTCTTTGATCTGGAGTGTAACCAACGAGTCCTGAACCATCGTTACCAAACACGGGCTGTGAGATGGAACTTGAACAGGCTCGACGCAGATCTTTTTAAGGGCGTGATCGAGGAAGGTGCAGACGCCGTAATCCAGGTACAAGGACCTGCTGAAACGAAAGCTGAAGCCACGATGCAACTAATTCGGCGCGCTTGCGACTCCTCAATGCCGAGAACGAGCGGTGCCAACAGAAAAAGAGACCCAGTGTACTGGTGGACCGAGGAGATAGCTACGCTACGTCGGAGATGCCTACAAATAAATACGACGCACCGTCACCAGGGTAAGAGGAAGAGGAAATACTGAAGCTATGGAAGATGCTCTAGCGGAATTCAGAACTCGAAGATCTGAGCTCAAGAGGGCCATCAACTTGAGCAAAAAACAGAAGTGGGAGGATCTTCGCCGAGACGTTAACAGTGACCCATGGGGACTGGGCTACAAAATCGTGACGCGGAAACTCGGAGCTCAAATGGCACCCCCATCCTCAAGTGAAGGAAAGATGGAACACATCGTGGACGCACTTTTTCCAACTCATCCGGTCAGACAACCCGACATCACACCGGTCCAACGAGAGGAAATTCCAGCCTTTAGCGAAGAAGAGTTGAGCATAGCGGTACAGTCCCTGAAAACCAGAAGAGCCCCCGGCCCCGACTGAAATCCTACAGATGCACTGAAAGTGACCTCCCATACGTGTCCGCACTTGCTGCTGAACATGAGCTTTAAGAGACAACGTTTGGTGCTCATCAGCAACGGCAAAGGAGATCCAGACTCCCCATCGGCATACAGACCTCTGTGCATGTTAGATACCGCGGGGAAGCTCTTCAAAAAGTGTATTAAGCCACGACTTATAGCGGCAGTGCAAACGTCAGGCGATCTGTCAGAGAGGCAGTATGGTTTCCGGACAGGCCGCTCTACGATTGGAGCCGTAAAGGAAGTTGCGAACGCCGCCAAAATCGCCCATAAGGGAAACCACTACTCAAGGAACATCGTCTTGTTGGCAACCCTGGACGTACGGAATGCCGTCAAATCAGCCAAGTGGAGCGATATACTGAACGCACTTGAACGGAGGTTCTACATACCAGCATATCTCCTGCGGATTGTAAAGGACTATCTCAGGCATCGAGAGCTGTTTTACGAGACCACAGAAGGCCCGAGTGAAAGGAACTGACATAGGGCGCAGCGCAGGGATCGATCTTAAGACCAGACCTCTGGAACATTGCCTACGACGACATCCTTGGCATGGAAATGCCCGAGGGTGCCTTTCTGGTCGGGTACGCAGAGGACATCGCGGCGGTGATCACGGCACGAGACACCGATAACGCGCAAAGGAAGTTGAACCAGGTCATGCGACGGACAAATTCGTGGATGGAAGAGCACGGACTCAGCCTTGCGACGGAAAAAACTGAGATAGTCCTTCTTACGAAGAAGAGGATCCCCACACAAATTGACTTCCAAATCGGAGCAGAAGTAATTAGAAGCAGTGCCGCGGTGAAATACCTGGGACTGAGGCGCAACACAAAGCTATCCTACTGGCAACATATAAAGGCAGCAGCGGAAATAGCCTCTAAAACAACTGCATCACTAGGTGGCCCAGCGGCCAGTAAGCGAAGGTTATTGATGGCGACAACGCATTCCATCCTTCTCTACGGCAGTGAAATTTGGGCAGAAGCACTTAATCAAGAGAAGTACCGGAAACAGATGGCGGCAGTCCAAAGATGCGTAGCTCTACGGGTGGTAAGTTCCTACCGAACGGTGTCTGAAGCAGCCGCACTTGTAGTCGCAGGAGTGACTCCCATCGATCTCCTAGCGGCAGAGAGGAAGTACGTCTACGACAACAAGGCGGAAATCGGGGTGGAAACGGCAACCGTGCAGGCCAAGCAACTAATCAAACAGAAGTGGCAAGAGCGTTGGAACTCGGACAGCAGAGGAAGATGGACAGCAGAGCTGATCAGGAACGTGGTTGGATGGAAGGACCTACTACATCACACAGTTCCTCACCGGACACGGATATTTCAATGCCTTTCTTCATAAGATCGGTAAAAAGAATACCCCAGCTTGCCAGTATGGAGACTCCGAAGAAGACGACGTTTAACATACCTTCTTCCCCTGCAGCAGATGGGAAAGTGAAAGAGCTGAACTGGAGAGAAATATCGGTATCATCACTCCAGACAACATAGTCGAAAAGATGCCAAAACGGCCTCCATATGGTGCATCAAGCATTCTCCATCACCCAACAGGAAAAAAAAAATATTATTATTATTATTATTATTATTATTATTATTTTCCATTCCCTCGGGGGTTTTGTTGTTTTCGCGCGCGTCCTCAGATGCTCGGTTTAATACTTAGTACAGTGTAGGTGGGAAGTTAAATACCACCCGTGGACCAAAAAAACAACTATGTGAAGGAACACAGAACAAAAAACCAAGCATGCATAAAAGCAACGAGAGGAGTAAACTTACGGTGCAGGGAGTCGGATCCCCAGTACCGGCGTCTGTCAGGGGTGAGCACGCGGGCCCCGGGACGTCGACATCCTATGACCGCAAAAATGTAAACGACTCAACACACGGAATCACCGGAGTGGAACACTTGGCCCCCGTGGAACGAAATGCTACAAGTGGAGAGAGAGGAAATCAATTCAAAAATAGGTCAAGGATAATGCGGTCACCACCGATAGCAAAACAAACCAAAAGCGACAACGAAGAAAGACGGTCCTCAAAAGCTGCACGAAAAATCTTGCTAGCGACTAACCTAGTGAGCACCCGCCAGTACGAACGAACGCGGATGCGCACAGCGTGTGGCCTACTGCAAACAAAGAGCTATCCGCAGCAACTAAAATGGAAGAAGAGCTGCAGAAATGCAAAGCAACCATCAGAAAGATGAGAGTAGCTACAGATAGGCAAAAAAATATAAGTATGGATGTGGAGACAGGCCGCGCTGAATTAGAAGAGTCACTGGATCTTATAGAATCCCTTAAAAGGTCTTCGGAAACCCTATAGACTAAAACAGTAAATACCTGTAACTCAGAAACACCAAAGAGTACACCAATGACCACAAAAAATACAAAGACAAATAAGAGACGGCCATCAAGCCCCCTTTTAAAGAAAGCTGAAAAAACGAAGAGGCATACCCCGAGCGTTGATACACCGATGTCTAGACCGCCAAAGCCAAGTGGAGTAGGAGCACATCAGCTCGAAGCACTCTCAACTCCGAGTCCCATAGAACCTGCACGAACGGAGAAAGCTATACCAAAGGAGAAAGATGCTGAGAAGACGAGCAGCGACGGAAGTGTAGCGCAGTCTGCAGACAATAAAAAGGAAGCAACAAATAAGAGTACAACATCTAACCAAAGGAAGAAAAAAAAATCGAGGCAACTCAAACTACGCCCTGAAGCAATAATTATACGGGCTAACGGAACGCAGACGTATAGTACCTACGGGAAATCCGCAGCAAGGTCGATCCTGATCTAACGGAAACCAGAATTAAAACGGTACGCCAAACAAGGGCAGGCGACGTCTTATTGAAATTCGCGGCCAAGTCAAAGGGCAAGGAAGGCTTCAGCTCTTCCCCTAAAGCAATTCTAGGCGAAAAGGCAGACATTGGGCACCTGGAACGAAAGGAAACGATTGAAATCCGGGACATGGATGAGCTTACATCCAAAGAGGAAGTTGTAGAGGCCATAAAACAAAAAATCAATGACCAGGCACTAGAACTCGAAGTCATCATGATGAAACCAAACAGGAGCTCAATTAAGGCAGCCTTAATTCAGCTGAATTCAAGAGTAGCAAATGAACTGTTGAGGGATCCCCGCGTTAAAATCGGCTGGATACACTACAGAGTACGAAGAAGAGTGGTAGTAGCACTCTGCTTCCGATGCTTTGGTTACGGTCACCAACAAGCAATATGCAAAGGCCCAAACAGGAAGAGTCAAGGTCTCTGTTTCAATTGCGGAGAACAGGGGCACATTAAAGCTGATTGCAAGAAAAAGGCAAAGTGTTGTCTATGTGAAGAACGCAAGGTGGCACAAGACTTGCTTACTCTTGCTGCAGGATCGGGCACCTGTATGGTGTTCAAGGAGGCACTGGAGAAGGCAAAAAAATCAGAGCGCAATGAAGAGAATCCTTCAAGGAAACCTACACAGGAGTCGAACAGCTGACGACTTGCTTGTCCAACTTAGACTGGAATTACAAGCCGATCTGGTAGTTATTAGCGAGCAATATAAAAACAAAGATGGAGTTGGATGGTATGCAGATCTGCTAGGTACGGCAGCCATATGGATCCCGGATACAGGAGCAGTCCCCATCAAGGACCACGGTTCAGGCAGGGGTTTTGTTTGGGTTAAGTGCGGTGGAGTCACAATAGTAAGCTGCTACGTCACTACAAACGAAAACATCAGCACCTTTAGAGGCAAGCTGGATAACCTAGAGGACATGGTGAGAGAAACCGGAGGGGCGATATTGTTACCTGGTGATTTTAACGCCAAAGCCCTAGAGTGGGGAATGGCCACAACGAATTCAAGAGGAAGGCAAATACTCGATATGACGCCCAAACTAGGGCTAAACGTGATAAATGTTGGCAACACACCCACCTTCCGTCGACCAGGATATGGAAAAACTATACCGGCTGTTACGTTTGCATCGGAATCACTATCTAGGGATATCCAAAATTGGAGAGTCATAGAGGATTTCACTGGGAGCGACCACCAATACATAATCTTTAACCTGCAGTCGGGCCAACGCCCAACACTTGGAAACCAGAGACAAGCACCAAGATGGAGGGTGCATACCCTTAATAAAGAAATACTCGAGCTTGTTATAGAGGAGGGTAAAGATGCTATTCTGGAGATGACCGGAACCGCCGAATCGAAAGCTGGAGCTACGATGCAGCTTATACGCCATGCATGCGAAGCTTCCGTCTGGAAACTCAAGAGGACGCAGAAAATCAGTATACTGGTGGACCAAAGAGATTGCTATGCTGAAAAGGAGGTGCCAACACTTTAGATGTAAAGTCACCAGAGGAAGAAGAAGACACGCTGAAACAACTATAGCTGTCCTATCAGAGTACAGGAATGCGAAGTCCGAGCTCAAGAGAGTCATCAATGTGAGCAAAAGACAGAAATGGGAAAATCTGCGAAGAGAGGTCAACAGTGACCACTGGGCGCTAGGCTATAGAGTAGTAATGCAAAAGCTGGGGGCACAGGCAACCAGCCCTTTACTGCCCGCGGAGAAAAAGAGGAATATAGTGGACACACTGTTCCCCACCCATCCTGTCAGACCACCAGACAAGTTCCCTACCCACCAAGACAATACACCAATCTTTACTGAGGAACAACTACTTGTGGCGGTTAACACACTGCAAAATAAAAAGGCTCCAGGACCTGACGGTATACCGGCTGAAGTATTAAGAGTGATCTCCGGAACCCACCCGGAGTTACTGCTGAGTATGTACAATAGTTGCCTGAAATATGGAATCTTCTGCAAAAGATGGAAAACACAGCGCCTATTCCTTATCAAGAAAGGAAAGGGGGACCCGGATTCCCCATCATCGTTTAGACCGCTATGCATGTTGGATACAGCTGGAGAGCTCCTGGAGAAGTTGCTGAAAGCTCGACTCGCAGCAGCAGTGCAGAGGCAGGCAGACGCACTGCGACAGGAAAAATACAGAAAATAGATGGCAGCAGTTCAGAGACGTGGAGCTCTACGAGTGGCAAGTTCGTACCGAACGGTGTAAAAGCCGGCTGTCCTTTTAGTCGCAGGAGTAACACCGATTGATCTTTTGGCGACTGAAAGGAAGTGCATCTACGGAAAAAAGGCGGAAATTGGTGTAGAGACCGCAATGCAGGAAGCCAAGGAGCTGACAAAACGGAAGAGGCAAGATTAGAGACGTGGGCGAGTGGAATGAACGCAAACACGGAGAAATAAATTATTACGTCACCCAGTTCCTCACCGGACACGGATATTTCAACGCTTTCCTCTACAAAATCGGCAAAACAAACAGCCCAGCCTGCCAGTACGGGGACTCTAAGCAGACGACGTAAACCATACGTTCTTCACGTGCAGGCGATGGGAAGATCAGCGAAGGGATCTGGAAAGAAGCATCGGTGGTATTAATCCAGAAAATATAATAGGAAAGATGCTTATGAACAAGGGAAATTGGAATAAAGTTTGTTCATTCACCGAAAACATCCTTAGAACAAAAAAGAGGGAAGAAAACAGTGTAGAAAACCCGACAGGGGGAAGAAGCTCAGACGTCTTGGGCGACAGAAGACTAACAAGGCGGCGTCCTTAATCGGACATAAACGGCACTACCCTGATGTAATGCATAGAGCAGTTCCAGGGTGGATTGAAGGTCGGTAGTGGGGAGAGTTTAGTCCGTGAGAGTCGGACACACCAAGGGGTGATGGCCCGCCACTTGAGGTACATAACGTATTCTCTCCTCCAAAAAAAAAAAAAAAAATATTATTATTATTATTATTATTATTATTATTATTATTATTATTATTATTATTATTATTATTATTATTATTATTATTATTATTATTATTATTATTATTATTATTATTACTTTTATTATTATTATTATTCCCTCAGGGGTTTTGTTGTTTCCCCTAGAGGGCGCGTCCTCAGGTGGCGGATAGATATATAGTATTAATGCAGGGTAGGTGGGAAATTAAATACCACCCGTGGACCAAAAAACTATTATGTGAAGGAACACAGAAAATAAACCAAATATAGATAGAGAACACGAAGAAAGAAAACGTACGGTGCAGGAAGTCGGATCCCCAGTACCGGTGTCTGTCAGGGGTGAGCCCGCGGGAGTTATGTAACATAACATGTATATTGTATATACAATAAATATATGTATACCATAGATTTACTTTTCTAATACACCTTAACATGTAAATTGTAACTTTAAACCTGTTTTCACAAATTTGCCTCATGATATATTTGCATCTAAAAATTGTAACACTAAACATTTGTTTTCCATAAACTTGCCTCATAATGTATTGTAACCCTAAACTTTTATTTTCTCGAATGTGCGGACATTCATTTTTGCTTACATTTCATTTCATGCATTTTAAATTCTTTTCCCACCGTCTTTCTTTGGACGGAGGCTTTAAATATTGCAACCACATGAAAATTATTGTATTGTGATTTTGATTGTGAAAGCATGAAGTTGTTTTTTTTTAAACGGATTCCTGTCTCAATGCTTAAGTGGCGCAGTCGGTAGGATACAGAGAGTATCCTTTTAAGAACACGGGAATAATAAGTATCACGTATAAAAGAAAAAAAGAAAAGACGTTTAATCGTTAGAGAACAAAGACAGTGAAAAAAAAAATAAGTGAAACAGTGATTTATCGAAACTTAAAAGTGTAACGACGACTTATCGTTAATAAAACTGTATTATCGGTTCGTCGGACATCGACGATTTATCGGTGCATCGCTTAACTAACGCAGTAAAATTTAAGTGAAAGGTGAATCCAACTCCCGGTGACTTTCATGTCTTCAGTTCCAGAGACAACCGAAACTATGAGATTCTTGCTCATCATCTGCATGTAAGTCTTTCATTTGGTTTTTAATCGTTGATTTCCTTTACTTTCCATTCAAAATAGAATCAGGTAACCCCGCGGTTTACGGAACTATCGATTCAGTTCAATTAGATAATATTTCCTTAAGTGATAGTTCAATTTGTACAGAAATGAGTACTTCTGATCAATTAGTTAACGGCATTCAGCCTATTGTAAATACAAATGGTAATTCCATAGATATTAATAATATTTTTAATAGCTTGCGGATTCCAGACGCAATTAAAGATTTGCCCCATTTTGAGGGAAACCCTAGATCTTTATATGATTTTATTAGTAATGTTGAAGAAATATTAAGAATAAACCAGCAATTAGATGGTACTTCGTATGCTGTCATTATATTGAGAGCCATTCGGAACAAAATCATTGGTCAGGCCCATGAAGTGCTAAATATGTATTGCACTCCTACAGATTGGGAGCAAATCAAAAATAATTTAATTTTGCATTACTCGGATAATCGAAATGAAACATCTTTGGTTCGTGATTTGCATAATTTATGACAGAACAATGACAGTGTAGAAACATTTTACTCTAAAATCATTGAACTCCTGTCTACTATGACAAATCATATACAAATTCATGAAAAACAACCATCCGTAGTTAAAGCAAAACAACAATTGTATTCTGACATGTGTCTGAATACGTTTCTCATTGGTCTAAAAGAACCATTAGGTTCAACTATTAGAGCAATGAGGCCCTCAAGTATAATGGAAGCATTGAATTAGTGTATTAAAAACAGAATGCCTTTTACATGAAGAATAGTATCTTAACAAAGCTTTTTATCCCACAGACTACAAGCTCAATATTTAGTCAGAACCAAAATATAACAACTTTAAGAACGTACTCATTCAACAAGCAAACACAACACCCTCAGTTAGCATCTTATCAGCCACCTAGATTACAGCACAATCAATTTCAATTCCCCCAATCTCAATTTAGACTCTCCCAACAAACTCAACCTCAATTTAGACCATTCCATCCATCGTCCCGTCCACAATTTCTTTCTCTGCAGTTAAATAGATTCCACAATCCAGCACCCAATGCCTTCAATCCCAAACCTTTTTCCAATAACCTACGCCCTGCACCAATGGACGTAGCCCATGGTACCGCTAGAACCCTTCCAACACCTGTGCAAACCCATCCGTATCAGAGAAGCCATTTTCAACAAGGGAAGTTCAATAAGTTCATAACTTGCAACAATATCCTGAAATATATGGCGACGAATGTGCTCCACACAATAATCCTGATGAAAATTATATTACCAACCAAACCTAGATTTCCATGTATCGGACGATCACCAAAATAACGAAAACAATGTCACCTATGGTGAGTTACAAGTAAACGAAATAGATGACACAAATTTTCCTTCACAAGCCTTGGAAAACAGTACGGACTCTTAGAAATTAACAATCACAGTAGTAACCTCTTGCCTTACATCAGTATATCCTCCCCTATTGGTCCATTGAAATTTCTTATAGACACCGGAACGTCCACTAATTTTATCAATCCTGATTTAACTAATCCCCAATATCACGAATATATTGATCCTGTTTCAATCACTACCGTTTTTAATACGCATAAACTTAATAAGCAAATTACCTTTTTCTCATTTCCCGAATTAAAAGTTAATGAGCCTATAAAATTTCTCTTGTTTAAATTCCACAATTATTTTGATGGGTTATTAGGTCTTGAAACCCTAGAAAAATTATCTGCAACTATCAATTTACCTAACAAGTTACTAAAAACCAAAAACACAACTATTCCATTGTCCTTTAAGCCAAACTTAATGCCGAAAGTCTATATGATCCCAGGGAACTCCAAAATAATAGCAAGATTACCGGTCGATTTAAAAAACGGAGAGATTTACATAAAACCTACAAAAATAAATAGTTTTCTGGAAATACCAGAAGGCATATACCAGTCCCATGATTGGTACGGACAACTAGAAGTTATAAATAATTCCCAGGTTAATCAAAAACTTTTTGTAGAACAACCAATTAGATCAGAAAAGTTCGAAAATTTTGTGGAAATAAATAATATCAGTATTTGCCAAAGCCATGAGCAAATTAAACTCATGTCCGAAACTGACATTACCAAATTAATTCGAGTAGACCATCCTTAACGATGAAGAGAAGAAATAAATTCTAAAATTATGCTGGAATTTCGATGATATTTTCTTTATTTTAAGTCAGAAGTTGTCATTCTCTAATATTGTTAAACACAAAATCAAAACAAAAGACGACATCCCGGTTTATACAAAGTCATATAGATATCCACAAGTTCATAAGGAGGAGTCCAAACACAAATTTAGAAATTATTGGATCAAGACATAATTAAACCTAGCTACTCCCCATGGAGCAGCCCGATTTGGATAGTACCCTAAAAACATGATGCGGCAGGTATACAGAAATGGAGAATTGTCGTCGATAACTGTAAGGTAAATGAAAAAACGATAGATGATCGGTACCTATTGCCGAATATTACGGAGATTCTCGATAAGTTAGGAAAATGTCAGTATTTTACTACTTTAGATCAGGCCTACGGCTTTCACCAGATAGAAGTTGACCCCAGAGACATAGCTACCTACTACACAAAAGGAAATAAAATCATTTCTTGGATTACTCGGGTATTATAGGAGGTTTATCAAAGATTTTGCCAATATTACCAAACCTCTAATAGAGTGTTTGAAGAAAGGCGCCAGAATAAACTTAAATGAACGATATACCAAATGTTTCGAGCACTGTAAGGACATATTAAGTAACGACCCCTTATTGTAATACCCCGATTTTACAAAAGATTTAAATTTGACCACAGATGCTAGTAATGTTGCTATTGGAGCAGTACTTAGCCAGGGTCCGATAGGTTCAGATAAACCAGTCTGCTACGCTTCAAGAACCTTGTCCCAAACGGAACAGAATTATAGTACGATTGAAAAAGAACTATTGGCAATTGTGTGGTCGACCAAATATTTCAGACCCTACCTGTTTGGTCGGAAGTTAAAAATCGTAACGGACCACAAGCCGCTGAAATGGTTATTCTCTCTAAAAGAACCTAATTCAAAGCTTGTTCGATGGCGGTTAAAATTAGAGGAGTTCGACAATGAAGTCGTGTACAAAAAGGGCAAGGCTAACACAAATGCCGATGCACGTAGTCGTATTTAGATCAATGTCAATGAGACAGCCGCTGAGAGCTATCTTCCTTCAATTTCAAATCTATCCCTTCAAAAGAACGCTGGTGATTTAGAAGAAGATTCTTATATTTCCACGATTCACTCTGCTCGCGAAAACCTTGACGACGGAATATACATAGCTGAAAGGCCTCTTAATGAGTTTTCAGAACAATTAGTTCTAAACAGGACAAGTTGTTTAGTCAAACCTCCCATGATCTATGATGTGCTCTTTGAGACAAAACGCAGACGCATATTTAGGCGACCGGATCTCTTAGATGAAAGAGTAATTCCATCAATATTTAAGGAATATCTCAACCCCCGTAAGCTAACAGCCATTTACACAGACGATGAGACCTTTTAGACAGTTCAAAAAGTTTTTTCGAAATATTTCTCTAATAGCAAAATATTTAAACTTATACGTTGTATGGAAAAACTAAATGACGTAAATGATACTGATCATCAAAATGCTCTCATAAATAAGTACCACCTGGACAATAATCATCGCGGTATCAACGAAATCTATAATCACCTCCATAGAACATACTATTTCCCAGGAATGAAAGAGGAAATAATAAAAACAATAAATAATTGCGAAAAATGCAAACTGCTCAAGTATGATAGACAACCTCCCAAATTAAATACGAACTTACCGAAACCCCTTGTAAACCTCTCGATATACTACATTTGGAAATTTACAGCATTCCCAGTACACAGTACATTGATAAATTCTCCAAATTTGTTTCAGCTTTCGTTTTAACCGGACGCAATGGCATAAATATTATCAGCTCCTTAAGGCAGTTCTTTTCCCAACACGGCATTCCAAAGAAAATCGTAGCCGATTGTGCTCTGGAGCTAACATCGAATTTATTTAAAGGATTTTGCGAACAGTACGAAATACATTTGCATCTAACAACCCCACTAAATTCTACGGGTAATTCCCCAGTTGAAAGATTTCATTCAACATTGACCGAAATCTATAAAATTATCTATGATAAGAATAATCGTCAAATACCTTCGGACATATTGAATGAAGCACTTATAACTTATAACAACTCGATACATTCAGCTGTAAACCTAACGCCCTTTGAACTTATAACGGGAAGGACATACAAGTTTAAGAGGTCTATACAGCATAACTCAGAAACCGATTACCTAAATAAATTAAAGCATTATCAGGACGAGCTATATGACGAAATTAAAGTTAAGATAGAGAGTCATAACAAATCAATAATTGATAAAATAAATAGGAACCGCGAAACACCACCCGATTTCGATAAGAATGATGTAGTTTACGAATATAGCAAAATAACTCCAAGAGCCAGGAAATTACAGGTAGTAACAAACAATAAAGTAACAGTTTTGACTAGTAATAATAGGAAAGCCCATAAAAACAAATTAATTAAAAAACGTAAATTTCAGGTTAACTCCAATTATGAGCCAACGAATAGACATTCAGGATCATTCGAAGAGTCAAGGTCTGCTAACAATGAAATTATGTCAAGCACGAGTCATTGAATCATACGTAAAATTCTTACATATTGTAAACCTAACTGCTTACGAAGAAAATGTTGACAATATAAGGACTTTAGTAAAACTTATAGATAGCAATCAAAATATCGGTCCCATGAGAGAAGTAACAAACTTAAAGTTTAGCGAATTGGAAAATAAGCTCAAAACCCTTTTACCCCGCTATCGAAACAAAAGAGGGTTAGTTAATGGAATGGATCCTTAATAAAGGGTATCACAGGTAACATGGACGACAACGATGCTACACAAATAAATAACGAAATAAGAACCTTACAATTTAATCAACATGACATGAACAAAAAACTAACAAGACAAGTACAAATAAACGATAAAATGATAGAAAGCCTTGGTAACATAACTAACCATATCAATTCACAACAGAAAGATCTAGAGGATTACCTGAGAAAATATCAGTTGTTATTTTCACAAAAAATACGCACTGAAAAGGAAAACTTTCAATACATGCAATATATATATGAGACTAATTACAATATTAAAATAACGGGTGATCCAAGTAGAGATACTTTTTCCAATAGCCTTTTTTGACAGATCACGTGTGAGTCGTGTCATGCTGTCATGTTATTTTTATTTAGTATTGTTTGGCATTTCATAATGGAAAGACTTACGCGTAAACAACGTTTACAAATTGTTCAACTTTATTATGAAAATTCACGATCTGTGAGGAATGTGTTTCGTGCACTTCGCTCAACTTATGGTCAACATAATCGGCCTACTGAGCGTACTATTCGCAACACCATCACCCATTTTGAGACCCAGCATTTAATATTGGATAATATTCGACCGAATAGACCACGTCCAGCACGCTGTGAAGAAAATATAGCGGCCTTAGCTGAGAGTGTACACGAAGACCGTCCTGAGTCGCAGCAACTCGGACTGACGTATGGAACGACTTGGTGCATTTTACGTCAAGATCTTAAATTGAAAGCGTACAAAATACAGCTTGTGCAACAACTGAAGCCGCTCGACCTTCCCAAGCGGCATCGCTTCGCTCTATGGGCTCTTGAAAAGTTCCAAGAAGATCCGACGTTTTCGATGCAAATTTTGTTTAGCGATGAGGCCCATTTCTGGCTCAATGGGTATGTAAACAAACAAAATTGCCGCATTTGAGCAACCTGAAGAGATTGAAGAACTGCCACTTCATCCAGAAGAAAAAACGGTTTGGTGTGGTTTGTGGGCCGGTGGAATCATCGGTCCATATTTCTTTAAAAACTGTGGCGGTGCGAACGCAACCGTCAATGGCGACCGTTATCGTGCCATGATAACCGACTATTTGATGTTTGAAATTGAACCTCGTGATCTCGGCGACATTTGGTTTCAGCAAGACGGCGCCACTTCCCACACATCGCATCAATCAATGGACTTATTGAGAGAACATTTCGGTGAGCACATAATTTCACGTTTTGGGCCGGTCGCTTGGCCACCAAGATCGTGTGATATCACACCGTTAGACTTTTTCCTGTGGGGATATGTAAAGTCAAAAGCTTATGCCGACAAACCCGCTTCGATTCAGGCCTTGGAGGAAAACATCACGCGTGTCATTCGCCAGTTACCAGTCGAAATGCTCGAACGAGTGATCGAAAATTGGACTCAATGGATGGACCATCTGCGACGTAGCAACGGCCAAAATTTGATAGACATAATCTTCAAAAAATAAATGCCAAAGAATGTTCTTTCAAATGATAAAAAACATTCTCCATTAAATTTGAATTTTCTGTGTTTTTTTCTTTAAAAAAGTAGGGAACCTCGAAATGGATCACCCTTTATTATCAAACCACTTACAAGAAATCAGTGAATCGATAAATCTGGCAAAGCTTAATATTATCTCCAAACAAATTCTAAATCCGAATGAGTTAGAATTTATACAACATCATGTCGCTAAACAAAGCATAAAAATCACTTCAGATGTATGAATTTCTGAGTCTTCAGGCCTATTATAATCAGTCAAACATTACATTCAACATAAAGCTGCCTACCCTATCCCCGGAACCCTTTAACCTATATCATTTAATAAAATTACCTTTGAATCAAACACTAACCATAAACCTACCTAAATCCTATGTTATTATTAACGATTACTATATCCAATTGATTGACGAACCATGCTTGGTGATTGAGCATGTTTACTACTGCAAAAAAGGGAAATTGGATAATATCGAATTGGACAGTTGCATCCCAAACATTATTAAAAATAGAGCAACTACCTGTGCGCTAGTTATGGACCCGAACCAGCGGTATATTATTCAACCAGAAGAAAACTACATATTGATGACAAACCTACCGAACACTAACATTTCCACAACCTGCGGAATTGACACCAAAACTATTTCGGGAACAGTGTTGCTGCATTATGAGGAATGCGAAGTCACCATTAACAACGTAGTATATGAAAGCAGATCAAGTATATTTTGGGATAAAATTCAGATAATTCCTTCAATATTCACAACTATTAATTCTTCTCACGCATAGGAAATTTCAAAACAAATGAATTAGAGCCGTTCAATATAGCCAACAGAAACATCGTTGAATTAAGCAAAGGTTCTGGCAGTCAGCAAAACTTCCCAGTGTTCACCTGTATCTTCATGACCATCATAGCATCTGTACTTTACTTAACTCGCTTCATAAAACGTCGTCGATGTCAACCAGAAATCATCGCCGGTCCCCAAATAAGCTACAAGGGGGATCCTCAAGCTCCAGCACACAAAGAGTCCTCCAGCGTCAGACTCTCTTTGCCATCGCTTCACACCATGACTTTTCCCACATTCTTTCTTTGGACAGAGGCTTTAAATATTGCAACCACATGAAAATTATTGTATTGTGATTTTGATTGTGAAAGAATAAAGTTGTTTTTTTTAAAACGAATTCCTGTCTTAATCCTTAAGTCGGGCCCCGGGACGTCGATATCATATGACCGCAATAATTTCCAAACCCAAACCGATTCCCCAGGAGTTGCAAGCTTGGCTCTTGAGGAACGAAATGCTACAAGCAAACAGAGCAGTGTACCTTTTCAGAGGTCCGCAAGGATTCCACGGAATACAACCCCACAGAATACAAAAACATCCACAGAAATCTTTCCTGCCACTCACGCAGGAAACGAGGAGAACAACAAAGATGTCTTTATACGGGAAATACTTGCGTGTGAAAGCGTCGTTAAAAGCATGAAGACGGCCTGCTTAAAACAGAAGAACATCGGCATGGATATTAAAAATGTTATCGCGATACTCGAAGAGGGGCTCGATAGGCTAAAGTGGAAAATCAGCACCTCAAAAACAGGAGAGCAAAGCATGCAAAAGCCAAAAAGCAGCATCGCAAAAGCAACACAAACTGACCCAGTCCGAAAAAGTTCAGCTGAAAGACTAGTCTCCCACAAAAGACCGCCATCAAGCCCTCTACAGAAACTAGTGGAGAAGAAAACAAAAACTAATGAAACCGACCTTACCTGTTGTAAGAAAGAGAGCTACGCTGAAGCTCTCAAAAAGAAAAACCCTGTGGCTATCGCGCCAGAAAAACTCGCCCAGAGGGGCAGACCTAGGGACAAACCCCAAGCAAGGGCGAGGGAAAACAAAAGGAAGGAAAAGAAGGTGAAAGAGAAGAACCAACGGAGACCTCGACCTGATGATATTGTCATTAAGCCAAAGGGAACAGAGTAGTTCACCGATATCCTGAAGGAAATCCGAAGTAAGGCGAATCCAGACGACAAAGATACTATCGTCAAAACTGTTCGGCAAACAAAAACTGGAGTCGTTCTTCTAGAACTCGGATCTAAAACAAAGAACAAGACAGCTTTCGGAGAGTCTCTAAGAGCTATTCTAGGGGATAAGGCAATGGTTCGCAGTCTTGAACCGAAAATGTCCCTAGAGATCAGGGACTTGGACGAACTGACTACAGACGAAGAAGTCCAAGAAGCAGTCAAGAAAAAAGCTGCTGTCTTGATATCTTATATATACAGGTGTCAGTCACAGCGAAAAACAGAAATTCCCTCAAGACGGCTATAGTGCATATGAACGCCCGAGCAGCCTACGATTTGTTAGAATAGGATGGGTCCAGTGTCGAATTCGTTGCAGAACAGAGATCGCGCGGTGCTATAAATGCTTCGGATATGGCCACCAACAAGCAACATGTAACGACTTAGATAGATAGGGCTAGGGCTGTGTTTCAACTGCGGAGAAAAGGGCCACAAGAAGATCGACTGCCAAAATCCACCAAAATGCTGTCTTTGCACCAAATCCCCAAGTTCAACACACCGGTCTGGACCATGTCCCGGGGTCAGGTTAGTGCCTAGTCTTCAGAGAGGCACTCGAAAAGGAAAAGAAAAGGGCCTTGCAATGACCAGAGTCCTGCAGGGAAATATGCACAGGAGTCAAACAGCGGACAACCTGCTTATTAAACTACTAAATAAAATGAAAGTACTGCTGCAAGCATACCAAAAAATTCCAAATGAAAAGTATAGGCACACAAAGAGGCTTCACGTGGGTAAAGCACGACGAACTCACAGTCGTGAGCGTCTACCTGAGCCCAAACGACAGAATTGACACGTTGCGGCAAAACTGGTCGGCACCACAGGGGAGATATTGGTAGCAGGAGCCGTAAAGGAAGTTGTAAACGCCGCCAAAATCGCACATCAGAGAAACCACTACTCAAGGAACATCATCTTGCTGGCAACCCTGGACGTACGGAATGCCTTCAACTCGGCCAGGTGGAGCGATAAACTGAACGTACTTGAAAGGAGCTTCTACTTGGCATGGAAATGCCCGAGGATGCCTTTCTGGTCGGGTACGCAGACGGACGACATCGCGGCGGTGATCACAGCACGAGACATCGATAGCGCGCAAATGGCGGCAGTCCAAAGATGCGGAGCTCTACGGGTGGTAAGTTGCTACCGAACGGTGTCAGAAGCAGCCGCACTTGTAGTCGGAGGAGTGACTCCCATCGATCTCCTAGCGGCAGAGAGGAAGTACGTCTACGACAACAAGGCGGAAATGGGGGTGGAAACGGCAACCGTGCAGGCCAAGCAACTTACCAAACAGAAGTGGCAAGAGCGTTGGAACTCGGACAGCAGAAGAAGATGGACAGCAAAGCTGATCAGGAACGTGGCTGGATGGAAGGACCTACTACAACACACAGTTCCTCACCGGACACGGATATTTCAATGCCTTACTTCATAAGATCGGTAAAAAGAATACCCCAGCTTGCCAGTATGGAGACTCCGAAGAAGACGACGTTTAACATACCTTCATCGCTTGCAGCAAATGGGAAAGTGAAAGAGCTGAACTGGAGAGAAATATCGGTATCATCACTCCAGACAACATAGTCGAAAAGATGCCAAAACGGCCTCCTTATGGTGCACCAAGCATTCTCCTCCACCCAACAGGAAAAAAAAAAAAATATATTATTATTATTATTATTCTCCATTCCCTCGGGGGTTTTGTTGTTTTCGCCTAGAGGGCGCGTCCTCAAGTGGCGGATAGAGGGATGCTCGGCTTTAGTTCTTAGTGCAGGGTAGGTGGGAAGTTAAATACCACCCGTGGACCAAAGAACAACTATGTGAAGGAACACAGAACAAAAAACCAAGCATGGATAAAAGCAACGATAGGAGTAAACTTACGGTGCAGGGAGTCGGATCCCCAGTACCGGCGTCTGTCAGGGGTGAGCACGCGGGCCCCGGGACGTCGACATCCTATGACCGCAAAAATGTAAACGACTCAACACACGGAATCACGGGAGTGGAACACTTGGCCCCCGTGGAACGAAATGCTACAAGTGGAGAGAGAGGAAATCCCTTCAAAAATAGGTCAAGGATAATGCGGTCACCGCCGATAGCAAAACGAACCGAAAGCGACAATGAAGAAAGACGGTCCTCAAAAGCTGCACGAAAAATCTTGCTAGCGACTAACCTAGTGAGCACCCGCCAGTACGATGATAACGCGGATGCGCACAGTGCGTGGCCTACTGCAAACGAGGAGCTATCCGCAGCAACTAAAATGGAAGAAGAGCTGCAGAAATGCAAAGCAACCATCACAAAGATGAGAGTAGCCACAGATAGGCAAAAAAATATAAGTATGGATGTGAAGACAGGCCTCGCTGAATTAGAAGAGTCACATATACAATCCCATAAAAGGTCTTGGGAAACCCTAGAGACTAAAACAGTAAATACCTGTAACTCAGAAACACCAAAGAGTACACCAATGACCACAAAAAATACATAGACAAATAAGAGACGGCCATCAAGCCCCCTGTTAAAGAAAGCTGAAAAAAAGAAGAGGCATACCCCGGGCGTTGATACACCGGTGTCTAGACCGCCAGAGCTAAGTGGAGTACGAGCTCATCAGCTCGAAGCACTCTCAACTCCGAGTCCCATAGAACCTGCACAAAAGGAGAAAGATGCTGAGAAGACGAGCAGCGACGGAAGTGTAGCGCAGTCTGCAGACAATAAAAAGGAAGGAACAAATAAGGGAACAACATCTGACCAAAACAAGAAAAAAAAATCGAGGCAACCCGAACTACGCCCTGAAGGAATAATTATACGGGCTAACGGAACGCAGACGTACTATACTACGGGAAATCCGCAGCAACGTCGATCCTGATCAAACGGAAACCAAAATTAAAACGGTACGCCAAACAAGGGCAAGCGACGCCTTATTGAAATTCGCGGCCAAGTCAAAGGGCAAGGAAGGCTTCAGCTCTTCCCTTAAAGCAATTCTAGGCGAAAAGGCGGACATTCGGCACCTAGAACAAAAGGAAACGATTGAAATCCGGGACATGGATGAGCTTACATCCAAAGAGGAAGTTGTAGAGGCCATAAAACAAAAAATCAATGACCAGGCACTAGAACTCGAAGTCATCATGATGAAACCAAACAGGAGCTCAATGAAGGCAGCCTTAATTCAGCTGAATTCAAGAGCAGCAAATGAAATGTTGAGGGATCCCCGCGTTAAAATCGGCTGGATACACTGCAGAGTACGAAAAAGAGTGGTAGTAACACGCTGCTTCCGATGCTTTGGTTACGGCCACCAAAAAGCAATATGCAAAGGCCCAAGCAGGAAGAGTCAAGGTCTCTGTTTCAATTGCGGTAAACAGAGGTACATAAAAGCTGATTGCAAGAAAAAGGCAAAGTGTTGTCTATGTGAAGGACGCAAGGTGGCACAAGACTTGCTAACTCATGCTGCAGGATCGGGCACCTGTACGGTGTTCAAGGAGGCACTGGAGAAGGCAAAAAAAATCAGAGCACAATGAAGAGAATCCTTCAAGGAAACCTACACAGGAGTCGAACAGCTGACGACTTGCTTGTCCAACTTAGACTGGAATTAAAAGCCGATCTGGTAGTTATTAGCGAGCAATATAAAAACAAAGATGGAGTTGGATGGTATGCAGATCTGCTCGGTACGGCAGCCATATGGATCCCGGATACAGGAGCAGTCCCCATCAAGGACCACGGTTCAGGCAGGGGTTTTGTTTGGGTTAAGTGCGGTGGAGTCACAATAGTAAGCTGCTACGTCACTACAAACGAAAACATCAGCACCTTTAGAGGCAAGCTGGATAACCTAGAGGACATGGTGAGAGAAACCGGAGGGGCGATATTGTTACCTGGTGATTTTAACGCCAAAGCCCTAGAGTGGGGAATGGCCACAACGAATTCAAGAGGAAGGCAAATACTCGATATGACGCCCAAACTAGGGCTAAACGTGATAAATGTTGGCAACACACCCACCTTCCGTCGACCAGGATATGGAAAAACTATACCGGCTGTTACGTTTGCATCGGAATCACTATCTAGGGATATCCAAAATTGGAGAGTCATAGAGGATTTCACTGGGAGCGACCACCAATACATAATCTTTAACCTGCAGTCGGGCCAACGCCCAACACTTGGAAACCGGAGACAAGCACCAAGATGGAGGGTGCATACCCTTAATAAAGAAATACTCGAGCTTGTTATAGAAGAGGGTAAAGATGCTATTCTGGAGATGACCGGAACCGCCGAATCGAAAGCTGGAGCTACGATGCAGCTTATACGCCATGAATGCGAAGCTTCAATGCTCCGATCTGGAAATTCAAGAGGACGCCTACACCATAGACGTAAAGTCACCAGAGGAAGAAGAAGACACGCTGAAACAACTATAGCTGTCTTATCAGAGTACAGGAATGCGAAGTCCGAGCTCAAGAGAGTCATCAATGTGAGCAAAAGACAGAAATGGGAAAATTTTCGAAGAGAGGTCGACAGTAACCCCTGGGGGCTAGGCTATAGAGTAGTAATGCAAAAGCTGGGGGCACAGGCAACCAGCCCTTTACTGCCCGCGGAACCTGGGACTTGACCTATGGAACATATCGTATGATAAATTTCTGCGTATAGAGATGCCTTAAAATACCTTTCTGGTAGGCTATGCCGATGATATCGGCGCAGTGATTACTGCAAGAGATACGAAAGACGCACGCAGGACACTTAACCAGGTCATGAGACGCGTTCACGCGTGGATGGAAAACTATTGTCTTAGTCTAGCAGCGGAAAAAACGGAGGCAGTCCTTCTAACAAGAAGACATAACCCAACAACGATCGAATTCCAGGTGGGCTCTGAGATCGTAACCAGCAAGACGGCGGTAAAATACCTTGGAATGGCCCTAGATTCCAAACTCACGTTCTGGTAGCATATAAAGACTGCATCGGAACGAGCTGCAAAAGTCACTACATCACTTAGCAAGCTAATGGCGAACGTAGGCGGCCCAACCGCAAAGAAAAGAAGACTGCTTATGTCTATCACGAACGCCATTCTCTTGTGTGGCTCCGAGATATGGGCAGACGCACTGCGACAGGAAAAATAAAGAAAACAGATGGCAGCAGTTCAAAGACGTAGAGCTCTACGAGTGGCAAGTTCGTACCGAACGGTTACAGAGCCGGCTGTCCTTTTAGTCGCTGGAGTAACACCGATAGATCTCTTGGCGGCTGAAAGGAAGTACATCTACGGAAAAATGGCGGAAATTGGTGTAGAGACCGCAATGCAGGAAGCCAAGGAGCTGACAAAACGGAAGTGGCAAGAAAGGTGGAACTCGGAGAATAGACGGCGAGGCTGACTTGAGACGTGGGCGAGTGGAATGAACGGAAACACGGAGAAATAAACTATTACGTTTCCCAGTTCCTCACTGGACACGGATATTCCAACGCTTTCCTCTACAAAATCGGTAAAACAATCAGCCCAGCCTGCCAGTACGGGGACTCTATAGCAGACGACGTAAACCATACATTCTTCAGCTGCAGTCGATGGGAAGATCAGCGAAGGGATCTGGAAAGAAGCATCGGTGGTATTAATCCAGAAAATATAATAGGAAAGATGCTTTTGAACAAGGGAAATTGGAGTAAAGTTTGTTCATTCACCGAAAACATCCTTAGAACAAAAAAGAGGGAGGAAAACAGTGTAGAAAACCCCACAGGGGGAAGAAGCTCAGACGTCTTGGGCCAGAGAAGACTAACAAGGCGGCGTCCTTAATCGGACATAAACGGCACCACCCTGATGTAATGCAAAGAGCAGTTCCAGGGTGGATTGAAGGTCGGTAGTGGGGAGAGTTTAGTCTGTGAGAGTCGGACACACAAAGGCGTGCTGGCCCGCCACTTGAGGTACATAACGTATTCTCTTCCCCAAAAAAAAAAAAAAAAAAATTATTATTATTATTATTATTATTCCCTCGGGGGTTTTGTTGTTTCCCCTAGAGGGCGCGTCCTCAGGTGGCGGATAGAGGGATGCTCGGCTTTAATACTTAGTATTAATGCAGGGTGGGTGGGAAATTAAATACCACCAGTGGACCAAAAAAACAACTATGTGAAGGAACACAGAATATAAACCAAATATGGATAGAGAACACGAAGGAAGAAAACTTACGGTACAGGGAGTCGGATCCCCAGTACCGGCGTCTGTCAGGGGTGAGCACGCGGGCCCCGGGACGTCGATATCCTATGACCGCAATCATTTCCAAACCCAAACCGATTCCTCAGGAGTTGCAAGCTTGGCTCTTGAGGAACGAAATGCTACAAGCAAACAGAGCAGTGTACCTTTTCAGAGGTCCGTAAGGATTCAACGTACACCACCACGGAATACATCCCCACAGAACACAAAAACATCCACAGGAATCTTTCCTGCCACTCACGCAGGAAACGAAGAGAACAACAAAGATGTCTTTATACGGGAAATACTCGCGTGTGAAAGCGTCGTTAAAAGCATGAAGACGGCCTGCTTAAAACAGAAGAACATCAGCATGGATATTAAAAATGGTATCGCGATACTCGAAGAGGGGCTCGATAGGCTAAAGTGAAAAACCAGCACCGCAAAAACAGGAGAGCAAAGCATACAAAAGCCAAAAAGCAGCATCGCAAAAGCAACACAAACTGACCCAGTCCGAAAAAGTTCAGCTGAAAAACTAGTCTCCCACAAAAGACCGCCATCAAGCCCTCTAAAGAAACTAGTGGAGAAGAAAACAAAAACTAATGAAACTGACCTCACCTGTTGTGAGCAAGAGAGCTACGCTGAAGCTCTCAAGAAGAAAAACCCTATGGAACTCGCCCAGAGGGTCAGGGACCTAGGGACAAACCCAAAGAAAGGGCGAGGGAAAACAAAAAGAAGGAAAAGAAGATGAAAGAGAAGAACCAACGGAGACCTCGACCTGAGGCTATTCTCATTAAGCCAAAGGGATCAGAGAAATTCACCGATATCCTGAAGGAAATCCGAAGTAAGGCGAATCCAGACGACACTGAAACTATCGTCAAAACTGTTCGGCAAACGAAAACTGGAGACGTACTTCTAGAACTCGGATTTAAGACAAAGAACAAGACAGCTTTCGGAGAGTCTCTAAGAGCTATTCTAGGGGATAAGGCAGGTGTGACTTTAACGCCAAAGCACAAGAGTGGAGAATGCCGACTACTGACTCTCGAGGAAGGCAAATACTCGGGATGGCCGCCAGACGTGGACTTTACGTAGTCAACGCAGGAGACACCCCCACCTTCAGGAGACCCAGACACAGAGGAACTATCCCAGACGTAATATCCAGATCAAAGACGTATATCGTCTTTGATCTGGCGTGTAACGAACGAGTCCTGAACCATCGTAACCACCCACGGGCTCTGAGATGGAACTTGAACAGGCTCGACGCAGATCTTTTTAAGGGCGTAATCGAGGAAGGTGCAGACGCCGTAAACCAGGTACAAGGACCAGCTGAAACGAAAGCTGAAGCCACGATGCAACTAATTCGGCGCGCTTGCGACCCCTCAATGCCGAGAACCAGCGGTGCCAACAGAAAAAGAGACCCAGTGTACTGTTGGACCGAGGAGATAGCTGCGCTACGTCGAAGATGCCTACAAATACGACGCACCGTCACCAGGGTAAGAGAAAGAGGAAATACTGTAGCTATGGAAGATGCTCTAGCGGAATTCAAAACTCGAAGATCTGAGCTCAAGAGGGCCATCAACTTGAGCAAAAAAACAGAAGTGGGAGGATCTTCGCCGAGACGTCAACAGCGACCCATGGGGACTAGGCTACAAAATCGTGACGCGGAAACTCGGAGCTCAAATAGCTCCTCAGTGAAGGAAAGATGGAACACATCGTGGACGCACTGTTTCCAACTCATCCGGTCAGACAACCCGACATCACACCGGTCCAACGAGAGGAAATTCCAGCCTTTAGCGAAGAAGAGTTGAGCATAGCGGTACAGTCCCTGAAAACCAGAAGAGCCCCCGGCTCCGACGGAATTCCTACAGAAGCACTGAAAGTGACCTCCCATACGTGTCCGCACTTGCTGCTAAACATGCTTAACAGCCTCCTCGAGAAAGGCATCTTTCCCAAGAGCTGGAAGAGACAACGCTTGGTGCTCATCAGCAAAGGCAAAGGAGATCCAGACTCCCCATCGGCATACAGACCTCTGTGCATGTTAGATACCGCGGGGAAGCTCTTCGAAAAGCTTATTAAGCCACGTCTTATAGCGGCAGTGCAAACGTCAGGCGACCTGTCAGAGAGGCAGTATTGTTTCCGGAGAGGCCGCTCTACGAATGGAGCCGTAAAGGAAGTTGTGAACGCCGCCAAAATCGCCCATCAGGGAAACCACTACTCAAGGAACATCGTCTTGTTGGCAACCCTGGACGTACGGAATGCCTTCAACTCAGCCAGGTGGAGCGATATACTGAACGCACTTGAACGGAGGTTCTACATACCAGCATATCTCCTGCGGATTGTAAAGGACTATCTCAGGGATCGAGAGCTGTTTTACGAGACCACAGAAGGCCCGAGAAGAAAGGAAGTGACATCGGGCGCAGCGCAGGGATCGATCTTAGGACCAGACCTCTGGAACATTTCCTACGACGACATCCTTGGCATGGAAATGCCCGAGGGTGCCTTTCTGGTCGGGTACGCAGACGACATCGCGGCGGTGATCACGGCACGAGACACCGATAACGCGTAAAGGAAGCTGAACCAGGTCATGCGACGGGCAAATTCGTGGATGGAAGAGCACGGACTCAGCCTTGCGATGGAGAAAACGGAGATAGTCCTTCTTACGAAGAAGAGGATCCCCACACAAATTGACTTCCAAATCGGGGCAGAAGTAATAAGAAGTGCCGCGGTGAAATACCTGGGACTGAGGCTCGACACAAAGCTATCCTACTGGCAACATATAAAGGCAGCAGCGGAAAGGGCCTCTAAAACAACTGCATCACTG
The DNA here is from genome assembly GCA_963576555.1 of Ferdinandea cuprea. NCBI lineage: Eukaryota > Metazoa > Arthropoda > Insecta > Diptera > Syrphidae > Ferdinandea > Ferdinandea cuprea. Next base: position 100,262,518 of record OY754958.1, on the reverse strand, counting down.
AGCAGACTGATGGCAAATGTAGGTGGTCCAGCGGCCAGTAAGCAAAAGTTATTGATGGCGACAACGCATTCCATCCTTCTCTACGGCAGCGAAATTTGGGCAGACGCACTTAATCAAGAGAAGTACCGGAAACAGATGGCGGCAGTCCAAAGATGCGGAGCTCTACGGGTGGTAAGTTCCTACCGAACGGTGTCAGAAGCAGCCGCACTTGTGGTCGCAGGAGTGACTCCCATCGATCTAATAGCGGCAAAGAGGAAGTACGTCAACGACAACCAGGCGGAAATCGGATTGGAAACGGCAACCGTGCAGGCCAAGCAACTTACCAAACAGAAGTGGCAAAAGCGTTGGAACTCGGACAGCAGAGGAAGATGGACAGCAAAGCTGATCAGGAACGTGGCTGAATGGAAGGACCGAAAACATGGGGAGGTGAACTACTACATCACACAGTTCCTCACCGGACACGGATATTTCAATGCCTTCCTTCATAAGATCGGTAAAAAGAATACCCCACCCTGCCAGTACGGAGACTCCGAAGAAGACGACGTTCAACATACCTTCTTCGCTTGCAGCAAATGGGAAAATGAAAGAGCTGAACTGGAGAGAAATATCGGTATCATCACTCCAGACAACATAGTCGAAAAGGTGCTGGCCAGCGAACAGAACTGGAACGACATCTGCGTCTACACCCAGCGAATTTTCAGAAATCGATCTCCTAGCGGCAATAAGAAGCAGTATCGCGGTGAAATACCTGGGACTGAGGCTCGATACAAAGCTATCCTACTGGCAACATATAAAGGCAGCAGCGGAAAGAGCCTCTAAAACAACTGTATCACTGAGCAGACTGATGGCAAATGTATGTGGTCCAGCGGCCAGTAAGCGAAAGTTATTGATGGCGACAACGCATTCCATCCTTCTCTACGGCAGCGAAATTTGGGCAGACGCACTTAATCAAGAGAAGTACCGGAAACAGATGGCGGCAGTCCAAAGATGCGGAGCTCTACGGGTGGTAAGTTCCTACCGAACGGTGTCAGAAGCAGCCGCACTTGTAGTCGCAGGAGTGACTCCCATCGATCTCCCAGCGGCAGAGAGGAAGTACGTCTACGACAACAAGGCGGAAGTCGGAGTGGAAATGGCAACCGTGCAGGTCAAGCAACTTACCAAACAGAAGTGGCAAGAGCGTTGGAACTCGGACAGCAGAGGAAGATGGACAGCAAAGCTCATCAGGAACGTGGCTGAATGGAAGGACCGAAAACATGGGGAGGTGAACTACTACATCACACAGTTCCTCACCGGACACGGATATTTCAATGCCTTCCTTCATAAGATCGGTAAAAAGAATACCCCAGCCTGCCAGTACGGAGACTCCAAAGAAGACGACGTTCAGCATACCTTCTTCGCTTGCAGCAGATGGGAAAATGAGAGAGCTGAACTGGAGAGAAATATCGGTATCATCACTCCAGACAACATAGTCGAAAAGATGCTGGTCAGCGAACAGAACTGGAACGACATCTGCGTCTACACCCAACGAATTCTCAGAAGAAAGAAAAGTGAAGAAGAGCAATTCCGCGACGAGACAGAGTAAGCCCGAAAGGGCGAATGATTTCAACCCCCCTGAAGTAATGCGAACAGCGGTCTCGGGGGGGCGGGTCAGAAACCGAGGGGTGGGAGGAGTTTAAGTTTACGTATACCTTGAAAAAGAGGAGTCGGACACACGGGGAAGGTCAACGCCAACACGGCCTCCTTATGGTGCATCAAGCATCATCAGCAAAATATTATTATTATTATTATTATTATTATTATTATTATTATTAAACTACTGTTAAACTACTGTTATTAAACTACTACTATTATTAAATTACTGTTCGCCCCAAGCGGACTGTAGCCTTTTCTTATGTTTAATTATCTTTTTTTTTTTTTAATAATAAAAATAGGACCACAGGGGCACAATCAATATACTCAAAAGAAAGGAAGTGTGTAAATGCACTAATCTATATATATGCACGAGTAAAAAATTAACAATGCACCTTACCTGGCTAGAGCAATTTGCCCTTCTTCAATTTATAGCGCTTAACTTTTAACACTTAAATTTTACAGTATATTTTTGTATTAGAGTATAAGCTTATTTCTTATAAATATTTTTATACCCTATCCTAAGGTTATATTAATTTTGACACATAGTTTGTAACACCTCTTAATATTCGTCGTAGACCCATAAAAGTATATATATTTATGATCAGGACCAAATCCTAAGACTATTTAGCAATGTCCGTCCGTCCGTCCGTCCGTATCAACTTTTGAGGCCTTTACATTTATTCTAGGAAGCTGAAATTTAGAGCATATACTCCTTAGTGTCCCAAAATGGTAAAGTGTTAAACGTTTTTAAATCCGCCCACTGCCACGCCCACAATTTAGAAAAAACCGTTTTAAGGTTTAAGTTAGAGAGATAGAGTATTGGAACATTTACAAGATATGTAGGCACTGCCCTCCTTTATAAGTCTGTCATATAAAATCTTTTGCCACGCCTACTTTTTGTGGGCTTTTTTTACTAAAATGCTGTTTTCAGCGAAAATTTTCATAGAAACTCAAAAAATATGTTTAGCAAGATATTTAGCAAATATTTTTTCCAATATATCGCCCATACAAAGTTTTTGGCTACGCCCACTTTTTGGGGACGTTTTTTCAAAAAATATATAATTTTTTTATAAATTTCATAGAATGAAAAAATTTCAAACAAGATATTTAGCAAATATTTTTTTCAATATATCGCCCATACAAAGTTTTTGGCCACGCCCACTTTTTGGGCGCGTTTTTTCAAAAAATATATTTTTTTTTATAAATTTCTTCTTAATGCGTTTTTTTTTGGGCATATAGGGATATGGATAGGGTATCGTACTGTTCGCCCCAAGCAGACTGTAGCCTTTTCTTATGTTCACTCAAACAATGGTCACATCTTTGCTGGAAAACACACAAATTTGGCTCGTGAAGTTTTATTGAATCGGCATAATCGTTTATCACCATTTCACCAATAACCTTCTCTTGACGACTCTCCAAATCATAGAATACGTAGAGAACAGCTTTTAATTTTGGGTTTCTAGTGTCTGGCTGAATGTAACACAAGTGTTCTTGAGAGACTTGTTAATAATTATTATGGCTTGCTATTTTTTCCTCAGTGTTTTTTCAATTATTTTCAATGTGTGTGAGGTTGGTAATATGGAAAAGCTCCTTATGACTAGTATAAACGGCCGCTTCACCATTTTCTATTAGTAGATAATTATCTCTTGTATAATCAATAATGTCAGGAAGCATCATTCCTGAAAATGTTTTTAATATTGTCTTTAAGATCAAGTAGGCGTGGCAAAAAACTTTATATGTACCACTTATAAAGGAGAGCAATGCATACATAACTTGTATAGGTTGTGACACTCGTTCTCTCTAACTTTAAAATGTTTTGTTTTCTAAATTGTGGGCGTGGCAGTGGGCGTATCTAAAAATGTTTACACTTAACTATTTCGAAGCCCTAGGAAATATGTGGTCCAAATTTCAGCTTCCTTGTTTAATTTTAAAAGCCTAAAAATTGCGTACGGACGGACGGACGGGCATTGCTAAATAGTCTTAGGCTTTGGTCCTGATCGTAAATATATATTCTTTAAGGGATCAAGATGAATATTAAGGGGTGTTACAAACTATCTGTCAAAGTAAATATATCCTTAGGATAGGGTATACGAATTTCATATGGACATTCGTTAGTAACAAAATGTATAGTTTTGTTATAGGATTGCTCTACTACTGCTCTATGGCTTCTAGGTGGCTAATTAGTTTAAATTCTTCTTTCATACAACGTGTATTTTCTATTATAGTCAAAAGAACTCTCTCTTTTTTACCTATAGAAGTACTATGTTGGGGGTCACAGATATAGATTTGTGTAATTAATCTCTGCAAATCCGGGTTCGTTGTCCATGGTCATATTTTTTACTACCGGGAAACTTTGTAACAATTCCGTAACTTTTTGATCCAGATTAGTCCTATCTTCTGTTTAATTAATTCAAAATTTGAATGTGCATCTATACATATTATAAATTTAAGGTTCTAAATGAACATGCTCCCCCTCCTTCTTTTGAATTTTATCCTCTCAATTGGTACCTTATTCGGATGTCGGTCATACTTATTCTTATTACAGATATCGCAGTTATGTACGAATTCTTTAAATTGTTGCCTTAGGCTTGGTCAAAAGTTGAGTTCGTATATTTATTTCATGTTTTCTCTGAAGTTACGGTGAGCTCGATTGTGTGTCTGTGCAACAATTGTTGCTTGGTCTTTAACATTGCAGATATCATCCGGAAATATTTTACTTATTTTTAAAGGTTTCTTATTATTAGTATTAGGGTTTCGTGTAGAAACTGCATAAGTTATTGGCTGGTGGTCTGTATGAACTTCTTAGTTTGTTACACCATATAAATAATTTCGCAATTATTTAAGAGCCCAAACTATGGCATAAATCTCTTATTTATTTGTGGCATAGTATCTTTCCGTATCGTTAAGTTTTTTTGGAAATGAAAATAATTGGTTTATCCTCTTGGAATAATACTGCTCCTATTGCATCGTTGGATGCATCTGTGGTTAAAACAAACTTTTTATTAAAGTTGGGCTGTGATAATTCTACATTGTTCCTTTTTGATCCAAGTTAATATAATTTTTTTTTTGATAAATGTTTTGAAATTCTACCATTCTCGCCCGCTAAATATAGTGTTAGGGGTTTTGCAATTTTGGCATAATCCTTTATGAATTTCCTATAATAACCTGTTAGTCCGAAGAAACTTCTTAATTGTCTAAGAATCTTAGGGACTGGAATCAATCTTTATTGGGTCGGTTTTTATTATATTGTGTCCTACGACGTATCCTAAAAATTCTACATTTTTACGACGAAATTTTCATATCTGCTTCTTTGAGCGTTTATATAATTATTTCGAGATTTTTTGTATGACCAATTATGTCATCAATATAAACATGACAAAATTTTCCTACAAATTCGCTTAGAATATTGTCCATAGCCCGTTGAAAAATGCTTGGGGCATTCTTCAATCCGAATGACATTCTCTAGAATTCATACTTGCCATTATAAACAGAGAAACTTGTTTTCTCTATGTGTTCAGATTTAATCTGATGAAAATCTGATTCTAGATCTAAGGTTGAAAAATATTTTGCTTTGCCTAAATTAGAAAGAATGACGTTAGTCTCTGGGCTTCGATACTTCTCGGCAATTGTATTTTCATTTAGTTTCGTATAGTCTTTTCTAGTCGCTTTTTGGGAGAACCGTCTTCATTTTATCCTTTTTTTGGAACAACCCAAACTGGGGAATTATAAGGACTTTTCGTCATTATTCATGCCATTATTCATCAATGACTGCAATTCCTTGTTTACAAATACGTTAGCAAATAACGGATAAGGGTATTATTTACTCCATATGAGTTTCCCAAGTCGTGCGGATTTCTGCTCTTACGTCTGTTCTGAAAGGAATTTTCATATCGATTTCGGAATGTATTTGACTAATTTTAGTTTTTAATTATTCGTCTAATTTCTCTTCATTTGTTTCTATAATAAATACTATTCACAATTTCTTCATATTTTTTCATAAATAAATTTTCTTCCTTATTTTTTTGTATTAATATTTCTTTTTCGAAGTCTTGTCTGCTTTTTTAAGCAAATTGCATCCTAGTCGAAGGTCTGACTCTAAATTTCTTATTTCATAAAATTTTACCGTTTCGCTAAAAATAGAAACTTCGTAGAAATGTCATGAGTTGACCCGTTTATTATTTTTACTCTTTTATTTGTTAACCATATGTAACGGCTCGAAAACTGTCCATTCAAAATTGTTGAAACTTTGTGTGCGAGCCAATTTTGGGTCAGAATACCCGCAAAAAAAAAATTCGAGTCGTACCTGACCAGGGGTACCATGGAGGTGGTGGTCGAGATCTCGACCAATAGTACCATACGATATACAAAAATGCAAAAGTGAACCAAAAATTCAGAAATTATTTTTTTAATATTTTATTAGATAAATAGATTCGATTATAGAATAAATAAATAAATATGGTAATGGAAAATCATTATTTTATATGCTGTGGAATGAATTAAAACATTTTGTGTGTAATGCAACATCGCATTTGCTGCATTTGGATCATTCAACACCTGCATATCTTCGTCGATCTCTTCAACATCGCTCACATCGTCGACATTCGGTGGCGGCATCAAAACCATATCTACATTATCCGCATTTCGAATTAGCGTTGCAATTTCACCTTCATCGCTGCTCTCGTTCATCAATTCATCAACTTCGCATTGCGTCAAATATTTTTTGCGGAACATTTTTACCAATAAACATATGTCAGAACTAACTCCTTCCGGCGCCCGTATACAATTGAATAATTATCTTTACTTGTCTCTCCAAATATATACCTATCCCTACCGCTAATTCCAAACACCATTCTTTCGAATACAATAATATGACATAAGTAAATACATAACAATGTGTTATCGCGGAATCCCTTTCCGAACGGTCGGATGTTTTATTTATTTAGGACCACTGTCCATATCCCTACCGTCACTCAAAATGGTATATTTATGAGTTTATGACCAAAACCCTTTTCTTGTATGAAATAGGCAATAAAGCAAAACAATAGCTAATGACGCCGCGCCGTAACATATACTTATCTGTTGACACAGCTGCAGCTAACGCGTAAAAATTATCTTAGGATACTTATTTGAATTGACCTGATGTTGTTTGTCTTACAAGTGTCCCTATGATTTGGAGGGGGTTTCGTGGCATCAACCATCGGAAGCTGAAATAGCGGAAATGTCTTGGCTATAAAGTTTGATCCGATTACAAACCGAAATAAATTTACAGTGCATTTTTGTATATCGCATAGTACTATTGGTCGATATCTCGACCAGCTACCTTCTCCGCCCAACTAGCCCATGACGAAAGATCGCGATTCGTGTCCAAACATTTTTTTTTTGTAAAACAGGCATAGAATAGCTATTGTTTGCGGGCGGTCATTCCGCTGCTGTAAATCGAGAAAAACGCAATAACAGGTCGATTAGATATTAAACCAAACTATCGAAACTCATATTCTACCAGGTAGATCGATTTTCCCCCTCGCCTACGGAAAATGACAAAATTGCTGGTCGATCAGCCGTTACATATGGGTTAATAATGTTTACCTATATTTTAAGACACCTAGCCTTGCGTAACAGCATATACTTTTTCCAGCATATTGTTTTGCCTTGAGAAATTGGGATTTCGATGCGACTGAAAATTATGTTGTTGTCTATTTCGGTTATTATTATTTTTTTATATAATTGTTTTGATTTTGACTATTATTATGATAACCAAATCGTCTTTGCTGATGCCAATTGACTAGTCTATTGGCTGAACTGCCTAGCTTCATTGGCTCTGGCGTTTGGTATCGAAATTGATATATTATTGATTGATTATTATTGTTCTGTGGATCAAATCTCAAATTATTTGGATTTGAATTATTTTCTCTTGGTGTGGAGGCATTATGGGATTTGTTGAAATGAAGAGCGAAATTTGGTCTCATATTATTACTCTCTAATTCTTGTGCTTTAGCTAAAGTCACTTGGCGAAAGTGAAAATAAAATAATTGATAGTGGGGCATTCAGTCCCGTTATGAATATTCTGAGACGCTTAGTTCCTGCTCAGTTAAATGAACAGGGTGCTTACAAGCGTACGCAAAATCTAATCTAGCTATTATAGCATCATAATTAAGGACTGTGACATGATTCGTTGAGAAATCATTCCCACTCTGAGTAATTTCTCAGTCTTGTCAAAGCCGAGAAGTACCTACGACCTCTTTTGGCATATAGACTAAGAGAGTTATTATTGGCTTCACGCCAACTAACATAAGTAATATTATTTCCAGTGAATTCTGGTAGAAACTTAATGACGTCAGAGTTTCCGTGCAGGAAATCAATTCATCTATTGTTTGTTGACATGCAATTGTCCCATACTTCTTTTTTTCTGGGTATTTAGATATACATGTCCTCTCACGGTCACCAATAAAATTTATTTGTTCATCAATTAAGTTCTAAAAGAACTATTTTCTTCTTTTTATTCTACTTGTTACTTTATTTTGAAATTAATTCAGAGGAATTACTTTGTATTAAATTACATTTTTCATTTACATTTTTCATTCAAGTCATATTGACTTCTGCTTTTAGGTAATACTGCGTTTTTGAGGCAACTTGATTTATATGCTTTTTCATGTTATAAACTTGCAGAGTTGACTATTAATTAATTCTTCATCTGTGGTGATAATTGATACCTTTTTACACACAGAACTATTGTATTTGACAAATACTCTCGCCCATTGTCAATGTTTAAATTCACTGCTCTTAAGTTAATACAATTTTCTTTATAAATCTTTAAATGTAGTAAATACATCAATCAATTATTATCAATATTATATATTGTATAAGGGTTTATCGGACCACAGACATCTGAATGAATTATGAACAGAAGTCTTTTTATAAAATCTTTAATTTTCAAATTTCTCATATGGAAGTCTAGCTTGCCGAACCCATTAATTCGCCTCACATAATTCACCATTTAATGGCACACCCTTTAAAAGTTTTATTGTATGAAGGAATTTGCCAAACCTTTCATTCCATAATTAATAATCCTAATTATTTGGTTAAGTTACAAATTCTCTATGGAATGTTTAAAAAGAACTGTTGGTACATTACACTTACCTATACCAGACATAGTTTGTAACACCCCTTAATTTTCGTGGTAGACCCCTAAAAGTTTATGTATTTATAATCGGGACTAAAACCTAATACTATTAAGCCTTCAAATGGGTCTAAAAGTTAAACAGGTAACTAAAATTTGGGCCACGTATTGCCTCGTGTTCCCAAATAGTTAAATGTAATTTTTTTTCGATACGCCCACTGCCAGGCCCACAATTTATTGCCACGCCTACTTTTTTTTTAAATATAGGGAAATGGGCAGGGTATCATACTGTTCGCCCCAAGCGGATTGTAGCTTTTCTTTATGTTTTTTTCTCTTCTTTGATTTCAGACTTGATGGTTGTAGCTTTTGGAAGGAAATACAAATAATATAAAATATCGGAAACAAGGTGACATGAATATATGTACTTTCAACATTTTTTCACCTATATTGCCACATTTCATGTATTTTATCATTTTCAGCCATATTCACTTGTTGTGATGATGTGTAAGTAATACGCTAGTCGTTGCCAATCTCTTGGTATCAAAGTTCAATGTGAACAGAGTCTATTTTTGGGCTAACTCAGCTAAAGCTATCACCCTCATGCTTAGTTGCTATTTAGCATTCAAGATTCCAACTCCAAGCATCGACGATGTTGTCTTGGGCGATTCAGTCTGTTTTCCGCTCCAAAAAGCATTTTCATAATTTAAATACCATGCATGTCATGCAGAAACGATTAATCCGTGCATTCATTGAATACGATAAATACATTGTTGTACAGGAGGATGAAGAAGCAAAGGTGATGAAATTTCCTGGCGTTTGGTTACGTGACAACTGTCGTTGTCATCAGTGCTTTCATCAGAGTTCACAAAGCCGACGAATTGACTGGGATCTGTTTGACACAGAGGTGAAAGTGCAAGATATTTTGGTATGTTAGTCTGTAAAATTCATAGTAAAGTAATAACTACAACCAGATTTTAACCCGAAATTATTTTACCCTCAGGTTGATAAGTCGGAAAAAGTAATTAATGTGAAGTGGAGTGATAATCATTTCTCTATATATGACCTCAAGTGGTTGAAAGAACGAGAATTTAGTTCCAGTAGACGAAACAAATACATAAATGAATTTTACCGCCCTAAGCCAGTTCATTGGATGGGTGCAGATTTCGACAAGGTTGCAAATGTATTCAAGTTTAATGATATCATTTGGAACGACGAAGGTTAGTGATTGCAATGTAAATGCCGGAGACCAATAAGTGTGTCTCAAGAGATACATAGTTTAATTGATGAATCTGTATGATTTTTCAGCACTTGAAAATTGGCTTGAATCCCTTGCAGTATATGGAATAGCGATTATAAAAGAATCTCCATTGGATAGAGATGTTGTTCGGCAGTTAGCTGATCGAGTTGGTTTCATTAGACGAACAACTTATGGGTATGTATTCAAATATCGACTACTTAGCGCACAAACATATTTAGTGCTTTAAACGTATTTTTTAAGTGATATTAAAGTACCCACCATAACAGGCCTTGCTTAGCTACCGCCAGCGTTACGTGATAAGCTTAACTACATTCGGCAAAAAGTGACTTTTTTAAACTTTCCATATGCACCCTCGTGGTCAAAAACAGGCCGAGTCTGATATTTAAAAGCAATAAGAAAACATAAGAAAACAAGGTTAACCCAAATCTACACAGAATTTTTTTTTTAATTTTTTCCATTTCAAAAAAAAAACCTTATATCTTTCACAAATAAATAATAACTGATAAATCAAACGGTGCATCACAAGCCAACACAAATTAAGAATTGGAAACAAAGAAGGGAATTAAAAAATCTTAAGATGGTGGGTTGATTCGGTTGATCAGTCATTAGTGTATGCTTTTTTTTTTGTATATTTATAAGTTTTTTTTCAAATTTGCACAAAGTGTGCAAATTCCCAACGGTGTTGAAAGATAAAAAACATAACTTTGTTGCACTTTATTTCGGGGGTGGGTTAGTAAAAAAATAACTGAGTTTAAATGCGCAAAAAAGTAAAACGTGAGAAGATTACAGCCGCCGCTGCGCCGGTGGTAAGCAGTCGAATACTGGCGGAATAGGGAAACGTCAACAGGAATTCGTCGAAAGAGAAGTGCAACAGGTAGCCTGTTGAATGCTACCGTCCCGGTTGCTCAGCTGGGGTGAGTTCGGAGATGGAAATAATTTTAGGGAAGGAGAAAATTCTGAAACGAAAAGGTATGACAGAAAGGTAAAGTGATGGTGGGTAAATTGGGCGCCACACAATCTTTGAAAAAAAGGAATTGTGAAACCTTCTTAAGAAGAAGTCGATGATTGATTGCTAAAAAAAAGGGAATGAAATAAAAAGGCCAAGGTTTTCAAAACGTTATAAAGCTCGAATGAGCAACGGTCAATTTATTGAAGTGACGTTAGATTGCGGACCAACAAAAGAAAATATCGCCGTTTAAAATAGCCCGCTATCGCTATTTCCAGAAAGTTAATAAAAGACAAAATGAAGGGGGCGCTTGTCCCGTGATTTCCGGGATTTTACCGTGACAAAAGCCTACCGGGTTCTTAAAATAAAATGCCTAACTAAACGAAACACCAAAGCACTACATCTAGCTTTTACAAGGAAATCTGCTCCTCTAGGAATCCTGATATTTGTACCCCTGGGGATCAGCTGCCTGTCCTGGCGCTATATCCTTTGTCGGCCGTCTTCTTTCTTTTTCTCCTCTTTTTTTTTGTGTTAGATTCTGATCTCGATCAGAAATCCCAGATAAAAATATATACAAAAAAAAACAAGTGCAATCCGCAAAACTATATTGAAACAAACAAAAAAAAACTTCCTCGATTCTCACAAGTCTACTAAAACCTTTGATGGTCAACCAAGAAGTGTCGGTTTGTCCACTGCCAGGTTTCTTTGTCCGTGATGGACCATTCACTCTCTCTTTCATACCCCCACATTCAGCAATTACGGAATCCACTGCGGCTTTTTCTAGCATGCACTCTGTCACTTTACTGGAGTGTGCCACCGCCTCCGTCTCATACTCTCTTTCGAATTCGCTGCAACTCTGGGGCTGAGCGAATCGATGACCACATTCACACAAGTTTCCCCAAGAGGACGTGTTCACAAACACTTAAACAATTCGACAAGATAAAAGGTTGAAAGAATCGAGAAATGTTTGAAACGCGAATATGTCCCCAACGAATAAAAGTAAATAGCAAAACAATACCGAAGTAAACCAAAAATGAAAAAGAAAGAAGAAACGAAGACGTATTTTAGTTTTGGGACAATATTTGCTAGTGCCCCAATTTAGTACATCCCCAGGAGTCTTTGAGGAGGAGTGTAAAATCAATGACCGAAAAACTATTCTAACCCGGTGGACTTTCGCGCAGATTTGGGGGAAGGGGAATCTGTATAGCGTGCTATTTCTTACATACATGTTTAATTGTTGGGCTCTTGGCCATGGAAGTCTTCGTTAGGTTTTCTTATGGGAGTGTTGTTGACAGTGTGTTCTTTTTATACCCTATCCTAAGGGTATATTAATTTTGACACATAGTTTGTAACACCCCTTAATATTCGTCGTAGACCCATAAAAGTATATATATTTATGATCAGGACCAAATCCTAAGACTATTTAGCAATGTCCGTCCGTCCGTTCGTCCGTCCGTATCAACTTTTGAGGCCTTTAAGGTTATGCTAGGAGGCTGAACTTTGAAGCATATACTCCCTAGGGTCCCGAAATGGTAAAGTGTTAAAAGTTTTTAAATCCGCCCACTGCCACGCCCACAATTTAGAAAAAACCGTTTTAAGGCTTAAGTTAGAGAGATAAAGTTGTAAGACCTTCATAAGTAATGCCTGCCTACCTTTATAAATTTGTCATACAAAGTTTTTTGCCACGCCTACTTTTTGTGGGCGTTTTTCACTAAAATGCTGTTTTCTTTGAAAATTTTCATAGAAATCGAAAAAAAATGTTTAACAATATATTTAGCCAATATTTTTTCCAATATATCGCCCATACAAAGTTTTTGGCCACGCCCACTTTTTGGGGGCGTTTTTTCAAAATAAATATTTTTTTTTCTATAAATTTCATAGAATGAAATAAAATGCTATCTATTATCTTCCTTATGAATTTTTTCTTTGGGGCACATAAGGATAAGGATAGGGTATCATACTGTTCGCCCCAAGGGGACTGTAGCCTTTCCTTATGTTTTTTTTTTTTTTTTTATATTGTACGCGCACTAAAGGGACTTTGGATACCCTTATAATGAAGTGACACAGTGCGGGCATTAGGGAAATGCAGGATTAGAGAAAGGGAGAAACTGATGCGCGTTGGTTTTAAATGTTTGTAAATTATAATGCAAAGGAAAAACAAAGCGTGGTAGAGCATTCCACATTCGTATTGTATGGTTGAGAAAGGAATCTTTATATTTCACAGTACGTCCGAAAACAGGCTTAAGGGTAAGCTGATGTGCATTCCTCGCAAGGCGAGTATTGCGGTTGAATTGCTGTAGGGGTGGAAAGCAACTGGCTATTTCATTTGAGCACTTGTGGTGGAAATACCGATAAAACAATGACAGGCAGGAGACATTACGACGATGACTAAGAGAGTCAAGTGATTTCGCGATGTCTCGATTGCCAATAAGTTTTACCGCACGTTTTTGGATCCTGTCAAGTAGCTCCAAATATGTTATTGGTGCACCAGACCAGATATGAGCGTTGTACTCAAGTTTTGGGCGAATAAACGCCTTGTAGATTCTAGCCGATCAGAAGGGGTGAAATATTTCTTGCATCGCTTTAGGAAGCCTAGACATTTCGCAGCGTTCTTGGCGACATCAAATATGTGGTCATTCCAACGAAGGTTGTCATTAACACACATACCGAGAATGGAAAGTCTTTCGGTTTCAGCGATGCAAGTGCCATTCATGGATAATGGCAGAGAATTAGGGGTTCGCTTCAATGACAGCAGACAGCATTGCGTTTTGGAAGCATTAAATTCCACTCTGTTGGTTTTACCCCATTTAAGAATGCTGTCAAGATCGGAATTCAATGAGCTTAACATACGTTGCCGTTCCAGTTCAACGCCCGAAGATGAGGGGCGTTGCCCAGGAAACGAAAATGTAAAGCTGAGGGTACTGTCATCAGCAAAGGAATGGATTGGATTAGAAGTGACAGACAGGAGGTCATTGATAAAAATGAGAAAGAGAGTCGGAGACAAAACAGAGCCTTGAGGGACACCAGCATTTATTTGGTGAGTTGCAGACTTGAAACCGTCCAAAACAACTTGTATTGAACGGTCCGAAAGGTAATTTCTAATCCATTGAAGAAGGGTAACATCGATCCCAAGTGCACGCATTTTCAACAAGAGAGCTTGATGCCAAACTCTGTCAAATGCCTTTGAAATATCAAGCGCAACGACCTTGCTTTCACCACCATGGTGAATAGATTGGTTCCACTTTTCGGTTAGATATGTCATCAAATCACCAGTGGATCTGTTGCTACGAAAACCGTACTGCCGGCCATTAAGAAGTTTTCGGGATTCGAGATACTTCATAAGCTGACGATTTATCAGCGTTTCCATGACCTTGGAAAGAAGGGACGTAAGTGCAATTGGTCGGTAAGAGGAGGGAGAGGAAGATTCGCCTTTTTTTGGGGCGGGCTGGACAAATGCTGTTTTCCATCTTCTCGGAAAGAGCCCTGAAGAATAGGACAGATAGGAAAGCTTACGCAGTGGTTTTGCCAGCGTGGAAGAACACCTCTTCAGAACTATAGGGGAAATACCATCTGGGCCAGCGGATTCGTGAATGTTGAGATCCTGAAGTACTCTTGCCACAGTACGGGTGCGAAAGTGGATTTCTCCCATGGAGTGTTCTATGCGCTCGAGTACTGGGAAGGATAAAGCACAATCTGGGAGCGTTGAGCTAGCTGCAAAATGAGCAGCGAGCAGATTGGCTTTATCCGAAGAGCTGACAGCTGGAGTGCCATTGTAAATGAGTGTCGGGATAGATGACGAGGCCGAATTTTTAATAATCTTAACAAACGACCAAAAGATTTTACTACCGGAGGGACTTTGTAGAATTTTTTGCCTCAACTTTTGGTCGTAGGAGAATTTGACACGATTAATATGGGCATTGCGGTCAGTTCTGGCTCGTTTGAACTTTTTTCGGTTTTCCTCAGTTGGGTTGGCCTTAAATGACCGAAAAGTTGCCTCTTTAGCCCTGATAGCTTCTTTACAGCTCAAGTCCCACCACGCGTTTTCCTTAGGTCTGATACACTTTATTCTGTTAGGGATAAAGCGTTTCATACCCAGGTGAATTAAATTTGTTATCATATCGGCAGCGGCATCCACGTCGTTGTTGAGGAAGCACAACGACCAGTTAAGACTCCTAAGGAAACCGTTTAAAGCTTCCCAATTGGCTTTCTCGTATTGCCATACGGTTCTTTTAGGAGCTTGTTCTTTAACTGTGTGGCTGGAGTACGAGAAATTCGCCGATATGATACAATGGTCTGACGAACCTAGAGGCGATAATACATTTAAAATGTATTTATCAGGGTGAGAGGTAAGAAACAAGTCCAGAGTGTTGGCGTTTTGACCGCTAATGTCCGGTATCCGTGTCGGCTCATTTACAATCTGGGTTAAACTATTAACCTCAGCAAATATCTCAACATACCTTCCTTCGGGTGTTGTCTGTCCAGAATGTCGAAGCCAACTTGAATTGTGTATATTAAAATCGCCCGCAATGACGATTTCAGTATGAGGATAAAGGGTAACAATTCTGGTTATGGAATCAGACAGTGCATCAAACTCATTATAAGTTGAATGCCTGTCTTGGTTAGGGCTTCTGTAAATAAAACAGTAGTGGATTAATTGCCTACGGACATGGAATTTTAGCCAAATATAGTTAAATTCCGGATTGGAACATCGGCCAGATTGAGGTAGAAGTTGATAGGCTACATCACTACGTATATAAACGGCGATACCACGATGGGAAAAGAATAGTGGCACCAAGTTATATCCAGGCAGACTAAACTCCGTTACATCGGAATCAATGCTGACCTGTGTTTCACTTAGTGCCAAAACAGCTGGTTTATTGTGAATCACATGGGCGTACAATGCAAAAAAATTGGATCTCAACCCACGAATGTTACTCACGTCCACTCTAAAATTCCCACGCATAACAAAAAAACAAACACAAAAAACTCAACTCCGACGCAGACTAAGCTAGGCCGCACCATGTAGATCCTGACGTCAGCTTTCCAAAACAAATCACTGCAGGTGTAATTCCCATACAATGAATTGCTTTGGTCTGCCAACAAAATCTACACAAGCCATAGCAAGTGCACGCAAAAACATACGGCACTTGCTATAGCCAAGCAAAGCAGCAGCAAACGATAGGGAGTGGGACCAGATGGTGCCCAACACAATACACTTTTTTTATTTTCACTGCACTGTTTTTGTTTTTGCACAGCGCGCGCGCGATTAGCGTTTTATTTTTTTTGTTTTTATGCTTTTGCACACTTGTCTGTTGTTTTTTTTTTTTTTTTTTTTTATGTGTGCAAACTGACCGCGGAGCGATTTTAAAAAGTGTGTGCACGCGTCGGGTGGCACATCGGCACCCGGCAAAACACGGCAAAACACAGTGTGTTTTGTATTTGGGCTCCTGCCCTCAGTTATAGTGTTGTATATTAATGTTTTGTTGGTTCTGTGGTTTTGGTGTTGATGTTAATGTGTGGGCCATCTGCCAGATCGATTTGTTTAGTTGGGGGAGAGATCATTATTTCTCATCTTCCCCCACCCATCGTTGTACAGACAAACAGTCTGTCTGGCTCTAACAGGGTCTTTATCCCGACCCGTTTGGAATCACGTTGGGGTGTGCTAAGGGATCGTCCTCCCCCACCCATCGTTGTCGAGATGCCAACACGCCGTTGGGTTCCATACCTGCTTTTGTCATCCTCCGTGTCTCATGGAAACGAGCCAGCTTGATTGGGATTAAAGGTAAATCAGAGGCGGCCAGTTAACCAATCTCCCAGCTGGATGACGGAAATAAAAATGAGAGGATAGGGCGCAAAAGAGGATTGGGTATGGGAGTGGAAGGGCTGGAGGGGAACACATTTTTGTGGCGTTTTTTTAACGCAACAAACTCCATCCTTACCTCCCGAAGAGGAGAAATTGGCTTTTCGTAAGAAAGGCCGAAGTAAAAAGGGTAAAACATCACAACTTAGACAGACAAAACATCAACTTTTCGATCGCTTTTGCGAGAGGTAGTTCACATCACAGAGCGTAAAGCTCTCAGTTACGATTAGCGTTACCTTCTTGTTACGCGACTTATATGCTGGTCATCTTCAGGGTCATCACAATATGGCTTGAGGTCTTTGACGTTCCACGTCCCTCGCTCATTGTTATTTTCGTCCTCTAAGGTATAGGACCATGGTGATACCTTATCTCGTATGCGGAATGGCCCGACATACTTTGGCGCTAGTTTGGCCGCATAATATTTTGCCGCATCAGACAAAATGAAGTTTCGTCTCCAAACAAGTTCATGTCGAAGGTACTGTACATCCCTTCGCCTAAGGTTATACGTATTCACCGCCTTCTTGGTTGCCGCTGCTAGCTTTTTCCCTATTTCTAGCCTAAGCTCCCTGAACCAATTATCTCTATTGCTCGTATTACTGCCGTTGGAACACGGGATAGTGGTTAAGGGAGATTTCCCAAAAGTCACCATTCCTCGACCGAAATTGGCGTGATACGTGGACGCCCAAAACTTCATGTTGGGCTGTGCGAATACTGCACGCCACCTTCGCTAATTGAAGATCCCAATGCCTATGATTTTCCGATACATACGCCCGAAGTGTCTTCTTGATAATTTGATTAATCCGTTCCGCCGGATTAGCCTGAGGATGGTAGTGAGCGGTAAACCTAATCGTAGACCCGTAACCTTTACAAAGAGCCTTCAACTCTGACCGCATTTTCGGCCAGTAATACTTTTCTGCAACCCTACCAAACGTTTTCTTAACCCCCATGTGCCGTGAAAGCGGATTGTCATGACACTTTTTGCTGAATGAAGTAAGGACTTAACGCCAATTACATTCTAAAATTCCTTTTACATAGTCTGATGACTAATTAACCAGATAGTCAACTCTGGATGTGCTTGAAGGAGTTGCGAAGTGTTGAATTTCGTAATTCTATTTGTAGAGATATGTAAATGTAAGCTATGTGTATGGAGATAAACAAATTTTATCATAATAAGTAGGAAGTTGATGCACTTTAACGTGAATATTTTTTGTAAAGGGGGTTTTTTTTCGAGGTTCTTAATGGTTTAAAGGTTTTTAATGGTTCAGTTCGCGAAATTTACCCCGAAAATTTGGTTCAGTGATGAGCCTCATTTTGATGGCTACGCCAACAAGCAAAATTGCCGCATTTGGAGTGAAGAGAATGCACATGGGACCCTTGAAACGCCATTTCATCCACAAAAACTGACTGTTTGGTGTGCTCTATAGGCTGGTGGAGTCATTGTCAATTGGCCACCAAGATCGTGTGATTTGACACCATCGGATTATTTTCTTTGGGGATATGTAAAGTCGCTCGCCTACGCCAACAAACCAGAAACGTTAGGGGACTTGGCAGCCAACATTCGCGGCTTTATTGCCGACATACAGCCCCAAATGCTTGAAAAAGTGGTTGATTAAAATATTCTTCCTATCCTTCCAATAAAGACAAATTAATGGACATTAAAACGATTTTCTTCTGTTTTATTTCAATTCGAAGTTCTATACCTCTAAAAAAAACCTTTAGTTGCAAGACATATTTACAAAAAGTAAACACACTTGGGTTGCGTATATTTTCTCTATAGGTTTATTTTTTCGACGACTATTTGAAATCGTATAATAAAACCAAATGGAAAGGCTACAGTCCGCTTGGGGCGAACAGCATTGTACCCTATCCATATCCCTATATGCCCCTAAGAAAAAATCGTTAATAATATGATGGATAGAATTTTATTTCATTCTATTAAATTAATAAAAAGATTTTTTTTTAAGAAACGCCCTAAAAAGTGGGTGTGGCCAAAAACTTTGTATATTTGTATTGGAAAAAATATTGGCTAAATATCTTGTTAAAATTTTTTTTTGGTTTATATGAGCATTTTCAAAAAAAAACAGCATTTTAGTGAAAACGCCCAAAAAAGTGAGCGTGGTTGAAAACTTTATATGACAAATTTATAGAGGAGAGCAGGGCCAACATGTCTCGTAGAAGTTTTTAAAACTCCATCGCTCTATTTCTAGCTTTAAAACGGTTTTTATACCCTATCCTATTAATTTTGACAAATAGTTTGTAACATCCCTAATATTCCTCGTAGACCCGTAAAAGTATATATATTTATGATCAGGACCAAATCCTATGACTATTTAACAATGTCCGTCCGTCCGTACGCAATTTTTAGGCAATTTTTTCAGCTAGGAAGCTGAAATTTAGACCACATACTTTCTAGGGCTCAGAAATGGTGAAGCGAAAAATATTTTTTGAATACGCACACTTCCACGCTCACAATTTAGAAAAACCCGTTTTAAAGCTAAAGTTAGAGGGATAGAATACTATAACATGAGAAGATATGTAGGCACTACCCTCCTTTAGAAGTTTGTCATATAAAGGTTTTGCGCCGCCTACTTTTGTAGACGTTTTTCACTAAAATGCAGTTTTCTTCGAAAATTTTTATAGAAAGCGAAAAAAAATGTTTAGCAAGATATTTAGCCAATATTTTTTCCAACATATCGCCAATACAAAGTTTTTAGCCACGCCCACTTTTTGGGGGCTTTTTTCTAATTTTTTTTTTAAATTTAATAAAATGAAATAAAATGCTATCCTTCATCATCTTAATGATTTTTTCTTTGGGGCATACAGGGATATGGTTAGGGTATCATACTGTTCGCCCCAAGCGGACTGTACCCTTTCCTTATGTTTTTGGCTAAAATGATACCCATTCCCTTCTAAACCACCTACCCAAACATCAAGTGCTCGTTACAACGAAAAATTCTCGCCAAACTGTTTACATTTTTTTTGGTCGTCCACAAGTAGTTGGCCTTGAGCATTGTTAATGAACTTTGGCGAACGAATTTCCTGAGCATTTCTTCTTCTCTGTGCCGCAATCTTGAAAATGGTTGTTCCTTGCTCGTGTTTTGTCGAAGCTCGTGGGTTACCTGTTTCCTATCAGCAGGGGAAGAAGATACCTTCCCCAACTCCTGATACAGTCTCTCCATACACATAGTTTGAATTTGGGCACGCTTTTTCTTCGCAATACTTTTGCAACGTCCACTTCAAGGCGAGCTTTTTCAACTATATTATTAGAGGAGCTTTAAAAGCCACTTTCTTTTCCTTTATTGCTGCTTAGATTTCCTCTGTCCACCACCAAGTTTTCTTTCCGTGCTGGTAGTGATCCTTCGAGTCTCCAAGCAGAACTTAAGCTTTCTCTAAGCAGGCTCTTTGTAGAAAATCCCACATATCTTGTGCGCTGCACTCTTCATCCTCAATTTCTTTGGTGTTATTACGGAGGAAATTTTACAAGTTGATAATAAATAACTTGTCTTTTTCTTTGTCCATGTCGTACTTATTGATTTTCGCAGAAAACTTTGTTTGTTTACTTTTTTTCTTCTTCTCCATGAATATTTCTGTCAGGAGGAGACGGTGTTGCCGGTGTTGCTTTTAACTCTAGGCTTCATGAAACTGACCACCGAATGGTGGTCAATCTGGGTTTAATTTCCGCCACTGCTATAAGTGACCAAATGCTGGTTCAGTTTGATGAACATTGCATTTAAAACGATGAGACCGTATGGCTTGCACATGCTTAGGATGTCTTCACCAGAAGAATTTCTGGTACCATATTCTAGCCTTTCATGGCAGTCTTCGTAGTCTTCGTTAGACTTCTCGACATATAAATTCAAATCTCAAGATGTCCAATCGCCTTCGTACCATCATTGCTTACAGCTCGTAGCTGCGCCCACTCATACTACAGCTCGTAGCTGTGACCACTCATACTTGCAACGTTCCAACTCGCGACCATTAGGTTTTTCTTTGCATTTTTTGCTATCCCCCGGAAACCGAATAGCTCTGACCCGTGCATTTCTGGTCGTCCCAGGATCACAACCATTTTTCTTTTGTCGGAGGTGGCTACAATGGAGCGCTCAGACATAACTACAGGTCGATTGTACTACTATTCAGACACCTTACATTAATGTACTTAGTTTTCCCGTCTTTCGAAGAAAAACGAGAAGGAGCTTCAGTAATAAAGAGCTTAGATATTCGGCACACACCACGTCAGCTTCGAAGATCCGCCACCAGATGCGAGCATAGGCCGGACAACTGCAGAGAAAGTGTTCTGCTGTGTCATCCTCCTTACCGCAAGCAGGACAGGTAGTGGTGTCGCTTAAGCCCAATACATTTAAGTGTTTAGCAAAAGCTTGGTGGCCCGAAAGAACGCCTACAAGCGGCCTACACTCGATTCTTTGTCTCAGTGTACATGCCATCAGGTTTAAAGATTGCATCCAGTTTACTAGCCTTTGGAGGACTTTAACAAGCCTACTAGTTGCACTTAGAGATTCGACCTCTTCACAAAACTTTTTATAGGAGTCATTTTTCGACTTGCGAATAAGTCTCTTAAAAACTTTTTGTTTTGATCGATAAAGATTCCAGTCTTCCACTAAGTTGGATTTTAAAAACCGATTTAGTAGCTTCCTAGTTTCTTTACGAAGACACTGCAGCTCGGAGTTCCACCAGGGTACCGATTTTCTGCGGCGGGGTTTAGAAACAGGGCACGAAAGTTCAAAGCAGCGGGTGAGGACGTTGTTCAGATCCTGAGCAGACCTCTCCACTCCCTGGCTTGATCTAAGTTTGAGTGGAACTTTCGCAGTAGATTTGAAATTCGATGTATCTTTGATCTGATAAGATGCTATCTGGCGATACCATTCAATTTATGATAGACTTCAAATGCCTGTTTGACAGGGTAACATCAATTACTTGCTGGCTTCTGGCTGTAACAGAGGTAGGTTGATGACCCACATTGTTGATAGTAATATCAGACGATAAAATGAAGTTCAAGAGTCGATCTCCCGCTATGTTGCATTTGCTGCTACCTTGGTACCTTAGCATTGCAGCACAAGACAAGACCCAACCTTTTGGATTCACAATACTCTACAAGCTCCACAATAGCCTTTGGTGGAGGAGGGGTTAGAGAGTCATAGGGGAAATAAGCCGATGCAGCGCAAAAAGGTATCCCAATTATCATTTGCATGGTAAGTTATAGAAACAGCTACCAAATATTGGCTACAAAAGCTTTTGATCATAGTAGCTGTAAAAGATTTCGATACAATAAGACAAGTCCTAGCTCTTTCAGATTGCTCATCATAAAGAACGTGGTATAAATCACTCAAGCAACCAAGACCGCAGATGCGACTTGTCCACACCTAGGAACATCACACATAATATCCTGGATGGATATTATGTGTGATTTTGTTCCACAAGCCACAAGCCTGCTACTGAAAAAGGGCGGTAGCAGCCTTGCAGTGCTGCAGGTTAATTTGAGTAAACAAGATGGATGAATACTCTGGGTAACGTCCACTATTAGCACTGTTTGACATCGAAATGGAAATGGATCCGGCCAAGATGCAGATATGGACGCATGTTGTACCTAGATTTGATGATCTCGGCAGCAGCCATGTCTATACTCACAACAAGAGAACTACCACCTTCATTGTGGCGGTTGTTACTCTTCTTGTGTGAACGGAAGCGAAGGGATTTTCGGCACCATACTGGCAATCCATTCAGAGGTTTTCTGTGTTGAGGTCTTCACCATTAGAGTTCCGTCCGTTAACACACAGCCCTCCACCTGAATGCAAGCATTTCTTGCAGCAGCCAGCTCCAAAAGATGAGTTTTGCAGTGTTCGGACTCTGCAACACTCATACTATTATCAATGCCCGCTTTCCCAATGCGAACTGCTAAAGAGGAGACAGCAGCAGCCTTGTAGGAATGCTTCTTAACTCGCACTCTTTTGCGTTCAACAAATGTTTTTTAATCAATATTTTCAATATTTGGAGTTTTAACTGTTGGTTAGAGTACACTAACAGATTATTTTACAGAGGATAGGTTAAAAATGATGAATTTATATTTATTTGTGTTACACTTGTTTTTTAATTCTAAGCTAAACTAATCTTAATGAATACATTTTGTATTTATACCCTATCCTAAGGGTATATTAATTTTGACACATAGTTTGCAACAACCCTTAATAACCGTCGTAGACCCATAAAAGTATATATATTTATGATCAGGACCAAATCCTAAGACTATCTAGCAATGTCCGTCCGTACGCAATTTTTAGGCCTTTAAAATTAACCTAGGAAGCTGAAATGTGGTCCACATATTCCCTAGGGCTCTGAAATGGTTAAGTGTAAAATTTTGTTGAATACGCCCACTGCCACGCCCACAATTTAGAAAAAACCGTTTTAAATCTAAAGTTAGAGAGATAGAGTGTTAAATCTTTCACGAGATATGTAGGCACTGCCCCCCTTTATAAGTTCGTCATATAAAGTTTGTTACTAAAATGGTGTTTTTTTCGAAAATTTTCATAGAAAGCAAAAAAAAAGTTTAACAAGATATTTACCCTATATTTTTCCCAACATATCGCCCATACAAAGTTTTTGGCCACGCCCACTTTTTGGGGTCGTTTTTTCAAAATAACTTTTTTGTTTTAATTAATAGAATTGAATAAAATCTTCTTAATGCTTTTTTCTTTGGGGCATATAGGGATATGGATAGGATGTTATACTGTTCACCCCCAGCGGACTGTAGCCTTTCCTTATGTTACAATCGTGTAAGAGAGGCATATATTTATACCCTATTCTAAGGGTATATTAATTTTGACACATAGTATGTAACACCCCTTAATATTCGTCGTAGGCCCATAAAAGTATACATATTTATGATCAGGACCAAATCCTTAGACTATCTAGCATTGTCCGTCCGTCCGTACGCAATTTGTAGGCCTTTAAAATTAGGCTAGGAATCTGAAATTTGAACCACATACTCCCTAGGGCTCCGAAATGGTTTAGTGTAAAATTTTGTTGCATACGCCCACTGCCACGCCCACAATTTAGAAAAAACCGTTTTAAAGCTAAACTTAGAGAGATAGAGATATGCAGAAGATATGCAGGCACTGCCCTCCTTTATAAGTTTGTCATATAACATATCCTAGCCACGCCTACTTTTTGTGGGCGTTTTTCACTAAAATGCTGTTTTCTTCGAAAATTTTCATAGAAGGCGAAAAAAAATACAAGATATTTACACAATATTTTTTCCAACATATCGTCAGTACAAAGTTTTCGGCCACGCCCACTTTTTGGGGGCGTTTTTTTTTTCAAAAAACCTTTTTTTTAAATTAATAGAATGAAATAAAATGCTAGCCATCATCTTCTTAATGTTTTTTTCTTTGGGGCATATAGGGATATGGATAGGGTATCATATTGTTCGTCCCAAGCGGACTGTAGCCTTTCCTTATGTTTTGATTACATATAGGTATTCCAAGATCTACTACGCTATATTAAAATCTACTGCCTTTTTTAAACACACTGCGCTCAATGATCCGAAGGGTATCAGCAAAACTAAAATAAACTAAATAAAGAAAAATTAAAAAAATTTGGCAGTACTTCCATTTCATAATCGAAATTTTTTAATATTTTTTATAATGTACGCGCACTAAAGGGATTTTGGATACCCTTAATGAAGTGACACAGTACGGGCTTTATGGAAATGAAGGATTAAAGACAGGGAGAAACTGATGCACGTTAGTTTGAAATATTTGTAATGCAAGGGAAAAACAGAGCGAGGTAGAGCATTCCAATTTCGTATTGTACGGTTAAGAAACGAATCCTTGTATCCACTGTCCGTCCGAATGCTTAAATGTAAGGTGGAATGCAACTGCGTATTTCGTTTGAGCATCTACAGTGGAAGTAGCGATAAAATAACGATAGGCAGGAGACATTGCGACGATGACTAAGAGAGTCAAGTGATCTCGCAATGTCTCAATCATCAATTAGTTTAATCGCACGTTTTTGAATCCTGTCAAGAAGCTCCAAATACGTAATTGGAGCACCGGACTTTTAAAGGTTTCAACGATGCAAGTGTCATTCATGGATAACGGCAAAGAATTAGGGGTTCGTTTCAATGACAGCAGACAGCATTGCGTTTTGGAAGCATTAAATTCCACTCTGATGATTTTGCCCCATTTAAGTATGCTGTCAAGATCGGAATTTAATGAGCTTAACATACGTTGCCATTCCAGTATAATTCCCGAAGATGAGGGGCGTTGCCCAGGAAACGAATATGTAAAGCTGAGGGTACTGTCATTGGCGAAAGAATAAATAGGATAAGAAGTAACAGAGTGCAGATCATTTACAAAAATTAGAAAGAGATTTGGGGAGAGAACTGTACCTTGGGGAACACCAGCATTTATTTTGTAAGTTGTAGACTTGAAACCGTCCAAAACAACTTGAATTGAACGTTCCGAAATGCAGTTTCTAATCCATTGAAGAAGGGTACCATCGATCCCAAATGCACGCATTTTCGGCAAGAGAGCTTGGTGCCAAACTCTGGCAAATGCGTTTGAAATATCAACCGCAACGACCTTGCTTTCACCACCATGGTTAATAGATTGGTTGCACTTTTCGGTTAGATAAGTCAAAATCACAAGTGGACCTGTTGCTGCGAAAACCGTACTCCCGGTCATTAAGAAGTCTTCGGGATTCCTGATATTTCAGAAGCTGATGGTTTATCAGCGTTTCCATAACCTTGGAAAGAAAGGACGTAAGTGCAATTGGTCAGTAAAAGGATGGAGATGAAGATTCGCCTTTTTTTGAGACGGACTGTAAAAATGCTGTTTTCCATTTTCCCGGAAAGAGCCCTGAAGAAAAGGACAGATAGAAAAGCTTACGCAGTGGTTGGTATTTTTTGCCTCAACTTTTGCTGGTAGGAGAATTTGACACGATTAATGTGGGCATTGCTCTCATTAGAAGTTTTTTCGGAGTTGCTCAGTTGGGTTGGCCTTGAACGACCGAAAACTTACCTCTTTAGCCCTTGATAGATTCCTAGACCAAATTCTTAATTTGACTTTATTTCGTTTCAAAAACCGAATAATATATAATAGAATATATTTTCCTTGTTGGGTTATACCCTAAAATAAAGAAAATAAAATTCTTATCTGAATGTTATTAAAATAAAGAAAGGTGTTTTAAAAAACAGGTGTCCTACCGTCTTCATTATGGAATGTGTGTTGCCTTACTGCCTCCATGCGCGAGGTTGGCTGTATGGAAACTTTGTTTATACCCAATAAACCTTTGCATATAGGTACTCAAATTCGCACATATTATTCCAAATTTAACAGTGTAACCAAGCAGGAAATATGAAACCCATCCCATTCGACGGTTCTTAACAATTGCATTGTATTATATTAATAATAACTATCAATGGAGAAAAGCTATTTCTACGTTGATGTGGAAGTAATATCATGCTTAATTTTTGATTTGTTCATAAATGTTGTGCTAGGGCTTAAAATTCATATATATTTTTTGAAACTTTTTGTCATTATGAAATAAAGCCCTTGGTTTCATTTGGGATTATATTGGGATTGTATTTCATAATGAAATAAAGAAAAATTTTGTGGGCTTATTTCATTTTTATTTTGCTGTATTTCTTAGTGCCTTATTTCCTAGAGCCTAATTTTTTGCTGAGTTTACGTTTGAGGGTGAATTGAAAGACTCTCTCGGAGTTTACTACCTGATTGCTGCCTTATCTGTGTTATGAGAAGTAAAGCCTGAAAAGGGAGCTTAGACGCATTGATACATATATATATATTTTTTTAAGAAACACTTTTAAAATATAATAAATCAACTTGAAATGCTTATTTTTGATAAAAAAGTAATTTAATATAGTATTCGTTATGGAATTTAGAAGACATTAAAGAATTTTTAAGTTATAAGTACTTAAAACATTACAAATTAAAAGAAAATAATAACTCACATATTACTATTATTATTATTATTATTTGACTTACCTTTCACAATAATAAAACACGTAAAAGTTTCTGTTTCAATTTAAAACTTTTATCAAGTATAAATAAAAAAAAACTGTCTTGATTAATTATTAATAAAATGTAAACATACAATAATATCTGTGATTAACTTGAGAGTTGCACTTAAAAATTAAAATGATACGTATAACAGTCACTGCTACGATTGAGACACATATAAAATAAAAAAAATGGACGAAAACTGTATAGGGAGTGAGAGACTTCGTTCTGATCCTTACTCCGTGATGTTAGCTAGTTGAGAAGTGACAACTGGAGAAACATGGCGGGGATAACTGATTGGTTGATAGAACTATACCTATATATTGTAGTATTCTACATTTTACCGTCTTGTGGATCAGTAGATAAAACAGAATAATATAAAAATCGCGATTAAAAATCAGGAGTTGATAGTATAAGGGTGAAAATTAAGAATTGTGAAAAATGCTGAATAATGAAAAAATAAAAACAAAAAATGCTGTCCAAAAATAAAAAACAAATAATTTGGGGGTGGACCACCCTTAACATTTAGGGGCATGAAGACTTAGCCGGTAGGCACACAAAATTTCGTCAGAATCTGTACAGACGTTTCGGAGGTAAGCATGGCAAAAGACTTTGTATTGCAAACTTGTAAAGCAGTTTGTTCAGTTTGTTAAGATTCTAACCCTTCATCGCTTTGATTACAGTTTTAAAATATTTTTTTTTAAATGCGGGCGTGGCGGGCGTTTTGAAAAAATTTAACGCTACCATATCGGACGCAAAGGAGTATATGTTCCATATTTAAGCTTTACATTTAAAGACCTCAAAAAGTTGTATGTTTCATATAAATGAAAATCCTTATTAATCTGATTTTGAACAGTATTTACAATTTTTTTATAAATTCAAAATTCTACCATTCAGACTTACAATGAATATGAAAGTAAAATGGAGTTCTCTCTTAGAAATGATCCAAACAGTTTTTTCTGGTTTTGTGACCTCAAAGAAAAAAATCTGACGGAAACCCAGAAAGGTATATATCTTTAAACGCATCACCCAATTTGTATACCATATCCTAAGGGTATATTAATTTGACGCAATTTTGTATGCATCCGTACGCATACCTTAGGGGCCTTTAATTTTATGCTAGGAATCTGAAATTAAAAGTCTAAAATAAAAAAGATAGAGTATTACAACCTACCCAAGATATGTAGGCACTGGCCTCCATCATAAGTTTTTTATATAAGGTTTTTTTGCCACGCTTTCTTTTTGAGGGCGTAGTTAACTAAAATGTTGTTTTTTTAGAAAATTTTTATAGACACCGAAACAAGACATTTATTATATTTATTATATAAATGAATGGTTGTCTGTATGTCCTTTATAGAATCGTAAGCTATTCATTCGATCATGTGATGACCCTTAGCAAAGTTGTGCATGAGTCCACGAAGGTTTCCGAGTTGGTAGAAAAATTTTCGACAGATGTGGCCACTATCATTCAATTGAATTTCATATATTGAAGTGACAGTTCATGTTGATTTGAATTGAAACGAAAACAGCGAACTCAAGTTTCGAGTTGTGGGTGACGTAGGAATTTATGTAAATTGTGAAATTCATATCCGGCTCTCATTGAGCAGACAATATTGAAATTTTAGAATAGTTTTGTGCATTTTATTGTGAGTTAAATTAATTTAATCGAATTGAATTTTCGTAGTTTCCCTGAGCTAATTTTATTCATTCTCTATAGTGAACTCACAAAGATCATCGAATGTGTATGTGCAGATTCTGACTGCTGATTGACGTTCCGAAAGTATTTTCTGTGCAGTTTTTTTACAGATATCATCGTGAGTAGAATTAAAATCGATTTCAACAACTCTCAAATGCTGATTTTTTTCACTTCCATCCGTGTGTGAATAGCCCGTTAAATTGGATTGGATACATTTGACATTCGGATTGCTGATTGACATCTAATAAATTCTAACGCATTTTTCACTTCGTTCCCGTACAAATATGCTAACAAAGCGACAAGCAATTGTCCGATCTACAAATCAAGCGCGGAAGAAAAGAGAATTACAAGTCTCAGAATAAGACGAGCAACGAGCATTAAGGGTGAAAAATCTTCAAGTTCATGCCGCTGAGACCCGTTCATCTGTATCATCTGAACAATAAGAAGTGATGTTAGAGACTGCGACTTTGCCAGACTCTCAGTCAAGAAAATGAACAATGTTTATCGAGGCAACAATTTTGACTGGACAATTCAAAGTGAAGACGTACTGTTGCCACGTATCCCAATGATCCCGAAAGATATGCCATTAGAATTCAAACGTTAGCAGTTCCCGGAGCGTATCGCTTTCGCAATGACTATCAACAAAGCACAAGGACATTGTAGCAAGTGTTTGGATTAAATTTGGATAACCCACGCTTCTCACATGAGCAGCTCTATGTGGCCTGCACACGCATCGGAAAACCTTTTGATTTCTTCATTTACGCACCACATGGAAAAACAAGAAATATTGTGTATCCCACAGCACTTCAATAAATATCGAAATGAAACGATATGCTGCAATGTCACAATTTTTTGGAAAGGTCAATAAAATGACTGAAAATTAATTGAATATTTGTGTAATGTCTTTCTTCAAATTTATTTTAGTTGGTAGCGTTGCAACGTGCGTAGGGTACAGCTAGTATAAAATAAAATAAAATGTCATCCACAATATTCTCAACGCCTTTTTATTGGAGGCGAATGAGTATAATTTATAATTAAAATGAGCTTGTGATTAATTTCCATGTTAATAAAGTGAAATTGAAAAATATTTTGCGTAATCATGTTCTATTGTCTTAGACCATGTAATGTCCTTTGTGTTTCAGTTGCACTGTATACATTTATGCATTTTATAAATATATGTTTAATAACACCTGTGGAAGAGTGGAAGTTTTACGAGTAGTGCATCATATTCCTTCGAGCTAATGCGGGGATGTGACAATCACAAAAGTTAGATTGTTCCCTGTGATTACTCCGGAAATCCTATTACGGTTCCAAATTTCTAGGTTATACGATGATTGGAAGTGTTCCATAGTTGATCTGTCAATGATTTTTGAGATTAATGTGGAAACCTTGCACGGGGCACCAATGGTTCGATGTCCATTGATAGTGTCGGATTCCTATCGGTTAAAACCACATCCCTGTTCCAATGTTCTGCGTTCTGAAGCATGTTGTTTACTATATTATCGGGCATAAGCAACTCTCCAAAATTGTCCCGTAGGGTCATCCTCTCGATTTCGTATCGTGGGCAATGAAAGAACAAGTGTTCCACGTTTTCAGAACAGGTTTCGCAATGTGGACAATGTGGGCAGGATTCATGTCCGCGTTAAAAGAGATATTTTCTGTAACAGACATGACCCGTCAAAAAAGGGGTCAGATAGAAATTTGTTTCACCATGTTTTTGCTTAGTCCATATATACTCCTATAACTTTTGCAGTTTCGTTTACAGTTATCTACCCGACCTATCCTACCCTAAAGCGGAAATATCCAAACGAAGATAAGGAATGTAAGGAATGTAAGAAAGTTATGGTCGAGTGAGTCACTTGGCGGATAGAAATACTATCCAGATAGACAAAGGATAGTCGCGAAATTACAGCATTTATTAACACATAAAGGCTTGTTTCGATATCAACGATTGCTATTTGGTGTGAATTCAGCGCGCGGGATATTCCAAAGACAAAGGAAATATGCTGTCTCCTTGTCAAAATGTACTTAATTACTTAGATTACATAATCGTTTTTAGACTTACGGAAAAGCAACACGATAGGGAATTAAGGACGGTGTAAAGTGCAAGGACATGAACGTTATTCTCCACAAGCTCAAAAGTAGTTGAAAAGTTCATGAGTTAAAGTTCCTGGGCCATGTACTAGCTACGGATGGTATAAGTGCAGATCCCGACAAGGTAAGAAAGATCTTTGAGTTTTTATCTCCAAATACTAAGAAGGAAACAAGGAGATTTCTTGAACTTGTCACATACCTAGAAAGTTCATTCCAGATATGGCAGACACAAGCGAACCATTATGGAATATTACTTAAAAGGATATTGTGTTCACGTAGGGTAAAGCAAGCAAAAGCAAGCGTTCAAACAATTAAAAGCATCTCCAGCACAAATACCGAGGCTAGTTTATTTAAACCCTAAGAACCGTACCCGGTTTATAGCAGATGTCCTTTTGCAGTTCCAGTGAGGCAGTCCAGAAGTTAATTCGTTTGCCAACAAAAGCCTCTCAGCAGTGGAAGGGAGATTGCCATATAAAGTTTTATTCCACGCCTAGTTTTTGTAGGCGTTTCTCACTAATATGCTGTTTTCTTTGAAAATGTTCATAACACCCCAAAAAAAATTTTTAACAAGATACTTAGCAAATATTTTTTCTAATATATCGCTCACACAAAGTTTTCGGCCACGCCCACTTTTTGAAGGCGTTTCTTCAAAAAATACTTTTTTTTATATAAATTTGGTAACATGAAAACAAAATGCTATCCATCATGTTCTGAATGCTTTTTTCTCGAGGCATATAGGGATATAGATAGGGTCTTATACTGTTCACTTTCAGCGGACTGTAGCCTCTCCCTATGTTTATTCTGAAATTTATCCCTTTCACTATGCAGTCGCCTTACGAAATTCCTACCGTCATTTGTTTAAGTATAAGTAGTTTGTGTAACTTTTTGAATTCAATATTATAAAAAGGAAAAAAGAGAGAAAAAATACTCCTTAAAGTGTGCGAACTTGGTGTGTGTTGATGAGGTCCCTGTTTCCTCTTTCGGAGGTGAGAAATTTGTATTTTTAATATTCTATCTAAATGGACGCGGTTACCAGATCACTAATTGAGCTGACTGGCGCAGTAAACTCGATCCTAACGCAACTCAAAAACCTTGAGACACGCCTAAAAATGCTTGAGGAAGGGCAAGTGTGCCTTTCAGTGATCAGGTAGAACTTTCCGGACCCAAAACGAATCCGACCTTAAAAACATTAGCCGACTCCCTGACTGCGTCAAGGTGTTACAGGTATTCGAAGGCGACTCAACCCAATATATATCGTGGGTCCATGTGGTCGAAACCATTTTATGGGACTACGAAATAATTAAGTCGAAACCCTTGTATCGTGCAATTATTCAACACATAAGGCAAAAGATCAGGGGCTCTGCCGACGCAGCCTTTATATCATATTACATCTTCGACGACTATTGGTAGACAATCGAGCAATGTCTCTCACTGCACTATGGGGACAAGAGAATCATGAGAACTTTGGAGTATCAGCTCAATCAATTATCCCAAAGAAATCTAAAGCTTGATGAATTTTATGCGGCAGTTAACCATCAACTATCGCTAATGATCAATCAAATTAAGACGGAGACATTTACTCAGGAAACAATGACGGCTTTTGTCGAAACCTACCGTAATAGGGCATTGGATGTATTTATTCGGGGTTTAAACGATAAAATTTTGAAAATGCTGATTATTCAGAATCCAAGTACTCTCCCAAATGCCTACTCGGCTTGATTGGAGATTCAAAATCTGAACTATCGTAACCATACGATACACGTCCCGTCAGCATCAAATACGATATCCGACCCGATAAACCAAACTTTCAAATAAGAAGCAAGGCCTGCCTTGCCACGGCCTAGTTTCAACGGGTGTAATCAACAACCATATTCCACTCCCTATTGCGAGAATGATGTCCCTCCAAGGCCGAGTGGCCCTAAGCCACACGAAAGGATAGAGGTTAACCAATCGACTCAGTCACGAAACGTGAATTATATGAACAGACCTCGGGGCAACAACTCATTCAAAAGGCGGGCATGGTCCGAGAACTACCCGCGAAAACAACAGAGGATGTTTAACCTCCAAACTCTAATGAAGTCGACGAACACGTCGAAGATGTGAATGAAAACCTAGAAGACGAGACAAATTTTATGTCAGGTGGACATCCAGTGTACCATATATAAGGTACTGCATAAAGGATGGAACCACTCTGGAATTCCTTATCGACACGGGGGCGAACAAGAATTTCATTAGTCCATTGGTCTCTAGAAAAACTACCCGCCTCCAAAAACCGTTTTCTGTTCATTCAGCTGGGAAAAATGAAGTTAACGAATACGTTACCGGAACATTCTTCGAACAAGCAGGTAATAGCACTCTTCTGATGTTCTATGTCTTACCGGTTCTAGTGTCCTTTGACAGTATCATCGGGGATGATACTTTTAAGGAATAAGAGGCGGTAATCGACAGAAAAGTGAATGTCCTAAGACTATATCCTAACATTGTTATCGCTCTTAGCGAAGAATTTTCAAGGGAGGTCAACAGTGTCCTTGACTACAATCTTTCGGACGAAACTCAGTCCAGGCTGGGCTGTATTATCAAAAAATATAGGTCCCTCTTTAGTCCCACCATGAACCACGAAACGGTTAAGACAAGTTCCACTGAGACGATATACACAAAAAGTTACCCTTATCTAGTGCCCCTTTGAAAGGAGGTTGATAAGGAAATTACAAAACTCTTGCAAGAGGGAATAATTAGACCATCAAAGAGCCCCAATAACTCACCAATTTGGGTCTAAGGAATCTAGAAGAGTCCAAATTACGCTGAACGAGGAAGCGTTGCAGACCTTTAACGACTTAAAGACCCTGCTTACCTCACCCGAAAGTTTATCATTTCCTGACTTCGAAAAACCTTTTAATCTAACGACAGATGACATCGGATAGGCCGATGAAAAGTACGCGACAAATGAAAAAGAAATGTTGGCCATCGTTTGAGGTCATACCTGTATGGGGCAAAAAAAAATAAGAATACATACCGACCATCAACCCCTAACGTTTGCCCTAAGTAACAGGAATTTCAACGCGAAATTTAAACGCTGAAAGTCTCGAATTGAGGAATATAAGAGCTAGTATATAAACCGCGTAGATCAAATACTGTTGCAGATACTTTGTCACGAAGGACCGAAGTCAATCATTTGTCTGATTCGGAACGCGCCGAACCATCACAAAGTGTAACTATTGATAAAAACGATTCCCACACTAAAACAGCTGGTGAAAAGAGGGACTCCGAACAGAAAAGGTTAGCGACGTGCCTACTGATACTGCGAGCGAAGAACTTTCATCTATTGCGACTGCTCATAGCGCTGATTAGGACAATTCTGACTTAATTCCTCATGTACAAGTCCCAATCAATGTCTTTCGCAACCAAATTTTCATTAAAATAGGCAAAGGTTTCAAAGTCCTTGTGGAAACTCACCCTGGCTTCACCCGCCACTACTTTGCAATTGAAAACCAAGACAAACAGAAGCTGATTGACCTTCTGAAAATGAAATAGAAACCAAGCGTTATTAATGGCATAAAAATACCTGAATCGCATTTATCCCTATTTCAGGAAGTTTTAATCGAAAATTTTACCAATAACAAATTGCGTACTATCCCGAGATTTGTAGAAGACGTAAGGAACGAGGACAGGAAATGCCAAAATATCATGGAAGAACACATAAGAGCCCATAGAAACCCTAGGGAAAATCGTATACCACACTTAATATATCAAAAAAAAAGGGTGAGTGAACTGTAACCCCATTACATAAAATAATTTCCAAATTCTATTGTAGTTTTTAAGGAAATATAATTGTATTAAACATATAAGTTAAGCACTTGCATCTAAAAACCAAAATCAGATGGTTCGTAACATCGAAATTGAAAGATTTAATGAAAATTGAAACTCTACGCACATATTAATTACTATATATTACACATTAAATCAACGCAACGAATGGTTTATGTGCAACGAGTAAATACATTTAATCAACTTAAAAATTAATGGTTGATGTGCATCGCACAAGCAAATCAATTAGAGGTCCTATCACATGTTAGTGTTCCTAAAAAGTTACATGAAACTAGTACAAACTTAAGACTAACTTAAAACTAAATGATTTCTGTTAGGAAACTGCTGGTCCCACGGTGCGAATTAAGGATTCATCAAATATGCCATTTTACGCTTATCCGGTGGCAATGGCTTGATTGTAACGCGACTCCAATGCAACGGGACTGTGAGAACAGGTAAGAGCATGAAACTGCTGACACAGCCAATCATATATGGTTGGATGTATTGTTCTCTGCTCTTGTTCTTGGATGATCGCGTTAACTCCCCCCCTTCAAAGATCAACGTCCCGTAGATCACATGTGACGTTAGACCCTGAGAAGTAGCAATGGCGTAGGCCTGGCTCAGGGGTAACAGGCTGTCGTCCATTGTTAAATGATTCCATAGCGGAAGGAGCTGGAATTGTTATTCCAACAACAACAACAACAACAACAACAACAACAACAACAACAACAACAACAACAACAACAACAACAACAACAACAACAACAACAACAACAACAACAACAACAACAACAACAACAACAACAACAACAACAACAACAACAACAACAACAACAACAACAACAACAACAACAACAACAACAACAACAACAACAACAACAACAACAACAACAACAACAACAACAACAACAACAACAACAACAACAACAACAACAACAACAACAACAACAACAACAACAACAACAATAACAACAACAACAACAACAACAACAACAACAACAACAACAACAACAACAACAACAACAACAACAACAACAACAACAACAACAACAACAACAACAACAACAACAACAACAACAACAACAACAACAACAACAACAACAACAACAACAACAACAACAACAACAACAACAACAACAACAACAACAACAACAACAACAACAACAACAACAACAACAACAACAACAACAACAACAACAACAACAACAACAACAACAACAACAACAACAACAACAACAACAACAACAACAACAACAACAACAACAACAACAACAACAACAACAACAACAACAACAACAACAACAACAACAACAACAAAGTTAACACCACAGCCCAAGGCCATGATCAAAAGTTCATGATAGCAAGTCATGCGCATTGGCTGTGTCAGCATATTCATGTCTGAACCTGTTCCCACAGTTTCAGTGCATGGGGATCTGGTTACGAGCGCGCCATTGCCACCGGATACGCGTGCAGTGGCCTATTTGACGAATCAGCGATTCGCACCGTGGGAGCAGTGGCTTTCTAGCGGGAGATTAGGATAGAATAAGTGAGTTCTAAGTTGACTGTTGAAGCGAAAGCAATAAATCCATAACGGAAACGAATAAACGGTTTTTATTTTCTTAAACTTGTAAGTCGAACAAGTGGGCACGCCTCCTAGTGGGCGTGCGTTCGCGTTTTTTTTATGATCACCCGGATGTGATCCTTTAACTGGCGCCCGAGCAGGGACCGGCATTAAAACCTGTGTCCTTTTTGTCCAAGGATATGTGCCCACTACAATGCGCTCTATAGAGTGAATACGTCACTGTATCCATGAGAACACAGCTGACCATTTTGTAATCAAGGGCACAAACATTCCACATACCCATGAGAACATGTGGATATCCCGAAGGACTAAAGGATACGGTGGTGATGGTGATCGTGCCATTAGTAGGTTGCTTGCAACTAAACGGGACGAACACGACACCTCCCGCATTGCCGGTTCCCAACAACGGTTCAACTAACATAACGTTCTTCCTTTTTCGTAGGACATTTGCCAACAAGTGAAACATAAAGATAACAATGCTGAAATTAATGAAGTTATTGTGAGTGTTAAAAAAATAAAATTACTTGCCAATTAAGCTAAACAAACCGGTGTTGCGAAGAAAAATTCCGCGCTCCCGAATTTGTTAAAAAAATAAAATTACTTGCTAATTAAGCTAAAAGAACCGGTGTTGCGAAGAAAAATTCCGCGCTCCCGAATTTGTTAAAAAAATAAAATTACTTGCTAATTAAGCTAAACAAACCGGTGTTGCGAAGAAAAATTCCGCGCTCCCGAATTTGTTATAGAAATAAAATTGCTTTATAAGTAAGCTTTACAAACCGGTGTTGCGAAGATAAAATTCCGCGCCCCCAAATTTAACAAAAAAAGAAAAATCAGTGAAATCTCGCGAAGAAAAATTCCGCGATAGATCGAATATCCCATTGAGGGAGTATATAAAAATTTTAAGAATTGTGAAGAAGAAATTAACGATACTGCTAGTGTGTGAGCATCCAGAAGAAGCTGTATAATTTAAGTGAAAGTTTTTGTAAATTAAATTAAGTTAATTAAGGAAAATTGTGTAAGTGGCAAGCTGCGCGAAAGAGGGATTTATTAAGGTATTTATATTCATACTTTTTCAAAACTAAATCAATTACATAATAATGGAAGAAACAAGGAAAACCCTTCTCGAGTTGACGGGTGCCGTTAATGCGATCCTGGAAACCCTAAAGGGTTTCGAAGGACGCCTCAGACATCTGGAAGGTGCCGGCGAGTCAAATGTTGCTCCGACCTGTGAGTCGGTACAACTATGCGGTCCAAAGACCGAAGATGACTTAAAGGATATCTGCAGGCTACCTGACTGTGTCAAGGAGCTTCAGGTTTTTATCGGGGATCCAACACAGTATGTATCATGGATACATAATGTGGAAGGGATCCTCAAGGATTTCGAGATAGTTAAAAACAAACCTATCTATCGTGCGATACTCTCGCACATAAGGCAAAAAATTAGGGGGGGCGCCGATACGGCTTTAGTGTCATATAATATTTTCGATGACGATTGGTCAGCGATAAAGAAATGTTTGTCGCTGCACTATGCTGATAAACGCGACATTCGGACGCTGGAGCACCAGCTGAATCAGCTGACTCAAAGGGGAGCGAAGTTAGATGAGTTCTACGCGACAGTGAACCATCAATTCTCGCTAATAATAAATAAAATTAAGACGGAGTCGTACTCTCCGGAAACCGTAGGCGCGTTGGTAGAAACCTACCGAAACCGCGCTCTGGATGTGTTTATTAGAGGCCTGCGGGGTGATTTATCGAAAATGTTGATAATCCAAAAACCCAGGACCTTACCGGAGGCCTACACGGCATGCCTCGAGATACAGAATCTTGACTACCGAAACAACGCGATCCACCTGCCAAACGTGGTGAATAAGGTAACGACACCTATAAACCCAACTTTTGGAATGGACCAGAGATCGTTTCCAAATCAAGCAAAATTTGTGAGGAACTTCGGGTATAGATTTAATCAACGCCCGCAAAACGAATTGCCTCCTAGGCCCAGTGCACCAAAACCTCATGAGAGAATGGACGTAGATCTCCAATCCCAATCACGCCAGGTAAATTATATGAATCGTCCGCAAGGAAATAATCCTTTTAAGCGACGATCGCGCTTAAGTTGCGACGATGCTTAAGTTTTTGGTTGATACCGGGGCAAATAAAAACTTCATCAGCCCAACTGTCAAGGGCAAACCCACACCCCTGTTAAAGCCCTTTGTCGTGCACTCGGCTGCCGGCAAAGTATCTATCAAAGAAAAAATCACTGGTAGCTTCTTTAAGAAAATCGGAAACGATACTATCCTAACATTTTATATACTACCAGGGTTAAAACCTTTCGATGGTATAATAGGAGATGATACCTTGAAAGAGTTAGAAGCGGTCATCGACCGAAAAGAGAATATACTTACCTTAACTCCAAATATTAGAATTCCACTCAGAGAAAAAGTTTCGACAGAGGTCAACATCGTTCTTGACGAGGCTCTGCCCGAAAAAATAAAAATCCAACTTCGTGAATTAGTAAAGAAACACGATAGTGTATTTGGACCTCTTGACATCAAAGAGATGGTTCAAACTTCAGTGCAAGCCGAAATTAGAACAAGCGTAGACGAGCCAATATACACAAAAAGTTATCCCTACCCTGTCTGTCTAAGGGAGCGGGTAGAAAAGGAAATAAACGAATTACTGACGGAAGGGATAATCAGACCATCCAAGAGTCCGTATAATTCACCGATCTGGATAGTTCCCAAGAAGCCCAAGCCGTCCGGTGAAAAACAGTACCGGATGGTAATAGACTTCAAGCGCCTCAATGCTGTAACTATTTCAGATACTTACCCGATTCCCGACATCAACGCTACCATTGCTAGTCTGGGTAAGGCTAAATACTTTACTACGTTAGACCTTACTTCAGGGTTTCACCAAATACCAATGAAACCCTCAGACATTCCAAAAACTGCCTTTTCCACTTTGAATGGAAAATACGAATTTTTAAGGTTGCCGTTTGGCCTGAAGAATGCACCGGCCATATTTCAGAGGATGATCGACGACGTTCTCAAGGAATACATTGCTAAAATTTGCTATGTATATATCGATGACATTATTGTCTTCGGTAGTAGCGAAGAAGACCACTTGAGGAACATAGATACCATTCTTGGCAGGTTGCGCGAAGTCAACCTTAAGGTCAATCTTGAAAAAACTAACTTCATGAAGACCGAAGTAGAATTCCTGGGCTATGTTATTACTCCCGAAGGAATCCGCCCGGACGTAAAAAAGGTAACAGCTATTCAGCAAATATTGCCGCCAGACAATCTGAAAGATCTAAAGAGATTTCTAGGTATGACTTCGTACTACCGGAAATTCATTCGCGATTATGCGAAGGTCGCTAAACCCTTAACCAACATCACGAGAGGGGAAAATGCCCGCATAAAGGCTAACCAATCTAGGCGGGTGCTTATACATCTAAGTAGTGAGGCGTTACGTGCTTTTAACGACTTAAAAGAGCTTCTGACGTCTTCCGAAATTCTGGCATTCCCTGACTTCGGAAAGCCTTTCAACCTAACAACGGACGCTTCCAATTATGCAATCGGAGCCGTGTTATCTCAGGGGGAAACAGGTAAGGACAAGCCAATAGCATTCATATCCCGTTCCCTCAATAAATCTGAGGAGAATTATGCAACGAACGAGAAGGAGATGTTGGCCATTGTATGGGCCTTAGACAATCTCCGCTCCTACGTCTACGGTGCGAAAAAGATCCGCATTTTCACAGATCACCAGCCGTTGACGTTTGCCCTGGGAAATCGCAATTATAACGCGAAGTTGAAAAGATGGAAGGCCCGTATCGAAGAGTATAGTTACGAATTGATTTACAAACCTGGTAAATCGAATTTCGTAGCGGACGCGCTGTCTAGATTAAAGACGGAAGTCAATCTCTTGTCCGGCTCAGTTCGTGCTGAGACGGAAACAAGTTCAAGAATAGCAGAAGCCGGTTCGGGGACTGAAACCGCCAGCGAACATCACGAAAATAACTGCAGTGGAACCGAAGATACCGAAACTGCCAGTGAAGATCACGATAACAACCACGCTGTTGGAAGCAATACGGAAACTGCTAGCGAAGGTCACTCTTCCCTACAAACGGCACACAGTGCTGAACAAGATGGCTCTGACCTTATACCGCATGTCGAGGTTCCAATAAATGTTTTCCGGAACCAAATTATCATCAAGATCGGCAAAGGTCTAGAAATTTACGAGGAGCCCCATCCTGGGTACTCACGCCACTACATCGCAGAAAGCGATTTAACAAAGGAAAAACTGGTAGCTATCCTAAAAAGTAAACTAAGGCCAAGCATCTTGAACGGTCTCAAAATACCCGAACCTTACCTGGCCATGCTACAGGAAGTGTATTTAGAAAACTTCGTGAACTATAAAATTCGTGTTACCCAAAGGCTGGTAGAGGATGTAAAAAACGAAGACCATATATTTGAGCTAATTTCAAATGAACACAGAAGGGCCCACAGGAATCCGAGAGAAAACAAAGAACAACTTCTTGAAAATTATTACTTCCCCCGGATGAATAGTCGTGTAAAACGGGTCACGGATACTTGCGAAGTATGCAAGACAAACAAATACGATAGACACCCGTTCAATCCAGAGTTTCAGCCTACGCCAATTCCGTCATATCCGTGCGAAATACTGCATATGGATATAATTGAAATACAAAACGAGAAATTTATTAGTTGCGTGGATAAGTTTTCCAAATTTGGGAAGTTGTTCCACATTAAAAACCGGTCAGTACTACACTTAAGGGACAAGATAACGAAGATATTACATTACTTCACTGTTCCAAAAATGCTAGTCACTGATAATGAAAGGAGCTTTCTGAGCCCCATAATACTTAATTTCATCAAATTACTGGGAATCAAACTATATCCTACACCGGTAAACCGAAGTGAAGTTAATGGACAAGTCGAGAGATTCCACTCGACTGTGCTTGAAATATATAGGTGCTTAAAAGTTGAGTATAAGGATTTGAGATTGAAAGAACTCATTAACATAACGGTCGACCGATATAACAATACCATCCACTCGGTCACAGGGAAAAAGCCTGCAGATGTGTTTTTTAACAGATGCCAACGGATCAACTATCAAAGCCTTGTCAACTTTCGAGCTAGGGTAAACCAAGAACTAAAAGGGGAAATCGAACGAAAGCAGAAGGCTGCTAATATCAGGCGAAATGCTACTAAATGTAGCCCCAAAAAATATAAAAAAGGCGACATTATATATACAAGATCTAAGAGAATTCAAGGTAAAAATAAACCCCTCTTTCGCAAAGAAACTGTTGCTAAGAATAACAAGGTCACTGTAACTACCTCTACTGGGAGAAGAGTTCACAAGACCTATATTAAGAATATATAAAGAATTAAATAAAAAAAATAAAAAAGGGGAATGTTGCCCAATAGCACTTTAGCACCTAAGTTCATTGGAATTCTACAGAACAAAATATTGCACATTTATAATTAAGTCTTTTGCACATATGTAGGACAAATTTCTACGTTCATAGTTAGTTAAGTTTTTGCACTTTATAATTAATCAAGTTCATGCATTGCACATTCTTAAGATGCATTAATAATATCACACATTTATAAGTAGTTAAGTTCTTTTAAAAAAACAATTCACACCCTTATTCAGTATCTTAAGACCTTGAAAAATTCTACTGTCACTAATAAGACCCCAATAGTCTCAATCAAGGATGGTCACGGTTGGATAATCGATGGCTATTTTAAGCTGGTTCACGTCATAGACCTTGGCAAATTTGAACATTTGGTAGACGAAATAACCACAGCAGTGAATGCCAGTGTCAAGGATCAGGAGAAGAAAACAATAATTGAATTTCACTTGCAACAACTGAACGACCGATTAAATATACTAAAGGGAAAGCCAACGAGGAAAACAAGATCCATCGATTGGATTGGCTCAGCTTGGAAATGGGTGGCAGGAAGCCCGGATGCTGGAGACTGGAACAAGATCCTTCAAAGCGAACAGGAAATAATACAGAACAATAACCACCAATACAAGATAAACGAACGTATCTTCGGGGTAACGCAGGACATTACTCGCAAAATCAACCAGATGATTTACACGTTCAATCATGAAGTCGAAACGGTTGATGCAGAAAAATTCGAACAGAACGTAATTAATCAGATATTGATTATTAAGGGAGAGATAAACGAAATGGTTCGCGCATGCCAAATGGCTAGAAGTGGGACAGTGAACACAAACCTATTGGACAAGGAGGAGATAAATAGGATAATAAGCGAAATCGAAACCCTCCCTTACGAAAACGAAATCCAGGCAATAGAATATGCGACACCTTCGGTCTATACCAACGACAGGAAGCTTCTGTACATCCTTGCAATGCCTAAAGTAAGGAAGTCGGAATTTAACCTATTGCACACAAGAGCGGCAATAAACGGAGATACGCAAATCGAGCTTGAGTTTAAACAGATGCTCGTAAACCACATGGAAACCTTTGGAATAGTTGGTCATTGCCTTTCCATAAGCAATTCGACAATTTGCGAAGAAAGGGCATTACAGAAAATTCCTGAGGAAGACTGCATAGCAAAAGTCCTGAAAGGAGGTTCCGCAACCTGTAATTACCATACTAACCTAAATAGGGTTATTGAGCTTGTCAAGGATGACACCATATTTGTGACCAACTACAAGGGAGAGTTGGTATCAAAGAATACTTCCAATCACCTTGACGGTACCTACGTTATCCAGTTGAATAACGAAACAATTCAGTTGGACAATAGAACATTTTCTAGTCTCATAGCTACGAGCTTGCAGGTTCTTCCTCCAGTGCTAACGGGGGCTATCACTAGGAACCACAGAGTCGATATAGGCTATGTACATAAACTCAGCCTAGTTAACATTAAAAGGTTAAAGGACCTTACCACGACACTATGGATTTCCTCCGGCACCAGTGCTCTAATCTTCCTGATGGTGACAGCCGTGGTCTTAATGATATGGCGTAAGGTCAATGTCAAATTGGACATCCCGGCAGTTAACATGCCCTACAGGACGAACCAATTAGAGGATCCAATACCCCACCAGCGCGAAACTTACTCTGCTGGCTCTGACGTCACTCTTGATCTACGGGACGTAGATTTTTAAAGGGGGAGGAGTTAACACCACAGCCCAAGGCCATGATCAAAAGTTCATGATAGCAAGTCATGCGCATTGGCTGTGTCAGCATATTCATGTCTGAACCTGTTCCCACAGTTTCAGTGCATGAGGATCTGGTTACGAGCGCGCCATTGCCACCGGATACGCGTGCAGTGGCCTATTTGACGAATCAGCGATTCGCACCGTGGGAGCAGTGGCTTTCTAACGGGAGATTAGGATAGAATAAGTGAGTTCTAAGTTGACTGTTGAAGCGAAAGCAATAAATCCATAACGGAAACGAATAAACGGTTTTTATTTTCTTAAACTTGTAAGTCGAACAAGTGGGCACGCCTCCTAGTGGGCGTGCGTTCGCGTTTTTTTTATGATCACCCGGATGTGATCCTTTAACTACAACAACAACAACAACAACAACAACAACAACAACAACAACAACAACAACAACAACAACAACAACAACAACAACAACAACAACAACAACAACAACAACAACAACAACAACAACAACAACAACAACAACAACAACAACAACAACAACAACAACAACAACAACAACAACAACAACAACAACAACAACAACAACAACAACAACAACAACAACAACAACAACAACAACAACAACAACAACAACAACAACAACAACAACAACAACAACAACAACAACAACAACAACAACAACAACAACAACAACAACAACAACAACAACAACAACAACAACAACAACAACAACAACAACAACAACAACAACAACAACAACAACAACAACAACAACAACAACAACAACAACAACAACAACAACAACAACAACAACAACAACAACAACAACAACAACAACAACAACAACAACAACAACAACAACAACAACAACAACAACAACAACAACAACAAAGTTAACACGATGCACCCAGCCGTCGACCCAGTAGCGAGATAACGCAACATGCTGAGTCAACATTTGCATGTTTCAACCTGTACATTCCATCCAGGTGCATTCGGATCATGTTACGCACATGCCGTCGCTACCGGATACGCGTGCAGTGAGCTACTTGGACGAATCAGCATTTCTCATCGTGGGACCAGCGGCTTCCTAACGGGAAACATGTATTCATTAAGTTAGTCTTAATCCAGACGTCGTACGGAGAATAAAGTAATTGCTAATAACTTGCGTGTTTCATTTAGTAAGTCGAACAGTGGGTGTGCCTACGGGCACACCTTCGCGTTTTTTTAATATCCTCGCTAAGGATATCTTTAACTGGCGCCCGAGCAGGGACCGGCAAAATACTGTACCCTCTCATCTGTGTGATAGATGTAAATACCCTTAAATGTGGGATCTGCAATCGATACGCTCTTGTGAGTGCAAATGGCTACAACATCCATCTGACATACCCATGGGAACATGTCAGAGATCCAATACGATAGAGAGTACAGTAGTGAAGATCGATCGTGCCATGAGTAGGTTGCGTGCAATCATAAACGCTCGCATCCAAAAGGGATAAACACGACACTTCCATTGCCGGCTCCCACGTGAAATAACCTAACGAAAGTGACATTACTTTTTGTTTCTCCCTCAGAAGAT
Organism: Ferdinandea cuprea; assembly: GCA_963576555.1. Taxonomy (NCBI): domain Eukaryota; kingdom Metazoa; phylum Arthropoda; class Insecta; order Diptera; family Syrphidae; genus Ferdinandea; species Ferdinandea cuprea. The sequence goes on along the minus strand of OY754958.1, from coordinate 100,217,752 downwards.
TATTCGCTAATCCTTCCAGCAATACTTAAGATATAATACCTACTACACGGATATGTTCCTTTTGTGAGTGCTAAAACAATTTCTTCACCTTAATATAAAAGAAAACCAAGAACAAAAGCGAATTGCAGTAAAATACGTGAATAGTTAAATTGGTGAATTTCCTCAAAGGGAAAAGCTAAATCGCAAAGTGTAGCCAAATTCATAACTAGTTAAATTTGTGAATTTCCTCAAGAACAAACGATAAAACGCAAAGTGTAGTAAATACAAGATAGTTAAATTCGTGGATTTCTGAAGGATTAAGCAACTATAAATTAAAATAAATTTTTGAAAGAAAAATAAATTCAAAGGTGCGGTGTATCGCTGTGAAGAGCAAGGAGGGAGCGACAACGGATATATCCAGAATTTAGTTATCATCAAAAATAAAAGTTTATAATAAAGGTTTTCAAAACCAAATATCCTAAAAAAATTAAGGTGCAACATATAGTAAAATTTACTAAGTTCAGTGCAATATCTGAGTAATTTAGAGTGCAATACTTAATTAATTCAGAGCACGAAATAAAAAAATATATTTGATTAATAAAAGGCACACTTGGAGGCCCTTAACCCAGGTAACATCTCTTAAATATTGAATATATTTCATATTACAAAATATTTAAATTTTAAACATATATAATTATACGTATATTGACATGGAAGCAATCCAAACCGCGGTGAAAGAACTCACAGGTGCTGTGAATAACTTTCACGATAGACTCAGATCTATCGAGTTGAGAATCCAACAATTGGAAAATCAAAGGCAGGTTGTAGAAGAACCAGCTGCTGTCGAAGGACCACCACCATTACGTGGCCCGGAGACGGAGTCCGACTTAAAGGAAATTGAAAAACTTCCTGACTGCGTTAAAGAACTTCAACCCTTTGACTGTGATCCAACGCAGTATGTCTCTTGGATTCATACTGTTGAAGGGATCCTAAAGGACTTCTCTATAATAAGAGGGAAGCCAAAATATCGTGCAATATTGCAGCACGTTCGACAAAAAATAAGGGGCAGAGCCGATTCAGCTCTGATATCCTACAACATATTCGACAACGATTGGTTAGAAATAAAAAAGTGCCTTTCGTTGCACTACGCCGACAAACGCGACATTAGGACTCTGGAGCACCAGCTCAATCAGCTCTCACAAAAGGGTTCGAAGCTAGACGAGTTTTATGCAACGGTGAATCATCAGTTTTCACTGATAATCAATAAAATTAAATCTGAATCATACTCACCGGAGACGGTATGTGCCTTAGTCGAGACGTACCGCAATAGGGCGTTAGACGTATTTATACGCGGCCTAAACGGCGATTTATCACGGATGCTCATAGTGCAAAAACCGAGGACACTTCCAGAAGCGTACTCGGCTTGCCTTGAAATCCAGAACCTAAACTTTCGCAGTCATGCAATACACCCTACAAATACACATAATACTGTTACTGCACCCATGAATCAATCTTTCCGCCAAGAAGCGAGACCTCCATTGCCTTACAAAAGATACCAACGTTATTCATTTGACAGGGCTCATCAGCCGCATTCTTCAGGTATGAACTCTAATGATAGTGGTGCGCCTCCACGACCAACGGCACCTAAGCCCCATGAAAAAATGGAGACGTCTGTTCAATCACGGCATGTGAATTATATGAACCGGCCACAAGGACCGAATACTTTCAAAAGAAGGAGTAGGTCTGATAACCATCCTCAAAAATACCAGAGACAATTCAATACCCAAACCATCAAAGACGAAACAACTGAATTATATGACCAGGTTGCCGAAGGAGAAGTAGGCGACGAGATAAATTTTTTGACAGGGGCCCATCCAGCGTACCATATATAGTGTTCAACACGCGGGATGGGAAGAAACTCAACTTCCTCGTTGATACAGGAGCGAACAAAAATTTTATAAGCCCTTATGTATCTCAAAATAGCACCACGATTGTCAAACCATTCAAAGTTCATTCCGCAGGAGGCAATATACAAATAACCCAGAAAGTAACTGGGCGGTTTTTTTAAAAATATCGGAAACGATACGCTACTTACATTCTATGTCTTACCCGGATTATCATCTTTTGATGGCATCATCGGAGATGATACACTGAAAGAACTGGAAGCGGTGATAGACAGGAAAACTAATATACTTACCCTTAAACCACACATAAAAATCCCTCTGATGGAAAAACTGTCTGAGGAAGTCAATATAGCTTTAGACGAAAGTCTCTCCGAAGCCACGAAAGATCGGCTTAAGTCTCTCATAAACAAATACCATCCTATTTTTGGTCCAATTTCCGATAGTGAAATCATTAATACTGCGGTAAAAGCAGAAATTAGAACATCCACTGATGAAGCTATCTACACGAAGAGTTATCCTTACCCTGAATGTATGCGGCAGGAAGTAGAAAATGAGATTAATAAGATATTGGAGAAATGAATTATTCGACCATCAAAGAGTCCGTATAATTCACCAATATGGGTAGTTCACCGAGGAGAGCTATGCCACAAACGAGAAAGAAATGTTGGCTATAGTGTGGGCTCTGGATAACTTGCGATCATATGTATACGGCGCAAAGAACATCAAAATATTCACTGACCATCAGCCACTGACTTTCGCCTTGGGCAATAGAAACTATAACGCGAAACTAAAGCGTTGGAAAGCGCGCATCGAAGAATACAATTGTGAACTAATTTATAAGCCAGGCAAATCCAACATTGTGGCGGATGCCCTTTCTAGACTAAAAACACAGATCAACCACCTGTCTGACTCTGCAAAAGCAGAACCCGCACCAAGTTCTAATATGGCAAATGAAGATTCCTCCACGGACACTGCCCATGAAGGCAACTCAAGCACAGAAACCGCTCAAGGGGGTAGTTCATGTACCGACACAGCTAGTGAAGGGGGAACTATGCACAGCGCTGAGCAAGACAGCTCTGATCTGATACCCCATGTGGAAGTGCCAATAAATGTCTTCAAGAACCAAATAATAGTCAAGGTCAGCAGAGGGTTAGAAATTCACGAAGAACCTCACCCCCGGTTCTCGCGCCACTATGTCGTATTGGAAAATCCTACAAAATCGAATCTTGCGGGTATTCTGAAGCAAAAACTTCAACCGAATATTCTTAACGGAATTAAAATTCCCGAGTCTTGCCTTGGGCTACTTCAGGAAGTCTACCTGGCAAACTTTGTTAACTACAAAATAAGAATAACACAGAGAATAGTCGAAGACGTTAAAAACGAGGGGCGCGTCGCTTCACTTATTGCCGATGAACACAGTAGAGCGCATCGAAATCCTAGGGAAAATAAAGACCAACTCCTCGAGAAATATTATTTCCCCAGAATGGCTAGTCTGATAAAGAAATACACAAGCACCTGCGAGATATGTAAATTAAATAAATACGACAGACACCCCCTCAGACCTGAATTTAAGCCTACGCCCGTTCCATCGTATCCTTGTGAAATTTTACACATGGATATAATGCAAATCCAAAATGAAAAATTCGTAAGTTGTATTGATAAGTTCTCAAAATTTGCCAAGCTATTTCATATTAAGAATAGATCAACGCTCCATTTGAGGGATAAAATAACAAAAATCCTGCATTGTTTTACTGTTCCTAAAATACTTGTCACGGATAATGAACGTAGTTTTCTTAGCCCAATTATACTGAACTTTATCAGGGCACTGGGCATAGACTCTACCAAACACCTGTTCATCGCAGCGAGGTGAATGGACAAGTGGAGCGATTCCACTCGACAGTTTTGGAAATTTATCGATGCCTTAAGCCCGAATATAAAGGACTACGAGTTAAAGAATTATTAAATATAGCGGTGGATAGATACAATAACAGTATCCACTCCGTAACAAAACGGAAACCATCCGATATATTTTTTAATAGATACCAGAGGGTTAATTATCAAAACCTTGTGGACTTCCGGGCTAAGGTTGACCGAGACCTGAGGGGGGCAATCATGAAAAAACAAAAAGCGGCCATTTTGCATCTTAATAAAAAAGAACAAGCCCTAAAACTTATAAAAAAGATGATGTCGTCTTTAGACGGGTTAAGGGTATCCCAGCAAAAAATAAGCCTATATTTAAGAAAGAAGTAGTTGCTCGAAATAATAAAGTAACAGTAACTACTACCGATGGGCGAAGAGTCCATAAGACTCATATCAAAAACATATGATTGAATTTTGAATTGTTAAATCTCAATTATTAAATAGCCACTCTTAGGCCTCATGGCCGCATACCCCAAGAAATAACTAATAATAATAATATCAAAAAAAAAAAAAAAAAAAAAAAAAGTTGAAAGAGTGTGCATAGATTTAATTAACAATAACCATAATATGTAATTATGAACATTTATAAAAACTATAAGATAAAAAACTATAAGTACACGGGTATCATTAAGTTATAAAATTTTTCACATACAATTTGCACTTCTATCATATATCCACATATTAATTACCTTAGCTGCAAATCTAATAATATCCTAATCTAATAAAATCCAATACATATCCTTAAGCACAACCAGAATATTCGCACATATTTTTCAGAATAACCTTGCTAGCCACAGTCAATGGATTCCAGCTGTTTAACTACGAAGCACCTATTGTTACAATTAAAGATGGACAGGGCCGAATCATAGACGGATACTTCAAACTGGAACACGTAATTGATCTGAAGAAACTCGAACGCATGGTAGAAGGGGTAGCGAGCGCAGTAAGTGCTACCATTAAGGAATCGGAAAGGAAAGCAGTCATCACATTTCATTTAACGCAAATAAACGACCGGTTAAGCCTACTGAAAGGCGGGTCTCGTAAACAGAAGAGGTCTATCAACTGGATTGGTTCGGCTTGGAAATGAATCGCAGGAAACCCCGACGCTGGGGACTGGGACAAGATCCTTCAGAATGAACATGGAATAACGGAAAACAACAACCACTAGTACCAAATCAACGAAAAACTGTCTGGCGTGACAAAAGAAATAACGGAAAAGATCAATTGGATAATTACCAATTTCAACAAAATTAAAGCAAATAGCACAGACAAATTTGAACAAGATATTCTGAACCAAATCCTTATAATTAAGGGAGAGACCAACGATATAGTTCGCGCATGCCAGATGGCAAAAAGTGGTATCATTAACACCAATCTGTTAGACAAGGAAGAAATAGGTAGGATCATCAGTGAAGTCGAAACCTTGCCATACGAAAATGAAATTCAGGCAATAGAATATGGGAAGCCATCGGTTTTTTCCAACAACTCGATCTTGCTGTACGTTCTCTCTATGCCTAAGGTGAGAAAGGACGAGTTCAACTTGCTACTAACTAGAGCATCGATTATTAATGACAAACAGGTTGACCTCGGATTCCGAAAAATGCTGCTCAACTACAAAGAAACGTTTGGAATAGTGGGCCACTGTTTCTCCATTAATAATTCAACTATATGCGAGGAACAAGCTATTGAAAAAATTCCTGAAGACGACTGTATACCACGAATCCTAAAAGGGGGACATGTTAACTGTACTTTCCGAATAAATACCAAAGAGATAATCGAGCTTGTCAAGGACGATACCGTGTTCCTAACGAACTTCAAGGGTGAAATCGTATCCAACAATATTTCAACCTCCTTGATGGGCACATTTGTAATCCGGATGACTAATGAAACCATACGTCTGAAGGATAGATCATTCTCAAGCAGCATCAGTACAGCTGTACAGGTTTTACCTCCAGTGTTGACGAACATCACCTCCCAATCTGAAAAAATTGACTTAGAGTATGTACACAGCCTCAGCGTTGCCAATATAGAACGCCTGGATGACCTCACGAAGAAGAACAGGATATCTCCCGTTACGGATGCTACAATTCTTTTGGCAATGATACTTGCCGTATATTTCATCTGGCGGAAAATTTACGGTAAGGTAGAACTACCAACGGTAAACTCGCCGGTTGCAAGGACAAGCGCCTCAGATACGGAGGCTCGACCACAGGTGTCCTTTCCACGTCCACCGCTGACCCGCTTACCCATTTCTTTTTCCACCTATGATCTACGGGACGTAGATCTTTGAAGGGGGAGGATTTAACACGATGCACCCAGCCGTCGACCCAGTAGCGAGATAACGCAACATGCTGAGTCAACATTTGCATGTTTCAACCTGTACATTCCATGCAGGTGCATTCGGATCATGTTAAGCACATGCCGTCGCTACCGGATACGCGTGCAGTGAGCTACTTGGACGAATCAGCATTTCTCATCGTGGGACCAGCGGTTTCCTAACGGGAAACATGTATTCATTAAGTTAGTCTTAATCCAGACGTCGTACGGAGAATAAAGTAATTGCTAATAACTTGCGTGTTTCATTTAGTAAGTCGAACAGTGGGTGTTCCTACGGGCACACGTTCGCTTTTTTTTATTATATTCGCTAAGGATATCTTTAACAACAACAACAACAACAACAACAACAACAACAACAACAACAACAACAACAACAACAACAACAACAACAACAACAACAACAACAACAACAACAACAACAACAACAACAACAACAACAACAACAACAACAACAACAACAACAACAACAACAACAACAACAACAACAACAACAACAACAACAACAACAACAACAACAACAACAACAACAACAACAACAACAACAACAACAACAACAACAACAACAACAACAACAACAACAACAACAACAACAACAACAACAACAACAACAACAACAACAACAACAACAACAACAACAACAACAACAACAACAACAACAACAACAACAACAACAACAACAACAACAACAACAACAACAACAACAACAACAACAACAACAACAACAACAACAACAACAACAACAACAACAACAACAACAACAACAACAACAACAACAACAACAACAACAACAACAACAACAACAACAACAACAACAACAACAACAACAACAACAACAACAACAACAACAACAACAACAACAACAACAACAACAACAACAACAACAACAACAACAACAACAACAACAACAACAACAACAACAACAACAACAACAACAACAACAACAACAACAACAACAACAACAACAACAACAACAACAACAACAACAACAACAACAACAACAACAACAACAACAACAACAACAACAACAACAACAACAACAACAACAACAACAACAACAACAACAACAACAACAACAACAACAACAACAACAACAACAACAACAACAACAACAACAACAACAACAACAACAACAACAACAACAACAACAACAACAACAACAACAACAACAACAACAACAACAACAACAACAACAACAACAACAACAACAACAACAACAACAACAACAACAACAACAACAACAACAACAACAACAACAACAACAACAACAACAACAACAACAACAACAACAACAACAACAACAACAACAACAACAACAACAACAACAACAACAACAACAACAACAACAACAACAACAACAACAACAACAACAACAACAACAACAACAACAACAACAACAACAACAACAACAACAACAACAACAACAACAACAACAACAACAACAACAACAACAACAACAACAACAACAACAACAACAACAACAACAACAACAACAACAACAACAACAACAACAACAACAACAACAACAACAACAACAACAACAACAACAACAACAACAACAACAACAACATTAAATTTGAATTTTCTGTGTTTTTTTCTTTAAAAAAATAGGGAACCTCGAAATGGATCACCCTTCGGCCTTTTAAATTAAGCTAGGAAGCTGAAATTTGGACCACATATTCCCTTGGGCTCCGACATGGTTAAGTGTAAAATGTATTTGAATACGCCCACAATTTAGAAAAAACCGTTTTAAATCTAAAGTTAGAGAGATAGAGTGTTAAATCCTTCACAAGATATGTAGACACTGCCCCCCTTTATAAGTTTGTCATACAAAGTTTTTTGCCACGCCTACTTTTTGTGGGCGTTTTTTTACTAATGGAATAAAATCTTCTTAATGCTTTTTTCTTTGGGGCATATAGGGATATGGATGGGGTATCATACTGTTCGTCCCCGGCAGACTGTAGCCTTTCCGTATATATTTTTGATACTTTAAAGTGGAACAAATTTGCATACTTCGATTTTTGAATTAATTATTTTTTCACAAAACAATTTTCTTAAATTTCGGTTCTAACGATTTTAGTAATTTGTTTTATTTTGAACAATTATATTAAAAGTGTCCTATCTGCGAAACAACATCAAAATAAAATGTGCCATTTTTCAGAAAATCAATAACAACAAATTTTAATTAAATTCGAATTCTCAAAAACGGCACTTTTCTTGTTGTTGTTGTTGTTTTTTGTGTTGTTGAATACAAAGTTGGAAATGGAACAGTACCCCTACGATTCGTATTCAAACTGCCTTTGCAAACCCAAATAGCAGACATTTTCTTCTTATTCTAGACATCTCCTACTACCGTGGGCTTATAAATTTAATTGCTCTGTTAAGGTGCAACAGATTTTTTCCTTTTACGTCATTTTGTCTATATCCTTGCATTCCAGCGAGACCTCATACGTGGGGGACCTAATGTTACCATTTTCTCCCTAGGCTTCCTTAATTTTTAACTTTCTAGTATACATTAAAGAGAAAGTTATTGCGATCTTGCGGAAATTTTGAACTCAAACTGAGTATGAGGGATGATATTACGACTATAGAGAAGACCAAAAAAGTACATGCCATATAATTTTTTTTTGTGAAAATCACATCACTATTTTTCTAGAAAATGGTTCCAAGGATTTTGGTTCTCTTTTGTACTAAGGTTAATTGGGATGGGGCCAAAAATACTGCATATTTAGTTTAAGCAAAAATGATCGATTAACGGTAATTTATAAAACCGTCAATATCTTGAAAACTAATAAAGGAAGCTCCAAAAAAAATTACTGTTTTCCTTTATACTATAAAGTCGACGAAATTTGCATACTTCTTTTTGAAATAATTTGTTTTTTCATTTAACGATTTTCTTTAATTTTAATTAAATTCGATTTCTTAACAACGGCACTGTTATTGTTGTTGTTGGTGTTGTTAAAAATAAAGTTTCGAATAGAACAGTTTCCCTACGATTCGTAAACCAAAATTAAAGACATTTAATTCAACATTTTAAGGACCCACCCACCAGCACTTTCTTAGCATCTTGTTAGCGATTTCCGCTGGTATGTTATGTTGGCTGTTTGCGTTCCACCATAAGCAACGGTAATTTATAAAACCGCCAATATCTGGAAAACTAATAAAGGAAACTCCAAAAAAATACTGGTTTTTATACTTTGAAGTCGAACAAATTTGCATACTCCGATTTTTGAATTAATTATTTTTTCACATAACGATTTTCTTAAATAGTTATAATAAAATCTATTTCTTCAAAAACGGCTGCAACGATTTTAATAATTTGTTTTATTTTGAACAATTATAATAAAAGTGTCCAATCTGCGAAACTACATCAAAATCATATGTGCCATTTTTCAGAAAATCAATAACAACAAATTTTAATTAAATTCGAATTCTCAAAAACGGCACTTTTCTTGTTGTTGTTGTTGTTTTTTGTGTTGTTGAATACAAAGTTGGAAATGGAACAGTACCCCTACGATTCGTATTCAAACTGCCTTTGCAAACCCAAATAGCAGACATTTTCTTCTTATTCTAGACATCTCCTACTACCGTGGGCTTATAAATTTAATTGCTCTGTTAAGGTGCAACAGATTTTTTCCTTTTACGTCATTTTGTCTATATCCTTGCATTCCAGCGAGACCTCATACGTGGGGGACCTAATGTTACCATTTTCTCCCTAGGCTTCCTTAATTTTTAACTTTCTAGTATACATTAAAGAGAAAGTTATTGCGATCTTGCGGAAATTTTGAACTCAAACTGAGTATGAGGGATGATATTACGACTATAGAGAAGACCAAAAAAGTACATGCCATATAATTTTTTTTTGTGAAAATCACATCACTATTTTTCTAGAAAATGGTTCCAAGGATTTTGGTTCTCTTTTGTACTAAGGTTAATTGGGATGGGGCCAAAAATACTGCATATTTAGTTTAAGCAAAAATGATCGATTAACGGTAATTTATAAAACCGTCAATATCTTGAAAACTAATAAAGGAAGCTCCAAAAAAAATTACTGTTTTCCTTTATACTATAAAGTCGACGAAATTTGCATACTTCTTTTTGAAATAATTTGTTTTTTCATTTAACGATTTTCTTTAATTTTAATTAAATTCGATTTCTTAACAACGGCACTGTTATTGTTGTTGTTGGTGTTGTTAAAAATAAAGTTTCGAATAGAACAGTTTCCCTACGATTCGTAAACCAAAATTAAAGACATTTAATTCAACATTTTAAGGACCCACCCACCAGCACTTTCTTAGCATCTTGTTAGCGATTTCCGCTGGTATGTTATGTTGGCTGTTTGCGTTCCACCATAAGCAACGGTAATTTATAAAACCGCCAATATCTGGAAAACTAATAAAGGAAACTCCAAAAAAATACTGGTTTTTATACTTTGAAGTCGAACAAATTTGCATACTCCGATTTTTGAATTAATTATTTTTTCACATAACGATTTTCTTAAATAGTTATAATAAAATCTATTTCTTCAAAAACGGCTGCAACGATTTTAATAATTTGTTTTATTTTGAACAATTATAATAAAAGTGTCCAATCTGCGAAACTACATCAAAATCATATGTGCCATTTTTGAGAAAATCAACAACAGCAACACCAACAAGAACAACACCTACAACAATTTTCTGTTTGGAAGGTTGGTTTATCGGGGCGGATATCGTATTTAATTTTTGAGGAAAAAAATATTCCCCTTACCAATATTATTGGACTAGCGACAGATAATGCGTCTGTTATGTCCGGCAATATTTCTGGGGTGAAAGCGAAGTTGCAAAATGTAAATAAGTATATATTCTTTCTTGGATGTACGTGCCATTGCTTACATCTGTGTGCTTCTGCAGCATCTAGAAAATTACCAGAATACGTAGAAAAGGTAGTGAAAGCTATATACAACTATTTTGTTCTCAGTCCAAAACGCATTGGTGCATATAAAGAATTTCAGGAATATTTTGGCTTTCGATGGAAAGTGTAGTTAACCGCCTTTTGCAGCAGTGGGATCCCTTGCAATATTACTTTAATTTACAGTCTTTCGAAAGCCAAAATTCGGAAACTAAAATAATTAGATTTTTAATGAACCCCATTAATAAGCTATATCTTCTTTTTTTTCTTACATTCAAAATTCAATAAATAACAGCAATAAACTCTTGCAGAGCGAATTTACAAAAATCCAGTTACTTGACAAAGTAATACGAGATTTATATCTTGGAATCCTTAAAAATTTTATAAACCTGAGTTCAAACAATGTCAATATTAATATCGAAGATGCTTCCCTTTATCTGCCATTCTCTGACATGTACTTCGGCATTAATTTCCAACAAAATGAAGATTCACAGTATTTTGTTCCGGAAGATGTAATAGAACTTAAAAATTATTTGTTAGAGTTTTATAAGGAGTTATGGAAGCAGATAACAAAACGGACTTTAATAATATAAAAATTCAATTACTTAAATATTTAGATGTGAGCGAAATCGTGAATGGTACTTTGTCGTCAATTTTGCCAATTTTGAATAAATTCCCGTTTTCAAACGAAAATATAGAAGTGCTGAATAGCCAGTGGAGATTTTTGTTAGGCAGTAAAGATAGTGTAAGCAAATACCATGATCCATTGGATATAACGAAGTTTTGGTCCGGACTGGGGTCCATTAAAAACGCACTACGTGAAAACATATATGCAGAGCTCTCAAAATTTATGCTTTTGCTATGTTCTCCACCTCACAGCTGCTGCTGAAAGGAAGTTCTCATTAGTAAATTTAATTAAATCAGATTTGAGAAACAGCCTCAGCATAAAAACGGTTGAAAATATTATATTAGCTAAAGAGATAACAAATCCCAAAAAGGACTGTTGGGAGCCACCAGATTCACCAGGCATAATTGAATTCTTTAACAAATTTACCTTTGTAAATGGCGAGTACAAAAGAAAGTAGGGACAGAGCAATGTGGCTATAATCTTAATAATAGTATGTAGTAATGAACTTCTTATGTTTTTCTTTTTTTTTCAATATTATTTTTAGTTAATTTAGTTAATAAAACTATTTTAGACGTTAGAAATGTAACTAATGTTTAATAAGCCTACCGCTATGTCCACAATTTAGAAAAAATGGTTTTAAAGCTGTAGTTGAAGGGTTAGAACCTTCACAAGATATTGCCCTCCTTTATGAATTATAAATATCAAGTTTTTTACCACGCCTACTTTTTGTGGGCTAAAATACTGTTTTCGTCGAAAATTTTCATAGAAACTGAAAAAAAATGTTTAACAACAAATTTAGGGAATTCTTTTTCCAATATATCACCAATACAATTTTTTTTCCCAAGCCCACTTTTTGGTGGCGTGTTTTTAAAATTGTATTCATTTTATAAATTTTATAAAAAAATAAATAAAATGCCTTCCACCATGTTCTTAATCTGCAGTAGTCAAAAATTGTGCACAATCTCTGGATAATTGGTCGGTTTTTTTGTGACCTACCTTTCGCCAGGCACTATCCTGATTCTAGTTTAAATCAAATTTTTAGGTTAGGTAAGGTTGAATTGGCAGTCGGATAGAGGTGCGACTCACTTAGACTCATATAAGGTGCATTGTGATAACACGTGAACCTGAAGTTCCTGCCTACTCGTTGAGCTGTTTATAAAGAGAGAGAGACATTTTGGGTCGGTCGTGTTACGATAATAAAGATAATTAAAGAAGTAAGCTCCTATATGGAGATTTCGTTTCCGGGAGAGAGCAGGGCATGTGCAAAGAAGGTGTAGAGTAGTCTCATCCTCCTCCTATCCATACAGCTCCTACATAAATCGTTTGAATAAGCGCCAAGCCTTGCTTCATGCCTGCGTATCAGACAATATCCAGTTATGACACCAATTGTAGCACTGATGTGCGATCTATTGAGGGTACTCAAACTCTCTGAGCGTCTTAGATCTAGCTTAGGCCAAATCCGCTTCGTTGTCAGACAAGTAGTACCACTTGTCCATCTGTGGTTTGTTTTTTCTATTGCATCCAGTTTTAATAGGAATTGGGATGTGGAAACTGGTATGCCTAAGGAGCCTTTTTCAGCAAGATTGAAAGGGGAGTTCCACAGGTTAATGTTGAACTGCTCATCTCCGTTAGAGATGATCTGCAATCTAGGGCTACTGAACAGTTAATAGAAACAGAGTCCAGAGACTTAATGGCAGCCTGCCTGGAATATACTACAATGATTAGGAAGACGAAAGGCGAGATAAAAATTTTGTCTGTGTGAGAAGAAACCTCCACCCACTCCATTATTTGTTTTTAAACCGTCCGTATAGAAATGGATCGATTCTTCCTCCAGCAAGGCATCATCCTCCCAAAAGGTTGCTTTGAGGCGAATAGCCGTGGTAGTAGCTGTCTGTCTGCTAAAAATATCTAGGGGTATTAAATAGTTGCAGCCCAGTTTTACCGGAAAATCCACACTCTTCGGAGGCAGGCTCTACGGATTCTGGGGAGACCCAATTATTGCAATCAATTGACCCTTTTAGAAATAGTAAAAGGGTTACCAGATCGCTGCCAACGGGATCTGTGACAATAATAATAATAATAATAATAATATATATAGGGTGTAGTACACTGCGACCTTGAGGTCTATTGTGCCCCCTAATTATACATTGGACAGGTTTTGCTTCCTCTTCCCACGCCCCCTCGCTTAATTCGCCGGGAATTATGTTGGAGTGCTTTTGCTCTGGCTTTGGCCTTGGCAAGAAACTCCCACTCAGAGCAAATCATACAGTCCAGTTTCCCTTAAGAATCTGAGAATGAGTGGTAGATCCGTGGTTGGTAAATCCTTTCCTTGAATTGGGTGTTTTCCCAATTATTTAAACCCCTTTTGGGTCAGTGACCCGCAAGATTCCAGTATGTGTTCTGGAGTTTCCGTGGACTCAATGCAGAATCTGCAGAGACCTTCATCTGATATCCCTATTTTCCTTAGGTGTTCCGTGAGTTTGCAATGCCCCGTTAGGAAACCAGTTAGGATGCGTGGGTTACTTTTACTAAGACTGATTTATGCTTTAAATCTTTTGAGATCATAATCTCCTAAGAACTTGTTGGCTTGTCTCAGACCTCGGAGATCTCGAAAGGTTCTAGCCCTTTTTTCCTTTTCCTTTTTTGATAGCTGCTTAACTATCTGAAATTATTGCTATGTTACAGCTTCTGTAATCATTTTCGAGATTGGTTCGAACAGATCTTCCCATGGCGCATATTTCTGCTTGAAAGATGCTGGCACTCTTGCTCATGGATTCGTAATGTTTCGATCTTGGCCCAAACACTTCTGCACCAAATTCTTCATCAGTTCTCAATCCGTCTGTATACCACTTTATCGTGTGGTCGCTCAGTGCATAGATTGTGGATTCATTGCTCCATTCTTTCTCTTTGCTGAGCTTTGTTAATAAATTCTTTTCAAAGTCGTATTTCCTCATGCTGTTATCTCTTGGTATAGCCAGAGTGGAAATTTTCCCATTAGTGCATCATATTCTTTCGAGCTGATGTATTTCCCGTTTCCAGTTCCTTCTCTTGCTATTCTTAGAATGGTTTTGTCCGCCGCTTCTGAGATAATGAAGTGAAGGGAGTTAATTCCAATAGCACCTCCATTTCAGCTGTTTGGATGTACGTATTGCGCCGCTGATGCACAGGCACGGCAGTCTTTGCACTTTAGAGATTATCTCGTTGTGATGAGACTTGTTCATTTTGCCCATGCTACTGCACCATATGTGATCATTGGTCTCACAATCGCTATGTACATTCATCGTAGAATATTGGGGGTACAGCCCCACGTCTTTCCCGCTAGGCTCTTGCATATCATAAGAGCACGGGTGGCTTTTCTAGTGGTTTCCTCTGTGTGTTTCTTCCAGAGCAGTTTACTGTCCAGATGTAATACTAGGTACTTTACCTCATTGTCGAGCCTGACAATCGGATTTCCTTGAGTCTTTATAGTTTCCTTTTCCTTGCGAATGGCACAATCGTTGTTTTAGCCGGATTGCTGTTCAGTCCAGCAGTGAGGCACCATTTCTGTGTTACCCTCAGATCTGTTGGTACTTTACCTCATTGTAGAGCCTGACAATCGGATTTCCTTGAGTCTTTAAAGTTTCCTTTTCCTTGCGAATGGCACAATCGTTGTTTTAGCCGGATTGCTGTTCAGTCCAGCAGTGAGGCACCATTTCTGTGTTATCCTCAGATCTGTTGGTACTTTACCTCATTGTAGAGCCTGACAATCGGATTTCCTTGAGTCTTTAAAGTTTCCTTTTCCTTGCGAATGGCACAATCGTTGTTTTAGCCGGATTGCTGTTCAGTCCAGCAGTGAGGCACCATTTCTGTGTTACCCTCAGATCTGTTGATACTTTACCTCATTGTCGAGCCTGACAATCGGATTTCCTTGAGTCTTTAAAGTTTCCTTTTCCTTGCGAATGGCACAATCGTTGTGTTAGCCGGATTGCTGTTCAGTCCAGCAGTGAGGCACCATTTCTGTGTTATCCTCAGATCTGTTGGTACTTTACCTCATTGTCGAGCCTGACAATCGGATTTCCTTGAGTCTTTAAAGTTTCCTTTTCCTTGCGAATGGCACAATCGTTGTTTTAGCCGGATTGCTGTTCAGTCCAGCAGTGAGGCAGCATTTCTGTGTTACCCTCAGATCTCGTTGTATGATGTCGCAGAGGGTTTCTTCAAACTTTCCTCTGGCAATTAATACTATATCATCAGCGTACGCCTGAGAGCTTATGCCAAGAGTAGTTAATTTTTCCAGTAGTTCATCCACAACTAGGCTCCACATCAGGGGTAATCCTCTTGTAGTTTCTACGTTAATAGTTCCTGTCGTTGTCTGAGTCTTTGCTGATTTTGTCTTGTTAGCTGATAGAGGGCAGTTTCTGTCGGTCTGCCCACCCTGCATGTTGTTTATGATGCAGAGGGAACAGGCTTAGTGTTTCCTCCCTTAGATAATTATCCACAACCTTCTCAATGGTTTTCAACAGAAAGGAAGTAAGGCTGATCGGTCTGTACGATTCTGGATGTGTCGGGTCTTTTTTCCCCACCTATGGTATGAACACAACCTTCGCTCGTCTCCATTGTAATAGTATGTACCCTATGGCAATAGTACTCTTTGCTATTTTTGCCAGGTGTGGTAGATGCCTGATGCGATTTCCCAGTCGTCCTTTCAAGGTCTAGATGTAATGGTTCTGTTCTCTTGGTTAGTGCTAGGCGAGCTTCCTGGAAAGTGAGTTCGTAGAAGTAACAATACCCTCTCGTCATCGCTTTCCGTGAAGCTGCTGGTTTTTTAAGCGGTGTTTTTAGCGAGATTGGTACTCCTCCTGACTTGGCAAGGGCCTTATGCAGTTTTGTCGCTGTCCTGAAGCTTTGTCTTTTAGCCTTTCATATTTCCTTATTATAGGTGGTAAAAGCCGTTTGTTACCATTGCCATTCTCCATTGCGTTTTGCTTGCGCACTTCAGTTCTGAGTTTTGAAAAAGTATTGTTCAACCACGGCATGTCTTCCTCCTCTTTTCCGCTGACAGGAGGCAACTTGCTTCAAACGCATTTCTGATGGTGTGGGTAACGTCCTCTACTGCGTATTCCAGCTCCAGAAAGTGTCCTGGATTCGATTTTTCCTAGTTTGTCTTCTAGGACTTTTTGGAAGGTATCCCAGTTAGTTTTCCAGGGGTTGCTCACTGGATTTCCTGTGACACTTGCATTATCGAGATCGAACACTATGATTCTATGATCGGACAATAACGGCTCACTAAATACTCCCCAGTTTCTGATTAATTTACTTACACTCGGAACTAAGTGTGCGGTCAAGAACTTCTTCCCTAATTCTATTCACAAAATTGGGGTATTTCCTACCTTGTAAATGTCAGGGGACGAACTTATAATAAATTCTTATAAGTACTCACCTCTATGGTTGGTGTCAGTGCTTTCCCATACGATGTTGTGGGCATTTGCATCACACCATATAAATCACCTGTATTGGCGTCAAGTCTCGCGTCGCGTATTCTGAAAGTAATATAAATATTAATTTATTTCTTATTAGGATGCATGCCCTCGGTTTTTCAGCCCGAGTGTCCCAAATTACCTCTGCATCTTTGCTCGTCAGTCCTTTGACTTATCTCTTTAGGATCCAAAGCTCCTGAATTAAGACCAGTCCCAGGCCTTGAGAGGTAAACATTCTAGCTATTACAGCAGAGCCAGCTATATCATGGTAAAAATTTACCTGTGCTACATTTATTTTGCATGACATTGAGCTTAATGCTCGCATGGGGCTGGTGCCCAATCCTCTGTCAACAGCGTTTCCTCTTCTTCCGGTACTCGGAAGAGGTCTTTGACCGTTGCATCCAGATCCCCCTCTGAGAGCGAGCTCCATGAGATAGACATGGATTCTTCGGTCGTTTTTTGCTGTTTGCGATCCAGATGCTCGCTCTGTCCGAAACTCTGTACTCTGCGATGCCGGAGTTGAATCTTCCGGTGCCTGCCCGGTGTTCCACTCAGACTTCTTGAGTCTACACATCGCCATCTTGCCGAATCGATAGATCAATGAACCTTTTTCTCCTTTGATGGCATCGAAGGACTCCTGGCCGGTACTAAGAGCCAGTACATGCTCGGTCCCTTCGTTTCGACTAAGGAGTACTCTCCACACCTTCGTGATCAATCCCTCGTTCTGCGCTTCCAGTAGTGCCAAAGATGTCTTAGACTCCTGGTTTGCGCTACGCGGTAGGAAGATGGTCACCGAATGTTCCCGTGGGGCTTCCTTCGACTTCCTTCCATTTCTTAAGCTTGGGCGCCATCGCTTTCAGGCAATTCACAGTCTGTGGAGTCTCGCACTCCACCAGCAGCATCACAGACTTGAAATGTATGCTCTGGAATTTGAGTTTGTGTTCCCATCACAGGGGCCTTTCGTAAACAAAGGCGTCCTCCAGAGCCGTGAGGTCCGAGTTGCTGAGTATCTCCTGTGGAAAATTCACATGGAGAACAGCAACCTGCTCAGCCACCGCACTAGTAGTTTGTCGTACCCGCATGGCGGCAGCTTTCGCCCCCGCAGCGCAACTACATCTTCATCCACATTTTGCTTCTTGGCTGCGTTGATTGGGGAGGTGTTGTGGCTCTTTTCTCGGCAGCCACTCCTTTTGTTTCAGGCTTAGCCCATTGCTCTTCGGCCCTCCTCCTAGCTTTCTCTGGCTCAAAGCCTTTGCTGAGGTAGCAGAGGTACCATCTCGCTGCAGCATCACTTAGCCCCTTTCTTAGAGGGTCATCCCATCCGCCTGGTTTCCCAAGTGGAGGTAAGGCTCCTTTAATTCTCCCCTCGGGCTGAGCTTTCTGGGGATTGTAGACTTCTGGAGTTTCCTTCACTCTCCTTTGCGCCATTTTCTCCTTACTGCCCGTCGATGATGAGGTTGGATGCGGGCTCCCGCCCCTATTGATACGGATTCCTGTATTGTCGGAAAGCAGTCGTTAGGTGGTGGCGGCTTCTTGGCTAGTGCTAGACGCACTTTCCGGAAGTCTCGCTCTCGACTCGTTCCGGGCATATCTTGCACCGAGATGTCATTATGGATGTAATGCTCCAGCCGGTTACCCTGACTGCAAACCCTCCAATAACCACGGGTAGCTTAACACTCTGGATTAGGGTTGGGTAGTTCTTAGTTAATCGCTCGTCAACAGCCTGTCGGTTCCCAAGTAATCGAAATTAGTGAAGAAATAAAACGTAAAAAAACAAAAAGCAACGAAAATTAACTGCACGAGAAAAAGCCTCGTGATAAGCTATTCCTTCCGCCGAGTGGGTGGAAAATTAACGTTACCGATCCCGAAAGCTAACGTGCAGTTTCTTAAAAGCTTAACCTGAGAAAGTACAATGGTACACGTATGAAAACAAGCCCGAAAGACCTTAATAGCCCGAGGTCTGCATTCTTCGTGCTGCAAAGAAGACATTTTGCAAGATCTTAAAACGAAAGGCTTGAAAATTATCGACGCAGTGACAAAATGAAAAATGAAAAGAAAAAAACGAGCGAAATGGGATAAAGCATGGACTTTCACTTTTCATGATTAGCTTTGAAATTGCATATTGTCTTTAAAATTTAACCTGTGCGACAAAGGACTTGACTCGTCCTCAGTGTAAGCTTTGCTAATGTTACAATCACACTACCGCGTATTGCCAAAAATAACCGCGTTGCGAAAAATGTGCTGGTAAACACTTGTCAAAAGAGTGCGGTCTGAATAGAAGCGATTTGCCAACTTGCATAAATTGAAAAGACGGCGAACTATCGCGACCGCGAAGTAGCTAACCAGCTACAGAAGAGGCGTTATGTATTCAAGAAAACATCTTTACCCGTCGCTAAAATAACTGAACGACGGAAAAAGCTTATTGCACTGTCCAAACAACCAAAAGAAAGACCTCTTAAAACAAAGTCTTGGAATTCTAGACCAAAGGCTACGGAATAGTCCAAATAGCCTCGAGAAAAGAAAATTAGTATTGAAAAGTCGTAAAATACTCGACCACAGGCATATGCCGAGGCCGCGTTGCAAGCGAATCAACAAAATAAAATAACGTCTGGTCCAGTCGCTGAAGTTTTCTCCGCGATTCTTGCCGGTTAAATAAACGCATGTGTGAAATGTTAGACGAGCTCGAACACAAATTTTGAGGAACTCATCATTCAACTTAAATATGATAGACGCAATCAAATTAAAAACATAAGGAAGGGCTACAGTCCGCTTGGGGCGAACAGTATGATACCCTATCCTTATCCCTATGTACCCCAAAGAAAAAAAGCATTAGGAAGATGATGGATAGCATTTTATTTCATTCTATGAAATTTAAAGAAAAAAAAATATTTGTTTTGAAAAAACGCCCCCAAAAAGGGGGCGTGGCCAAAAACTTTGTATGGGCAATATATTGAAAAAAATATTGGCAAAATATATTGTTAAACATTTTTTTTCGATTTCTATGAAAATTTTAAAAGAAAACAGCATTTTAGTGAAAAACGCCCACAAAAAGTAGGCGTGGCAAAGAACTTTATATGACAAATTTATAAAAGTAGGCAGTACCTACATATCTTGTGAAGGTTTTACAGCTTTATCTCTCTAACTTAAGCCTTAAAACGGTTTTTTCTAAATTGTGGGCGTGGCAGTGGGCGGATTTAAAAACTTTTAACACTTTACCAATTCGGGACCCTAGGGAGTATATGCTCCAAATTTCAGCCTCCTAGCATAACTTTAAAGGCCTCAAAAGTTGATACGGACGGACGGACGGACGGACGGACGGACGGACGGACATTGCTAAATAGTCTTATGATTTGGTCCTGATCATAAATATATATACTTTTATGGGTCTACGACGAATATTAAGGGGTGTTACAAACTATGTGTCAAAATTAATATACCCTTAGGATAGGGTATAAATACTAACATGGAATGCCAAAGTCTTCTGCAAAAGATGGACGAGCTAGAGGTATTCGCACAAACGATATTAACATCTGCTTAATTTCTGAAACGCATCTGACGACCGAACTTAGTACAAACATAAGCAAAGGCTACAGTCCGCTTGGGGCGAACAGCATAATACCCTATCCATATATCCTATCGATATATTAGAAAAATTATTGGCTAAATATCTTGTTAAATTTTTTTTTCGGTTTCTATGAAAATTTTCGAGGAAAACAGCATTCTAGTAAAAAAACGTAGGTGTGACAAAAAATTTATAAACGAGTGCAGTACCTACATATCTTGTGAAGGTTGTAACACTCTATTTCGCTAACTTTAGCTTTAAATCATTTTTTTTCTAAATTCTGGGTGTGGCAGTAGGCGTATTTGAAAAATTTTAACACTTTACCATTTCGAAACCCTAGGGAGTATATGTTTCAAATTTCAGCTCCCTAGCATACATTTAAAAGCCGCAAAAGTTAATACGGACGGACGGACATTGCTTAATAGTCGTAGGTTCTGGTCCTGATCATAAATATATATACTTTTCGGGGTCTACGATGAATATTAGGGGGTGTTACAAACTATGTGTCAAAATATACCCTTAGGGTAAAATAGGGTATAAAAATAAGAGCATATAGCGCTTAGCATGCATATCACCTTTCAGACAGGGCAAGAGGCGCAGCGTCTTTGCTTATAAAAGGCACCATAGAATACTCACTAAGTACAATAAAGTGCACGACTGTGTCATACGAAACTTTCTCGGTACATGAAATGCGTTTTTGAATCGCAAAATAAACGGGGACAAATTTAATTAAATCACTTTTTAGGTTTTGAAAATTCGATTTTCTTAAAAACGGCACATAGGATTTTAATGTAATTTCGTATATTGGACACTTTTTATATACTTGTTAAAATTGTGAAAAATCGAAATTGTTGAAGTCGTTTTTGAGAAAACGAATCTAATTTGAATTTAAAAACATCATTTTATGAAAAAAAAATTATTTCAAAAATCGAAGTAAGCAAATTTGTTCGACTTAATAGTATAAAAAAACAGTAAAAGTTTTTGGAGTTCGATTTGTTAGTTTTCGAGATATTGTCGGTTTTATAAATCACCGTTAGTCAAATTTATTTCCAAAACCTGAGTGTGCAGTATTTTGGGCACCATTCCAAATATCGTTAGTACAAAAAAAAACAAAATCCTTCGAATCATTTTCTAGAAAAATAGTGATTTTCACCAAAAAAATTGAATGGAAGGTACCGTTATTTCAAACAATAAGGCAAAAAATAAAAATATTCTCCAAGATGTTACCCCAAAAACCTTATACACGAATTTTGAATCAAAACTGTGGCACCGTTTCGCCATACGATACCCGGACAGACAGAAAGACAGATGGACGGACGGCATTGGCGGACCCACTTCTTTGGAATTCTCTATAGTCGTAATAAGAGCGCTCATACTCAGTTTGAGTTCGAAATTTCCGCACGATCGCAATAACTTTCGCTTTAGTATACTAATGAATACGAAAAAGTTAAAAATTGAGCAAGATAATATGCAAATAATTACGGTTCGCGTGAAAAAGAAGCGTAAAACGTTTGATATTGCGTCTATTTATATCCCTACAAGGGAAAAGCTGGTGAAAAATGATTTTAGAAGTATCTTTGACTCATTTGGTAAACATTTCGTATAGGTGCCAATTTTAATGCAAAACACACCTACTGGGGTTCTAGATGCATTACATCAAAAGGCATTTACATCACGGTCTCGCCCTTTGTGCTCGTAGTAAAATCGTCATTGCGGGCGATTTAAATACATACAATTCAAGTTGGCTTCGACATTCTGGACAGACAACACCCAAAAGAAGGTATGTGGAGATCTTCGCTGAGGTTAATAATTTGACCCAGCTTGTAAATGAGCCGACACGGACACGGGACATTAACGGTCAAAACGCCTACACTCAGGACTTGGTTTCTACCTCCCACCCTTATAAGTACAGTTTACCTAAAAGAACCGTAGGGCAATACGAGAAAGCCAATTGGGAAGCTTTAAACGGTTTCTTTAGGAGTGCTTCCTCGACAACGACGTGGATGCCGCTGCCGCTTTATCCCATCCAGGATAAAAAGTATCTGTTAACTTCAGAAAATTATCTTAAAGACCCCTTACCACTGGTGGGGAAAGTCTGAACAATTACTCTGAATTACCTTTTACGAATGAATAGATTAATTTTATTTGCTTCTTTTAAATACTAACATATTGCTGACGTTGCAATTATATACAAACTTAAATTGCAAAGTATTTACTGCAAAGTCAGCAATTATGATACAATTGATACAATTTATTATGCTGACATTACTGGGAACAAAATTGAAATATAATATTCTTAGAAAATAAAAATAAAAATAAAAACGTAAAAAAATGTCTGGTGTTGTCACCATAGCATTCTGGGGCCGACCTTCAAGCCACACTAAAATCGGAGTCAGCAAAACGCCTATTTGCAGGTATTGGTGGTAGTTCCTGGACCTTTATCTGGATATTTCTCCTGGTCTTACAGTATCGCCATATGATGTAGGAAATCATTAATAAAAAAAGGACCGTTATTGAGATTTAAGTCAATCCATGATGAATCGAATCTATTGTTGAAGTATTTGGAAGATTCTCCTCATTCATGATATTATCCGTTATCCTTTTTCTTAGAATTTTGATGTTTTCATTGTCTGATTTAAGTATGACGTGTGGAATAGCTAGCGGCTTTGAAGCCTTTCTGGGACTTGCGACAACAGCTCTGTCAGGCTTGCAAGTGGAATGAATGCTGCATTGATGTTACTAGAACTGCTATCGTATCTTGTTTAAGGATACAGTTTGGCTGCTATTTCAATAAATCGTCATTTTGCAGTGATATTTCAAGGATTTTTCTGCCACAAATAATGTTGAAGGTGTTAATCCAGCTGTTGCCGTTGATGGTTTAATACTGCGCAAGGTACAGTGTGATTACAACTCCTCCGCATGAGTTAGTAGATCCATTTCACACCTACTTACATTGGACCGACGATGAACATCGGAAGCTGCTGCCTGCATAGACATTTTTGGCTGGTTCTTGTGCATATTGCTCTGTTGTCAATTTGTGGAAGGCTTCTCGCAGTAGATTCACTGTTAGATAGTCTAGTGACGGCTATATAAACACATGTTTATTGTTATGTGGTGTCGGAATGGGTGTGATCTTGAATAGACCAAAACCTTCTGTATTAATTAAAGGAACTCATAAATCGAATATTACATTCCGATCAGTTATTCTTACCCTTGCGGCAGCTGTGCGGTAACATATTCGGTGTTTTTCTGTAGTATATTACTCGTTGCTTCTGCGAGTGAAGTCTGGTTGTTTTTCATCAACTCCAGTAAATTATTTTTATTAGGTCGTGTATGCTGAATTTGCTGCTAATAATGTGCAGCATATTACTCATCCAATACCCCGAACAGCTTGTTTGCCATGGTACTAATGAAATCGAAAGGCGATCATTTTGATCTAACCTTTAGTGAACTTCCGCCTTCTTGTGTATGCAGCAAGTCGTTTTTTTATAATTGTCAGCTGATGGTTGAATTGATGAACTATATTGTGGCACTTGTCAAAAGAGTGTGGTCTGAATAGATGGAATTTGCCAATTTGCATAAATTGAAAAGGATATCACCCGGCGAATTATCGACGGCGAATTAGTGAACGTGAAGTAGCCGAGGAGCTACAAAAGAGGCATGATGTATTAAAGAAAAGATCCTTACCCGTCGCTTAAATATCTGAACGACGGAAAAAGGTTAATTCACTGTCCAAAAAACCAAAGAAAGCCCTCTTAAAACAAAGTCTTCGAATTCTGGACCAAAGGAATTGTCCAAACAGCCTCGAGAAAAGAAAACTAGTATTGAAAAGTCGTCAAATAATCAACCACAGGCATATGCCGTGGCCGCGTTGCAAGTGGTTTATGAGAAAACGACTACTAATTTGGATTTAAGAAAATCGTTTTATGAAAAAAAGTATGCAAATTTGTTCGACTTAATAGTTTTCGAAATATTGATATTGGTTTTATAAATTACCGTTAATCAAATTTATTTCCAAAAACTGAGTGTGCAGCATTTCGGGCTCCATCCCAATATCCGTAGTACAAAAAAAAAACCAAAATCATTCGCACCATTTTATAGAAAAATAGTGATGAGTGATTTTCACCAAAAAATTGTATGGCAGGTACCGTTATTTCAAACGACAAAGCATAAAATAAAAAGATGCCCTGAGATGTAACCCAAAAAACCTTATATACGAACTTTGAAGCAAATCCATCGAACCGTTTCGCCATACGACGCCCGGACAGACAGACCGACGGACGGCATTGGCGGACCCACTTTTTGTGGACTTCCCTATAGTCGTAATATCATCTCTCATGCTCAGTTTGAGTTCGAAATATCCGCATGATCGCAATAACTTTCGCTTTAGTATACTAATGAATACGAAAAAGTTAAAAATTAAGCAAGATAATATGCAAATAATTACGGTTCGCGTGAAAAAGAAGCGCAAAACGTATGATATTGCGTCTATTTATATCCCTACAAGGGAAAAGCTGGTGAAATATGATTTTAGAAGTATCTTTGACTCATTTGGTAAACATTTCGTTATAGGTGCCAATTTTAATGCAAAACACACCTACTGGGGTTCTAGATGCATTACATCAAAAGGCATTTACATCACGGTCTCGCCCTTTGTGCTCGTAGTAAAATCGTCATTGCGGGCGATTTAAATATATACAATTCAAGTTGGCTTCGACATTCTGGACAGACAACACCCGATAGAAGGTATGTGGAGATCTTCGCTGAGGTTAATAATTTGACCCAGCTTGTAAATGAGCCGACACGGACACGGGACATTAACGGTCAAAACGCCAACACTCAGGACTTGGTTCTTACCTCCCACCCTTACAAGTACAGTTTACCTAAAAGAACCGTAGGGCAATACGAGAAAGCCAATTGGGAAGCTTTAAACGGTTTCTTTAGGAGTTTTAACTGGTCACTGTGCTTCCTCGACAACGACGTGGATGCCGCTGCCGCTTTATCCCATCCAGGATAAAAAGTATCTGTTAACTTCAGAAAATTATCTTAAAGACCCCTTAAATTGCAAAGTATTTACTGCAAAGTCAGCAATTATGATACAATTGATACAATTTATTATGCTGACATTACTGGGAACAAAATTGAAATATAATATTCTTAGAAAATAAAAACGTAAAAAAATGTCTGGTGTTGTCACCATAGCATTCTGGGGCCGACCTTCAAGCCACACTAAAATCGGAGTCAGCAAAACGCCTATTTGCAGGTATTGGTGGTAGTTCCTGGACCTTTATCTGGATATTTTTCCTGGTCTTACAGTATCGCCATATGATGTAGGAAATCATTTATAAAAATAGGACGGTTATTGAGCTGTAAGTCAATCCATGATGAATCGGATGTATTGCTGAAGTATTTGGTAGATGCTCCTCATTCGTGATGTCCGTTTTCCTTTTTCTTAAAATTTTGATGTCTTCATTGTCTGATTTCAGTATGACGTGTGGAATATCTAGCGGCTTTGAAGTGTTTCTGGGACTTGCAGACAACAGCTCTGTCAGGTTTGCAAGTGGAATGAATGCTGTATTGATGTTACCAGAACTGCTACTATATGTTGTGACGCTCATCGCATTTTGTTTAAGGACACAGTTTGGCTGCATGTCTGGTTTTTCAGCAACTGCAGTAATTTATTTTCATTAGCTCGTGTATGCTGAATTTGCTGCTCATAATGTTCAGCATACGACTCATCCAATACCCCGAACAGCTTGTCTGCCACGGTACTAATGAAATCGAAAGGCGATCGTTTTGATCTAACCTTTAGTGAACTTCCGCCTCCTTGTGTAAGCAGAAAATCGTTTTTGTTTTCTTATAATTTTCAGCTAATGGTTCAATTGATGAACTTTATTGTGAGTCAAATCGTAAGACTTCATTTTACATAAGTCATTCATATCCTTCACTAGTTCCTGGTATCCTTCCAATTCTCTCCTATAGTTCGTTATGTCGTAGAAAACAATTATTTTCTAGTCACTCGCTATTGGATTTCCTCTTCCGATCTCCTCAAAGTAAATTCCTGGGCGGTTTTTGAATGGAATAACCTTTGCGGGATCAATTAGTTCGTTTGATCTTAATGAGTTTCCTTATCCAAAAACCATCATTACCAAACTGGTGAAGAATAATCACCTTATTAGGTTGAGTCTACACATCGTTTTATTGTTTTCTCGAGGTATATGAGCTTTCGATGCTTAGTCCGAGATGTACATTACATGAAGTCGGGTTTTCAGTTTCTTGTTGGCTTCCTTGATCTGTTATTTCATTCGCAGTTGATTCAATGAGAAGAGGACATAATTTAGTAATCGGTCTTTTTAAAAGTTTCTTATTTGTAAAATAATTGTCTTTTCCTGGGTGAAGTTCGGCAATTTTCCCTAGTGACCAGTCGGTGGCATCCGCTCATCCCTCATGAGTACAATATCTCCGACATGAATATTTGGCTGCCTTAGGCTGAACACACCGGAACAGTCAAAACGGTTTTTGATATACAGGCAAGAAAACATGTTTTTTTCAATACACACCAACAGTGTAAAACAAACATTACTTCGCTTTTTTGTTTCGTTTGGTGTGCGTTGTAACGAAACAAAACTGAGTTTGCGACTTCTTCATAGTCTTGTTCAGTATGTGGTCCGATACAGACGATGAAGTTGTCCCAAGTTTATTTAATTTGATTGAAGTTTGTGAAATTCATGAAGCACAAAGTAAAGAGTGGTGGGTTCATCCCTATAATCAAAAACGAGATGCATGCAGAGGACATCACTAAAAACCTAATAGCAGAATGAAGGACTTACCCTGATAAATTTTCACAATAATGAAGATTTAAACTTTCGATTACTTGCTTGGGTTAATTGAAAATGCAATTGCTAAACAATATACCAATTACCGAAAAAGCATAACTTCTGGTGAAAGGTTATTTAAAACACTACGATAAGTAAACATTTTTCAATAATAATTTTATTTGAATGGTCTTTATCTTTGTAATTATATATTTATTGGGTTTCTAGCCTCGATTAATTATATTAACATCTCTGCATCTACATCCATTGCGTACGAAAACTCCCAAATAAATAAAAGCCAATGCAGAAAAGCAACAAAAACGCATTTCTGTTTCGGAAAAACAACGATCCAGCTATCGACAACGGAGCATGTTTATACCCTATCCTAAGGGTATATTAATTTTGACACGTAGTTTGTAACACCCCTTAATATTCGTCGTAGACCCATAAAAGTATATATATTTATGATCAGGACCAAATCCTAAGACTATTTAGCAATGTCCGTCCGTCCGTCCGTCCGTACGCAATTTTTAGGCCTTTAAATTCAAGCTAGAAAGCTGAAATTTGGACCACATACTCCCTAGGGCTCCGAAATGGTTAAGTGTAAAATTTTTTGGAATACGCCCACTGCCACGCCCACAATTTAGAAAAAAACCGATTTAAAGCTACAGATGGACAGATAGAGGGTTATAACCTTCACAAGATATGTAGGCACTGCCCTCCTTTATAAGTTTGTCATATAAAGTTTTTTGCCACGCCTACTTTTTGTGGGCGTTTTTCACTAAAATGCTGTTTTCTTCGATAATTTTCATAGAAACCGAAAAAAAGTGTTTAACAAGATATTTAGCCAATATTTTTTCCAATATATCGCCCATACCACGCCCACTTTTTGGGGGCGTTTTTTCAAAAAAAAATTTTTTTTTTCTAAATTTTATAGAATGAAATAAAATGCAATCCATCATCTTCTTAAGGTTTTTTGTTGGGGCATATAGGGATAGGGATAGGGTATCATACTGTTCGCTCCAAGCGGACTGTAGCCTTTCCTTATGTTTTTTGTTTCGCCTTGTTATTTTGCTTTGTCGTATGCAGTGTTTGTTGGGTCCCAAGGTAGTATGTAATAGTCGGCAACGACAGTGGTTGGAAACGCTTAGTCGGCGTTAAACTCTAGGCCTCTCCATTCGTGTCAAATATATAACTTCGCACAAACAATGTTTGGAGAAGCTAGGCATTAGTTCCTGTAAGGGCCGTTTACGCCCAATATATTTTTTTTAGGTTTTGAAAATTCGATTTTCTCAAATGCGACACCTGGGATTTTAATTTAATTTTGAACATTGAGCATTTTTTACATAGTTGTTCGAAGTACAAAAAATTATCAAAATCGTTGAAGCTGTTTTTGAGAAAACGACGACTAATTTCAGTTTAAGAAAATAGTTTTATGAAAAAAAAATTTTATCAAAAATCGAAGTATGCAAATTTGTTCGACTAACCTTACCTGTTCGACTCAATTACCTTTAATCAAATTTATTTTCAAAAACTGAGTGTGTAGCATTTTGGGCTCCATCCCAATATCCTTAGTACAAAGAAAAACCAAAATCCTTTGAACCATTTTCTAGAAAAATAGTGATGAGTGATTTTCACAAAAAAATGGTATGGCACGTACCGTTATTTCAAACGATAAAGCAAAAAATAAAAAAATGCCCCGAGATGTAACCCCATCGAACGGTTTCGCCATACGACGCCCGGACAGACAGACCGACGGACGGCATTGGCGGATCCACTTTTTTTGGACTTCTCTGTAGTCGTAATATCATCTCTCTATCATCTCTAGCTCAAGTTAAAAATTGAGCTAGATAATATGCAAATAATTACTGTTTGCGTGAAAAAGAAGCGCAAAACATATGATATTGCCTCTATTTGTATCCCTCCAAGGGAAAAGCTGATGAAAAATAATTGTAGAAGTATCTTTGACTTATTTGGTAAACATTTCGATATAGGTGCCGATTTTAATGCAAAACACACCTTCTGGGGTTCTAGATGTATTACATCAAAAGGCAGATTCCTATACGAAGCCGGTATGGAATTCGGGCTATACTTTCTCTCGACAGGTAAAGCAACGTATTGGCCGTCAGATTCGTCGATAACGCCGGACCTTATATATTTTTATAACGCAAAGGGTGAACCTTTGAAATTCCGTGAAAGTTGAGGAATGCTTCGATCTCTCTTCTGAAGACTCGCCATGCATTCTGACTATTAGAGACTGCCTACGGGAAAATGATGTTACACCCAGACTAACTAACTGGTCTAACGAAATTTACTCTGAATGGGTATAGCTTAGTGCTATTATTCTTTTTACTTCGTGGTCTCGCCCTTTGTGCTCGTACTAAAATCGTGATTGCGGGCGATTTAAGTATACACAATTGGTAAGAGGGAATGTTCCCAATCTTACTTAGTTAAGTCCTCAGTGGTCCGGGGACCGTACGCACTGAAATTTATTAGTAGATTTGGTGGGTATTTCTAACCTCTTTTCAAATTTGCTTGAGTAAACTTATTCCTCAGTGATCCGGGAACCGTACGCACTGAATTCTGGTTGCTGTAAAAGTAATAACTTGAAAAAATACTATTCATCAGGTTTTTCCATAACTTCATTCGGTTTTATTTGCTCGTTTTATTATTTTAAGTTTCAGAGAGAGTGTGAATTATAAAATACATAAATATATTTTGACAGAAACAAATAAAATATTTTAAATTTTAGGTTAGTGATGTTCAGGATAATTGGCAGATTAATCCGTTAAAATGTGAATTAAATGTTGCCATGTTACAAACTCAAGTTGGCTTCGACATTCCGGACAGACCCGATAGAAGGTATGTGGAGATCTTCGCTGAGGTTAATAATTTGACCCAGTTTGTAAATGAGCCGACACGGACACGGGACATTAGCAGTCAAAACGTCCAACACGCAGGACTTGGTTCTTATCTTCCACCCTGATAAGTACAGTTTACCTAAAAGAACCGTAGGGCAATACGAGAAACCCAATTGGGAATCTTTAAACGGTTTCTTTAGGAGTTTTAACTGATCATTGTGCTTCCTCGACAACGACGTGGATGCCGCTGCCGCTTTATCCCATCCAGGATAAAGAGTATCTGTTAACTTCAGAAAATTATCGTAAAGACCCCTTACCTCTGGTGGGGGAAGTCTAAATAATAACTCTGAATTACCTTTTACGAATGAATAGATTAATTTTAATTGCTTCTTTTAAATACTAAAATATTGCTGACGCAAATATATACAAATTTAAATTGCAAAGTATTTACTGTAAAGTCAACAATTATGATACAAATGATACAATTTATTATGCTGACATTACTGGGAACAAAATTGAAATATAATATTCTTAAAAATTAAAAATAAAAACGTAAAAAAATGTCTGGTGTTGTTACCATAGCATTTTGGGGCCGACCATCAAGCCACACTAAAATCAGAGTCAGCAAAACGCCTATTTGCAGGTATTGGTGGTAGTTCATGAGCCTGGACCTTTATCTGGATATTTCTCCTGGTCTTACAGTATCGCCATATGATGTAGAAAATCATTAATAAAAAAAGGACGTTTATTGAGCTGTAAGTCAATCCATGATGAATCGGATGAATTGTTGAAGTATTTGGTAGATGCTCCTCATTCGTGATGTCCGTTTTCCTTTTTCTTAGAATTTTGATGTCTTCATTGTCTGATTTAAGTATGACGTGTGGAATAGCTAGCGGCTATGAAGTGTTTCTGGGACTTGCAGACAACAGTTCTGTCAGGTTTGCAAGTGGAATGAATGCTGTATTGATGTTACTAGAACTACTACTATATGTTGTGACGCTCATCGTATCTTGTTTAAGGACACAGTTTGGCTGCATGTCTGGTTTTCATCAACTCCAGTAAATTATTTTCATTAGCTGTTGAATTTGCTGCTCATAATGTTCAGCATACGACTCATCCAATACCTCGAACAGCTTGTTTGCCACGGTACTAATGAAATCGAAAGGCCATCGTTTTGATCTAACCTTTGGTGAATTTCCGCCTCTTGTTTGTGATTATATATTTATTGGGCTTCTAGCCTCGATTAAATATATTAACTTCTCTGCGTCTGCGTCCATTGTGCACGAAAACTCGCAAATAAATAAAAGCCAATGCAAAAAAGCAACAACAACGAATTTCTGTTTCGGAAAAACAACCCTATCCGACAACCGAGCATGTTTTTGGTTTCGCCTCGTTATTTTGCTTTGTCGTATGCATGTGTGTTGCGTCACAAGGAAGTATGTAATAGTCGGCAACAACAGTGGTTTGAATCGTTTTATTGCGTTCGGTGTGTGTGGTCGTATGAAAAGACATGTGTTTTCGACAACCAGTCATGATGCAAATCGAATCAAAAACGGGTTTTTTTGTTTCGCCTGCTCTGGTGTGTGTTGGGTTATAAGAATCAATGGGTTGCTGTTCGATACGGCAAGACAAAACGTTTTGACTGCTCCGGTGTGTGTGCAGCCTTAGTTTCAACTTTGAGCGTTGCTATAGTTGTGACAAATATTCCGTGGACCAAATTTTCAAAATCTTATAACATTTTCTGTACTAACAACCAACGAGAACGACGGCTTCGACTTTGATCCAAGATAGACTCAGACAATGGGTGTAGTGCGGAGCCCACACGAAAATGTCCTGGAGTTAACATCTCATCAGTTATATCGTTACTTAACGTAGTCAACGGCCGAGAGTTTTATTCTTCTATTTGGGATAGGAGTGTAGACAGTTCTTAAAATGTTGGGCAAGTGTCGCCGATAATCCGTTTTTAGTGGTGCTTCATTGAATTAACTTTTGCTTTTGACAACCCTTCGAAATGTGGAGCGGCGGGTGGATTAAAGTGACATGTAACCCCATCTGTTTGTATTTCTTTGTTAGCTCCGACGAATGTTGTTCCGCAGTCACTGTAGAAGTGCAAGCAAAAATGTATTTTTTTTATTAAAACCAGTAAGATACCATATCTTATAAGTTTGCCTTAAGCTAATTTGCAATTTTATATATTTATACTTTTATACTTTACTTTTAATTAATATACAATATTAAATGTACAGTCATATAAATATATTTACGTATTTACTGATCCCTTAAATTTTTTTTATACTTGTTGTATTTTGAGTTTCTTTACTGTAACGCGGCAGAGAATTCCACGGCGGGCAGAATGACAAAAAATTAACGAAAGGTGACTAATCAATTGACGAGACCTCCGCGAGGATGCCATAATAATTCGATGAAAACAGTGTTGCAGTTGCTGTGTTGACAAGATATCTGATAACAATGTTACAGTGCGAAGTTGAAGAAAATTTTTGAGAGGAATACCAAGCAGACGATTTGCAAAACCAGACACACTGTCATATCTACGTAACCCAAAGACATATCGTATAGTGCTGTTAATCGAGACATTGAGCTTTCTTTTACTTACATAGTTGGACTTACAAAAAATTTCACACCCATTAATTAAGATCGGTATTAACAAGGTCTTAGCAAACGCGTTTTAATGAGTGTAAACGACTGAGTTACCCATAAGTTTCGCAGTTCACTTTCCCAATAAGCGTATTTATAGAACTTTGAGGGAAACCAGTAATGTTCTGGAGAAAATCTGATAAGTTGTCACCAGCTTGAACAGCTTGACTTCTATTAGTCAGATAGGAATAAAGTAATTTTGCAGCAACGACTGAAAAGTTATATTGCTGCATAAGCTTTTTACAAAGATTAGCATGATTGACTCTGTCAAAGGCCTTCGAAAAGTCAAGCAACACCAAAAAAGTTACTGCATCCCTATCCAACGCCTGCCTTATGTCGTCAGTAACGCTTAGCAATGCCGTGACACAACTGTGTTTTTTACGAGAACCCTTTCCAACCTTTCTGACAAAAAGGGCATATATATATTGCTATATTGCTATATCTGTGGCAATAAGTTAAAGTAGCTTATGTCAATTTTTGTCACTTTTCAGTATAAGCAAAACAAGTTTGGTTTACGCTTTTTTACACATGTTTTATTTAATAAAAAAATAACCTTAAGGGCTAGACACATGCATTTTTTTAGACAGTAACAATGTTCACAAAGCCTTATATTTATTTTATTTATATCTCAGTCCAATTTTCCGCAAAATATATTTTTTAAACTTAAGGTATTTTAAAAAAAAACAAATAAAAGTTAATGCACTCACTTAAGTGACTTAAGATGTTTCAATAAAATCGTATTAAATATTTTATGGGCTTATGTCAACTTAAGCTATTTTAAAAACTGATAAAACGAATCATGCTCTTACATAAGTTCTAAGGCCTAAAAAATTATAGTTTTTAAAACTTCAATTCTAATAAATAAAAACTAATTGCTCAAAAGTTTGCTTAATAACAAAACAAAAAATTCTATGCAGGCTTGAAAAAAAATATGTTTCTCAAAAAAAAAATTAAAATATTTCTGATATTTCCATCAAAAAAAATTAAAAAAATGCAATAAATTAGTATTTAGTATTATCATTATAAATTAATTTAAAACTTAATAACTAAAATTAAAAAAAAACACTTTGTAGATTTCATCACAACTCGTAGTTTTAAAAGTCTTAAACGATTATAGGATTAGGATGATAACGAATGATTTTACCCTTGAAGTAAAAAAAACGATTAAGAATTAACACAAAAATATTTGAGAACGTCCTTACCTTCAATTACCATCATCTGAAATTTCACCATCCGTTAAATCAGGATGCGTATTTGCGATTTCAGCAGTTTTAAGATTGAGATAAAAGTCATTGTATGAAGTATCAACAACTGGTAGTAGTTCTAGCAAATCTTTTTTCTTTTCTTTGCTGATGACATTGGGCCCGGAGTAACAGTTACGAATTTGAAAAGCATCAACGACATTCACACCCCGTTTTTTTTATATTTAGTCTCTTAAATGCCTCATTTTCTTCTAGACTCATTTTAAATTGAACAATGCCAAATTCTTTGGTAAAGCGCAGCCATTTAACATTTTGCCAGTTGAATTTGCTTTTGTCGTCAGCAATCTTTCGCCAAATGAATTTTTCTTTCGATGTTTTGGCAAAGTCTAGGAAGTCTTTTTGAGTCATTTCCTGAACAATGAACGGCTTTATACCAATGGATCTTATTAACTGGTACCAATCCCTAGGATGGTCAATTTTTACGGTAGATTCTTTCTTCTTTCTTTCAATAGCCGCGTGGTCAGAATCACACTCCATATGAGTGTGACCAGGTACCAGAAATTTATGGTCAATCACTTCAATATTGGAATTGTTACTGAAAACCTCAAACATTAAAGCAACATATCCATTTTTGTTTTGACCTACGCAACAATCACTGTAAAAAATGAGATGCTTTACATTTTGTGGAATTGTTTGGAGGTGCTTGAAGACGCAAGGTGATATCTCATTTCCTCCACGGTTTGCCACAGATTCATCCCACATGTAACAATAAGCTTGATTAGTAACACAATCGTGAAGGGTTAAGTTGTACGTCCATAGTTGCCTTTTGTAAAACGACACGTTTGTTCTTGAAATCGGTGTGGGCAGACATTGTTGCAAGTCGATTGCATAAACTTTAACTGAATCCATTGTCCTAGCATATTCTTTGTCTTTGTTTTTGGACTTGTATGCTAGATCGGAAGACTTGTGGTGTTTTTCTTGCTCTTGTTTGAAGATAAGCTTTTCTTCTCCAGTTCCCATTTAAATTTTCGACTTCAATATTTCACATTTCTGGCAAGTATCGAGTTTAGGCTTTTTAAATTTAATATTCACAGTTTTAAATATTTTTGAGAAAGTAGAAATTGAAGCCACTGTCTCGTATTTTTCGCAATACAAGTTGTACATAGAAGAGAGTGTTAAGTCACTGTGAAAGTATTTTGGCTGCTGTCTCTTCGGGTATAGTGCGATTCGTACGCTGGGAAACTGTTAATGTGATCTCGGATCTCGTTTTCTTGTTGAATCTTAATCATATTGGACACCCCACGCCCTCGTCTGTCAGGTTCTGTTGTTATCCCCGATGAATTGATCTTCTTCTTTACAACAGTTTTGATAAATTGTTCCGTTTCGGATAAAGTAGCACGAAAACATTTTTGGCAAACTGAAGTTTTTTTCCATGGGCTTCTAAGAAGTAATAGTTCGAAAAATTTCTATTTCTTGGTCTAGTAAGATTTTTCGACGTCCGCTTAAACTTAGTTTCCGCAACAACGATGAGACCACAAACGTAGGCGTGTCACAGGTTGTAGTTGCCCAGTGCCCAATACTTCTCAAATATATTTGTTTGATCCTCAGTAGTAATTTTTGATCTACAATTTTTGCGACAAATCCCTAGCGGCTTAAACTCCCTGGCTTTCACAGTTTTTCCGGTAGGCGTTATATAAGCCTTTCCAGTGTTTCTTTTCACATTCTTGGTAGCTCTATTTTCTTTTGCTTCTTTAACACAGCCATTAGATGTTATCACTTCACTATCACTATTTCTCACCATATGCTCCTGATGTTCAGATAAATTTCTTTCCAAAAGGGCTCCAGCCTGGCTTGTGTTCACACTGATTACACTTTCTTCACTCTCACTGTCTGCACTGGGAAGAATCCTTTACGCTGTCATCATCACAATCAACTTCAAAAAGAGGAAAATGTTGGGAAACCTTCTCAACATCGAAGTTAACTCCATAGTTATACGATGATGCAGTTTCGTTTAAAACTGGGCTTTCAAAAACATCGGTATCTTCAAAACTAGCCCCTTTTAATGGGATAGGTTCTGTTGGACATACAAAAAATTAAAAATTTTAATCATTTTGAAAACTTTTAATAAGTTATATGTTACTCACTATCTTTACTGCATCCGCTGTCGTTAGACCCACGCTCATCTTTACCCGTTGAGGCTTTTTTTAATGCCATAGACCCTATTTTTCTTGATCGATTCATATTAACTCACTTAAAAAGCCTTGCGTAATACAATTTTGAGTTTTTGCGACCACTAGAAAAAAAAAATGTATCCTATATTAAGCATAATTCTTCGTTAAGAAATAGCTCGGTTGAAATAGCTTAACAATATCTTGAATAGCACTTACCTGTTCGAAGAACTATTCAGAAATGAAGATATTTTTATATTCACTTAATTCACGTAAAGGAATTTATTTGCATGAAGGAAAATAGCTTATGTTTACCTAAGAAAACACTAATATTAAATTTCAAAGGAGAAAAATAGCTTATGTAACTTAAGCTGTTTTAAAAAATTGGGTTTAATCAAAAAGAATTTTTTTTAACATAGCTTAAGTCGACATAAGAACAAATTTGCTGCAATTTAACATTGGGTAAAAATAGCTTATGTCGACTTAAGTAATAAATTTATTATATTTTCATAAGTCATAATAACTTATGCCATGACTTAAGTTGTTTTAAAAAAATACATATTTTCCAAGATTTCATAAATTTTTTCTCGATCTAGACTTAAGCTATTATAAAAATGCAATTGTGTACCAAAAAAATTTAACCTGTTTTATTTTTTTTAAATGTAACGGTTTTTAACCAAAAAGCTCGATTTTCGCTTAAGTCGACATAAGCTACTCTAACTTATTACCACAGATATGTATTGCTATATTGCCCTTTTTGTCAAAACCGTTTGGAAAGGGTTCTCGTAAAAAACACAGTTGTGTCGGCTTAATTCATCACCTCGCGCATTTTTGGGAAATGCTATAATCTTAGCCAGCTTCTATTTACTAGGGTACTCACCACTCATTAAAATTGTATTAATCAAATGTGTTATTATGTGGCAGCACAACCGGCAGAATCATTTTTAAAAAAGAGGGGTTAATTTCATCTAGCCGGACCGATGGTAAAGATACAATTTGCTGGTTTTATTGCCGTCAATGTCTTCAACCCGGTTGCCTCTTGACTTACTGATTCCCAATATGTGTAAATTATTTCACAACTGACGCCCACTCAAAGAAGTACTAAGTTGGTTGGAGTAAATTTGAGACTTAACAAGCAATACATTCGCTTGAACTCATTTATCCCGATAACGTTTTTAACAAATGTAAGCCTAATCGCGATGATGCATTAATAAACGTACGTTACCGGTAAACCATGGTTTATAATAAGTAGTCTATCTTCACTGCCTACTACATCAACAAACACATACTCAATACTACTACCAGCATCAGATGAAAACCTTACACTTGATTGTATCTTTTGCATATAGTGCCTCCCCCCCCACAACCAAAAGGACAAACTCGAAGACTTCTCTTCTGAATGCTCAAAACACTAACCATCGAACGCATCCCATCCATTACGAGTCATGCTTTATTTTTTTATTAATTAATTTATTAGAACAAGAGAACAAAAAGCTGTATGTAAACAAAGCAAAAAAATAAATGAAAAGTAAAAAAAAAGGAAATTTTAATTTATAACAAAGATATTTGAAAAAAAAAAGAAAGAAATTAATTAGAGGAAGCTAATTTTCAACAGTAACTGCTGATCTGGCAACGTATTCAAGTCCCTCGATGCAGTCAACTACCACAGCTGGGTTGTCGGATTGACGTTTGATGTACACCACTCCGCGTACCGTACCGTACCGACAGAAAAGAGTTCTTTACGTTTTTCCAATTGTAATGCACGTTGAAATAAAAGTCTATATTGTTGGGACAAGCTCTCACTTAAATAGATCGGAGGAGACCAAGTGTCGAAGTCGATGTCCCAGTGTATGTCGTTTAAGCAAAGTTGCTTATTATAGTCGGTCCTATAGTATAGTCGGTTATCATGGCTCTATACCGGTATCCATTAACGGTAACTGACTCTCCAGCATAATTTCGGAAGAAGTATGGCCCAATGATTCCACCAGCCCATAGAGCACACCAAACAGTCAGTTTTTGTGGATGTAATGGCGCTTCAAGGGTCTCAAGTGGATTCTCTTCACTCCCAATGAGGCAATTTTGCTTGTTGACGTACCCATTCAACCCAAAATGAGCCTCATCACTGAACAAAATTTTGCGAGGAAAATCAGCATCGATATCAATGTCATTTTCGGCCCATACACCAAAATCACGACGCATTACATGCTCTCGCGGCTTTAATTCTTGTACAGGCTGGATCTTGTAAGGTCGTTAGAAGAGATCTTTGCGCAAAATCTTCCATAAAGTTGATGGACAAAGCTCCAATTGCTGTGAACGGTGGCGAATCAATTCATTCCGTTCCTCTTCAACACTTTGCTCTACAGCAGCAATAGTTTCTTCTGTGCGCACTGTTCGACGTCTCTGCGTATGCGTTTTATCACACAGAGTAAACGTAGAGTGAAAACGGTACATGGTTAACCGAATTAATTGGTCTGATGGACGATGGATGGATCTGACTTAAACCTTGTTTCAGCAAAACTGGATAACCCTCTTCTGGACTTGGGAAGTGGACCTACCAGATATACACAAGTCATTTCCCAAGGCCTTGAAATCCCTACTCTCTCCCTCATAAGACCAGCTGGTCTCTCGTTCACTTGTTTGCAAATTTTACAACTCCTAACGTATTTGGTACTATCCCCCTTCATTTTAGGCCAATACTATTTGTATGCTTCTCGAGCAAAAGTGTTCCTCTATTCGGCACCGTAAAGGCGGTCAGTGGTCATGATCCTTCCTCCATCGGGATCTGCCAGCAGGCTGACTTCATGTCCACCGACGTCAGAAACTTCGTATCCCGAAGCTTATCTACGGTCGTCGATATATGTCAATTTACCCATGGCAGAAATGATCTCGAACCTTAGATCGAGATTCTCACCCACTTCCTTACTACCTTCTGGAATTGCCCGATCTATATGACCCATTGCCCACTCTATTTTCGTCAAGGTCGTAAGCTTGACCCGATGGAATAATACAGGATTTAACAAAAGAACCACGGTTTGATTTCCTATAGAAATCGGTAAATTGGGAAGATGATGGAGAGCATTTTATTTCATTCTATGAAATTTATAGAACAAAAATTATTTAGTTCAAAAAACGCCCCCAAAAAGTGGGCGTAGCCAAAAACTTCGTATGGGCGATATATTGAGAAAAAAATTGGCATAATATATTGTTAAACATTTTTTTTCGATTTCTATTAAAATTTTCGAAGAAAACAGCATTTTAGTGAAAAACGCCCACAAAAAGTAGGGGTGGCAAAAAACTTTATATGACAAATTAGTAAAGGTGGGCAGTATATACATATCTTGTGAAGGTTGTACAACTTTATCTCTCTAAGTTAAGCCTTAAAACGGTTTTTTCTAAATTGTGGGCGTGGCAGTGGGCGCATTTTGAAAATTTTAACACTTTAGCATTTCGGAACCATAGGGAGTATATGTTCCAAATTTCAGCTTCCTAGCATAATTTTAAAGGACGGACGGTCGGACGGACATTGCTAAATAGTCTTAGATTTTGGTCCTGATCATAAATATATATACTTTTAGGGGTCTGCGACGAATATTAAGGGGTGTTACATACTATGTGTCAAAATTAATATACCCTTAGGATAGGGTATAAATATGTATATTTTATACCATAAACCCAAAAGAGGGGAAAAAAAATTACAGAAATTTGTTGAATTTGCTTTTACAGAATGCGTAGATTAATTAAAACCCAATCGATAAAATAAACAATTCGAAAACAAAAAGCAGAAGAATGTTTCAAAAAAAAAAAACAATCAAAAACCGAATACCAAAATGATGGAAAGAACTTAAATCCGGAGTAGAAGTTTTGAAAAAGTTTGATGACCGCAAAATGCAGTCGTCTATTGATGACCGTATGAAAAGCACTTTCAAAATTCGAATTATTTAACCACAAGAATGGTGTATATTGTATATCGCTCTACAGAACCCTTATCCTGCCAGTTCTGCTATACGGCGCCGAGTGCTGGACGATAAGTAGGAAAGTAGAGTTAATACTGGGATCCTTTGAAAGAACCTCCAAGATTCGCGAAATATCCGTCAAAGGACCTGACCGAACCTCCGTTTTAAAGACCAAGCCATCGCGGATGCCAGAGCGCTTGGTCTGGACAACTGCAAGCAGAGTGCTCGGGATCGCAGGGGCAACGACTCTTCACGGGTCGGGAGCCCGTTAAGTAAAGTAAGTAAGTATATTGTTTATCACGAAGAAGAGAAAAAAAAACATCAGCCGTGACACACTATTATAAAGATATAGAAGTCAACCAGAAACCAATCACGAAACCCAAATTTGACTCTATATGTATATCCTATAACCCAAAGAGGGAAATTCCATGGACGGTAAAACGATATCAAAATCAAAATCAATGGTTATAAAACACAATGACAAGATTCGAGAAATAAAAAAAAAAAATATGGTAGGTATGGTAACACTAATTAAGTGAAATCCTATATGTAATATCTATGTATGAACTAGTATATACTTTTACTGATTATAAATATATTTAAATAAATGTATATGGAGTGATTTATATTATTATTAATTATATAATTATTACTATTATTAATGGATACATATAGGTGATCCAGCGATCAGAAAATTGTATGTAAAAGATATAAAAAAATATAAAAGAAAATTCCACCTACTTGTTCATCTCTATGTAGATCTACCTTTGTTTCCCCTTCGCACTTTGTCGTACAATTCCGCAACTAAACTGCATTTCTACCTCGTATACTAAGCCAACCACTCTTGATTTCCCTAGAAAACAAAAACCAGAAAGTAAATGGCACAATACAAAAAAAAACACGAAACTTCCTTAAACACGACGCAGGATTATTTAATATTAAATTTTTTTTTTCCTTCTCTTAAAGCGTTGGGCGCCAAATGTTATTTTTTCGTTATAATTCTCCGTTGGAGAACGGTCACTTTATTTAGAAGGTAGGTGTATATATGTATATAAATATCTGTCGGTGTACCGATGGGGTGACTCGCTATCACTTTATTCCGAATTAGGAAAAAGAAAAAAAAGTTAATGGGATCGCGCCTCCCGTCTTTTCTCGGGAAATCACAATATAACGAAGCAAAACCCTACCAAACTTTGCAACTCAAATAAAAAAACTATCTTTGCGCTCTACTTATCTATTTGTTTTCCTTGCTTCCTTATCCTTCAATGTTCCTCAATTTTTTTCTCGTCCTTTAATATTCCTGAATCGCTCCTGATTCCCGTGTTCTCACTTATTTTTTTCCACTTTTTATACCCTATCCTAAGGGTATATTAATTTTGACACATAGTTTGTAACACCCCTTAATATTCGTCTCAGACCCCTAAAAGTATATATATTTATGATCAGCACTAAATCCTAAGACTATTTAGCAATGTCCGTCCGTCCGTCCGTCCGTATCAACTTTTGAGGCCTTTAAAATTATGCTAGGAAGCTGATATTTGGAACATATACTCCCTAGGGTTCCGAAATGTTAAATTGTTAAAATTTTCAAAATACGCCCACTGCCACGCCCACAATTTAGAAAAAACCGTTTTAAGGCTTAAGTTAGAGAGATAAAGTTGTACAACCTTCACAAGATATGTAGATACTGCCCACCTTTATTAATTTGTCGTATAAAGTTTTTTGCCACGCCTACTTTTTGTGGGCGTTTTTCACTAAAATCCTGTTTTCTTAACAATATATTTTGCCAATATTTTTCTGAATATATCTCCCATACAAAGTTTTTGGCCACGCCCACTTTTTGTGGGCGTTTTTTGAAAAAAATAATTTTTTTTCTATAAATTTCATAGAATGAAATAAAATGCTATCCATCATCTACCTAATCCTTTTTTTTTTTGGGTACATAGGGTTAAGGATAGGGTATCATACTGTTCGCCCCAAGCGGACTGTAGCCTTTCCTTATGTTTTTCTTTAAATTTAATGTACTCTACTTACTCTTCAAAGAAAAAATCTTCTCAAGAATTTTTTTTTATAATGTACGTGCACTAAAGAGACTTTGGATACCCTTATAATGAAGCGACACAGTGCGGGCATTAGGGAAATGAAGGATTAGAGAAAGGGAGAAACCGATGCACGTTGGTTTTAAATTTTTGTAAACCATAATGCAAAGGAAAAGGAAAACGTGATAGAGCAAGTGCCATTGGTGGATAATGGCAGAGAATTAGGGGTTCGCTTTAATGACAGCAGACAGCATTGCGTTTTGGAAGCATTAAATTCCACTCTATTGGTCTTACCTCATTTAAGTATGCTGTCAAGATCGTTATTCAATGAGCTTAACATACGACAGCTGGAGTGTCATTGCAAATGAGTGTCGGGATAGATAACGAGGCCAAATTTTTAATATTCTTAACAAACGACCAAAAGTTTTTGTCCGCAATGACTATTTCAATACGAGGATAATGGGTTACAATTCTGGTGATGGAATCAGACAGTGCATCAAACTCGTTATAAGTTGAATGCCTGTCCTGGTTAGAGCTTCTGTAAATAAAACAGTAGTGAATTAATTGTCTACGGACATTGGCCATATTGAGGTAGAAGTTGCTAGGCTACATCACTACGTATATAAACGGCGATACTACGATGGGAAAAGAACAATAGCACCAAGTTATAACCAGGCAGACTAAACTCCGTTAAATCGGAATAGTGCCAAAACAGCTGGTTTACTGTGAATCGCATTTGCATACAATGAAAAAAAAATCGATCTCCACCCACGAATATTATTCACGTCCACTCTAAAATTCCAATGCATAACAAAAAATAGAACACAAAAAACTCAACTCCGACGCTGACTAAGCTGGGCCATACAGTGTAGATCCTGACGTCAGCTTTCCAAAACAAACCATTGCAGGTGTTATGCCAATGAATTGCTTTGGTCTGCCAACAAAATCTTTACAACGCGACCCGCTATTCGCCAAATGATACCATACCATAGCAAGTGCATGCAAAAACATACGGCACTTGCTATAGCCAAGCAAAGCAGCAGCAAAGGATAGGGAGTAGGACCCGATGGAGTGCCCAAACACAATACCCTTTTCTTTTTTAATCACTGCACTGTACACTGATTGTTTTTCTGTTTGTATAGCGCGCGCGCGATTAGCGTTTTTTGTTTTTGTGCTACTGCACACCTGTTTGTTGTTTTTTTTTTTGTGCAAACCAACCGCGGAGTGATTTAAAACTGCGTGTGCAGATCGGCACTCGGGTTAACCAACTGCAAAGAAAACTTCGTCTGATTACTTTGCCGGTCAATCAAGAAGTCGTTTCCCAGGTTCCTTTGTTCTAAGTCGGCCAGAGTTAGACATTCACACTCACATACATACATTGGCAGTGAAATCTCACGTATGGCGTGCTATGAACTTTCACCTCTGTGTGGGTGGTTGTCCGCCATGTATTCCGCTACCCACACATTCATACTAGCGAATTAACGGGCGTCATTTTCCAGCAACACCAAAACAATTTTTGCAGTGGTTTGCCAATGCTCCCATTACCCTATCGTTATCACTTCCACTCTCTCTTATATTATCATCCACCGCAACTGGGAGGTCAAGTTGCAGTGAGTTCTCCGACCAACCTGGAACAACTTTTCGAATCCATTCTGATTGGTTTATGACAAAAAGCGCTAAGTAAATTTCCCTGAAATGTTAGCTTCGCGCTAATGTCCCCACTGGACGCAACTAAATTTACAAAAAGAAACCACCCATTAAGTGGTGGCCAAAGTATAGGGAAAACCAAGGAACAGACAGGTGAGGGCATTTACCCCCTTCTCACCAAATGTGGTGAGTTATACCCCAGCTATAAAAGAAAGTTTTAGTAATATAAACGCGCAACTTAAGGTCTAGTGGAATTTTGCGCAGATTTGGGGGGTAGGGATTTTTCGATAACGTGTCATACCTGACATAAATCAATGTATGTTGGGCTCTCGGGCTTTCTGTGTTTTGTTGTCGTTGGAGTGGTGTCCTCTTGCCAGGCCACTCGTATTGGTTTAAAACCGATTTCTGTGTTCAAGTTGACAGCTGTGTCCGGTGCCTAGTTCTGCCCCATTTGACAGTTGGGGCCGTTGGTGAGTAAAGTGTCACCCAATGCTGCTTCTAAGTTTTTTGAGGTTGCGCAGTGTTTCGGCCGTCCGCGCGCACTCCTCTGCTTCGGCTTCGGTGGTCCCCATGTTGGAGTTGGACAGAAGGGATCGTAACCCCTTCCCTCATCAAACCTGACTTCCTACCGTGTTGGTGCTAGTTCTGGGCAATTGTCGTTGGAGCTTCTTTACTGTGGGCCGTCCACCCGTGCTCCACAATTGCTGGTGGATGTGGATGTGCCTCTCGGGCATTCATAATTAGGTAAGGGTGTTTTATTTACGACTCAGGCCCACACCCGTTACTATTATGGTGGAGTGTTTTGTGTTACA
Organism: Ferdinandea cuprea; assembly: GCA_963576555.1. Lineage (NCBI taxonomy): Eukaryota > Metazoa > Arthropoda > Insecta > Diptera > Syrphidae > Ferdinandea > Ferdinandea cuprea. The sequence goes on along the minus strand of OY754958.1, from coordinate 100,172,930 downwards.
CTCTTCCATTTAGACCTTCCGTCCTCATTTTGCATCTTGCCTTAGGTGGCATTAGGTCGTTGCGGACGGTCCGTCCGATTTGACTCGCTGGTCCGTTGGGAGTCTCCAGGCCATCCGCCCGGCTCACCTTTGCATAGGCTGCTCCTTGATTTAGGCCAGTAGACCGTCCGTCTTTATTGGGTCTTCCTGAGTACCCCCGCGTTCACCTGTGGTGGTTGCTATCCAATGGTTCGAACGAAGAGAGCCATTGGGTGAAGAGGCCATGTCTGCCCTTCCACTTCTTACGGCCTTGGTGGCGCGAACCGATAAAGGTCGGGAAAAGAAAGGGACCGAAGGGTGCTTCTAGTCGTACCGCGACACAATTATTTGATTTAAGTCTGCTCTTTTTTCGAGTTTTCTGTGGCTCGTTTGTTTGCTGAGAAACAACGTTATATGCTCATATCTGGCCTAGTGCACCAACAACTTGTTTCGGGCTAGTGGATAGGATTAAAAAACGTGCGATTAAACTTATTGGCGATAGAGACATTGCGATATCGCTTTACTCTCTTAGTTATCGTCGCAATAACTCCTGCCTGTCATTGTTTTATCGGTCAAACGAAGTTTGACAAGTGCTCAAACGAAATAGCCAATTGCATTCCACCCCAACAGCAATTCAACCGCAATACTCGTCATGCTGGGAATTCACATCAGTTCACCCTTAAGCCTGTATTCGGACGTACAGTGAAATACAAGGATTCTTTTCTTCGCCGTACAACGCGAATGTGGAATGCTCTACCATGCTCTGTTTTTACCTCACATTAAAGTTTAAATATATTTAAAACCAACGTGCTTCGGTTTTGTCCTTTTTCCTAATCCTTCAAACACCTAATGCCCGCACTGTGTTACTTCATTATAAGGGTATCCAAAATTCCGTTAGTGCGCGTCAATTATAAAAAAAATAAAAAAAAATTGCTTAAAAACTAACTAACTAACTGCAACTAACATTTTAGAAAAGACTGCGCAATTAAACTCGATCTTAACGTATCTCTTCAAACACCATTAGAACTTTAAGATGAATTCGATCTATTTATTGGGGTCATACAAAGCTCAACTTGATATTATACTCCTAACAAAAGAGTAAAAAAGCAAAAAGCGAAATTTAATATCCTAGGGAAATAAACGAATTAGTCAAAGCAAAAAAACAGCGCGTAAAACATGGTAACAATTTCCTGCTCCGCAGCTTAAAACAGTCTTGAAAAATATATGTAGCTTTGTCAGGAAAAGATTCAAGATTTTAAAAATCTCAAAATTTCTTCTTATCTTGAAGGCCTCACTTCGGATAAGAGTTCGAATTATTCGTTCTGGAAAGTAAAAAGTATAAAGGGCATTTAAAAGCCAAAAATGAAAGCACCTCCTATCAGAAGAGATGATGGCGAATGGGCGAAAGAAGATAAAGAAAATTCCAAATTATTTGACAACCTTTGACGGTCAAGAGCTAATTGAGGATACGGTCTTAGCCGTAGAACCTGACCATTTTAGAATTAAAAATGTATCGCTGGTTCAACTCCGTTATGAAATTTTAAAATTGTAATTAAAAAAGGCTCCTAGATACGATTTGATTACGGGCAGGTCCTTAAAGATTTGCCTGGGAAAGCAATAATCATGCTTGTTTATTTCATAAATGCTTCGTTTAGGTTATTGTATGTTCCACGACAATTGAAAGTTGCTGAGGTCATAAGGGATCCGAAGCCGGGAAAACCCCATATGGCGAGAAATAGTATAGACCGATAACGCTTTTACCGATAATGTCAAAAGTATTCGAAAAAAATATATTGTGGCGATTACATCCGATTATTGAAAAGCGCCGATTAACACCTGATCACCAATTCGTGTTCAGAATCAAGCACTCCACAATCGACCAGGTTTATAGAATAACTAATGAAATAAAAAGGTCATAGAGGAGAAAAATATTTGCTCTGGCGTTTTTCTCGACGTCTCCAATGCCTTTGATAAAGTATGGCATGCGGGATTGAAACATAAGTTTCAATTAGCCTTTCCGACGGCTAATTTAAGCTTATTTTTTGGCGGACAGACCTTTCCATGTAGAGTACGCCAAATTTAAAGAAATCGTGGCAGGAGTTCCACAAGGAAACGTTCTGGTTCCGATTCTATTTATAATCTGCATCCGAGACGAAGGTACGACCGTAGCTACGTTTGCGGATGATACAGCTATTTTAGCCGTGAGTAATACGTTTGAATCAGCAACGAATAAACTCCAATGGGCTATCGACAGTGTTTTTGAGTGGACAAAGACTCAAATGAAGTTTAATATTTGGGAATGACATTCGTCGCGAAACTAAAATCGAAATCGCACGTAAAAAAGAAACGGGAATAGCTCGTTATTAAATATAAACAAATGCATTGGCTGCTTGGTGGATTTGCACAAACTCTAGCTGCTTTTACACAGCAAGTTGTAAAACCGGTTTGGACGTATCGTATACAACCTTGGGGTTGTGCCAAAACAAGAACATACAAATTTTACAAACTTTTCAAAAGTGCTAAGAACATTTGTAAATGTCCCGAGGTGTATCAGAAATAGTGATATCCACCGAGACTTAGATATAACTACCGTCAAAGACGAGATAAAAGCATTTGCTGTTTCTACAGATCTGCCTTTGCAATAAGTATGTTGGGCCGTAGACAGCAGCCTCTTGTCAATGCTGGTACGTGTGTGGATATCTATCAATCTTTCTAGAGTTTTTCGGAGAAATGATGATAGACTGATGGGTCTGAGATCTTTTGGAGTAGCATGGCAATATTTGCCAGCTTTGGGTGTGAACATCTTCTATATTTTTTTTTTTTTTTTTTTTATAATGTACGCGCACTAAAGGGACTTTGAATACCCTTATAATGAAGTGACACAGTGCGGGCATTAGGGAAATGAAGGATTAGAGAAAGGGAGAAACCGATGCACGTTGGTTCTAAATGTTTGTAAATTATAATGCAAAGGAAAAACAGAGCGTGGTAGAGCATTCCACATTCGTATTGTATGGTTGAGAAAGGAATCTTTATGTTTCACAGTACGCCCGAAAACAGGCTTAAGGGTAAACTGATGAGCATTCCTAGCATGTCGAGTATTGCGGTTGAATTGCTGTAGGGGTGGAATGCAACTGGCTATTTCATTTGAGCACTTGTGGTGGAAATACCGATAAAACAATGACAGGCAGGAGACATTACGACGATGACTAAGAGAGTCAAGTGATTTCGCGACGTCTCGATCGCCAATAAGTTTTACCGCACGTTTTTGGATACTGTCAAGTAGCTCCATATATGTTATTGGTGCACCAGACCAGATATGAGCGTCGTACTCAAGTTTTGGGCGAATAAACGCCTTGTAAATTCTAGCCAGATCAGAAGGGGTGAAATATTTCTTGCATCGCTTAAGGAAGCCTAGACATTTCGCAGCGTTCTTGGCGACATCGAATATGTGGTCATTCCAACGAGGTTTGTCGTTAACGCACATACCGAGGATGGAAAGTCTTTCGGTTTCGGCGATGCAAGTGCCATCCATGGATAATGGCAGAGAATTAGGGGTTCGCTTCAATGACAGCAGACAGCATTGCGTTTTGGAAGCATTAAATTCCACTCTGTTGGTTTTACCTTGAAAAGAAGGGACGTAAGTGCAATTGGTCGGTAGGAGGAGGGAGAGGAAGATTCGCCTTTTTAGGGGACGGGCTGAACAAATGCTGTTTTCCATCTTCTCAGAAAGAGCCCTGAAGAATAGGACAGATAGAAAAGCTTACGCAGTGGTTTTGCCAGCGTGGAAGAATACTTCTTCAGAACTATAGGGGAAATACCATCTGGGACAGCGGATTTGTGAATGTTGAGATCTTGAAGTACTCTTGCCACAGTACGGGTGTGGAAGTGGATTTGTCCCATGGAGTGTTCTACGCGCTCGAGTACTGGGGGAGATAAGGCACAATCTGGGAGCGTTGAGCTAGCTGCAAAATGAGCAGCAAGCAGATTGGCTTTATCCAAAGAGCTGACAGCTGGAGTGTCATTGCAAATGAGTATCGGGATAGATGACGAGGCCGAATTTTTAATATTCTTAACAAACGACCAAAAGTTTTTACTACCGGAGGGACTTTGTAGTATTTTTTGCTTCAACTTTTGGTCGTAGGAGAATTTGACACAATTAATATGGGCATTGCAGTCATTTCTGGCTCGTTTGAACTTTTTTCGGTTTTCCTCAGTTGGGTTGGCCTTAAATGACCGAAAAGTTGCCTCTTTAGCCCTGATAGCTTCTTTACAGCTCAAGTCACACCACGCGTTTTCCTTAGATTTGATACACTTTATCCTGTTAGGGATAAAGCGTTTCATACCCAGGGGAATTAAATTTGTAATCATATCGGCAGCGGCATCCACGTCGTTGTTGATGAAGCACAACGACCAGTTAAAACTCCTAAAGAAACCGTTTAAAGCTTCCCAATTGGCTTTCTCGTATTGCCATACGGTTCTTTTAGGAGCTTGTTCTTTAACTATGTGGCTGGAGTACGAGAAATTCGCCGATATTTACAATCTGGGTTAAACTATTAACCTCAGCAAATATCTCAACATACCTTCCTTCGGGTGTTGTCTGTCCAGAATGTCGAAGCCAACTTGAATTGTGTATATTAAAATCGCCCGCAATGACGATTTCAGTATAAGGATAAAGGGTAAGAATTCTGGTTATGGAATCAGACAGTGCATCAAACTCATTATAAGTTGAATGCCTGTCTTGGTTAGGGCTTCTGTAAATAAAACAGTAGTGGATTAATTGCCTACGGACATGGAATTTTAGCCAAACAAAATTAAATTCCGGATTGAAACATTGGCCATATTGAGGTAGAAGTTGGTAGGCTACATCACTACGTATATAAACGGGGATACCACGATGGGAAAAGAATAATGGCACCAAGTTATATCCAGGCAGACTAAACTCCGTTAAATCGGAATCAATGCTGACCTGTGTTTCACTTAGTGCCAAAACAGCTGGTTTATTATGAATCGCATGGGCGTACAATGAAAAAAAAATGGATCTCAACCCACGAATGTTACTCACGTCCACTCTAAAATTCCCACGCATAACAAAAAAACAAACACAAAAAACTCAACTCCGACGCAGACTAAGCTGGGCCGTACCGTGTAGATCCTGACGTCAGCTTTCCAAAACAAATCACTGCAGGTGTTATGCCCATACAATGAATCGCTTTGGTCTGCCAACAAAATCTACACAATGCGACCCGCTATTCGCCAAATGATACTCTATCCAGCCATAGCAAGTGCACGCAAAAACATACGGCACTTGCTATAGCCAAGCAAAGCAGCAGCAAACGATAGGGAGTGGGACCAGATGGAGTGCCCAAACTCAATACACTTTTTTTTTTCTTCACTGCACTGTACACTATACTGAGTTCTTTTTGCACAGCGCGCGCGCGATTAGCGTTTTATATTTTTTTTTTTATGCTTCTGCACACTTTTTTGTTGTTGTTTTTCTTTGTGTGTGCAAACTGACCGCGAAGCGATTTTAAAATGTGTGTGGACGCGTCGGGTGGCAGGTCGGTACTGATATAAGCGGGATATGAACCAGGGTGGATTCGGCAAAGTTATTGTCGATAGTTGAGAATGAAAATCATCACTTTTGCTCCATGTGAAGTGATTATCAAATTGAAAATCCCTTTTTTGATATCGATTTCGTGTGACAGCTATTTATATTCATACATTTTGTGTATATATATGTACCTCGGCTTCAACTGTAACTAAATTAAATGCTTTAGTTCTAAAATATACTTAATAAATTAGAACAAAAAAATTTCAGTTAAAATTTTTAAATTCATTAAGTGCAATATTTACTTCATTTGAACTTTTCTACCGTTCAAACAGTTCAAAGTTCAACTTTTTTTGCTTTTGTTGGCGGTCCATTTGTATTCAACTTCCGTGTGAATGTTTACCATTGCTGCCTCTGGTCTGTCCGGGCTGAGCATTAACAGCATTTTAGAAATGAATACATTACGGAAATTATCCACATTATATTAATGAAAGAAAAGAAATAAATTGTTTGCAATTTGTGAACATATATTTTTTTTCAAATTCACTTACATTTTTCACAGAGGGAATCACTTTGAATTTAATTGTATCAGCAGCTCGGAGTGACAGCGTCGGCAAGGAAATAGCGTTTGAAACTCTGAGTGCTACCAATAAACAATCACAATCACGTGACCGCTTTACGCAGAGCAATGGTTAGTTGATAATCAAAAACGACAATCAACTATCGCCTTAGCCAATTCCACCCCAGTTTTATCCAACTTTTCAGAATTATCTCTAGCCTAGAAGCTTCAGAGGTATCTTCTATTTTGCTGCAGAAGAGTCGCCACGATATTTTTTTGGCTTTCCTCGATTCTTTTTTATAGGATTTGAGGGATACTTTGTAGGCATCCCAGTCGGAATCTGTACGTGTGGCCTGGGCTTTATTGCTGTAGTCATTTATAAATGGGGCCAGAGTGAGTTCCCTGACTTTATTATCAAGTTCGCTAGTGTCATGAGGGGAACATATAAGCATAGAGCATGACGTTCAGTGAGCTCAGTGAATTTCTGTACATGAGCCAATTTGTCTTGCGATAGTTTCTGAAGGTTGATTGGGGGGGAGGGTCATCATTTAGCTTGAATTGAATGTTACTGTGGTCTGAAAATGAGTGAACAGGCGAGACTTTACAATTACTAATTAATTCAGAAATGAAATCAGAGACGAGATTTATGTCTAAGACTTCTTGTCGACTTCTGGTTATGAAGGTAGGTTCACTACCTCTGTTGCAAGCATTGAGATTTGTGTGCAAAATATAATTAAAAAGTAGCTCACCTCTACGGTTTATATCGGAACTGCCCTATACTGAGCGATGAGCGTTTGCATCGCACCCAATTATGAGTCCAATGTTGCGTTTTCCACCTTCTTTTACGAGATCCCCCAGGGCATTCCAGGGGAGGTTTCCCACGACATCGTGAGCGAAATAGGCCGAAGCCAGCCAGTACGTGCCTTTGGCAGTTTCTAGTGTTGCTGCAGTTATATCTCGGTCGCTGAAATTGGGAAGTAAAAATATGTAAGACTACTTTTCACTAGTGTGCAGGATCTAGGGTTACCTTTGTCTGATAGGTGCGATTCCGGAAACTTGAGTCAACAAACCAGGTTGTTCAAAATCTGTAGTTCTTGAATCAGGACGATATCCTGCCTATCTTGATAAAGACGGAGAAGCAAGGAGGCCGAAGCATTTTTAGAGTGCTGGAGATATATCTGTAATAACTGCTACAATTAGGCAGAGAAACTTTCACCACGGTCTTATTTAGGTCCCCCGATTCCGAAGATGAACCAAGAAGTTCATCCTCACTAAGAACGACCTTTTTTAGGCAGTCCACCGTCTCCATATCCGACAAAGTGTCAGTAATAGAGGCAGTGGACCTGTCTGGAGCCACTTGGTATGCGAAAACATTGTCATCCATAGAAGGAAAGGACACCGATGTTGCCGGGTCTGGTGCTACGGAATAGGAGTATTGGGGGTGAGGAGACAGTCTGCCAATATCTAACTCATCCTTTTTATAGACGCGCAGAGTAATTTTCTTCCAACCAAAACTTATCATGCCGCTAGTCTTCGCCAAAGGAGCAAGGGATTCCTGGTTGATTACTAGCACAGCAGATCTATAAGCACTCCTTTGCTCTTCCAGCTTAGAGTCCTTCCAGTCATGAGTGGGTAATATGGGATTGCAGAGCTGGATGACTTTTAGGACTTCATCCGCGGAAGGTGGTTCGATGGGGATCAACGTGGGGGTCCTATGTCTGCTAGCGATGTTCTCCTATGCTACGACCTCGAGCTTAGCACCCAGCCAAACCTCTATATTGCTGTGATCAATAAGAGCAACCACTTGCTCATCGCGAAATTCTCGGCCCATTGAGTTTGGCAACCTACTTCGGAATTCTGCTGGTGTCGAGAATAGCTCCAAAGACCTTCAGAGTCCGGATTGCCTCACGTCGATGTTTTTAGTACGCCCTCGAGGGAGTGCGTTCTTCCAATTTGAGACGTACTAGGGGATGTTACCAGCAGCGGAAGGGCCGTGAATTGCCACAATCCTACCACTGCTGGGGCGAATGCCTTGTTTTTGCTCAGGACAGCTGCTGTTACCAATAAGGGGTAGAAATACAGCCGTACCACCGCTCGGCGTAACAGGAGTTATACCGGTAGACAGTGAGCTCCTTCACAAGTTTGCGTTATGAAATTTTTTGCCACGCCTACTTTTTCTGGGCGGTTTTTAATAATATATGGAATATAAATATATAATCATTTTTATAGAAAACGATAAAAATGTATAACAAAATTTTCAGCCAATATTGTTTCTAGTATATCCCATACAAAGTTTTTGGCCACGCCCAGTTTTTTTTGCATAAGTTTCTTCAGTGGCTGAATATATATGTCGGAAATATATTCTCACTTCGAGTTTCCATCGTTGGTTCTCGAAGGTTTTTGTTTCCTTTTGCAGAGCGAGCAGAGCGAAACCGCAAGCGTGATGACATTTCAAATTAAACTGCCTTTGTTTTTGATTTAAAATTTAAGACCAAACAGCAACTAACCCTTGCTACACACACACACCTGTAGCTTTACTACTGTTTTCTCACTCACTCACGCTGCGGCCACACTAGACAAGAAGCCGTGCCCACTCCGTCTTGCTCGCAGCTAGAGAAAAGAGACGAAGTGTAAATGTAAATGAGAAATTTAAAATAACTCTATTCTACAGTGCGACAATCTTTATTTATTTTGGAACATTATCTTTTGCTTTTGCAATTCATTCGATTTATTTTTATTTTATTATTATGTACGACACGGCAGACTGATAAACACACGTCCTCGGGTGTTTCTAAAAATAAACTAAGAAAAAAAACAGTATTTGAGCAGTGCATAATATGAAGCATAATATGTAGCAGTGCATATTTGAGCAGTGCATAATGTTCTTATATGTTCTTTTACTAGTTCACGACTTCAGAACATATCGATCTCCATCTAAGAGTTCAGTTACCACAAATGGACCTCTGAATTTCGGATCCAACTTAGTCTGATGTCTTTACACAACCTTATGTCTTTCAATTTTTGCTCTATTTTTGTCTTTTGTATTAACTTTAGCCATATCGCTTACAAATCAGATATCAATCTTATTTTTATTATTGCATATTGGAAATAAATAAAAAGGCCTTGCTATAAGTAACTCTAATGCACTAAACTTTGTCACACGATTGGCCGTATAATTCAAAGCCAGTTGGACTTTGCTTAAAGCGTCTTCCCAAGATCGCTGACTAGTTTCTACAGCGGTTAACATACCTTTTAGGGTACTGAAGACGCGTTCGGCCTGCCCGCTAGCTCGACTAGCGCTCGTTGCTTTTAAATGAAAACCAATTTCTTACGCAGAACAAAATTCACGAAAACCTACGCTAGAAAAGCACCTGCCCTGATTAGCAATAATGCGCATAGTGCTCTAGTGCAACTATCTGTGCCGATGTTAACCGGATGGTACAAATAAATAAATTTGATAAATGCGTCTATCTGAAATATAACATATTCCTTAACATCGTTTTTACCACTCAGTTTTCCGGTGATGTCAAACTGTACAGTATGCCAAGGTATATCCACTTTGGGTATAGGATGAAGTTCTACCTGGCGGTGGTTTAGATTATTTACAATTAATACAATTATATAAGAACTTACAAACGTATTTCGACATGTTTTCGAACCAATAAAATACAATGGTTTATACAATGTCTTTTCCCAACCAAGATGCATTATAGCCTCATGGACATGATTGACTACAGACCATTTAAAGGTTCTTGGAATAACAGATAAACACAATGTCTTGCCGTTTCTTTGAATTTCCCGGTGGAGAATAGCACACCGCATTTCGTATGTATTCGCCACATCTTTTAGTTCACCATCACGCAACTTACAAATAATTGCAAATGTTTCAGGATCTCGTGTCCGCTCTGCAAAGATGTGCTTTTCAGGAATTTTATTGATCCTGTGAGACTCGGATGGTAAAGGATTACGGGAAAAAAAACTGTCATGAGCCATTCTATTCCCTGGTCTGTATTGCACATCAAAATCAAAAGACTGCATGTATGCCCACCAATTCAATTTTTGTACGAGAAGACTTTAATGAGTTACAATCGGTAAAAACAACAAAATGACGCCCATGTAAATAGTGTCGAGAATGCTTTATCGAATTGAACACCGCCAAAGCCTCCAATTCGTATGAATTATAAAGAGATTCTGCTGGAGATGTTTCCTTACTATAATACTCAATTCATGCGTCTTGAACTGATCCATAGCCATCTGAGCTAGCATCCGTAAAAAAAAAAAAAATTTCTTCAACCTCTCAAATGCCATATAATATCAATAATTAAAATGTCATCCACATAGACCCAGAGCCTTCATTACTGCTCGTTGGAAAGGCATAGCCAAAAACTCATATTGCCCTTCAGGGGTACGCTCAATCGAATAAGGAAGAAAAAGAATCTGATGAAACTCGCTTGCCATATCTAAGCACGAAAAATATTTAGCTCCATGCAGTCTGGAAATTTGGTCAGCTCTAAGAGGAAGTGGATATCTATCGGAGACTGTGTTGGCATTTATCTCACGATAATCCACACATAGACGATCGGACCCATCTTTCTTTTTGACCAAAAGTATGGTACTAGCAAAGGGAGGACAGCTTGGACGAATAATATTTGATTCCATCAACTCTCTAATTTTGTTCCTAAACATTTCCTTTTCCTCTTCACTAAGTTTATAGGGTCGTCGTTGAACAATTTTATGAGGATCAATTAAACGTATCTCCAACTGTCCAGTGGTTACCCATTTTTTTGGAATACCAGCATAAATGAATTAGAATATTCTTTTAAAATATCCAACAAAACTTTCCTATTAAGAATAACAACATTAATAATTCTCTTCCGCGAAAATGTTTGCAAAATCGATTCCCTGACGAGTGAACGTTCAGCTCCAGAGTCAAACCAAAATGAAATTGACTCACCAGATTGGAATAAAGTACCTTTCGGTTCAGCAACCGTGCAATGATCTACTTGTCTCACATCTGGCTTTTTCTTGTTGGATGAAGAATTTCCCACGGTACATGATGATGCAATATGCCCAGGATCTCCACACTTGTAACAGATTCTTACCTACCGACGAACTGGCGGAGCACTGGTTTCCTTTGTCCCTTTTCAAATGGCAGTCAGCAATTTTATGACTAGTATTTCCTCAGAAGTGACATTTTATATCAGAGGACAATTTAACTTTTTTGTTTAGAGATGAATATGTTGGGTTTTCTATAGAAAAGTGCTCCTTTCTTTTCCCAAATGCTAATGCTTTTAATTCTTGATGTAACTCATTTCGTTCTTATATTTGTGGTAAATACCAAAAGTTGCAATCTGCTATCAATTTGAGCCATATGTGCCAAGGCCACCGATTAGGCTATTTGTTCTGTGGTCATTGATTTCCATCTGGATGTGAGTGTCGTAATTCGGTGACTTCCATACAACGATAGACATTCTCCCTCCTTTGAGTGACTCTTGAAGATATTCATCACTGTAGCTGCAGGAGTTTCGTTACCTTCAAAGTGTTGAATACACAATTCCTTGAATTGTTTCCAAGTCATACCGGCGAAACATATCATGGCAATCCAATGTGAAGCAGTTCCCTCTAAAGACTTACTGAGAGCCATGAGAAGAGCGCTACCATGTAATTCATTCTCAGACAGAATTAAGTCCATGGTCGAATACCAGGAAAGAGCATCAGCGCCAGCACAATCGGGTTTAATTTCGTAATTGCTTTCGTAACTGCTTTTATTAACTCCACAAAGGTGTGATATTGCGCTTCCGAAAGGGCACATAAACGATTGTCAGAAATTGCTTTGGGAGGAGTGGATCCCACTACTGATATCGGAACGGAATTCTCACTTCGAGTCTCCGTCGTTAGTTTTCAAATGTTTTTCTTTCCTTCTGCAGAGCGAGCCGAGCGTGTCCACAAGCGTGATGACATTTTAAATTAAACTGCCTTTGTTTTTCATTTACAATTTAAGACCAAACAGCAGCCAACCCTTGCTACACACATACCTGGAGCTTTTCTACTGTTGTCTCACTCACTCACGCTACGGCCACACTAGACAAGCAGCCGTGCCCACTCCGTTTTGCTCGCAGCTACGGAAAAGAAACGAAGTGTACAGTGGGACAATCTTTATTTATTTTGGGACATTATCTTTTGCTTTTACAATTCAATCGATTTATTTCTGTTTTTTTTATTGTTATGCTTCGACACATATATCTTTTTTCCGCCCCATAAAATAATGTTTTTTTTTTAATAGAAGACCTTAAAATTCAATCTATGAATTCTCTTAATTAAACGTAATTATGGATATATTTAGATTAAAAAAAATTTGATATATATGATATGTGTTCTTTAATATTCTCTGATTTTCTAATTTGACGGGATTATGTGTGGTCGTGTTCGAGACTTTCGTTTTGGTCATTTAGAGTAAATGTGATTTCCTTTTAATTTAGGGACAGTTTTATAGATGTTCAGAGTACGGGTGCTCTCATGGCGTTCACGAACTTCGGGAGTAGGGAGAGAAAACAATGTACTCAAGGCAACATAATACTTGTTGCCACGCGAACAGAAACTGCTAGGGAAACAGCAGAGTCCGTCCGTTCAGGGTATACATTTTTACATAAAATCTTGGCATGAAACACATTTTTTTCTGCTGCGTCTGGCTACCTTTGGACAAGAACCACGCCCCCATCCGACCCTACCCAGCTGTTCATATACAAACATGTCAAGTGTTAGTCCTTACAGGTAGAATCGAGAGCTAACGTGTGTAGGGCTGTTTCTACAGATCTGCCTTGGCAACAAACATATTGGGCTGTAGACAGCAGCCTTTTTTTAAAGGTTTTAAGAATTTTCTACAGTTTTTAGGAGAAATGGTGATAGGCTGACGGGTCTGAGATCTTTTGGCGTTTCATGGGAATATTTACCAGCTTTTGGTATGAAAACCACTTTCACTTCTCTCCGTATATGATTCGGCTTGTTTAGGGGCCAAAGTAGCCTATCCCTGGTAATCAGAACATTAATATTGGTTATGTGTGTCCTTAGCCTGTTTGGGTTTACTCTAATCTAACATGGGACCTACCTGGGAAGTGGTAGTCCAAGGGCCATCAGATTTCTCAAGACAGCTGGGCATCGTTGGATTTATTGAGAGGATTTTCCTTAGCCTAGTAGCTAGGAGGTATCTTCTATTTTGCTGTAGCAGAGTCGCCACGATATTGTTTTGGCTCGATTGCCTCGATTCTTTTTTATAAGATTTGAGGGACATTTTGTAGACATCCCAGTCGGAATCTGTTGGTGTGTCTTGGCTTTATTGATCAGTTTTCTGCGCACTTCTAAGTGGGCTCAATTCCGATGTCCACAATTGCGGTCTACGCTTGCCTCTTGGTCGAGTGATCCAATTTGTCTTGCGATAGTTGAATAGAATGTATCTGTGGTCTGAAAATAAGTGAACATACGAGACTTTCCAATAAGCAATCAATTCAGTGATGAAATCACAGGCGAGAGTTATGCCTTAGACCTCTTGTCGAGGTTATGATGTTAGGTTCACTACCTCTATTGCAATCAATGTGATTTGTGTGTAAAATATAATTAAAGAGTATCCCACCTCTTTTGTTTATATCGCAACTGCCCCATACTGAGCGATGAGCGTTGGGGAGTCCAGTGTTGCGTTTTCCACCTTCATTTACGAGATCGTCCAGGGTATCGTGAGCGAAATAGGCCGAAGCCAGCCAGTACGTACTTTTGGCTGTTTCTAGTCTTGCTGCAGTTATATCTCGGCCGCTGAAATTAAGGAGTAAAGATACATTTAAACTACTTTTCATTAGTATGTCAGATCTAGGGTTACCTCTGTCTGATACATACTACGCACTGTATCCCGGAGTCTTAAGTCCGCAAACCAGGTTGTTGACAATCCATTGTTCTTTGATCAGGACGATATCTTCTCTATCTTGAAAAAGACGGAGAAGCAAGGAGGCCGAAGCCTTTTTGGAGTGCTGGATTTTTATCTGTACTAACTGCAGCATCAATTACTACAATTAGGAAGAGAAACTTCCACCACGGAAACACCGTCATGCATAGAAGGAAAGGATACTAATGTTCCCGGGTCTACTGCTGCGGAGTCGGAGTCTAGGGGGTTAGGAGGCAGCTTGCCAGTCCCTAACTTATCGTTTTTATAGACGCGCAGAATGAGTTTCTCCCAACCAAACAGATGATTGGTTGTTTGTTGATAGTATATATTTAAACTTGTCCGCATTGACTTCACACTATCTGCTCCAGAACAAGATTGAAGAAATCACACGACAGCGCATGTCCTTTCCGAAGTCCAGTGCATGTTTGAAATAGTTCAGATGAGCTGCTGGCAGCTGCTTATTTAGTGTCGCGCGACAGATCTGGATCAGTTTTGACGGGATCCTGAATTCGCCCATAGCTACAAAAAGCTCCGATGAATGATGAATATAAGGCTTTAAAGTCGATGAAGAAATTATGTTGATGCAAAAACATTTTTGACTTGACAGTTGCACTTCCACATAAAGTGTATAAAAAAAAAATAAATAAATAAAAAAAACACAGATCTCATCGTGACATTGTGGGGTGCCCTTGTATCCAGTAACTTTTACCAAGTAAAAGCTAATTTTTTCGTTAAAATGTCTTGTGCTTGCAGCTTAAAAGAGAGACGAGATTCACTACGATACTCTCAAACTTCAAACACACATACAACAACTAAACAGTCTACTTCTGGTTCACATATTAGAAAACAACAAAAATTGCAGTTTAACCAATCTCCGCCACCAGCTCCACTGCCACTCATAACTTCACCTGAGCAGCCCTCATACATCAAATGTAACAAGCAACCACACCTTCAGCAATCGTCTCCGCCACTTCTATTGTCGCCAATGTCTTCCATAACACCATCAGCATCACCACCATAAGCGGTCGATTTAGTTCCTCTCACATATAATTCAAGGCTCACGGAGCTTACTAACAACACTCTCCGAACGATCACACTAGAAGTATCAAGGAAATAATTTCTCTGATGGAGACAAACCGAAATGCTTTGTACCTCATTACCACCTCACAAGAGGAAAAGTGTTGCTTGCAGACCAAGGTTGAATACCTTCAACAAAATCATTGAGTAAATGTGTAGACATTGTGGGCATACCAGACGTCAACAAGGAAAGTGCATTGACCGCGGCGATTAAATTCCTAGTGGAAGGCTTAGATGCGAACATCACTCCTAATGATATAAAATATTGTTATATCAAAACAATCAACAAAAAGATGTATGCAGGTAACAAAAACAACAACGCTACTCATCATAAATTTTTACCAAAACAAAACCAATGGATATCGTAGGTGTTAAATTTAAATCTATGTACGTTCCATAGCAGAATATTATCTCCAATCAACGTAAGAAACAATTATCATCATGTTTATTTGGTAATCAATTTGTCAAAAAACCTATCTTTATTAATGAAAGACTATCGACTTTTAATAGATTATTGTTTAAGAAACCTAGGAATTTTAAAGCAGAAAAAAAAAAATATTTATATCTTTTTGTAAATAATGAAAAAACGAAGGTGAACTGTTCGCATTACTTCTTTAGGTGATCTTAAAAAAATAATTTAATTACAATGTTTAATAGTTTTTCAACTGATATTAATGATTTTTCATTAGTTACTCCTTTTTGTCACTTTGACAGAGAATTGTGTAGTAGTGTTTTTCTATAAAAATAATTTTTTTGGTGTGCATCAAAACATTAGAAGCTTAAGCAAAAACTTCGAATTATTTCTTGTTCACTTACAGTCTTTGCTAATAAGCCTGAAATAAACTTCCTTGCTGAAATACAGCTTTAATATAGCGGATATTGTGGTCAATTTATTTAACAAAAGTGTTTTAAACGTTAAATTCCCCGATAGTTTAAAAAAATGGGAGGTTATTCCTATTTTAAAAAAGGTGATCAGAAATATATTATTAATTAAACCCATATCTCTCCTCCCAGTGTTTTCAAAAAAATTCGAAAAAGTTGTCAAAAGGAGGATTTTAGTTTATCTTGAAAACTCGATTTTTAGTTTAAATCAGTACGGGTTTCGAGCCGGAAAATCGACTGAGGATGATAGTACCAAGGCTTTTAACACAATCGACCAGGCTATCCTGTTAAGAAAATTAGAGAAAGCTGGTTTTAGGGGTTTTATTTATAATTGCTTTGCTTCCTATCTTGAAGGTAGAGGGCAAAGGGTTAAATTATGTCAAGTTTTTAGTGAAAGCATTAATACAAATACTGGCGTGCCTCAAGGATCAGTTCTTTGACCAATTTTATTTCTGATAAACATTAACTCAATCTTCTCATTTAAATCGAAAGGAAATAAAACCGGTTTTGCAGATGACATAGCCTGTACTTATTCTTCTCCATCAGTCCAAGACCTCATTGCTGAGATAAAGCATGATATAGAGTTATTTAAACATTGGTTTGGATATCATAAGCTAGCTAAAAGTATATATATTTATGATCAGGACCAAAACCTATGACGATTTAGAAATGATTTAGCGATTTATCAACTTTTTAAGCCTTTATATTTATGCCAGGATGCTGAAATTTGGAACATATACTCCCTAGGGTTCCGAAATGGTAATGGTAAATACGCCCCCTGCTACGCCCACAATGAAGAAAAACCCCGTTTAAAGCTTAAGTTGAACAGATGAAGGGTTAGAACCTGAACAAAGTGTCTAGACAATGAACTCATTCACAAGTTTGCGATATTAAATTTTTGGCACACCTATTTTTTGTGGGCTGTTTTTAAATGTGGTTTTCTTTAAAAATTTATATAGAAAACGAACAAAATATTTATCCAATATTTTTTGTAGCATATCAAAGTTTTTGGCCACGCCCAGCTTTTGGGGGGCGTGCTTTCAAAAAAATTTTCGTTATGCTGTACATCATATTCTAAACGCATTTTTCTTTGTGGCATATAGGGATATCGATACGGTATCATACTGTTCGGCCAAGCGGACTGTAGCCTGTCCTTATGTTTTGTAATGTTTTACTAGCATAAGTTTCTTCAGTATTGGATATATATATAGTTATATATATATATATATTAATAGCAGACTATAAAATTCAATCTATGAATTCTCTTACTTAAACGTAATTAAGGGTATATTTAGATTAAAGTTCATTTGAAATATATGATATTAAGTCGTTAAAATGATCTGATTTTCTAATTTGACGGGGTTATGTGCGGTAGTGTTCGAGACTTTCGTGTTGGCCATTAAGTGTTAATGTAATTTCCTTTTAATTCCGGGGCAGTTCCATAAATGTACGGGAAATGTCATGGCGTTCGCGAAGTTCGCGAGTAAGGAGGCAAAACAATGTACCTAAGGCAACGTGAACAGAAACTGCTAGGGAAATAACAGAGTCCGTCCGTTCAGAGTTGTCATGAAACAAATTTTATTTTGCCTTGGACAAGAACCATGCCCCCGTCTTCCTGTCTTATATCAGATGTGAATGTGGGAGAATTGGTTCATTGACTAATAAATTCTTGCAGTAACTCTGTATAGCTGTGATCTTTTTTAATTTCTGCATACTTTTTTACACAGTTTGTGAGTGGTTACGTAAGTTTGGCTAAATCTTTCATATATTTCCGAAAGTAGCCGATAAATCCTAAAATCGCTTGGATTTTAATATGTGTTGTTGGAATAGGAACATTTTTGATAGCGGGATTTTCGCGGGGTTAGGTTTAATTCATTCGGGTGTTGTAATATGTTTCAAGAAGACAATTTCTTTTTGTAGAAATTCAAATTTATCCATTTGGATCTTGAAGTTGCACTCTCGTAATATATCAAAAACCGATTTTACGCTCACACTGTATTCCTGGAGCGAAGTAGAGTAAATAATTATATCGTCTAAGTAGACGAGACCGGCCTTCCCTATAATATCTTTAAGAGCATTATCCAATACTCTCTGAAAAGTTGATGGAGCGTTCTTTAACCGAAGGCCATTCTGAGATACTCATAATGTGCTCCTTCGACCGTGAATACAGTTTTTTTTTGGATATGTTTAGGGTCTATCTCGATCTGGGGGAAATCATTTATCAGATCAAGATAAATCAAAGATCAAAGATTGGGAAGTCGACTTGTTTGTCTAACTGGTATAGATTAAAAACTGTGGTAGTTTATTTGTTTTTCATGGGGAATATACTCTGGATCGATAAATGATGTCGATCAGAAATCCCAGGGGTCTGCCGTATGGTAACGTATGTATGGTAACGTCGTTGCTATGGTTTTGGGTCTAAGTACCTTGTGAGTTCCTCGAGGAAGTCATTGTTAAAGTAGTGGCAAAATTGTTGAAAGGGATCCATTTTTGGAATATTTACTTCCTGAAGATTGAAGTTTGAATTTCATTTCTGCTGGCTTTGGCTTTTCTTAAATTTGGGGTAAGTAGGAGTATTTGTACTGGAGTTTGGTTGGTGGCGGGGAGTGAATTGGGTATTTTGGAATCTAGAATATTGGCTGTTGTTACTGTTTTTAGCAAAAGGTTTTCAGGATGAAGGTTCTTGTTGCCTATGTTAGGTGGTGATCTCAGGTTTGTCTTAGAGTGGAGTTATAGGGTTTAAGTATGGGAGGTTGATTCGTTTTCTGATATGAAATGTTCTGCTCTTTTGTGTAGCTGGAGTTGCGGAAAAAGAGTGGGCGTGCATTGCCCTGAGCCAAAAAGGGCCCAATGGCCCCAAGGAGGATTTGGCCATATTGTGTATTATGAAAAATACCTCTAACTTTCATCTACTTTATTTAGGAACTCATAAAGAAAACGTGGGTCCGGGTTCAGGGTTCGATATAATGTTATTATTTCTTCTTGCTGTGTCAGTATTCGGTATAGGTTGGGCTTGGATAAGTATGTTAATTGTAGTTTGGTCTGTAGCTATATTGCTTGAATTTTTGAAGTATGTTTTTGAATTATAAATAATTTATTAAGAGAGGAGCAGAGAGAGAAAAACAAATTCTTTTATTTCAGGCAAAATTTTATAAAGACAAACATTTTTGTCATGGGTCCAGCGATGATTAATGGATGTTAAAATTGCTGTTGATTTGATTTTAGGTGGTGGGTCCAGCTGTTATTAAGGATAACAACCCAACAGTTGTCACTTATTACCTTTTGTGTTTTATTAGTGTTATGACGTTTGCCCAATTTCACTATCGTTTTATTATATTTGATTAACAGTGTAAGTATTTATTTTAATATATTTTGTTTGAATTCACTGTATTTAGACAACCGACTACGCCACTTAAGTAAGCCACTTCGGGTTGGATAAAAAAAAATAGAACTTTTCGTTTTTTACAATATTAATCAACTGTTTATTACATTTTTATTTCCTTAAAATTAAACCTATCGATTGCGAAGGTGCATGAATTGAGAATTTTTTGGCCGGAAACACGGCAGACGCTTTGTATGCAGTTTTCATACAGCTTTGCAATTTACAAGAAAAGAAATATAATTATACTAACAATAATAACTGCTGATGTGCTGTGCTGGGTGATGGGTTGATGGTTGTTGAACTCTCTTGTAGAAGCAAGATTTAGAAGGCAGCGGGGTATGGGTGTCTGGTTTAGGAGGCAGCGGAGATGTTGGTGCCTGCCGTAACTCGCTCGCACCAATACTGGCTCTCGTAAAAATGTATTTTGTTATCGACCTGTATTGATTCAAATGACCAAACAACCATTTATTGAAAGGAAATAGGTGTACTGCGCAGTAGTCACCACCATCATTTCATCATAAAGCCGCCATTAACCTCTGACAAGTTAACATCCTTATTAAGAAGACAAGCCAATTGGTTGTATGAAAACCAACACGGCTTAGTTTGGGATGAAGGATTCACAGAATTCGAAACAATGAGAAAATCAGAAATATTATTTTGTATGCAAAGGAGCTCAAAAAGCTCACTGGATGAAGTAAATACTACAGCATGCAAATGGTGAAGTGCTGGACATTGAAAAATATTAGATTATTGTCCGAAATTAAAAGAACTGAAGCGTCTCTTACCTATTGAGGAAACATTTTCATTTCATATCAAATGCTGCGCCCTGCAAAATGTTTACCTGTTAAACTAATTTTTATATAGAAATTAAGTGAAAATAAAAAAACATTATGAATCTTTTAAAATATCAAATTGGTAGTTCTATTTTCTCTTTATTTGAGTCTTTTATAGCCATATGGTCAGGAACTGTTACCACCAAAAAAATCTAGGATTTTTTGCTCTGGGATTGTAGGTCTCTAAATATTTGCGCAACAGTAATTATTTTATATTCTCGCTTTGGACGAATAGTATTCGAAATGATCTTTATATCATCTGTGTTCTCAGCATTAAGTACAGCATTCTTAATCATCTCAAAATTGAATTCACCGGTCGGTAGGTCAGATTCCCCTTCGCGACTTACGTAGGTTACTGAATCGGTATCATAATATATAACTGTAACTTCTTAAAGTTCCAGGTAACTGTTTAATTTTAGACGAATACATTGCAATTGCAATACATTGATTTTCAGTTACAATTTCTCAGCTGATTCTTCTTTATACAACCAATGTACTACAATATTTTTCTTATTTATAGGGAGAATATGATAGACTAGTAATGTTGGATTCGTAATCCTCTGATATAAATCCGACGGACTATTAACTATAGATGTTTTCTGGTCGTTTTCTCTTTGTTCGAATTCAATCCATACCGAATTCAGTATCAGTTTAGCCAAAGAGTTTTTCCAGGGTTGTTGCAAATTTCTGCAAAATTTAGTTTGACATCTTCATTATATAGGAAATCAGCTACATATTTGTTTTTCTCTTCTTGTGTTGCACATTTAATGAATTTATTCATCAGTTGAGTGAAAAGGTCTGATCTCGATGCTTGAGCACCATCGAATGTTCCCATATTTGTAGCTAGCTTATATCCTTCCTCTATTGCTTTCAAAACTTCATAAATAAATATTTGACATCATCAATACTCAATTGTTTTTCAAATTCACAAGCCCACTTTCAATACCTCGTATCCGAACTACTTTAGCCGAGCCGATTTAGAATTGGTTTATTTGTAGCCTGAATTTAACGTGTAATACAGATCATGGCTTAAAGGCTTTTAATGGTTATTTCTTAAACACGAGTGCCCATGATAATATCAGCCATAAAACTCTAAAACCTACTCGGTTTCCCTACAAAAACCGTTAATTATTACACCTGCTACTACGGCTTCTCACTGCTTGGCTGCTTGCTGAATGTTCGCCTCCCTTTTCTTCCCAAATTAGCCACTCAATTGCCTGGCGTGATTGATAATAAGGTTGCCTACATTCATTTCTAGGCATTAAGCCTATAGTGTTTGGTTTAAGAAAATTACGGCGATATATCAGGCCGATGCTATAGTTAAACAATCGAAAAATGGTTCCACAATACACTGATCAAGGAAAAAAAAATTATTTAAATGATTTGCGAACATTAAGAAGGTATTATAAAAATTCGGAGCTTTTCTTTATTTTAAGTCTGAATTTAGATTTTTGACAAAATTTTAGGGAATTTTCACCCAAAACAGTGATAATTTTTGTGCTGGAAATCACACATATTTGGCTCGTAAAGTTTTATTGGATTGGCATAATCGTTTATCACCTTTTCACCAACAACCGTCTCTTCTGTCAACCGTCTCGACTGTCCAAATCATAGAGTATGTAGAGAACATCTTTAAATTTTTTGGGTCCTAGTGTCTGGCCGAATATAACACAAGTGTTCTTGAGAGACGTGTTTATTGCAATAGAACCACTCATTCTAATTAAATTGGCAGTTCGAAGATCCTGAAGTTTACCGGTATTGCGTCGGATTTGTATGTATTCCGAATGTGTGTTCACAAGAGCAATTGCAAGAGGTAAACATACGTTATCCTCGTTTAATATAACGACTATTCCTCACCGTCTTGCACATTCTTCATCGAAAGAATTGTATTTGTGCCTTTGTTGGTTCCCTTGCCTGGACTATTTTCTTTATTAATTCCCAGACATCACTCCAATTCAGTTCGGACGCCTTGGTAAAACTCATCCAAGCAGGACCACGATGTTCGAAATTAGTACCTGTAATGTTATTCCCACCATTTCCAAAGAATCCAGATCTTCAGCAATTCGCTTAAACATACCCCTCACTGCGTTTTCGACCCAATTTGTTGGTTAAGCATTGTCTGCCACATCCTTAATTCGAAATTCAATCATTCGACCACGTAAGTTGAATCTCTTGACGAATGTTGCATGATCTTAAAAAATACCAAATAATTTTCAATAAGTATATTTTTATTTTTATTTTTTTTTATTTTTAATTTACAAAATTGGTTGGGCATACATGAATTGCACATCTTCTTCTTCTTCTGCTGATGAGGGATGAAATGCCAATTCAAATGAGTTTCCAATAGCCTGTATTACCTCCTTTTTGCTTGAGAGAAGCTTCATGGTGTCCTCATTCATAGTGCTAAACCGCACCGTTAGGAATAACTTGCTACTCTCCTGTTCCACCAAAAGCCGTGACCTGTATTTCGTCTGACATCTAGTCGCTCTGAGGATTCGTTTTTAGCTTTTTAGCTTTAATGTGTTTAAATTCTTCAAAGGCATGATCGCTCCCAATTGATTGTATGAGAAGATGAATCCCTCTTAACACACTAATTACACATTATCAAACAAAACTAAAAACACTAAACTGATAACAAACATGATGACATTCACTAAAACCATGGTACGCGAACAACCCTCATTCAAAACTCATATCTGCCCACGCAGAATTCCCAGTCTCAATCGACCTAACTGCTACTCATACCAAAATCACGAAAGATATTCAAACGAACGTGGTTCATATAGGTAAGATAGTGTTTGTGATATTTAGTACACTTTTGCCCGTCCCTTTTCCTCCCGTGTGTAATTGAATTTTACCTATTTAGTACTTCTTTAATAACGACCGAGACTATTGCCTTAGAGTTGAAGACCTGGGATTTTATACCCGTATATGAAAAGTCACAGTCGATACCTGCTAAAGACTTTAAACTTTCTTTTAATCCCTCATTTCCTTAACGCCCGTACTGTGTTACTATAACATTATAAGGGTGCTAACAATCCCTTTTCCACGTGCAAATTATAAAAAAAAAAAAAACTGTGTAGCCACTCACGTTATTGATTTTTTTTTTCCACTCAAGTCACAAAGTAAAACCAAATACATATATGTATATTCAGATATATTACGTCAGCAAAACTTGAGCTAGACGTTATATTACACATCCATACATATTAGTTTATTTTGTATTAAGAATTTATATGTGTTTTCATACTCTATCCTATTAATATTAATTTTGACACATAGTTTGTAGCACCATGGTACTGGGATTTGCGGGGATATTGACATAATCGGACGTTCCCAACGTGCTGTTGTAGACGCATTCACGGCTATTAAGGAACAGGCGAAGTAAGTTGGTCTTGAAGTAAATGAGGACAAGACTAAATACATGCTATCAACAAATAAACAAGCATCTGTCCACCGACTAGGACAACATGTCACTCTTGATAGCAGCAACTTGGAGGTAGTTAAGGAGTTTATCTACCTCGGTGTTAATATCACCTACATGAATGACAACCTGGTGGAGAACCGACGAAAAATTACCCTAGGAAACCGCTGCTACTTCGGTTTGGCTAAGCAAATGTGTTCAAAACTCCTAACTCGAAGGACAAAGTGTATGCTCTACAGAACCCTTATTCTGCTAGTTCTGCTATACGGCTAGTGCTGGGCAATAAGCAGGAAAGGAGATCTAATACTGGGATCCTTCGAAAAAAAAATGTTGGGGGGATATTTGGTCCTGTGTGCAAGGAGGGCGAATGGAGCGGAAGATAAAAGCGAAAGATACGAACTCTATGAGCTGTACTAAGATGTGGATGTAGTCTAAAAAGCCAAAACTCGTCGACTACATTGGCTCGGCCACATCGAGCGAATGGACGATAATGCTACAGCTAAGACGATTTTCGGATCCCAGACAATTCAATTCAATTCAATGGATTTTATTTGTACAAAAGAAGTTTTAATTTACATGTATTACCTGCAAAGCAGAGTGCTTATCTGCAGATGGTTAAGCATAAATTTAATAAGTTAACTTTGAAATGATTTAAGTTGAAAATATTTTTGTTTACAATTAGGATACAATTATAATAGTGTTTTTTAAAAAAAATTCTTTAGCTTTCTAATTCACAAAATAAAGTTCAATTAAATGTTTTTTTAATTCTTTTTTTCTTTTTTTGAAATTAGGAATTACTTTTAAAAATTGTGGCAGCGAGTTCACTAATTTAGGGACCGTGCATCGCAGCTCTCTATCACCATACGTGTTGTAAGCTTGTGGAACTTCAAGCAACCCTCTGGCTCGTCTTCGGGTGTTTTGTGGGTGGCTTATGGGTCGGGAAAACCTTTGGTCGTTCATATAGGTAAGCAATGTTGTCATCTGGAAAAGTGCCTTCACATCTAAAACTTTGAAAGTTGAATTAACAGGCCTAATTATTTTAAGAAGACGATGTTGTGATTTAGATATCTTATCCAGATGGGTTTTTGCTGCGTTTCCCCAGGCCAGAATCCCGTATCGAATGCGTGACTCAGCCAACGAGTAGTACACCTGCTTTTGTACCTCCATATGCGAGTAACGCTTAAGATACACCATTGCAAATAAAGTGCTCTTAAGTTGAAGACGCAGGTTATTGATGTGCTCACGCCACAGAAAGTGCTCATCAATGGTAACTCCAAGATATTTAACCGCTTTGACTACCTCAATCGCGTTGCTGCTTCTTTGTACTGGACAGCGATCATTACGATGAAAGATTTCAATTGTTTCAGTTGGCTTTGATGGAGTCCGAATGTGCATCACTTTGGTTTTGTCTGCGTTTATCACCAGACCGTTATCGTGACACCATTCAGATACAGCGTTGAATTCGTCTTGCAATATCTTAACGGCTAACTGCAAGTCTTTGTGTCTTACAACGATTGCGATATCATCGGCATAGGCATAGGCAATTGATTTCTTAAACGTTCTTAACAGTTCATTTGTAAAAAGAATGAATAAAATGGGCCCTAATTTGGAACCTTGTGGTACACCGTATTCGCACGTCTTTTTTTGGCTTAACATATTAGATACCTTGACTTGGATTACTCTATCAGTCAGATAACTTTTGAGCCATCTTGCCAGCAAACCTCTCATTCCCAATTTGTTGAGACTTTCGACGAGTTTTTCGGGTGTCAAAGTATCAAAGGCTTTGCTGAAGTCTATAAATAGAACAAGGACGTGATGATTTTTATTTAGCCCCGCATTAACCACATTGGTAAACTCTCCCAGTAGCAATTGGGTGCTCTTGCATTTTTGAAATCCAAACTGGTTTGGGTGAATCACTCTGCATGAAACAATTAAGACGTTTAACGACTATCTCTTCCAGACATTTTTCAACCGCTGGCAGAATTGAAATTGGCCTATAGTTTGCCGTGTCTTTTTTTATCCCTCCTTTGTATATTGGCCGTATTAAAGATGTTTTCATAAGCTTTGGTACATGACACTGACACAAACTAAGGTTTATAATCTTTGTGATTACAGGGGTGAGATACATTGCATTCAGTTTGAGATCGACTGGTCTTATGTTGTCTGCTCCAGGACTTTTTGTGTTGCTTAGTTGACACAATATCTCGTAAACTTCAGGTTCCGTTGCTTCCTCTATATAGATACTTTGTTGAAGTTCCCAGCTCTCATGGTAAGAGGTTTTAGTGTCACATGCATGCATAATACTCGCCGCTTGTTTCGAAAACCGCTCCGCGAATTCCTCCACAATGTCTTTTAAGCCCTTGGATTCGGACGCATTTGGAAAATTAATTTTGATAGTTTCATCTACTGAACGTTTCTTTCTTCCAAGCAGTTCGTTAACGATTCTCCACGTTTTCCTTGGGTCATTATTTGCATTTAAGAATTTTCGTTTGTAAAAATTAGCTTTTATCAATTGTATATTCTTGTTAACTATGTTTCGAAGTTTCTTGTATTCACTCTCAAACGTCTTACATCTGGGGTTGTTTTTCCACCTCCTGTATAACTCATCCCTTTGTTTGCACATTGGAATTATTTCTGGCGTGATCCATGGCTTATGTATACGTGTTATTTTTGTTGTGGTCGTTTTGCATGCTTCAACGTATATTTTATTCATTTCTCGAACAAAATTGTTGTATAGTGCCTCGACGTCATTTTCTCGAAGTAGGTATTGCCAGTCTGTCAGTTCGATAAGTTCATTAACTTTCTGCTGATTAATACGTTTGACTTCAAATTCACAAGAAGTTTCTGTTTTATTTAAATCTTCTGTAGCATATAAGACGGCGTAATGATCAGATAGATCGGTTTCTATAACTGCAGAGTTAATATTGAGTTTCGTAATGCTAGCATATACATGATCAATTAACGACGCCGTATTTTTTGATACGTCAACACGTGTCGGTTGTTTGATGACACTTGTCAACCCTTTCGACGCCATCATTTCCATATATTTTAGAACAAGTGAGTCATTCTCGTCTTTAATATTGATATTGACATCTCCTAGTACGACGTTTTCTTTTTTTTCTTTTATAATTTTATCTAATTCGTCAATAAACCTTCCAACACTAGAACTAGGTCGCCTGTATATTGCATGTATATGCTTTTGTCCACCTTTATGATTTATTTCCAGGTGCATGCCCTCGTAGTTAATTGGATTCGCTGGTATTATTGTGTAGGTTATATTATCTTTTATAAATATTGCCACTCCTCCTCCTTTCATCGCATCACGGTTTATAAATTCTGGATTAAAGCCATCAATGCTATAAAAGTCATTTTTCTTTTTCGGTATATTAATTTCATTAAGTACTAATATATCAACGTAACAAAGAACATTTTCCATTTCGGCTATAAAAACATCCCATGTTTTTGTTATCGATCTTATATTAAAACTCACGCAACAAAAATTCATTTTTTCCAAATATTTTTTTTCGATTCCGCTAACACCATGTATTACCCTAAAGTCGACATCAGCTTCACTATGTGTGTTTTCCATTTTGTTTTTTTTTTTCTTTTTACATTTCTCTCAATTACAACAACAATTATTCTTAATTGTTTATCTTATTTACATCGTCGCAAGACCCAATGTGTATGGTCTCGCCGTTTTCGTTTTTTTTTGCAAGTACCTTACCGGTTGACTCCCACACAAATCTCCAATTGCACTCTCTAGCTTTGTTCTTTGCTAGCCAAAGAAGGTGTCTGTTGGTAGCTGTGAGATGGTTGTTAACATATATTGTTGATTCACTCCAGGTTCGAGACGAGAAGGAAAACCCAACTACCGTTTCAATGACAAAGCCATCGCGAATGCCAGAGCGCTTGTTCTGGATAACTGGAAGCAGCGTGCCTGGGATCGCAGAGGATGGTAGGCTGCCGTGGACTGGCAAGGACTCCTAACGGATCGGGAGCTCGTTAAGCAAGTAAAGTAAGTAAGTTTGTACTAACACGTGCAATCTTTTGTTACAACTGTAATAGATGTCGCAATTTTGTCTGTTCATAGTTCCTGATCCCATCCATCGTATCTCCTGGATCGCGGTAATGTCGGCCTTGTAACGCGACAGGACTGACTCAAGTTTTTGAGTAGTACCTGGAGTGTAGAGTTTCCGCACATTCCAGGTACACACTCGCATGTCCGTTAACGTTCCGGGTCCATTTTCCCTTTGTGGTACATTTATATCCGAGGCTGCCATAGTCTCTCCCATAACTAGATGTTTTTGACGTGGTCGGGAAGTTACCCCGAAGGCACAACCCCCAACCTGGAGGGCCAGGCCGGTAGTGAGTAGGCCGGTAATTCCGGAGCCAGCAACCCACTTCGGGGATGTGAGTGCTGCCGTTGACCCATCAAGGGCTCATCCGCCATCAACTCTTTCCAACACCCTGGCTTAGTGTTGGATATCCCTATACACCTGGGCTTCAAATAAGTCGTAGCAGCTCATATAGGGAGATCACTTGTTCCACCTAACTGTAATTGTGGACGCCGCCGTTGATCCGTCCGTAGAATTCGTCCGCCGCCGTCCGGAAACAGGAGAAGTGCCTTAGTGAGCTGGTACTCCTCACCCTCTCTCATCAGCTGCCACCAAAGACCTTCCACAGGGTTTGGTTACCCCATCTCCAGTCGAGGTACTAGGCACCCAGCAGTCACCACGAGTAGGTGAGAAGTAGGAGTTAATGGTGTTATGCTAAAGTGAGAACGCTTGTATTCTCATATAATCGCAATCACCATCCTTTTGACCACCAAGTAAGTTTGTAACACCCCTTAATATCCGCGTAGTAGGGGTCTACAAGTATATACTTGTATATATTTATGATCAGGATCAAAACATAAGACTATTAAGCAATGACCCCCGTCAGTACGCAATTTTTGGCCTCTAATTTCAAGCTGGGAAGCTAAAATTTCAACCACATATTCCCTAGAGTTCCGAAATGGTTAAGTTTAAAAATCTGTCGTATAAAGTGTTCGTAGTCCTTGGAGCCATAAAACAATTAAAAAAAATAAATATAAAGCGTAAAACGCCTTAGCTTCTCCAACCACTGTGTGTGGGAAGATACATACATACATTCAGTTCTTACTGCTGGATGTTTGTCAGACGTTCTCAAGAAGTGGGCCAGCGAATAAAAACTTTCTGGTGGTACAGGTCGGGATTTGAACCATCGGTCTCTCGCTTAGTGGTCCAAAGCATTTTACGCCACATCTGATCCCAAAATATTGCATTTCATCAAATTGCCTTTAGAATCACCTGAGAATATTCGGTTGCGAAAATTTTTGCCGTAAGGTAAGTGTCATAGGTGGATAAAAGAGTAAAAACTAAAGGTGTCACAATCATTGCAGAACGTTCAGAAATGATGTTCCGTGTGTATAAAGTCCGAGTGTATAAAGTCACATAGCGCATTTGGTTTTACTTGTCAAACCCTTTCACTTAAGGCCCATATCATGCGGGTTGAGAAGAAAATATTAATAATTTCTTACTGGTTAATTTTTTTTACACCACAATTGAGGCAGGCTTACATAAACATATATGTCTAGGTTTAGTATCGTACCACTTTCGTACCGGTACGAAACTATTAGTTAAGTTTCAGATCACATCTCTGGCTCGTAATCAAGATCGTCTTCACTGCTTTCCAGCACACACGCTGCTTAATAAGCCGTTTCCGCAAGTCGCTCCAGTACGCCATTTTTTCCTGACGTCACAGTGTCATTTCACAAAAATTGCCGAGAAATCGCACCTTTAGAGTTGTTTTTGAGAAACCGAATTTATTTTCTCAAATTTAGGAAAATCGTTATATAAAAAAAAATATTTAAGAAATCTATGTACGCAAATTTCTCCAACTTAATATCATAAAAAAATTTCGACATTCCCTTCTTTAGTTGTTGAATTATTTTCGGTTTTATGAGTTACAGCTATTCGAATTTTTGGGAAAAACTTAGTATGTAGTATTTTTTGGGCTCTTCTAAATCTCCTTAGGTAAAAAAGAAGCCCAAAATCGTTGGAACCATTTTTAATAGTGACAAGTGACCGACGGACGACATTGCCGCACCCACTTTTTTCCTAAAAGTTGATGGAGAAAATTTAATCATGGAGAAAGTTGAATCAGTACCTACATAACTGCTATATTTTAATTGATATTAAAAAGAAACTAGCAGTCACAGGTGCGTCAAAACTGTCAACCTCAATTATACCTTTGATTGCAAAATCACGGCTTAGCTCATCTCTGATTGGCTTCGTGATACCAATTTTGTTTGTTTCCAACGCTCATTTCCTGATACTAAAAACCTTTAAGCAGTTGCTAATTTAAGAATATGAGGTATGGATTGCTTCGTTTCGCTTTTAATATCCCGTAATACATCTACGAAGGCTTCTATTGAAAGTCGGAAGTTGCGCATAAATATGAAACCAAACCATGTATAGTACTAAAGTACATAAAACATAAGGAAAGGCTACAGTCCGTTTGGGGCAAACAGTATGACACACTATCCTTATCCCTTTATGCCCCAAAGGAAAAAGCATTAAGAAGATGATGGATAGTATTTTCATTCATTCTATGAAATTAAAAAAAAAACTTGTTTGCAAAAAAAAAAACGCCCCGAAGAAGTGTGCGCGGCCTTTGACTTTGTATGGGCGATATATTGGAAAAAATATTGGCTTAATTGTTAAACAATTTTTTTCGTTTTCTATAAAAGTTTTCGAAGAAATCTAATACTTCCTGCCTGTTTTTAACCACAAACATGGGTGAATTCCCTCTATTATAAATATTTCGGTTGGTAGAAATAATGAAATCATATAAACCCTCACCTCTTGTGTTAATGTCACTTCTTCTCCATTGTGGATGATGGGCGTTTGCGTCACACCCCATCACCAGAATCCGATTTTTCTGCCTTGCAAGGAACATTAGTATTTCCAAAATGATCGCAGAGTCGTATAGTAGGTAGGCAGAGGTCAAACATAGTGGTTTACCACATCACTTTCGCATGTTGCAACCGTCAGGTCCCCCGAGCTGAAATTATTCAAAAGAAATGCTTTATTTGATTTCCTGATTTTACCTTCTGCATTGTCGAACAACATGTAATTTCTTAGCCTGAGTCCCTTGATCCTGTTGTTCTTATTGATCCAGGGCTCTTGTATGAGTACGGCTGTTTGGTGATGTATTCCACCAGACAGACCGTCACTGCCCTACTATGGTGCAGTTTTATCTTAACCATCAATTTCCCCATACTGTATCATACCATACCTTCCATTTCTCCAGCTATGGTAGACAATCCCTCCTCAGGGACAACAGAAAATGTTACCCGTACTGCCTTCTAGGCCCCGTCTTGAGGACTCTTTATGATATTTGTATTCCCACTGTGTACTTTCTAATTATTTCTAAGAATAAAGTCGCGTTGATGGAAAGAGGTTGTCTAATGCATTTATGGTTCCTTTTTTTCCCTTGAAATTGAAATGTTTAAGGTACCTGACCACACTCATAAAATATTAGATAGGCTTTGTGGTAACCTGCCCGCAGATTTGCTTTCTTATTATTTCTGAGAAATCGCGTGGATGACAAAGGGTTTTTCCAATATATAGCACGCATGTATGAATTGATCTTTTTTCTCAGAACTAGAATATGTGTCCTGTTTTTAAAAAATTGGTACATTATATACATAAACACACAATTATAAATAAATAAATATTCGGCGTAAATATTAGCACCCAAAGCCTAGTTTCTACAACCACTGTGTGTGCGAAGATATATTTTTTGACACGATTGGAAGAACCTACAGTTTGAAAAAACACAATATCACAAACATACAAAACGTTTATTTTAAGTTGAAAACGCGGATTGCAAATAAAGCAACGTTTTGCTTTCATCTCACCTGTAAGGCGGGCCAGTCATTGAAATTGCGCAACATTTTGTAGAATATAATTTGAACATTTAACTTACGTGCAGTTAATAGTATTTTGAAAAATTTTAATTTTGTATTTTGAAAATGACTAAAAGACATAAAAATCAAATCTCAGAAAAAAATCCAAAAACAGGTTGATTAGATAATTGTATAAACCCTCTATTTCACCATTTAGTTCATTTAAATTTATCATCAGTAAAGTTATAGACGCCTAAAATTACGACATTGTGTATGGAAATGGGTTAAGTTGAAGTTTCAGCCTCTCCTTTTGGTGAGACAATATATTTTATCCACCCTTAGCCCTTCGAATTTAAGCTAGGAGGTTAAAATTAAGACCATCTCTTCCCTAGGGTCCCAAAATGGCAAAGTGTTTTTTAATACTGATATGCCCATAATTTTTAAAAACCTTGACATTCAAGCTGCGATTCCTCATTGGTCATTTGCAAAAAAATGGAGCTCACACGAAATGCATGTGAGAGTAATTTTTGTCCCAAAATTAAATGACGGACACTGCAAGTTATTTCAAATTTTCAGTTGGGATGCCATTAAATGACGAGCGAAAATATTACGATCACATGTTAATGACCTGCCTCATCAAAATGACATATAGAACCTATTCTATTATTTCGCGTCATTTATCTTTTTTGCGATCAGACGGTAATTTCAGCAAAAAGAGAAAAAATAGGGGAAAGAAAAAAATTTGTTATAATAATTTCAAAAAGAACTTGGTGGATGGTGGATATTGCGGAGACGGCGTATTTAGCAGCGTGTAAACTGGAAAGTAGTGAAGAAAATCTTGACTTAGAGACAGAGATGTGATCCGAAATTAAACTGACCATTTCGTACTGGTGTGAAAGTGTACGGAAGTGGTACGAAACTAAACCTATTTATATATGTTTAGGAATATCATCCTGACTCAACAGCGGTGTCAACAAAATTAACCATTAAGAAATTATTAATATGGTCGATTGTTATTTTATTCTCAACCTACATGATATGGGCCTTAAATAAAAGGTTTTGACAATTAGGACTATGTGACTATGCGCTATGTGACGTCATCATCAATTCCAAATCGTGGAATGCTCTTTCTTTCCCACACCCATAATATGGGCATCAAATGAAAGGGTTTGTCGAGTAGAAACTATGTGAATTCATAAACTCGGAAATTTGTGGAACATCGATAAACTTTCTTGAATCCTTACAAAAGGACTTCTTTTGAAAATTTCTATAAAATCGTGTTACAAATTTATGTTGCTATGAATTTGCATTCGGAGGTCCTTGCGTCCTTATAAAAGGAAATGTTTTGAAAATGTCTTAAAACTCACGTAACAACTCGGAGCTCCTTGGAACATCGAAAAAGGTCCTTGAGCCTTTCATTTAATGCCCATATTATGTTTATGTGGGATAAAAAGCATTCCACCATTTGGAATTCACCTGTCAAGCCCTTTCATTTAAAGCCCATAACATTCGGGTTGGGAAGAAAATTAAAATCGGCAATATTAATAAGTTCTTAATGTATAATTTTTTTTACCCCGCAATTAAGGCAGGCTAATATCCTTATGATAAGTATCGTACCACTTTCGTATCGAGGTTTAGCGACAGAGTTTCGTACCGGTTTTGTAGCGGTTTCGTACCGCCCAGTTTCGTACCGGTTGCGTACCATTTCGTACCGCTTTGCTAAGAGTTTCGTACCGGGGTTTAGTGAACCGAAACTATTTTCAGTGCACCATTTCGTACCATTCCGTACGATCACATCCCTAACGAGATCCCCTGTAGCGAGAAGAGTGGATTTTGTGCTGGATTACTACTGGAATTGCGCGAAGTAGAATCTGAACGTTATCTCAATGTTCGTATGTGGGGAGAGCGTTTCAGTTTTATTTATGTTCTATTTTGTCGATAGATTCCGAAAAACGAAGTCGAATGGGAAACTCCTCTTCATCGCTGCACGAATGGCTAATTTGCATATCCCGATTCACTACTGCTTTCTGCGTTTTGAGTAATTGTTTCGATTTCGTTGCACCTTGTGTACTATTCAAATTCACAAAACCCACAGCTGAATAGTCCACACTGTCGGCACTTAACGGCGACGGTTCGTATTCCATTACTTTTAATAGGTACCGAACAACACAGCCACAATAGAAAGAAAACAGTTCATTATTATTACGTCATTTCGCCACGAGACAAAAATTCAAATGAAAGCACAAATATCGTATTAAATGCTGCGTAATTTGTCATTTGCGTAGAAAAATTGCATGGCAGGTATTTCGTGCCTTGTCATTTTTGGAGGCTGCCATTTAAATGACGCAACAGCCAAAAATTGTAGTCATTCGTACTAGGCGTCATTAAAGAGCGATCCCGTCATTTGAATGGCATAAAATTCATGTCATTTGGTCCGCCATTCTCCAAGTCATTTAAATGGCGCCGAAAATGTTATCCCAAAAATGGCGATCACACGAGCCACGTTAAAATGACTGCTTCGTGGCGCGATTGTTACGTTACAGCATCATTTAACTGACTCACGAAAATGGCCGTGCAATCCTTACTACCTTAACAAGATATATATTTTTAAAATAATTTTTTTCTGGTATACACGGGTCTTTGCCACAAACACTTTTTGAATGAAAGAAAATGCCTTCTTTCGGCATATAGGGAAATGAAAAGGGTATCATACTATTCGCCCCATCGGAATGTAGCATTTCCTTATGTTCTTTTTTGTATTAGATTTTACAAAGCTTCAACAACTTTTAGGATAAGTTCTCAGAGGATAAATGCTAGTGTCCTAATATTATAAAATTGGAAATTTAATTGATGATTTGAACTGTTATGAGTAGCTACCAAGAATCGAATATTTTCCCATTTCTGGCATCAAAGTCTAAAAGTACGTCGGCAATATTTTAAATCAGTGACAATTGTAAGTCCAATTTAGTTAGAAAGTAGCAAGGGTCTACTATTTTAGAGGGTAATCTATGTGCTAATGCTATATTCGTAATGTTCGATTAAGCATTTATGGATCTTCACGATTTCATTTTGTTTTGTCATTTAGCGAGCGAGGATATTTAGCGAGCGAGGATATTTATAAATAAATTGAATGACTAATCTTAAGCTTTTATAAAATGATCTAATTCATACTTCAATATATTTATTATTTTTTTGACAGCGAGGAGTTCATCGTTCAATCCAAACCTGGTGCAAAAAACTACGCATATCTCTCTGATCCTCTGCCTCTGCATACGGACTTACCATACTACGAATATAAGCCTAGTGTAAATATTTTACACTGTGTCGTGCAATCTGAATCAAAAGGCGGAAGTAATACTTTGGTCGATGCCTTCCACATTGCAGACCGGCTGAGTGCTGAAATTCCCGAATCGTTCAAAATTTTGACAGAAACCATTGTAGATTGGAATGACATCGGTAACGAAGACGGAAATATATTTCATAATCTATGGCGGGCACCGGTTATTTGGTAAGCAAAGTTTGTGAAACAAGTCATGAAATATTACCTTATACAATAAAAACAACGATGAATCATATTGAAAACCTACAAACTTTTGATCACCCAAAGTAAAGGTGGAGTGAAAACTCTTCTCCCAATTTGGTACCATCCAGTATATATTTCAAATCCACTACTTTCCAAGTTATAATACCTGACGTGACGTAAAATGTGATTTTAAATGTGATGTGTGAACCACAAAACTGGATGAAATTATTTTAATTTTGGTACATCAGAAGTAGAGTAAGTTCGGGTAATGTGGAGTAGGCGGGTAATGTGGACCACAGCATTTCCCCATTTTGTGAGAGAGTAAGAGATCTGTTTTTGTTGTTACATGTTAGTTCTCTTAAGCAGAGAGCCAAATCTTTAATTACCACGTGTTTATGAGAAGTCGATTTTGCGCAGTGCAGTGTTTCTTGTTTTGGAGTGAGGTCGTTGTTAATTTTTGTTCGCAGTAAAAACTTTATATTTATTTAAAATAAGCTTTAATTCGGGTGAGAGTTTCTTTGTCGGCATTCTTATTTTGTGTTTCTTGATTTATAAATTGAATTTAACTGTTTTGCCTTAATTTTTTATAAATAATAATGTTTTTCTTATGGAACATGCTTTTCGGCTATTGTGGAGTACCCACAAGCGGGTAAAGTGGAGTAGTACTCCACATTTGCCACCGGTTTTGGATGAGGTTTAATTTTGTATGTTACTTTATAGATTCATCAAAAAATGCAAAAAAAAGGGATACAAGTAAGAAAATGGGACTCCTTTAGTATGAAAAGAGCTGTACTTGCCATCCAGAAAGGAGAAATGGGTGTTAAGCTGGCGGCAAACACATATAACGTGCCCAAAACAACGCTGCAACGTATGGCACGAAGTGGTAAGAGCATACATGACCTTTTATCTACTCCCTTGTGTCGCAAACCAACTTTTACTAAACATCTGGAAAAAGAGCTTGTGGAATATTTACACGAGATGGAAAACCGTTTTTGGGGATTAACCAGAAATGATATCTGAAGTTTGGCATTCCAACTGGCCCAAAAAAATAATATTCCGAACAAGGGGTTCCACAATACCCGAACTTACTCTAATATTAGAAAAGAAATAAACCCCCCAAAAACAAAATAATAAGCCCACAAAATTCTGTCTTTAATTAATTATACAATACAAACGCAATATAAAAATGTAATGAAGGCCCAAAAGATGGGCTTTATTTCATAATGACATAAAGTTCCAACAAAATATTAATATTAAGCAGAACTTTAATACAACGTATATGAAAAGAGAAAAGAAAAGTATGCTATTATTTTCACATCAGCTTAGAAATAAGGCCACGTTTTCGCATTAGAAGGTATTTCAATTATTAAGAATCCCCTGCTTTGTTTCGCTGTTACATTTATAGTAGGTGCAAAGTTGGGTAAGATTTATTAGGTATAAACAAAGTTTGTATATAGCCAACATCGCGCCTACTCCAAATCTAACAGTGAAACCAAACATATGTAAACCCCGCATATTCCATAACAAAGATGGTAGGACATCTGATTTTTAAAATACCCTTCTCTATTTTCCTAACATTTAGGGTATAGCCAAATAGGGAAAATATATTCTATTATTCTGTACGAAAGTTAAAACGAAATATTGCCAAATTGGCTTTATTTCGGTTTTTGAAACAAAATAAAAACAAACAATGCATTTGATCTTATTTCGGATTTTAAATGGAAATAATGCCTAATCATTAGAATTTGACTTTATTTCGTTTGGTGTTATTTCACGTCAACGATATATACATACATGGTGTCCCAGTTGTTTATACCCTATCCTAAGGGTATATTAATTTTGACAAATAGTTTGTAACACCCCTTAATATTCGTCGTAGACCCATAAAAGTATATATATTTATGATCAGGACCAAATCCTAAGACTATTTAGCAATGTCCGTCCGTCCGTCGGTCCGTATCATCTTTTGAGGCCTTTAAAGTTATTCTAGGAGGCTGAAATTTGGAGCATATACTCCCTAGGGTCCCGAAATGGTAAAGTGTTAAAAGTTTTTAAATCCGCCCACTGCCACGCCCACAATTTAGAAAAAACCGTTTTAAGGCTTAAGTTAAAGTTGTAGAGAGATAAAGTTGTAAAACCTTCACAAGATAAATTTGTCATACAAAGTTTTTTGCCACGCCTACTTTTTGTGGGCGTTTTTCACTAAAATGCTGTTTTCTTTGAAAATGTTCATAGAAATCAAAAAAAAATTTTAACAATATATTTAGCCAATATTTTTTCCAATAAATCGCCCATACAAAGTTTTTGGCCACGCCCACTTTTTGGGGGCGTTTTTTCAAAAAAATATTTTTTTTCTATAAATTTCATAGAATGAAATAAAATGCTATCTATCATCTTCCTTATGAATTTTTCCTTTGGGGTACATAGGATAGGATAGGGTATCATACTGTTCGCCCCAAGCGGACTGTAGCCTTTCCTTATGTTTTTTTTTTATAATTTGCACGTGCAAAAGGGATTGTTAGCACCTTTATTAGGTTTAAGTAACACAGCGCGGGCATTAAGGAAATGACGGATTAGAAGAAAGGATGAGAAACCGATGCACATTGATTTTAAATGTTTGTAAGTTGTAATGGTCAGGAAAAACAGAGCGAGGTAGAGCATTCCGCATTCGTGTTTTACGGCAGTGGAAAGAATCTTTAAATCTCACAGTTCGGCCGAAAATAGGCTATAGGGTTAACTGATAAGCATTCCTGGCATGGCAGGTATTACGATTGAAGTGTTGAAGGGGAGAAATGCAACTGGCTATTTCGTTTGGGCACTTGTGATAGTAGTATAGATAGATAGGTAGGAGACATTGCGACGATGACTAAGAGGGTCAAGCGAATTCGCAATATCTTGGTCGCCAATAAGTTTTATCGCACGTTTTGAATTCTGTCAAGTAGCTCCAAATATGTTATTGGCGCCCCGGACCAGGTATGAGCTTTGTTCTCAAGTTTCGGGCGAAAAACGCCTTGTAAATTCCATCCAGATCAGAAGGGGTAGAATATTTCTTGCATCGCCTTAGGAAGCCTAGACACTTCGCGGCGTTCTTGGCGACGTCGAATATATGGTCATTCCAACGGAGGTTCTCATTGATGCACATACCGAGGATGGAAAGCGTTTCGATTTCAGTGATGCAAGTGACATTCATGGATAATGGCAGCGTATTGGGGTTTCGCTCCAATGACAGAAGACAGCATTGTGTTTTGGAAGCATTAAAAGTTATTCTGTACGAAAGTTAAAACGAAATATTGCCAAATTGGCTTTATGGAAATGGAAATAATGCGTAATTTTTAGAATTTGGCTTTATTTCGTTTGGCGTTATTTCATGTCAACAATATATACATACATGGTGTCCCAGTTTTTATACCCTATCCTAAGGGTATATTAATTTTGACACATAGTTTGTAACACCCCTTAATATTCGTCGTAGACCCATACAAGTATATATATTTATGATCAGGACCAAATCCTAAGACTATCTAGCAATGTCCGTCCGTCCGTCCGTACGCAATTTTTAAGCCTTTAGAATTAAGCTAGGAAGCTGAAATTTGGACCACATATTCCCTAGGGCTCCGAAATGGTTAAGTGTAAAATTTTTTTGAATACGCCCACTGCCACGCCCACTGCCACGCCCACAATTTAGAAAAAACCGTTTTAAAGCTAAAGTTAGAGAGATAGAGTGTTACATCTTTCACAAGATATGTAGGCACTGCTCCCCTTTATAAGTTTGTCATATAAAGTTTTTTGCCACGCCTACTTTTTGTGGGCGTTTTTTACTAAAATGCTGTTTTCTTCGAAAATTTTCATAGAAAGCAAAAAAAAATTTATTTAACAAGATATTTACCCTATATTTTTTCCAACATATCGCCCATACAAAGTTTTTGGCCATGCCCACTTTTTGGGGGCGTTTTTTCAAAAAAACTTTTTTTTTAATTCATAGATTGATATAAAATCGTCTTAATGCTTTTTTCTTTGGGGCATATAGGGATATGGATAGGGTATCATACTGTTCGCCCCCAGCGGACTGTAGCCTTTCCTTATGTTTTTTTTATAATTTGCACGTGGAAAAGGGATTTATAGCACCCTTATAATGTTTTTGTAACGCAGCGCGGGCATTAAGGAAATGAGGGATTAGAAGAAAGAATGAGAAACCGATGTACATTGATGTTAAATGTTTGTAAGTTGTAATGGTCAGGAAAAACAGAGCGAGGTAGAGCATTCCGCATTCGTGTTGTACGGCAGAGGAACGAATTTTTAAATCTCAAAGTTCGGCCGAAAATAGGCTTTAGGGTAAACTTATGAGCATTCCTGGCATGGCGGGTATTACGGTTGAAGTGTTGAAGGGGAGAAATGCAACTGGCTATTTCGTTTGGGCACTTGTGATAGTAGTATCGATAGAACAACGATAGGCAGGAGACATTGCGACGATGACTAAGAGGGTGAAGCGAATTCGCAATATCTTTGTCGCCAATAAGTTTTATCGCACGTTTTTGATTTCTGTCAAGTAGCTCCAAATATGTAATTGGTGCCGCGGACCAGAAATGAGCGTTGTACTCAAGGTTCGGGCGAATAAACGCCTTGTAAATCCTAGCCAGATCAGAAGGGGTAAAATATTTCTTCCATCGCCGTAGGAAGTCTAGACACTTCGCGGCGTTCTTGGCGACGTCGAATATGTGGTCATTCCAACGGAGGTTGTCATTGACGCACATGCCGAGGATGGAAAGCCTTTCGGTTTTAGTGATGCAAGTGCCATTCATGGATATTGGCATAGTATTGGGGTTTCGCTTCAATGACAGATGACAGCATTGTGTTTTGGAAGCATTAAATCTCATTCTGTTGGATTTACCCCATTTAAGTATGCTTTCAAGATCGGAATTTAACGACCTCGACATACGTTGCCGTTCCAGTTCAATGCCCGAAGGTGAGGGGCGTTGCCCAGGAAACGAATTTGTAAAGCTGAGGGTACTGTCATCGAAGGAATGAATAAGATTAGAAGTAACAGAGAGTAAATCATTTATAAAAGTGAAAAAGAGAGTCGGAGACAAAACTTAGCCTTGGGGGACACCAGCATTTATTTGGTAAGTTGCCGACTTGAAACCGTCCAAAACAACTTAAATTGAACGGTCCGAAAGGTTATTTCTAATCCATTGAATAAAGGTGTCATCGATTCCAAATGCACGCATTTTGGACAAAAGAGCTTGATGCCAAACTCTGTCGAATGCCTTTGAAATATCAAGCGCAACGACCTCACTTTCGCCACCATGGTGAATAGATCGGTTCCACTTTTCGGTTATATATGTCATCAAATCGCCGGTGGACCTGTTCCGCGAAAACCGTACTGCCGGTCATTTAGAAGTTTTCGCGATTCAAGATATTTCATAAGCTGAGGATTTATCAGCGCTTCCATGACCTAGGAAAGAATGGTGGTAAGTGCAATTGTTCGGTAAGAGGAGGGAGAGGAAGATTCGCCTTTTTTTGGGACCGACTGGACAAATGCTGTTTCCCACCTTCTCGGAAAGCACTGAAGAATAGGACAGTTAGAAAGTTTACGCAGTGGTTTTGCCAGCGTGGAAGAATACCTCTTCAGAACGATAGGGGAAATACCATCTGGACCAGCGGATTTGTGTACGTTGAGATCTCGAAGCACTCTTGCCACAGTACGAGTGCGAAAATGAATTGGTCCTATAGTATATTCTGCGCGGTCGAGTATAGGGGGAGTTAAAGCACAATCTGGGAGTGTTGAGCTAGCTGCAAAATGAGCAGCAAGCAGATTGGCTTTGTCTAAAGAGCTGATAGCTGGAATGTCATTGCAAATAAGTGTCGCGATAGATGTTGAGGCCGAATTCTTATTTTTCTTAACAAACGACAAAAAGTTTTTACTACCGGTGGGACTTTGTAGTATTTTTTGCCTCGACTTTCGGTCGTAGGAGAATTTGACATGATTAATGTGGGCATTGCAGTGATTTCGCCTGCAACAACGATTTCAGTGTGAGGATAAAGGGTTACAATTTGTGTAATGGAATCGGACAACTCATCAAACTCTTTAAAAGTAAGATTAGGGTCCAAATTTTGGCTTCTATAAATGAAACAGTAGTGGATTAATTACCTACGGATGTGGAATTAAAGCCAAATAATATTAAATTCCGGATTGGAACATTGGCCGTATTGTGGTTAGTTAGTAGGCTACATCACTACGTATATAAACGACGAGACCACGATGAGGAAAGAATAATGGCACTAAGTTGTAACCAGGTAGACTAAATTCCGACGAGTCAGAATGAAGGCTAACCTGACTTTCGCTCAGTGCAAAAACGGCCGGTTTGTTATAGGAAACATGGGCATACAGCGAAAAAAGATTCGCTCTTAAGCCCCGAATATAACTCACATCCACTCTGAAACTCCTAAACATCACAAAAAAACAAACACAAAAAATTCAACACTGACGCTACCTAAGCAAAGCCGTGCGATGTAAATTATGTATATGTTAGCTTTCCAAAAGAAATGACCGCATGTGATATGCCAATACAGCAATTTGGTCTACCAACAAAAAATTACGCATACGACCCGCTATTCGCCAGTTGCTGCGCCTTCCAAACCATAAAAAATACACAAATGATATGAAATCATTATGTACTATGTACTTCATGCAAATTTTTTTTTTGCCGTTTTTCTTTAACACGCGCGACCGTGAAAAGGGTTTTTTTTCTTTTTTCTTTTTCGTGTTATATTTTGGTGACGGCCACGATCACTGGCTGCGGAACAGAGGATATTGTTTGTGTATTTAATTTTTTTGACAAGTCAGTTATAGCAATCATTGAAAGATTGTTGTCAGTGGAAGGCCACTAATATATGTTTTAAAATTACAGTTGATCATTGAAAGCAAAACTGCCGGATAAGAATAGAAAGAGAGTCAAACACATCAGTCGAATGATTGTGTTCCAAATTGTAATAAAAATAGATTTAAAGAAAAGTTTAAATCAGAATTAAGTAATTTTGTTTGAAGAATAGTTCTATAAGTAAATAGCTGTTTTTGATACCATTAAAAGCCAATATTGTTTGCTTAGTCGTCTTAAAACACGAAAACAAAATTTTCAATGATGTATTTCAACTAGCCCCTTTTGACGCGTTTTTGGTTATATAGGTACATGAATGACTTCCATTGCCATGAACGTGTAGCCAGGCTCTTTAAGGATTATACTACAAAACTGTTACACGCTGTATACAGTTAGTAAGAGTCTCTGCTGTGCTAAGTTAAGTCAGTTGTAGAATATCAAAATTATAATAGAAAGTGATGCGATGCGGGAAGCGTCTAAATGCCCAAAAATCTGTTCGCATGTTTTCATATGCACGTGGGCACAGTAAAGCGAGAAAGCGATGTGAATAAGAAAACATGTAGACACTTATCCCATGTAAATGCTTCTCGCCTTACTGTGCGCGCATAGTCACAAGGAATCGATTGTTTAACTTTATATGACGCAAAATACTATCGACTGGCGCAGTCAACAATGTTTAGTAATTGTTTGTGTTTAACTGAATTTCATAAAATCAAGTCCTCTGTCACCGTCTTTATTGTTCCTTGGAAGAGGAGATTAGCGTTTTCTTAGATGGTCTACGCAAAGGAAATGCCGACATAAGATCTTCATTTAATTAAACGACTTCGATAAAGAAGCGGAATCCATAGCTGAATACAACGACAATGATGTATCACGATTACACGACTTTAGATACGATTAAATAAAGTAAAACAATATCAGAAACAGTTCGCCAATAATTGGCTCCTACAGTGGCTTAGTGGTTATGTGCGTTAGACCAGAAATGTCATGAGAAGCTTCTCAAAAATAAATTGCCGTTCGGAATCGGCATTAAACTGTAGGTCCCTCCATGCGTGACAAAAATATAACTTCGCATACACAATGGTTGGAGAAGCTAGGCGTTAGGTCCTTATGGGCCGTTTACGCCTTATATTTATTTATTTTTAATTCAGCACATACTATTTCCCTTTCCCCTGTAAGTAAAAAGCAGGCAGTAAATCTTCAAAAGCTTCACCCTAAGAACATCTCTGTGGATTACAAGGAATGGATACCGCTCTGGGAACAGTACAGAACATTGGTGCATACAAATTTTTCTCATATCACGGCTGACAAGTTTAATTATTCAGAAGTCGCCTTCACTGGTAAAGCGGCAAATACTTTGATAGCCTCACGCCGAGCGAATTCAATTATGAAACGGTAATAGACATATTATACTTAAGTACTATACTAAAAGCTGCCGCTTGGGAACAAAGAAAAAATCGTAGACTATACTATGAAATGCTTATCTACTCAGCCAGTACACTCAAGAGTTGCCGCATTTAAATCAAAGCAGGTGCAATTGGTGACTGCAACATGAAGTAGTTGTTCTCTGGAATTTTGGTAATGGGATTGCATTATTGCATTATTAAGTCTTCCCCTCTTAAATGCGATTGTCCTCGATCGTTTGAAGTGCATTAGGTCTTGGAACTCTACTGTTAGTATTAAGTAAGTTGATAATGATCCAACGTCTGATGTTTAAAAGTAGGGTAGGTTATAGAATTTTTATGTAGGTATTATGTAAGCTGGTGATGATGAGATCGTCGACTTTGTTTCGTTTGCAATGACCTGGAGTGATATTTAAATTTTTGATATTATTTTTCTGTGGGAGAGGGTTGTAGTATAGCTGGAAGGATTTTATGTGTTGTTATTTGTCTTGAAGTAAACTGTCGACTATCGATAGTAAGGTTGATATCGTGATATTTGATGAGAAATGTGCCAATAAAATTTCGACTCATGTTTTCGGCCTTGACGGTTCCGTTGAAACTGTTTAGTAATATGATTCCAGATGTTACATTCTGCTTTTAAACTTTTTAATAATTTAGCAATATATGGTGTTAGTTAAGTTTAAAATATTCATAGTGTTTAAAATTATTACAAAATTAATGGTTTTACAATTA
Source organism: Ferdinandea cuprea (assembly GCA_963576555.1). Lineage (NCBI taxonomy): Eukaryota > Metazoa > Arthropoda > Insecta > Diptera > Syrphidae > Ferdinandea > Ferdinandea cuprea. Next base: position 100,128,814 of record OY754958.1, on the reverse strand, counting down.
TTATCAATTGCGTATATTTCATTTTTATTTCGTATAATATTTTCATATTATAGATCAAGAGACACTTTTCCCTTTTTAATGGGTTTTAACAATAATTTCTTATAATTCATTTCTATTGTCATAGGTATGCTTATAATATAAAGAAGTAAGGTCATGTTTGTTACAACTTTTATCTCAGCAAAATTTAATGCTTCTTCGACTGTTTTTTTAAGGTATCTTTTTTTTATCTAATGTATTTATAGCTAAATCTATTTCTGCTTTTGATAATACTAATGTATTTCTAATTCCCATTTTTGCCAAATTAATGGCGTAATTTATGTTTTGCAATTCCTCTTTAATCATATATATTCTATATTGAAGTTTGCCTACAATTTTATTTTTGACAGTATTATCTTTCCTTAAGAATTATTAAATTTCATTTTTAATTTTTGTTAAGTTATTTACCCTTTCAATATGTAATTTATTGACAACGCCTTGGTTATTATTATTTTTTAGCAAGTTTGACATTTTCTTTTTAATGATTATAAAATCATCATGGTCAGGATTTCCTGCAATCCACTTCCATGCGGATCAAATGAAATTAAGCGATCTCTTTACTTTCCTGGATTTTCGTTTAATGTGTAAAATTAAGTTTTTTATTTGCTCGATCACGTGTGAAATCAATGGAAACAATGTACGTAATATTAAGATTTAGAGTCGGAGTAATCTCTTCAATAAATTTTTGATATTGTTCAATATCTACATCGAGCATTATCTTAAGGTTTCCTTCTTGGATTTTTGCCTGTCCAACAAGTAAAGATACATATTCTGAATTTGAGAAATCTAGACTTTGACTTTCTCCTTTAAAGGTGATGGATAATAGCCTGTAATTAAAATTTAGATTTTAGTTCCTTGTTAGAGTTTTATGAATCGTTTTGCCTGATTCTGTTATAACTACCGTATTTTTGTTTTCGTTTACTACTTCTTTTCGGTATCTAAATGTCAATTTTGATCCTAATCTGTTATTGCGTTTAAAAAGAATAGCATAACCGGAATTTTTGCTTTATTGTATTTCTTGTCTAGTTATGGTATTTTGTCTTTCTGTTGTTTTGATTTAAGGGCTTCAATATTAGAAGTTCGAATTTTTTCGAATACTTCAGGATTAAATCTGGGTCCATAGAATAGTTCAATAGGTTTTTTACCTGTGGTAGAATGAATTGAGAAATTGTATTCATTGACGGATCGTTCCAAGAGTTGCTTAAATGAACGAGTGGGCCCATCTGCCTTAAGGCATTTCATAATTTCAGCCAATGTGGAATGGATTGGTAGGGGGTGTCGTAAAGACTTTGATTTTTATTTTATTGTTCATCTGAGGGAAGAAATATTTTGCAGTATTTGAAGTTTGTTTTCTTCAGCGTTTCGATGACCTCTTTTATGTTCAGTAAGTATTAATTCTTCTTGATCGGTTTCATTTTCTATGTCTTCTACAAGAGTTTCGGTGAATCTAATTTTATAATTTTTAAAATGAATAGGATAAATTTGTTATATTTTTCCCTTGACCTGTTCTGGTGCTGAAAGTCCGTTAATCAAATTGGGGTTTAAATATCTTTTAAAGATGTCTATTATCTCATTGTATGGGGTCCGCTAAATAACTTTTTTTTTTTGAAAATGCTATAAAAAAAAACTACTGAATATTTTCGCAAATTTATTTTTTTATTTGAAAGTAGAATCCTTCCGGTTAATAATGGGAAATAATTTCATCCAAATGGCTGCCTCGGCTGGCCATGCAGTAGCCTACACGATCGGTCCAATCTTAAAGCACATTATCGATTGTGTGCAGCTGTATTTCACCAATGGCTTCACGAATATTGTCCTTTAAAGCGTTAATTGTCTCTGGCATGTCGGCGTAACACTTATCTTTTACGGCACCCCACAAATAATAGTCCAACCTATCCATAGGTGTTAAATCGCAGCTCCGCGGTGGCCAAACGACATCAGCTCTGCGGCTGATAATGCAATCTTCAAAAACAGGGCGCAAAACATCGAGTGTAGCTTCGGCTGTGTGGCACGTAGCGCCGTCCTGTTGAAACCAAATGTTGCCAATATCCCCCTCTTCAATTTTTGTTCAACATGGCCCGATAACGATCGCCATTGACTGTAACGGCCACTCCTTGCTCATTTTCGAAGCAAAATGGCCCAATTATGCCTCTGGACCAAAATCCGCACCAAACAGTGGCTCGTTTTGGGTATATCGGCTTTTCAATGTATGCGTGCGGGTTTTCTGTGCCCCAAATGCGACAATTTTGCTTGTTTACATACCCGCCAAGATCAAAATGAGCTTCATCTGAAAATATGATTTTTTTGGCAAAATCGGCGTCTTCTCTAAGTCGATCGCAGGCCCACTTAGCGAAGCGAAAACGCATTGGATGGTCAGTTGACTTTAACTCCTGAACCAATTGGACTTTGTATGGCGTCATACCAATCTCTTTATGCAAAATTCGTCTCAATGATGTCTCCGAAATGTTCAATTGTTGAGAACGACGGTGAATTGATGTTGATGGCGCTTCACGCACACTTTCTGCCACATCAGCAATTTTCTCGGGTGTACGCACTGTTTTTGGCTTTTCACGCTTTGGTTTATCAATGAGGATGCCAGTTTCTTTCACTTTTTTCACAAGATAACGAACATACGGAGCTGACGGTGCTTCTCTTTTTCCAAAATCCGTACGCAATTTTCGTACACATTCTGCAACATTACCATGACTTTCAAAGTGAAGTCGCAATATTTCCCAGCGTTGTTCAAGCGCATACACAACCATTCAGCGGAAGGATAAAACTAATTATCTGTCAAATCAGACATCAGCTAAGTGTTACTATTCGCGAAATAAGTACTAGTTGGAAAAAAAAAACGTTAGATGGCAGGACCCTTTATTTGCGCTTAACTATGATGTGTCTGGTAAGATTCGAGAAAATTGGTTTTATTTGATAACTGTCTTCATGATCATAAAAACATTTATAGGGGATTCGACTGTAGGGATTAATTATGAGAAGAACTTTCGGAACTATGCTGAGTCATAGTTGAGGTGTTTAAATAAGTTATTGGAAGAATTCTCGAGAGTGCATCTGCTATTATGTTAGTGTTACCTGGTTTGTATTTTAACTCATAATTGTATATATGTATATGTATAGTTAGGATGTTTAGGTATGACTTCTTAAGAAGTAAGAGGGTTTTTTAATTTTTTGGAGGCATTCATCGCATTTGCGTCAAGCTGAATAATTTTGTTCTTGGAAGCGTGTTTGGACACACGCCCATCTTTCCCCCTTAAAAGCGAAGTTAGCGGTTTTGCTAACTTGGCATAATCTTTAATAAATCGTCTGTAATAACTAGACATGCCGAGGAATGAACGACGTTTTTTCAGGTAACGGGGCGGTGAAAGATTCACAATTGCCTCAACTTTAGTGGGATTCATTCCAATGCCGTTGATACCTACTAGAAACCCTAGAAATTCTATTTCTTTCTTTGATCCGACTCGCCAAAGATGATAATGCCATCTATGTAGACATGGAAACGCTTGCATATATGTTCCCTTAGAATATCGTCCAATATCTTTTGGAAGATTGAGGGGGCGTTCTTGAGACCAAATTTTTCGCCGTTTTTTCTATATATATCATCAGCCAATTGGATTTGATGGAATCCGTTTTTTAAATCAATAGTAGTAAAAAATTTATTCTTTTCTAGTTGTGCTAAAACTTCAGTTATCTCAGTTATTGAATATTTGTCTGCAATAGTTATTGAATTCAGTTTCCTGTAATCGATAACCATTCTAGATTCCTAAATTTCTTTTCGGAAATATCCATACGGGGGAATTGTGTGTAGATCTAGATGGTCTTATTATCCCTTGATCAAGTTATTATTTTACTTGACCTTCGACAATTTCTTTTAGTGCTATAGGATATGGGTATGTTTCTAAGTACACTGGTGTATCTGTAGTTGTTCTGATTTCGCCTTTTACGTTACTTGCATAGGTAAGCTTTTCGTCGGGGTCTGCGAAAAGACTAGCACATTTCCTAATAATATCGTGACGCTTTTTAATTTGTACTACATCTATTTATATAGTTTACAGTCTCAGATTTGTATTGTTTTTGGGGAATGTTTGTGTTTCTCGTAAAGAGAACAACCGTGGTTTTAAGAGGATTCACTAAAAGCCCATTACTGGTGCACCAGACATCGATCAAATCCAGGGATCTCTGCGCTTGAGAGCAGATAGCCCCTAGATTTGAACCGACAGAAAGAACGGCGACATCATTCGCATAAGCTTGAGTGTAGTTCCCACGAAAATTGAGAGCCGTAAGCAAAGAGTCTTTCACCGTACACCATAGGAGGGGAGATGGAACACCATCTTGAGGGCAGCCCCTATTTACCCCTGTTATGACGCACTTGCCACAATCTGCATCGGCTACCAACGTCCTGCACATTAGCATTGCTTTAATCCACAACACCAAAGTTTCATCTACACCATGCTGTCTGGCAGAGTTACACATACTGTCAAAGGTCGCAAGAGCACTATCAATCCTGCCAACAAGGTTTTGAAGCGCAGTCTCGCAGGATTTTCTGCGCTGATAGGCATGTTGCATCTCAGAGAGAGAATGTGATCGAAGAGCAACTTTGCGCACATGCAGCTCAATCAGTCTTTCCAAACTTTTCAGTAAGAAGGAAGACAGACTTATGGTCTAAAGCTTTTGGCTAGAGCATAGTCAGACTTACCAATTTTTGGTATGGAAACAACTTTCACCATACGCCATGGGGAAGGCCAAGGCCAAGCTCGCGGTGAAAATTATTTTCAACATTGACAAAACCTGACTTAAACCTTGTTTCAGCAAAACTGGATAAACTCCATCCGGACCAGGTGACTTGAAACTCTCAAAAGATACAGTCACCACTCCCGATGCAAAATACCAGCTACGCCGCGTGGTATTAGTCGGTTCAAATGTAGCCACCGTCTTTTGAAGGGCTGACGAACACGCAGTAACTTGATTTCCTGGATAGTGAGTCTCAAGTAGAAGACTACATGTCTCCGCCTTTGTCTCAGTATACGTGCTATTAGGTTTAAGGATTGCAACCAGTTTAATTGGTCTGTTCCCTTGGAAGACTTTAGCAAGCCTACTAGTTGCACTTTGAGATTCGACCTCTTCACAAAACTTTTAATAGGAGTCATTTTTCGACTTGCGATTAAGTCTTTTTTAAGTGATCGATAAAGATCCCAGTCTTCCAATAAGTTGGTTTTTAAAGACCGATTTAGTAGCTTTACGAAGACACTGCAGTTCCGAGTTCCACCAGGGTACCGATTTTCTTAGAAACAGGGCACAAAAGTTCAAAGCAGCGGTTTGTTGAGCAGACCGCTCCACTATCGGTCTTGATCTGTGTTTGAGTTGAACTTTGACAGAGTTGGAAAGCTCCTCTCTAAACCGTGGCCAGTTCGTTTGTCTCGGATTTCTCCTCTGTGAAGGTGAAAGTTCGCAGTAGATTTAAAATTCGATGTATCTGTGATCTGATAAGGTGCTATCTGGCAATACCTTCCAATTTATGATAGACTTCAAATGCCTGTTTGACAGGGTAACGTCAATTACTTGCAGTCTTCTGGCTGTAGCAAAAGTAGGTTGCATTTGCTGCTTCCCCAAACAGTGTTCTGAGCATTAGCATCGCAGCGCAAGACAAGATCCAATCCTTTTCGATTTACAATACTCCACTAGAGAGTCGTAGGGGAAATAAGCCGATGCAGCGACAAAGGATTCCCAATTATCATTTGCATGGTAAGTTATAGAAACAGCTACAAAACCTTTTGATCATAGTAGCTGTAAAAGATTTTGATACAATAAGGTAAGTCCTAGGTCTTTCGGATTGCTCATCATAAAGAACGTGGTATAAATCACTCAAGGAACCAAGACCACAGATGCGATTTTTCCACACCCATGGTTCCTGGATGGATATTATGTGTGATTTTGTTTTACAAACCACAAGCCTGCTACTTAAAAGGGCGGTAGCAGCCTTGCAGTACTGTAGATTAATTTGAGTAAACAAGATGGATGAATACTCTGGGTAACGTCCACTATTAGCACTGTTTGACATTGAACTGGAAATGGATCCTTCCAAGATGCAGATAGGAACGCATGTTGTACCTAGATTTGTTGATCTCGGCAGCAGGCATGTCTATACTCACTACAAGAGAACTACCACCTTCATTGTGGCCCTTTTTACTCTTCTTGTGTGAACTGACAACCCAGGCTTTTGTGTCGAGATCAGGATTCTGGGTTTGCAAACGCTTAAGCACAGCCGCCGATTTCCCTTGTTTCCCATGGATCCAGCAGACAGCCCGCGTAAACTTGGGTGGTTTGCAGACCTCAAAAGACGAAGTCCTAAGTGAATGGATTTTCCGCCCCATACTGCTAATCCATTCAGAGGTTTTCTGTGGTGAGGTCTTCACCATGCTAGTTCCGTCCTGTAACACACAGCCCTCCACCTGAATGCAAGCATTTCTTGCAGCAGCTAACTCCAAGAGATGAATTTTGCAGTGTTCGGACTATGCATCACTCATGCTATTATCATTGCCCGCTTTCCCAGTGCGAACTGCTAAAGAGGAGACAGGAGCATCCTTGTAGGAATGCTTCTTAACTTGCACTTTAGCTGTTTTCCGTTCAACACGTGGTTTTGTAGACGCACACCTACCATCAGAACCGTCCGCGTCGACAAAGTTCTGTCCACTAGTGCTACTGGCGTAACAAGGCGGAGATTATGCTTAATATGAAGCAAATGTCAAAAGACGACGGAAGAGGTTACCGTTATTTTATGGAGTTGATGGAAGCTCCCGAAATTTGCATTGATGTCTTATCAGTGCCAGATAAAGATCTAGAAACGAATTAATGCTGGCAGATATGCCGTTTAATAATGTAAGGGGAATTAGTATATTAAGCGGAGCAAATAATTACTGGTTGAATGCAACTGGACAACATAAACGAATTGGCTACATGCATTTTGGCCCTAATGAAATGAGAAATTTTTAATAATGAATTTGGGCCCCAAGCAAAATGAAATATAGCCCCAAAAATGTGAAAAATGGGCCGAAATCAAAAAAAATGTCCGTGTTGTTGTTACTCATATGAATTTTTGGGGCATTTTTCATTTTTGGTTTGAGGCCATTGTTCATTGGGGCCAAAATGCATGTAGTCAAACGAATTACATCCGATCTAACAGCAATAAACACTGTTCTTGGATGGACTTTGCAAGGTCGATTTCCTGTTAATGTAATTAATTTTTTTTTTATAATTTCCACGTGCAAAAGGGATTATACGCACTCTTAAAATTATATAGTAACACAGCACGGGCATTAAGGAAATGAGGGATTAGAAGAAAGGATGAGAAACCGATGCACATTGATTTTAAATGTTTGAAAATTGTAACGGTGAGGAAAAACAGAGTGAGGTAGAGCATTCCACATTCTTGTTGTACGCCAGAGGAACGAATTCTTAAATTTCACAGTTCGGCCGAATACAGGCTTTAAGGTAAACTAATGAGCATTCCTAGCATGAAGGGTATTGCGGTTGGAATGTTGAAGTGGTGGAATGCAACTGGCTATTTCGATCGATCACTTCCGATTGAAGTAGCGCTAAAACAACATTTATTTGGTGAGATTCAGACGTATAAATTTCATGACAACTTGTAACATTGTAATTTCTCATTCATTGAAGAAGGGTATCATCGATTGCAAATGCACGCATTTTCGACAAAGACATTGATGCCATACTCTTCTCGGAAAGAGCCCTGAAGAATAGAACGGATAGAAAAGCTTATCAGTGGTTTTGCCAGCGTGGAAGAACACCTCTTTAGAATGTAGGGGATATGGCGTCACCACAAGTTTTTCAATTTTTCTAATGTTTCTTCTGACAGGTTTGTGCTTGTGAGGAACTTAAGGAATTTTGGTGGTTGGAGACTATTGGGATAGCGAACGATAAAATACTTAGTACCACCGCACGGCCATTTATTCGAAAAGTTGATCGATATGAGGCATATCCTGGAAGGATATTGGTACTACGCTGCATGACAATCGCAATATAAAATGCATTAACTAATTCGAAAATTAACAGTATCAGAAAGATAAATTGATTATGAAGCTGCGATGTTGCAATTGATAAACGGCGGGATAATATGGACACAACTAAGTTACGAATTGTTGTCGACGCTTCAGCTCATACAGCCAATCACATTTCGCTAAATGATCATTTAGACTTTAACTTTGGCTGTGGAAAAATAGGGCTGACAGCTGATAAAAAGCTTTTCTGTAAAAAGTTTTAAGTGTATCTGATCGAGAAAGCCTACAATGTTTTCGGTTCAAGGAATTCCTTAACCCGAACGAAACATGCACCGATTTTTCAGTACTAGCTTATCATATGACGTGTGTGATATTTGGCGTAAACGACTGCTGGTCGGTATATATCAAATATATTGAGGAAAGTGATTTGCAAAATTCTCGACGATGGAAAGGAGCATTATTCCAAGACCTCCGACATTCTACGCAAATGTTTTTATGTTGACGACTTCACTGCAAGTGTACAGGACGAGAAGACAGCGAGAGATTGAAAGCAAAATTCAGTTCAAATCATAACGGCGGGTTCCATGAATCTTCGTAAGTGGAACTCGAACAGTTTGTTAGTTCGAAAGGATTGTCAAGCAGATATGGCCCCACCACAAGTTCAGAAGGTTTTAGGTATTCGTTGGATTGTTGAGGCTTCTGAATTGACCATCGGTTTAAACGGAGTGGATGCCTTTCTAAGATCAAATAATTTGGATGGGATCAAGCGAAATGTACTTAAGATAATGTCCAAAATATATATTCCTTTTGGCCCATTAGGTCCATGGGTAGTTCGTTTGTACGTTCTTGGCGATAGAGTATTTCAAGAAAAAACAACACTCTGATAAACTGGTGAAAGAAGTTCTATCTCTCCCTGCCAATGATATCAATCGAGCTGAAACTTGTTTGATTGGCGTAACGCAACGGATTCATTTCAATTCTGAAAATGAAGCACTTCAGCAGAATAAGTGTATATATTAAAAGTTAGTAATGTTAAGTCCCATTTTAGATCAAATTAGTGGTCACCTTTGGATCGGCGATCGACTACATTTGTTGTCCTCAGTAATTAAAGCTCACCCTGTAGTTTTGCCAAAATTGTCACATACATCGAAATTCATAGTTGCTGATACACACGAAAAACTGTTTCATGCCGGAATCTCTTCAGTCTTAACGCACTTACGTTCAACTTACTGGATTATTAAGGGTCGGCAACTGGTTTTGTCCGCTGTCAGGGGCTGCAAAATATGCAAGGTTCTTCAAGCAAAACCAGGTACTCAACTATTTGCTCCATTACCTAGAGATCTTCGCGTTTTGACATTACCGGTCTAGATTTCCCTGGACTCTGGGCAATAGAACAAGGCATACATAATGCTGTTTACTTGCGTATTCATACGGGCATCTCGAACTAATATCAGATCTAACTACGGAGAGTTGCATATTGGGTATACGACGTTTCATAGCTCGACGAGAAGTGCCAAGTGTGCTTTGGTCAGACAACTTTTAAGAAAACTTTGAAAGAGTTCCTAAAATTTAATTTCACAGATGAACTACCTTAAAGGTTAATTGGCGAATCACCACATACGCTGGAGTTTTATAGTTAAACGCACCCTTGGTGGGCAGATTTTGAAAACGGCTGGTGCGTGTTGTTTATATATTGCTTCAAACGCGGGTGGTATCCTGAATATCTTCAATAACTTAGATCGCTTCATCAGGCCAAATAAAACAAATCAACTAATCTTATGATCATAGATGTAGTGCTTATGGTAGATCGTTCATTGCCTTAGATACTTTAGCATTTGGGTGTAATTGTCAATATATTTCCCGGTCGAGATGGGAAGGTTCGTGTGTGCGCGGTTCGCATGTATAATGGCAGAATATTTCGCAGACCTATTCAGTTTCTATACCCTCTCAAAATTACAAATCAACTTAATGATTGCGGGCTGGACGTGGAAAATCAAAGCTTTCTCTATACTGTTCATTATACCCTATCCTAAGGGTATATTAATTTTGACACATAGTTTGTAACACCCCTTAATATTCGTCGTAGACCCATAAAAGTATATATATTTATGATCAGGACCAAATCCTAAGACTATTTAGCAATGTCCGTCCGTCCGTCCGTATCAACTTTTGAGGCCTTTAAATTTATGCTAGGAAGCTGAAATTTGGAAAATATATTCCCTAGGGTTTCGAAATGGTAAAGTGTTAAAATTTTCAAAATACGCCCACTGCCACGCCCACAATTTGGAAAAAACCGTTTTAAGGCTTAAGTCAGAGAGATAAAGTTGTACAACCTTCACAAGATATTTAGATACTGCCCATCTTTATTAATTTGTCGTATAACGTTTTTTGGCACGCCTACTTTTTGTGGGCGTCTTTCACTAAAATGCTGTTTTCTTCGAAAATTTTCATAGAAATCGAAAAAAAATGTTTAACAATATATTAAGCCAATATTTTTCTCAATATATCGCACATACAGAGTTTTTGGCCACGCCCACTTTTTGGGGGCGTTTTTAAAAAAAAATATTTTTGTTCTATAATTTTCATATAATGAAATAAAATGCTATCCATCATCTTCCTAATGCTTTTTTTCTTTGGGGTACTTAGAGATAAGGATAGGGTATCATACCGTTCGCCCCAAGCGGACTGTAGCCTTTCCTTATGTTTATACCCTATCCTAAGGGTATATTAATTTTGACACATAGTTTGTAACACCCCTTAATATTCGTCGTAGACCCATAAAAGTATATATATTTATGATCAGCACCAAATCCTAAGACTATTTAGCAATGTCCGTCCGTCCGTCCGTCCGTATCAACTTTTGAGGCCTTTAAATTTATGCTAGGAAGCTAAAAGTTAGAGCATATACTCCTTAGGGTCCCGAAATGGTAAAGTGTTAAAATATTTTGAATACGCCCACTGCCACGCCCACAATTTAGAAAAAACCGTTTTAAAGCTAAAGTTAGAGAGATAGAGTGTTACAACCTTCACAAGATATGTAGGCACTGCCCTGCTTTATAAGTTTGCCATATAAAGTTTTTTGCCACGCCTACTTTTTGTGGGCGTTTTTTACTAAAATGCTGTTTTCTTCGAAAATTTTGATAGAAAGAGAAAAAAAATGTTTAACAAAATATTTACCCAATATTTTTTCCAACATATCGCCCATACAAAGTTTGTAGCCACGCCCACTTTTTGGGGGCGTTTTTTCAAAAAAACTTTTTTTTTTTTTAATTAATCGAACTAAATAAAATGCTATCCATCATCTTCTTAGTGCTTTTTTCTTTGGGGCATATAGGGATATGGATAGGGTATCATACTGTTCGCCCCAAGCGGACTGTAGCCTTTCCTTATGTTTTTTTATAAATTTCATAGAATGAGATGATATCCATCACCTTCTTAATGCTTTTTTCTTTGGGGCATATATGCATATGGATAGGGTATCGTACTGTTCGCCTTAAGCGGGCTGTAGCCTTTCCTTATGTTTTTTAATTTGGTTCAGAGTATATTTAATCGTCGAAGAATTATCACGCTCTTGCTTTTTCATTATTTGTCTATTTCCATACACATACATATTAGTGAATTAAATATTGTTAATAATTATTGGACGGCGTTTCTTTTCCTGGTCATCTCGCAGTGAATTTAATATTATCTTCACACTTGTCCTTTATTGTAGTGCTTTCCAGTACACAACATTTTCGGCCGTATGCTCAGGCGCATATATGAATAGATTTTTTTCCGAATTTACAAGAGAGCATGCAACGTACAACTGACCGTGAGAAAAACACATATTCTCAAGATCCACATCCGCAATATGAAGTATCCGTCCCTGGGATTTATAATTGTCATAGTAAACAAAGTTTAATAGGGAACTGTTAGCGTTTAAAGATAAATAGAATTCGAGGGATGCATACAGTTTCTCTTGCAGTACATCTAGTTATTATTAACCATTAATTAATAATTAATATTATATATTCAGAGAAAGTCATTTCTCCTTAAGCCAAAGAACAGAATATCTGAGGCTTGCATTCATTTCTTCTCCTCTTGTCCCTCTGAGTACAACGTCAAATAGGTGAGAGTTTTTCTACTTGACCGAATTGGCATGTCTTCTATAGCCGTTAAGGCTTCATTGTGAATGGTTGAATCATAACTTACTTTAACATCTGGCAATAGGTTTCTCTTCCGGAAAAATGAGTCTTCGGAGAGTTAATTTTTGTTTTTTTCCCATAGTAAGACGGGCTGCGTTGGGCAAGAAAATATTAAAATTATTACAAATAATTCGCCATAAGTGTAGTTTTGAGCGGTTCTTGCACTCTATTGCACGCGTTTTCAGATGTTAAATACTCAACGTTAATGTGGGCATTAAAGGCTCTTGACAAAACGGGACAGTACGAAACAACCTTACGACTATCAACCGTTACATAAGTGTTCAGTTGAGCTATTTGCCCACCATTTTGCGGTGACCGTCGTTGGTACTTTGGGTAACCACAGTTTCCTGTTGTGTCTGAGTCAGTAACTGTTTCGGGAATTGTTTGCTCCACCTACCATTACTCATGTTTTTAAAAACAATTTCATGAAATTGAGGGTCTTTATTAGTGTCTGGTACCTCTGCGCTTATTATGGAGTCTATCTGGATTGGTCTTACTTACTTACCAAACTAGTAAGTGAGCATGTGGAAGATCTCTTTTCTGTCATTCTATTGTATGCATGTTCGCTAAAGATTCGCAAAAAATTGCGCTATTTACAATGAGCTTAATAAGTTTACTTTTAAATAGCACACTACATCTTGGCGATCTTGTGGATTGTGCATGTCAAAAGGGTTTTCACTTATTGCTGTTTATTGCGAATTGCAAGTAAAAGTTATAAAAAGATCGGGCCGACCAAATGTTCTGACATGTGAATGATGATGGCAGTATAATCTGTTGTCCTAAATTTGCCACGTTTTCATTATTATTTACAGCGTCGTGGAAATCGTGCTTTCCAAATACTTGCCCTACGATCCCTAGTAGGTCTATAATACCTACCGACGTGTTTTTGGGCATGGCGCCTGTCAGCTTGTATTACGACTTTGAAATCTTCCGACGCATTATTTTCAATAGCAGTTTTAAAATCACGGACATATGGGTTATAATCATCTAACATTTCATGATGTATCCGAATAACGCTTCTGTTTGAATTTTGACACCTCGGACCTGCGTGTGTTGAGATTCAAGTTCCGAGTTCCCCATAAAATAAATTTGATGGAAACACGAACTTTCATTATGCTCAGTCATTAAACTTCCGAAGAGGTGGTAAACTTGAACCTGAACCTCAAAAGTAAGCAGTTGCCTTCTATTATTCGTTTACTACCAAATGATGCCATTGGTAAAGCTAAGTTATACTGTCTTGGATTATCAAGAAAAACGTTGTTTGACATATGATCACCCTCAATAATGCTTTTAAGTGGTTCTGGGAGTACAAGCATTTCAGGCAGTATTATATTTCCGCCTAAGTAGCATAATCTAGCAGACTTTTGCCCACTTCTGTGCCCTACAAAAGCTACAGATCTCATTAAAAGCTGAAATTTCTTTTTCGAATCCATGGCCGCGCCATATTCTCATGCGAATCATTGTGCTAACTGACCATTAGCTGACCAGAGCTTAATACACTATTTTGAAGCGCCAATCTCAATAATTTTGCATTTCGACTAATTTGCCCAATATCAATAACGAAATTGGCTGTACTTGTATTGATGATTGTATTGATGAAATACAATTGCGAACGGAATGATACAAATCATATCACAGATGTGAGATGACGTAGAATGAGTAGAATGAGAATCATCATCCAGTTCCATTCCAAGGCGCAAAATATTTTACACTTAATTTTTTCTCTTGAAGCCTTAGCCATAAATTTGCACATAAAGTTAGGCCATCTGTACACACGACACGCATCCCTGCACTTTGAAACAGTTTTTCATTTAAAAACAATCAAGTAGACAGACACACACATGTGCATATAGATAGAATATAATATGCATATAAGAATAAAAAAGCGCAGACGCTCAAAACCATTCCCTATTCGACTCAATCAAGCAAATATTTACATGCATACAACAGAAATGAAGAGAAATAATTCTTTCTTGCTTTTGTATGACCCATTCGCATGCCACAGTTTTTGTATGTGCTCTTTAAAAATCACGAATAGGCGCGGTAAGCAAATTATAAAAGTAAACATCACTGAGATCAGTAACGTTCATTCAAAGGTGTTCCCCGCACACCCTATCAATATTACTAATTTTAATGTGTAAACAAATAAAGTACACGACTGCGTCATACGTAACTTTATCGCTACATGATGTGCATTTTAAAATCGCCTCAAAAGTAATGGTAACATTTGATCATATACTGTATTTATTTATTTAATCCGCTTTTTAGGTTTTAAAATTTTTTAAATGTTTTTTTATCGTACGATTTTCTTAAATTTAAATTTAATTCGTTTTCTCAAAAACGGCAGCTACGTTTTTGATGAAATTTCGGTCATTGGACCCATTTAACATAACTGATCAAAATCGTTAGAGCCGTGTTTGAAAAAAAATTAATATACGTTAAAGAAAATCGTTATTAGAAATAAAAATTTAAAAAAAGGGCTCACAAAAAGTCGGCGATTTGAATTGTCAAATATTTTGTTAAACTTTTTTTTTAAGGAAATTTTCAATATAAACAACATTTTCTTAAAAAACGCCCCCAAAAAGTAGGTGTGGCAAAAAACATTGTATGGACAATTCTTTACGGAGGTCAGGGTCTACATATTTTGCGAAGGCCTTAGTGCTTTATTCGATTAACTTTAGGCTTAAAACTGTTTTTTCTTAATTGTGGCTGTGGCGGACGGACGGGCGTACATTGCTAAGTAGTCTTAGACTTTGATTCTGATCATAAATATATAGGGTCCGCCAAATAACTTTTTTTTTTTGAAAATGCTATAAAAAAAAAGCTACTGAATATTTTCTCAAATATCTTTTTTTATTTGAAAGTACAGTCCTTCCGGTTAATAATGGAAAATAATTTCATTCAAATGGCTGCCTCGGCTGGCCATGCAGTGGCCTAGACGATCGGTCCAATTTTTAAGCACATTATCGATTGTGTGCAGCTGTATTTCGCCAATGGTTTCACGAATATTGTCCTTTAAAGCGTCAATTGTCTCTGGCATGTCGGCATGTAACACTTATCTTTTACGGCACCCCACAAATAATAGTCCAACGGTGTCAAATCGCAGCTCCGCGGTGGCCAAACGACATCAGCTCTGCGGCTGATAATGCGATCTTCAAAAACAGGGTGCAAAACATCGAGTGTAGCTTCGGCTGTGTGGCACGTAGCGCCATCCTGTTGAAACCAAATGTTGCCAATGTTTCAATGTTTGTGAACAAAAATTCGTTCAACATGGCCCGATAACGATCGCCATTGACGGTAACGGCCACTCCTTGCTCATTTTCGAAGCAAAATGGCCCAATTATGCTTCTGGACCAAAATCCACACCAAACAGTGACTCGTTTTGGGTACATCGGCTTTTCAATGTATGCGTGCGGGTTTTCTGTGCCCCAAATGCGACAATTTTGCTTGTTTACATACCCGCCAAGATCAAAATGAGCTTCACCTAAAAGATAATTTTTTTGGCAAAATCGGCATCTTCTCTATGTCGCTATGTCGCAATATTTCCCAGCGTTGTTCAAGCGTATACACAACCATATTCGTTCAGCGGAAGGATACAACTAATTATCTGTCAAATCAGACATGAGCTAAGTGTCATCATTCGCGAAATAAACACTAGTTGAAAAAAAACGTTAAATGGCAGAACCTATATATACTTTAAGGGGTCTACGACGAACACAAGCTATGTGTCAAAATTAATATACCTTTAGGATAGGGTATACAAAGCAAAACCTGTTCTCCTTCACAAATCGACCTAGCTTGGTGTTCTCCTTCATTAAGCGCACCTCGTTGCGGTAATCGATTCATTCCACATATTCATACTTGTAGTTTGTCGAACAAAAATTCAAAGTCGTTATTTCTAATCAAAGCAGCTTGATAGTTTCAACTCGCAACTTTCATTAAACGCATCCTTCTTGTTTGTGCTAACTTCTCTTGTAAATGTAGCGCGATTCTCTTAAGACAACTCTAAATAACAACAAAATCCAGAGCTTCACAGCCGATCGAGAATTATAAATTAGTTATACAGGTAAGTACACATTCGCTGCTATTAGTTCTATTAATCATTCACTACGCCGTTTTCACGTATATTTGGATGGCATACAGTTACGTCGGAGCCATCATTTCCCTTCCGCAACAATATCCTTTCCCACTGCCACTCACCATAGCTTTATTTTTCATAACCAAACCTAACGGCTTCCCCCCACTTCCCCTTAGCTATCAACCAATCATCCCATGCGCATCCAGCATGATCCGCCACACGAGCTGCCCAATCATGCATACGTATGCATTTCGTCACGCGAGTTACAAGTTCTATCTCTGCTTGAGATAAAAAAAAGCCAAACCTTTCGTTACAAATTAACTTTTAATAATGATATGACAATGTTGATTACTTACGAGCTAACAGGTGGCTACCGTAACTCCTCCCCCCTTGGAATAAAGCGACGGCCACAGTGACGTCATTGGGGCTGGAGCGAAGGATTGCAACGACGGAGATTGGTTGGTTTGAACATTCCTTCTTGAGATGATGATGATAATAATTATGATGAAAACTATGGTGATTGTGAATACGGTTGTTGATGATGCTGTTATGTATTTGTAATCATGTTCCATGATTAGTTTACTTGTTTACGTTCATATGCCATGAACTGTATATAAAACTTAAAACTATGTATTTTTTTTTTTTTTTTTTTTTTCAGATACATTAAGGTTTCTATGGTGGGTAGTTTTGTAATCATGTTCCATGATTATACTACCATGTTTTACATTCATATGCTCTGAATGTGTATAAGAGTAAAAAAAAAATGTTCATTGTTTCTTATGTGTTTTTCATAATTTACATTTATGGATTTTTCTGTTATCTTTTGTTATTACTGTGATTTTCTTGTTCCTACCTGCTATGTGCTTAGAAAACCTTGGGGTTAATTTATTACGTCTGGCTTGTTTCCTAAAGATTGGTTTGTTTTCCACTATGTCTTCCGGAGTTTCTCTCGATTTGTTAAGTTCGTCTATTCTCGCATTGGTTATATCTTTTACTTTATCTTGGATTTTTGGGTACAACTCATCAAGGAATTTGTTGAGTTTTTCAAGGTATTCATGTTCGGTCGAAAACCTAAGTGTTTTGCCGAACTTGTAGGGTCGTCCGAAAAATAGTTCATATGGAGTGAATTTTGTTGCAGAATGTATTGCATTATTGTAAGTAATGAACGTTTCAGTAAGTATTTCCTCGTGTTCGGTGGTTAACTTTTGCTCCTTCCTTTTCGATAGGATGAGCCTATATATTTCCGTAAGGGTGGAGTGCCTACAGAAATCTTTGAAAATATTGGAGGCGAACTCCGAACCCTGATCACACACGATTTTTGCGGGTATGCCGTACAGGCTGATAAATGTTTTTATAGAGCGTAGAATGGTTACACTACTTCTACAATTTAGAGTATAACCACAAGCGAATTTAGAAAATTTATCTATAAGTGTGAGAACGTTGTTGTTATTTATGGTGTATAGATCTATATGGATAATTTGGAGTGGTTTTAACGGGATTTCGGGTTTTTCGAAATGGGGTTTAGCTGGGTTTCTATTATATTTAAAAATTTTGCATTCATCACAGTTATTTATGGTCTTGGTGATTTTGTCTTTCATGTTAGGGAAATAAATTTCTCTTTTAAGGTGTAAGAGAGTTTCATTTATTCCCCTATGGTTTGAGTTTTCGTGATATTTTCTTATTACATCTTCTTGTTCATCTTCTAACTTAATATCTCGAAGGATTTCTGTGCAACGAATTACCCGAAAGATTTTGCTTTGAGCGAAGAATTTGGAATAGGTAGATTGTACCAAGCGAAAAATGTTATCACTTGAATTCACAGCGTTTAGCTTATTTGGTGGGAAAAAGTTCTTGAATAAATCTATCATTATGTTTTCGTCAAATTGTGGTCTTCTAATTATTCTTCTTTGCTTATTTTTGAAAATTGTTTCTGTGATCATTGGTGACCCTGTGCAATTTTCTTCGAGAATTATTTGTATATTGAATTCATTCAGTGGTTTCTCTGAAATGGAAATTCAATCGTTCAAATTTTCGTTTGCGCTATGTACTGTGCTTAGGTCTTTTTTCGTTATTATTAAGGGTTTCATGATTGTGATTATTGATTTTGATGCGACTTAAAGCATCTGCGTTGGTGTTCAGTTGTCCTTTCTTATAAACAATTTCGTAGTGGAATTCCTCGAGCTTGGGCCGCCACCTCACAAGCTTTGAGTTTGGTTCTTTCAGACTCATGATCCATGTCAAGGGTCTATGGTCTGTAATTATTTGGAATTTCCGTCCAAACAAATAAGGCCTGAAATATTTGGTGGCCCAGACAATGGCCAGAAGCTCCTTCTCTATGGTGGAGTAATTGGTTTCACTGTCCGAGAGAGTACGGCTCGCGAAACAAATGGGCCTGTCGCTACCTATGCGTCCTTGCGAAAGAACGGCCCCCAATGCGCAGTTGCTTGCATCCGTCGTCAGAATAAAGGGTTTTTCGAAGTCTGGGTGTATAAGGATCGGGTCGTTAATTAGCAGGTTTTTGCATGTTTCGAATGCCTCCGTATATTTGTTGTCTATTATGATTTCCGAGTTCTTCTTTAAATAGTTAGTAAGAGGCTTGGTTAATTTAGCAAAGTCTTTAATGAACTTCCTAAAATAGCCTATTAGGCCTAGGAATGCTTTTATATCTTTCCGTGTACGCGGAAGGGGGAAACTTTTTTATTGCACTAATTTTTGAAGGGTTTGGTTTTACTCCTTCTGAAGTAATTATGTGGCCTAAAAACGCTATTTCCTTTTTCAGGAATTCGCACTTGTCAAGCTGAATTTTAAAGTTAGCCCCACTAAGTTTTTTAAACACAAGTTCTACGCTTTGCAAGTGTTCTTGCAAGGAGGTAGAATAAATAATAATGTCATCGAGATAGACTAAGCTGATTTTACCGATGAGTTCTTTTAGGACGTTGTCCATCACCCTTTGGAATGTTGAGGGGGCGTTTTTGAGGCCAAATGGCATCCTTACAAATTCGTAATGACCCCCTTCAACTGTAAATGCTGTTTTTATACCCTATCCTAAGGGTATATTAATTTTGACACATAGTTTGTAACACCCCTTAATATTCGTCGTAGACCCATAAAAGTATATATATTTATGATCAGCACCAAATCCTAAGACTATTTAGCAATGTCCGTCCGTATCAACTTTTGAGGCCTTTAAATTTATGCTAGGAAGCTAAAATTTAAAGCATATACTCCTTAGGGTCGCGAAATGGTAAAGTGTTAAAAGTTTTTGAATACGCCCACTGCCACGCCCACAATTTAAAAAAAACCGTTTTAAAGCTAAAGTTAGAGAGATAGAGTGTTACAATCTTCACAAGATATGTAGGCACTGCCCTCCTTTATAAGTTTGTCATATAAAGTTTTTTGCCACGCCTACTTTCCTTATGTTTTGAACATATTTTGGGTTCATTTCAATTTGGTGAAACCCGCTTGCTAAATCGAGAGTTGTAAAATACAGACATTTGCCCAGTTTGTCCAATATTTCCGAAATGTTAGGAAAAGGGTATCTATCGGAGATAGTTTTTTCGTTGACTTTGCGATAGTCAATTACTAGTCTCCATTTTTTCCGTCCACTGGCATCCTCCTTTTTTGGAACAATCCAAACTGGAGAGCTCCATGGGGAATAGCTGTGTTTGATGATACCTTGATCCAACATAGCGGCAATTTGGTTCTTCACTTCCGTTTTGTGAACAAACGGGTATCTGTATGATTTCGTGTGTATAGGTATGTCATCAGTAGTGATTATGTTATGCTTGATTTGATTTGTAAAGGAGAGTGGTTCCCCTTCTTTGTACAGTATATCGCTATACCCTTTGCATAATTTGAGGATTTTCTTGCGCTCTTCATGGTTTAAGTGATCGGTTCTAATTAACTCATTTACGTTGATTTCTTTTGGTTCATTATCTTCTACATCGCTATTAAAATTGTTAATTTCGAAAAATTTGGTGGGGTCATAAATTTCACCTTCCAGCTGTTGTTCTACAACAATGTTTTGGTCTTTCTCGGAGGAATTTACTAGTTCAACGGTACTGTACCAAAACTCTACATTGTATATGCCTTGACTCACATAAACGTGTGGGTTAAGTTGTATTGTGTTAATATGGATGTTGCCGGTTTCTCTGTTAATGGGAAGTCTTGCTAATATTTTTGATTGGGCAGGAACTGTGATTGGACCCGATGTATAGTTTGATTTGAAGTGTATTTCGTTAATAGCGTTGTTCGTAATAAGAGTTCTTTTTTCGAGGTTGAGTTTAGCGTTAAGTGCCATTAGTGCATCTATACCCAGAAGTTCATCAAAGTAGTGGTGGAACTTGAAGATTAGAAATCTTAAATAACCTGTTTCATTAAATTCTGTGAAGGTGGGAATAAGTGCCTGTTTATCTATTTGATATTTCTTGAAAACTGTGGTAACGGTAATAGTTTCTCTATGGGTTTGTTTGTCTAATGGTATGAATTCGGGATTAATAAAGGACGTTGACGCCCCGGTATCCAGGAGAAATCTAAGAGGTCGTCCATATGGTGAGGAGATGTTTATATAGGGTAGGGTAATGGGATGTTTTTCCGGGTCTATATTACCTGTTGGTTCTGTGAGGCATGTGTGGAAAATTTTTCTTCGTCCTGGATATTGGTTGGGTCGTTGTTGAAGAATCTATCTAATTGTTGGAAGTTGTTTTCTTCCATGTTATGTATTTCTTGGAAATTGAAATTTCCAGGTCTGCTGTTTCTACTTTGTTGGCTGGGGTTTACTCTGTTTCCTGGTGGGTTGAATCTCGTCTGGTTTGAATTGGTTTGTGTATAATTGGTTGGTCTCTGACCTCGGTTAGCATTGTTTTGTGGGTTCGGATTATCTCTGGGGAATGATTTAGGTGGGTTGTGTGTTGTTCTTGGATTGTCGTATCTTGAATTAGGTCTGTATTGTGGAGGGTTGTAAGGTCTATACTGGAATGATTTGTAGTGATTTTGATTTTGTGTGCCTTTCTGGTACGATATGTTTTGCTCCTTAATACAGTGAGTCAGCACCATAGCTAACGAATTCGGTTGCATTGTTCTGACTCGGGAACCTAAAGGTTCGTTAAGACCGCTCAGAACTGCGTTAAGACACATTTCTGAGTATAGCTCCTTTTTCGGCTTGATAACGTTACTGTCCTCTTCATGTATTAGTATGTTATTACATAATGAGGACTGAACCTTTATTATTTGTCCATAAAAGGTTTCAACCGTTTTGTTTAGTTGTTTTATGCCGTGCAGATCCCTTATGAGGGATGTCTCCGACCGCTTGTCGGAGTAGTGCAATATGAGGTTCTTTTTTATGTCATCCCATACAAGCGGGGTGCCATACATGTTAAGTATTTCATTGGCTTGCCCCTCTATTTTATTGCGTATAGCCCTAAGGAGAATTTGCCCGTATGGGGTCTTGTCCGTTCCCCTGATATAGAGGAGGATTTCTTCTACATAACTTAGAAATTCGTATAAGAGCTTAGGATTTCCGTCAAATTTGGGGAGATCCTTTATGGCGTCTGGTATTCTTAGTGAATTGAATATATCAGTTTGATTTGTTACTTGATTGGAACTCATATGTGGTTCACTATTGTTCACGGTATTATTCATTATTGAGGAGTCTGACGAACTTGACAAGGAACTATTGAGAGAAACTCTGGGGTCGATAGTTTCTGGGATTGAAGGTAAACTTCTTGATAATTTCCTCAAGTTATATGGGATGAATCTAAGTACTGGTTTTCCTTTTTGGGGTTTCGACATATAGCTATTTGCACTTAATTATTTTGAAAAACTTGTAGAATAAAGTAGATGATGTGTTTCTATGTTATAGTACATAGGCGCAGATCAAGTTCAAATAAATTTAGTGAAACGAAAATTTAATAAGCGCAAATAATAAGAGCGATTAAGCGCAGCGCACAAAACATAACTATTTACTGAACAAACTAAAAAAAAGCACAACGATACAAGTGCCCAATTGTGAACGAAGGACTTAAAGTCGGTCAGCCTGGACGAGGAGCAACGAAGAAGCAAACGCAGTCAAGAAATCGATGAGAGGTGAAATAGCAAAGATGATATCAGAAGGAGCAGCTGCAGGGTGTTTTTTTTAGAGGTATAGAACTTCGAATTGAAATAAAACACAAGAAAATGCTTCGTTTCTGGTTTGATGGCCATTCAACCTAAAATGAGCCTCATCACTGAACAAAATTTTGCGATGAAAATCAGCATCGATATCAATCTCATTTTCGGCCCGTACACCAAAATCACGATGCATTGCTTGGTCCCGCGGCTTTAATTCTTGCACAAGCTGGATCTTGTAAGGTTGTAAGAAGAGATCTTTGCGCTAATAAAGTTGATGGACAAAGCTCCAATTGCTGTGCACGGTGGCTAATCGATTCATTCGGGTCTTCTTCAACACTTTGCTCTACAGCGGCAATTGTTTCTTCGGTGCGCACTCTTCGACGTCTCTGCGGATGCGTATTATCACATAGAGTTAACGTAGTGTGAAAATGATCCATGGTTAACCGAAATAATTGCTCTGATGGACGATTATGTCGACTATAAAATGAACGGAGCTTGCGGTAAACTTCGCGAACTGAACCATTATTTTCGAAATAAATTTGCACGATTTGCAAGCGTTGTTCATTTGTCAAACTGTCCATGATGAAATGGCAAACCAAACTCAACTACGATGACGAGCAGGACATCATGCAAAGCTAAGAAACAAACAGAAAAAATAACCAAAATGTAATCGACTGACGAAACGATCAAATCCAAATAAATTACCACTTCGACGAACTTATAGACAATACAAGAAAACATATAAACGGGCAGCAACTAGAGATAAAAAGACAACTTCACAAACGCAATAAACAGTGAATTTTCAGAAATCTCCCATATACAGCAGGCATTTCAAATACAATACGACATACAACTAATATTAAAGCTCTGTAATTAGTTATGACGAACGAATAATTTTTGTATCAATGCTACCAAATTACTCAAATGTTAAATATTTTAAGATTTTGATTGAACCCATACCAAATAATAATAACCTAGACTTAGCTACATCTTATAGAGAATTTATTAGCGACGGAAAACATAATTACAGTGATGTAAATGCGACTATTAAAATAAAAAATTTGGAACTAATTAAAGATACTTGTATTTCTAATATATTTACCAAAAACACCTTATTGAACTTGAGGAATAATAATATCATTGAAATTAATCGGGTTTGCAATAACATTGTCATCACTAAAAAACATGCCGTATTTGCAAATAATTCATAATTACCATAAATATAGTGCAAAACTAATAGGTAGTAACTTGGTAAGATTTGAAAACTATAAATTAAATATTAACGATATAAAATATGAAAATTCTGTTATATATGATAACAAATAAATAATATAAATAAACTTTTCTGCAGAGGAAATCTGTACAAGACACTTAGAAAATCGGAAATTGATAGAGGAAATTAAACTCAGAAATATCGCGCATGAACATGTAAATTTTGGAGTAACATTCATTATAGTTATAACTTTAATTGCAATTACATTTGCATAAATTCAGAAAAGCTTACTTTAAAGTTGAAATTAGGAATATGGATTCTTCGGAGCAGAATCTTAAGGGGGGCGGAGCCATCATTCCCCTTCCGCAACAATGGTCTTTCCCACCCTCTCTCCATAGCTCCATTCTTCATACCCAAACCTAACGGTTTCCCCCCACTTCGCATCCAGCCAGCGAGTTCCGCTACACGCGCTGCCCAATGATGCACACGTATGCATTACCGCAACGCGTGCTACTCGATTCCACATTCTAGTAAAATAATTAGAAAGACATTATGATTCCTGAATGATTCTATGAATTAGTGCAAGCTGGCAGAAAATTTAAAGAGGAGATATGTTTAAGTTAGTTTTAAGTAACTGTCGATTGTGAACATAAGTGGAAATATGAAGTGTTTTTATTGGAAACATAAAATTAAAATTAGAAAAATAGAAAATGTTTTTTTTGGTTAACTAGTAAGGTAAAACCGAAACTATACCATTTCGTATCACTACCGATTGTTGTTCGGTCAAAATTAGACTTAACAAGAAAACAGTTTATGCCCGAATTGATAGGTAGGCCATTGAATTAGAATATTATTATAAGAAGTCTATCACAGTGGTAATAGAATGGGTCAGGTAGACGCCCTTAGTCGGGGTCATGTGGTAGAGGTGATTGATTGATTTTTAATTACAAACCGCACAGAGTAGTGCTGAAACAAAGTTGCAAATACATTAAATTTTTTTTTAAACAGCATTATAACTATGATAGATAGATAGATATATAATTTTGATTTATTAATTTCCTTTACTATATATATTAGAATTGTTTACAAACAAAAATCTTTAAAGCATGGCTTTGCCGTCTGCTCGAACTAACTATGTAACAGCCTTATTTATAAGAGTTCACTAAAATGTCTCTAAACAGTTGCATAATATCATTATGGGTTTGTACTTGCACATACAATTTAAAGTCCATTTGAAATAATTTTTACATTACAAAAAGTTTCGTCGAACAGATATCTTTGTACACTCTTTAAAATACGTTTATAAATAGGGCTGTAACGCAGCAAAACATTATTTATAAAACTTAAGCAACGTTGCTTGAGCGATTCGTAACCTAAACGCCAAAATTTGCGTTTAGAGGCCGCGTAAGGTGTGTGTAAAATTGTTGTTGATTACAAATGCCATTTTTATATTTTCATTTTCGCAAAGAAGTTGTAAAAAGGTATAAAGAGATATAAAAATGCCATTTCAAGTGCGGCTTTTGTGAAGGATATCGATTTAATAAACTCCTTTAGCCAACAAATTAACCCGAGACAATGCAAATCGTATAATTGATTATACACATGTGTGCCTTTGTAACATATTTCATAAACAAATTGTAGTACCTTATCAGTCGAATCCCAATTTTCCGAAATTTTTCTTTTCTTTTGGGAGTTCATCATGCTACGCAAAATATTTTCTTATAAATAAACAAAAATCTGTCAAATGCAGCTGAGTCTCTGCACTCTTAAAGCCAATTGTAGTAGAATTTTATGCTTTTGGTACTCGTTTTTTAAGTGTTCTTACTTATTTAGACACAAACCCTATTTTAGTTAAAACGCAGAGGAAAATCATTTATAAATCAGAATTTCAGCAAAGATGCGTAAAGGACGCGTAAATATTTACGCGTTGTTTAACTGAACAACTTCTGAGAGTTGTTTTAAGGAAATCTAATAAATACGGCTGTAAGTGTTGATCATTACGGGCCTTTACGATCAGTTGCGTCAACGCGAAAGTATATTCTGATATTCGCGGATGCATTCACAAAATATATGAAGTTTTACAGTGTAATATCGAGAAGTACCAAGAAAGTCTGTGCTTCACTAACAAAATATTTTAAATATTAAAGCAAGTGCGGGTAGGTGACGTGAAATAACGCCAAACGAAATAAAGCCTAATTCTACAAGTTTAGCATTATTTCCGTTCCAAAATGTAAACGCCTGCGGAAAAAGAGTTGAAGTCGTAAAAGCTATCCATTATGCACGAGCGAGTCCGTACTGAAATTCGGTACGCACACGCGTTTTTAGTCGTTTTAAAGATGCAGCCAAGCCACTCAAATACCCTTTCCCTTTGTATTTGATAAGCGTAGTTTAAAAGCATTTATTAAAACCATAGCCAAGTCCTTGGTAAGCCACTCTCGCCTTCACCAGCAAAACTACGAATGCGACGCATAACGAAGAGAAGAAAAACTATCAAAAAGCACCAACTGCGTAGCCTGACAATGGCGCTATCCAGCGCCGCCACAGTCATTTACAGCAGCCTCCGGAGATTGGGAGCGCACATCACCCCGGCGAAAGAACCACGATATTGTCTAACAGTACAGCAGAAACATCTTAGATATTGTCTAACAGTACAGCAGAAACATCTTAGATATTGTCTAACAGTACAGCAGAATCAACCACGATATTGTCTAATAGTACAGCAGAATCAACCACAATATTGTCTAACAGTAAAGCAGTACCTGAAACAGCACGTAAAACAATATTACCAACAACATTTGTAAGGATACCTATAAGAATACGTCAAATACACAGCGCATTAACACAAAAACGAATCTGCGCAGATCCTCGCGTACCATCTGGCGAAGATAAATCTAGGACACCAAATTGCGTATCATCTCACGAGTCAGCTAGTGATGAGATAACACCTCATACACTAGCTGGCGTAAATTACCAAGCACCGATATCAGTAAGATCACTATCCAAAGCAGCATCAACTTACCCAGCGGCATTCCATCAGAAACGGTATCTGGGATAACACCGTATATTCATCGTATGCACGATCTGATATAGGATCACATGTACCACAGTACATGTGCACTCCTACATGACACCACAACGTATCATCAACGTCTTCCACAGCAACAGCATCATCACCTTTATCTTAACTAGAAAAGGCAACAACAAAATAATCATCTTTATCACCACATTTAGAAGCAGCAACAACAACTTCAGCTTTATCACCACCTGTAACAACAGCAGTGATATTTTCATCCGTACTCCCAATATTTAATTATCATCGTGAACAACAGGACAGGAAGTATTGTAATCCAGAGACCAGGAACTCCCAAAATTAATTACTTTTTTTTGTAAAAGCAAAGGCAGATGATACTTATTTAAGTAGAAGTAAAGTAAGTAAAATATTTTTGGGATACATGTATATATATATATATATATGTGTATATATCACCTTGCAGAAAATAAAAACAGTTAAGTTATGATAAAGATTTGTCTGCTCTTTTATTTTGAAAAGTAGAAATCGATAGATAATATTGTGAAGATCTTTATGGGTGAATTTTATAATTAAAATTCTTTGGGTAAATAATTAGACCCATTACCCAGTTAACGCGTCTATATTTTTTTTAACCCATAACCCTTACTAATAATCGCACCGAGGGAGTAAAATTGAATGTATAGAAAGCTATGCTTAAGTCGTAACTAAAGAAGTATAAATTGACTTTTCGAAGCGGGTGTTGCGTGTGTAGGTATTTTAGTACACAAATGTACTGAAAAGTGCAAGGTTAATAAGCAATAAATTTAAATTATTGTTGAATTCGGAAGGAACGATGAGGATAACGATAACGAACATACATACCAACGCACAAAATACCATCGAAGAAGAAAATATAAAAAAATTCACTTCTGGACGCAGACCATACCAAAGATAAAGATCAAAAATTTGACGATAAAAGACAACAGGAACAGGCAAAAGACAATGATGCGAAATTAAAAAGTAATATTAAAAGCCTATCATTTCATGTCATTGTCACTCGCGCCCATAGTTATTGAAATTCTTTGCATTTATATTATTTTTCCACTTTTAAATTCAATTTTAACTTCACAAAATTATAATATTGAATTTACGGTGTTCTATTTAGTAAAAAAATAATTCCTCAAATATACAATAATTCCTCCTATATACATATGTATACTAATAGTTCCTACTCGGATCTCATGATATAATATGGAGATTGATTACTCATGTTATTTAAATTCTACTCGCCAAATACTTTTATTTGATGACAATATCAATAGGGTCACGTAGAAATCTTAATAATTGCCTACAAGATTTCATTGTCAATTAACCAATTAATTAATTAATTAGAACCTTCTACTCTGAAACTAAAAATGCTTCAAAAACGCATTAACATTTTACCCGGGTATCAAGAGCGCTTAGTGCTGATATACCTGCTACTACTACCACACGGTAATAACTACTGATATCGGACGAAACCGATTTTGACAGACGTATATCTGTATACTAATCTCGACTAGATTCATTATTTCGTCTGACAACAACTAAACAATAATGGAATTACAAAATGATGATGCAGATTGATTTATTATTTCCAAATCGTCAAATAAACTTTCCTCACTCGAACTCGTTTTAATATTTAATTTGCATTTTTTTTTTTTTGTGAACTACGATTTTGACATTTAGTGTTGTTTGATAACAACTCTGATGGAAATTAAAGTAGATTAAAATAAAGTACGAAGGTTACTTAAAGAATAGGTGAAATCATTTATTAGTAGGGTTTTATTTAAGCACACTACTGTACTTTAACGTTGCAATTAGCTAGTAGTCGACATTTGTGTCTGATTATTAGTAAGGCCCATTGTACCTAGTATTTTTGAGATTATTTTATTTTCTTTTATTATTTTCCCGTTGCATCGCAATGTGAAGTGGTTCAGTGTATATATATACATATATTTATATAGAGCCACATTATTAACATTATAATTCAATTTCGATGTTTTGTTACTAAGTGGCGATCAAAACGTTATATTATAAATATAAGATGTTTATCAAACCATCATCTTATTACAATAAAGTGGCGGCTGCGAAGTAGCTAAGGAGCTACAAATCAGGCGTGATGTATTAAAGAAACTGGAAGAACAGAATCGGTTAAAAAAACGCATGTTTGAAAAGTTAGACGAGCTCGAGCACAAATTTCGAGGAACTCATCACTCAACTTGAATATGGGAGAGGCAACCGAATCAAATATACAAATATTTAATGCGAACGGCTTTCTGCAAAATATGGAAGAGCTAGAGGTATTCATTCGCACTGACGATATTGACACATGTATGCTTAATTTTTGAAACGCATCTGACGAAGTAATTAAGTAGAAAAATAAGAGCATATAGCGCTTATCACGCATATCACCCATCGGAAAGGGCAAGAGGCGGAAAGTCTTTGCTTATAAAAGACACCATAGAACATTCAATAAGTACTAAGGGAAAAGGATGGTCCACCTAGACTAACTACTTTAAAAACTAAATGGGACTCTTTTTGAAAAGACTGCGCAATTAAACTCGATCTTAACGTATCTCTTCAAACACCATTAGAACTTTAATATGAATTCGATCTATTTATTTGGGTCATACAAAGCTCAGCTTGGTATAATACTCCTAACAAAAGAATAAAAAAAGCAAAAAGCGAAATTCAATATTCTAGGGAAATAAACGAATTGGCCAAAGCAAAAAACAAAGAACATGGCAACAATCTTGCGCCCCGCAGCTTAAAACAGTCTTGAACAATGTATGCTACATATCAGGAAAAAGATTCAAGATTTTAAAAATCGCAAAATTTTCCTCTTATATTGAAGGCCTCACTGTGGATAAGAGTTCGAATTACTCGCTCTGGAAAGCTATAAAGGGCATTAAAAATGCAAGCACCTTCTATCAGAAAAGATAATGCCGAATGGGAGAAAGAAGATGAATAAAAAGCCGAAATATTTGCGGAGTATTTAGAGGAAACATTTAAGCCCTTTGACGGTGAAGAGCTAATTGAAGATATCGTCTTAGCCGGGATATGAGACAATTTTAACATAAAAACTGTATCGCTCTCTGAACTGCGGTATGAAATACAAAAATTTAAATTAAAGAAGGCTCCTGTATACGATTTGATTACGGGGCAGGTCCTTAAAGAGTCCCATAGGAGATTCGCGTTTAGAATCAAGCATTCCACAATCGACCAGGTTTATAGAATAGCTAATGGAATCGGAACAGCACTGGAGGAGAAAAAAATTTTGCGTTTTCCTTGACGTCTCCCAGGCTTTTAATAAAGTATGGCATACGGGATTGTAACATAAGCTTAAATTGGCTTTTCCAAGGCAGTTATATGAGATACTTAGTTCTTATCTAGCGGACATAAGCACGCAGACGAACATTCCGAATTTAAAGAAATCTCCTTAGTAGTTTCGTGAGGAAGCGTTCTGGGTTTTATTTTTAATCTATACTCGAGATATTCCGCAAGAACAAGGTTCAACTATAGCTATGTTTGCGGATGATGCAGCTATATAAGCCGTGTGTAATACGGTTGAACCAGCAACTGTAATCAAAACTTGGCGTATTGCGCTTAATGAAACCAAATCCACGTACGTTAATTTTACTTACAGAACTGTAAATACGCTACCTATATTTAAATGAAATGGAACTTAAATGGAACTTAAATGGAAATCGCACGTAAAAAAGAAAAGGGAAGAGATTATTAAATATAACCCAATGCTTTGGCTGCTTGGTCAATCTGCCAAACTCAGCGTGCAAAACAAGCTCCTTTTATACAAGCAAGTTCTGAAAGCGGTTTGGTCGTATGGTATACAACTTTGGGGTTGTACTAAAGCAAATAACACCAACATTTTACAGATTTTCAAAACAAAGTACTCAGATAAATTTTAAACCCCTGGTATATCCGAAATAGTAAAACCACAGTAAATAATAAATGTGTACAATAAAAGTGTTTAATAATTGTGTTTTTTTTTTAAATTCAATGTTTATTTTTGTAAGAGTAATTAAAAAGAAAGATTCTGTATTCTTACAAGAGTATAAAGCAATAAAGAATAATAGCACACAGCTAAGAACAAAAGAGCAAAATTAATACTGTAATATTCGGAGTCATTAACAACAACTATTTAGGTAGGAAGTAAAATAGAGAATCTTAACTATATAAATGACAATTGTTAATACATAATAAAAATGTAGTGTATTGTTCGTATGTTTAGCACTTGTGCATATGGTACGGAACACTTAGCCCCCCTGGAAGACTCCGGCCTTTCAGTTATTGACAATGTAGCAATCTTCACCACTGGTCGAACATAATCGCCAAAATTAGTACGAACAGTGACGACCCGGCATTTTTTATCTTGGGGCCAGGATGGATTTTGATGATGCGGCCAAGAATCCATTTTGATGGAGGAAGATAAGTTTCCTTCAATAGGACGATGTCATCTATTTGAAGATAACGTTGTTTAGTTTCCCATTTGAGACGATTTTGCAGTGACGTTAAATATTCGATGTGCCATTGTTTCCAAATTCCCTGCTTCATAGTCTGTAAAAGATTTTCTGGAGATTTCTTGTAAGGGAACAGCAAAGTATGATTCTTCAATCATAAAAAGGGATGGGGTTAATGCGGTTGGTTCAAAGTCAGAAGTCTGCCACATAGGGCGCGAGTAAATAAGACATTAAATTTTAGTTAATAAAGTGACTTAACACCAGCCTTACATAAATCCCCGAAGTGGGGTGCAGCAGGTTGTATAGATTTCCAATTGATATGGCCTTTGGAGAGATGATCTATAATGATGTTGTTGGCTCATTAAAAGATTGTAGTGTTTGCCGAGAATCCTTTTAGCTTCATGAAAATTGGTGGCATTATCACTCTATATTTCAGTAGGTCTTCCGCGACGCTACACAAATCCATCTAGAGGTAAAAGAAACATGTTAGCAGATAAATCTGCAACCAATTTAATGTGCATTCTTCTCGTAGCAAAGCAAACAAAGAGTGCAATGTAAGCTTTTGTATATTTCGGATTTCTTCCAGGAGAAAGACGTAACGTAATTAGTCCAGCGTAGCCATATCCGACCTTACTGAATGGGCGTGAGAACCGAACGCGTTCAACTAGAAGATTTCCTATTAATTGAATGGCGGATAATTTTCATTGTTTAAAACATGCAACACAATCATGCACTAGTAAAATTCGGCATCCAAGGATGTGAAAATTTTACTTCAATATCACGAACATCAGATTTACATAAGTGGTGCTTATCAATGTATTGCACTAAGAGATTCTTTATTGGATGCGATTTACATAAATTATAGGATGTTTCTCATTTTATGATAGGTTTGAGTTTTCTAAACGTTCACCAACTCGAAGTAAGTTCTCACTATCGAGAAATGGGAATAGTTAAATTGGTTTATTTCGCAATGGGAGTTGCTTCTTGCTTTTAAGAGTGTCTATTTCAAAGGGGAAAGATGAATACTGCGCGCACTTTAACATTCGATTTTTGAATATTTTTGGAGTTCAATAAGCGAAAATAATTAGCAATAAAACGAAATATGTACGCAACTACGCGTACGGATTTGATCCAATTCGAAAAGTTTAGTATAATGTTTTCAATAATGTTTTTTGTTTTTGTATTAGTTACGAATATCTGGACCTTGTTCCATTTTCTTTCTTCGAACTGATCGATACGAATATGTTTCATACTGTACTGTGATTCCGCCACTCTCTCGAATTCCTACTGAGCCACGGAGGAACTGTCCACCAGATTTCTGTTGTAGCCAAAAGGCAAGGTGGGGCTCCTCGAGATGCGATGTCAGCTGAATTGCATTCTGAACGCACATGATTCCATAATTTGAAGGGAATGGACGGTCAAGTTTCTGACATTCGGTTTCCAATAAAAATTGACCATTTCTTAGGCGGCGCGGAGAGCCAGTGAAAAACAATAGAGGAATCTATCCAAGCGATTTCATATCGCTATCCTGTAAAGAGAGTTTGGTTTTATTAATTAATCGAGTGAGAAGAACAGCTCCACATAGCTGAGCCTCGGTAGCCTCAAACACTCTTGTAGTAAACGATAGCTGCATAGGGATCCAAGGAGACATCGCAAAATGTAACTCCACATTGTTTCTAATTTTCCAAATGATTCTGGGTATAGATAAGGATTCCACAAAGTGAAGTTGATTACGAATCGTAGTCCAGCGCTTTTCTAGTTCTGAAGCAGTGACTGGTGCAATGAATCCTAGTGAGTCAAATATTCTTAAAGCATCTCACAATATTCGGCGTTTCGTACAATTGTTATGTGTCGGGAGATTTACTTTCTACGAAAAACAAAACTCCTTTGTGCGACACCATTGTAGCCCGAGTATTTTAAATCCTCAAATTCCACTAAGAAACTTCTCGTTGCTCTTCTGGCAATGACAATAAGAGAGGCCAACAATTTGTAGTCCATTTTCAAAGGTTAAAGCCTACAGATTTTAAAAGTTCTACCAGCTCGTTACGGAGATTGATGACTTCCTCAACAGAATCTGCGCCTGTTACATCGACGAAAAAATCGTAAATAAAACTGACTTGTGGTATATTGAAGTTCTTCTGCATATGCCCGAGTGCCAGATATTCACTTAAAAATCGAGAGTATTGGGACTTTAAAGAAGGATTACTAGAAAGTCTCCTTTAAATTGTGTAAAGTCGGCTTTAAGCAATTAGGAATGAGTTTTCTGTGCTTCAATTCATGTTCGACTCAAATGGCAATTCTACGATATATTTGCCATCTGAACTGTGACGATGCATTGTAGCGAAATGCTCTTTTATTTGTTGCTCTTCAAGCAACAGAACTGGTTTGTGGTGAACCTCTTTTGTGCCCCAAAACCGTTCTAAATCGAAGTCCTGCGAATAGTCAAGTTGACTGCAAAATGTTATTATTACAACAGGATTATCTAAGTTTTTGTATTGATGACAATTTCCAGCTATTACCCAACCAAATATTGTTAGAATCAAAGCTGGAAGACCTTCACTTGCGGGAGATGGCGATCCTTTTAATGTGCTAAAAATTCTATCTGAGATAATAAGAATATAAACTGGACTGGGATCATTAAACTGGGACAATTAAAATCCAGGGAGGGGACAAAGGAGCTTTCAATATTTGCAACATACAATGGTGGAAGAAGATATGTAAGTTTCGAAATCACATGGCAGTCGACCATATATGAACTAAAACGCGAGTACAGTTGAAAAGTAACTATACCATTAGTAACATTAGTAACTAGTAACAGTTAAAGCCTAATGACTTTTTTTTCACAAAGGTAAGCCGAGCATTAATACCGAGAGCAATAAAGCTTTGAAAATAAGAAAGCAAATGAACTTGTGTGTATTTTGGACATCCTGATTTGGTTTCCACCAGGAGTGACCGAATAACGGTTTGGGTCTTGCTAGTCGATTGAGACAGAGTATACCAAGATTCAAGGCAACTGCAACGTGAATCTAAAAAATATAGAAAATTAACGATTGCACTGGCACAGGCCAGTGACACAATTATATAATTTTTGCAATAAAATGTAAATGAGCCAGGGGTCACGAGTTGTTGAGCCCATAGCCTTTAATTCATGTATTGGTTTGTCAGCTCCATCCGTCAATTTGCAAAGAAATTGAACGTATGGTGAATAAGATGATGGTATCGAGATAAAGTTCTGGATACATTGCTGAATAATTAACTGCTTTTTATTAAAACTTCATTCGAATTTATTCCATATTTGAATATCACTGATTAAATCTGTGGCCCTTCCGCGGAAGAAAGATTTCAAATACTGAAACTTTTGAGTGGTAGTAATTGAAGGATTACGATCGATTGTTTCTTTGAATAAATTCTTGAAACCCGGCCAGTCCTTGTAATCTCCATTAAACGTTGGAATTACACACTCAGGCAAATATACAGACTTAACACTATTCGAAGTTTTATTCTTAAAATGTTTTAATAACGCAGCCTGTTGATAGGCTAATTGCTTATTTATGGGTTTCCCGGTCACATCAATTTCCGATTTGAAACGAATCGCGGTGGAGAGTAAGGAATGTGCACTGCAATACTTTTTTTCATACTCCGCGAATACTTGTTCAGGGTCTGCGAACTCAGATTCTCCGGAAAATTCAAATACCTTCTCTTTTTAGCGCGAATAAGCTCAAGCTTCCTTAAGACGAACTAAATATATTTCTAACAAACAAACTTACTATTACTTAACGTGCTCCCGACCCGTGACGTCTTGGTACAGCTCATAGAGTTCGCGGTTGTATCTTCTCCTCCATTCGCCCTCCTCCCACACAGGACCATATATCCGTCGAAGGATTTTTCTTTTAAAGGATTCCAGTATTAACTCTCCTTTCCTGCTTACCGTCCAGCACTCGGCGCCGTATAGCGGAACTGGCAGGATAAAGGTTCTGTAGAGCATGCACTTTGTCCTTCGAGTTAGGAGTTTTGAACTTATTTATTTCGCCAAACCGAAGTAGCAGTAGGGAAATTCTTCGACAGATCTCCACTATGATGTCATTGGTGGAGTAGATGTTCGTTGATTTGATCGTTGATTGTTGCTTTTGGTGTCGAACTATCGAATATTTATACTCTATCCTAAAGGTTTATTAATTTGGACCCATATTTTGTAAACCTTAATATTCGTCGTAGACCCATACAAGTATATATATTCAATCAGTAAATATATTCGATCAGGACCAAATCCTAAGACTATTTAGCAATGTCCGTCCCTCCGTACGCAATTTGTAGGCTTTAAAAATTAAGCTAGGAAGCTAAAATTTGGACCACATATTCCCTAGCGCTCCGAAATGGTTAAGTGTAAATTTTGGAATACGCCCATTGCCACGCACACAATTTAGAAAAAGCCGTTTTAAAGCTAAAGTTATAGAGATATGTACAATAGAGAGAGGTACAATCTTTAAAAGTTTGTCTTATAAACTTTTTTTCCACGCCTACTTTTTGTAGGCGTTTTTCACTAAAATCCGGTTTTCTTCGAAAATGTTCATAGAAACCGAAAAAAATGTTCAAGAAGATATTTAGCCAATATTTTTTCCAATAATTTTTTTTTTTTGAAAAAAAATTGTTTGTTTTGGAATTTAATAGAATGAAATAAAATCCTATCCATCATCTTCTTAAGGTTTTTTTTGCGGCATATAGGGATATGGATAGGGTATCACACTGTTCGCCCCAAGTGGACTGTAGCCTTTCCTTATGTTTTTTCTATATATTTAGGTTTCTTTTCCTGGCGGTAAAAGAAACGCTCACACTCTATTAGCGGTTTATTACCAAAAGCGATTATTCTTGGGCCATTTGAGTTGATTTGCATTAAAATTGTTCCAAGTCCAGAAGGGCTTGTGTCTGCAATAACCTGCGTACGATCGTTAGCGTCATAGCACCCAAAAGACTTAATATTTGCAAGGATATCCAGTTCTACTATTGTAGCAAAGCTTGGTATACATTTTACAACAAAATTAATTAATCCCAAAATACTTTGTAATTCCACTAAATTCTTTTGAATCCAAAATGTTTTAATGCTTTCGAGATATTTTTCCAAAGCCTTCATTCCATCAGCAAATGTCCAAAAAACTGAATCTTGCGAACTGCAATCAGGCACTTGTCTTTATTTAGAAGAATATTTTTTTTTGCCGTTTAGGTTTCAAGTACTATTTTTAAACTTTATCATGCTCCTCTTTTGAGCTCCCGAAAATGAATATATTATCGATGGAGTTTATTACCCCTTGCAACGTAATATTACATTTTCCATTATTTTTATGAAAAGTTCAGGGGCACACGTTATTTCAAACATTAGCCGTTTGTACTGGTACAAGCCCTTACTGGTTATGAATGTTGTTATGTGGCCCAAATCAGGATGAATTTCAATGGTGGAAACCATTATTTACATCGAGTTTTCTAAACAGATTGGCAGCGGGTGATTTTCGCGCCTCATGCCAACACAAATTCCTAATTCTCCATTCTCTTTTACCCCCTTCGGGTAGGGGAAAGAATATACCCGAGGTAGGCATGCCTGTCGTAAGAGGCGACTAAAATCCAACCTCCGTATACCGAGCGTATAAATGTATACAAAAAAATGCAATAAACAAAACGAAAAGATTAACTACCCCAGGTGGCAGTCCAGCTTTACTGGAAAATCAACCCTCTTCGGAGGTCGGCTGTACGGATTCTGGGGAGAACCGCTTATTGCAATCCATTAACCCTTTTATTAAACGTTCAAGGGTATCTCAATCTCCTCCATTAAGATCGAATAACCCCGGGAAAAGAAGTCCGCCTGGAGCGCCAGCGCGTGAAAAAACAGGACTCAGTGAAAGATACAAGTTTTGAGAAAGAAGTTTTGAAAGCACTCCGAATCAAGCTTAAGGAAGATCACTCCGAATCAAGCTTTATCAAGATCTTAAGAAAGAGTTGATCTATTAAAAGAAGAAAATAGGGTTCTAAGGAACAATCATTTGCAGAAAGAACGCGAATGTACTCCTCCACGCTTAACTAGTCGGGAATACCACACCGACGAAGAAGAGCGAGCACGCGAAACGAATCAGGTCCCAAAGAAAAGACCTAGTAAGAAAAGGAGAGCCGGTTATTCTCCTGAAGTCGAGCCCCTAAAAGAGCAAAGGCGTAAAGAACCGCAAGAAAAACAACTTCGAGCGCAAATTCGCGCACCGCCTCCAATAAACGCCGTTGGGGTAACGGAGTATAATAAGTTGCATAGCCTCCTTAAAGGAACGATAACATCGAAATTTAAGGTTACATCTTTAAGGAATAATGCGTGGAAAATTAACGTCGATAACCACGATGATTACCGGGCAATGTCTCAAAAGCTAAATACCGATAAGATCCAGTGGCATACTTTCGAAATAAAGACAGAAAGGCCACATCATGTTGTAGCAAGGGGACTTCATCCCTCATGCACCAAAGAAGAGGTTATAAACGACCTCCAAGCCAAAGGGTGTAAAATTCTAGATGCCGTTAATGTCATCAAGAAGGAAAAGCAACAAACGGAAGCCGATAAGGATGGCATGGTAAGGCGTGGACTTCCGCTCTTTATGCTTACATCGATAGGTCAGATAGTATCGAAGATATCTACCGAATTAAAACAATAATAAATATCGTGGTAAAAATCGAACCCATGCGTAGAAATGTAATAATTCCACAGTGCAAACGTTGCCAAGAATTTAATCATACACAAATGTATTGCCAAAAAGAGCCGCGATGTGTGAAATACGCCGGAAATCACTTTCCCAACACTGTGTAAACAAACAATCCTCCCCTACCTGTGCTAATTGCAAAGGAAAGCACCTGGCAAATTATAGAGGCTGTGAAGTAGCTAAGGAGCTACAAAAACGGAGAGATATCATCCTTAAGCCCCAAAATGATAAAACAAAACCGCTAACTAAGACAAAGAGTAAGACCGCTTAGGAGAAAGTAGGCAATCTAAGACCTCCGGTTCCTGAACGTAAAAATATCAAAGACGCACGCAAAAGAGCGATCACTTTTAAAAATAAAAGGCTATAATGATTTCCACGCTTGTCACCCATCGGGAAACGCGAGAGGTGGATCATCATTGTTTATTAAAGACTGCATTGAACAATACGAAGACCTGAAGATAGATCTTGAAACTATGCAACTATGCACGGTTCGAGTAAAAAACAATCAGCGTACTCTTAGAATTTCATCTATCTACTGTCCACCATGCTCCGCGCTTGTAAAAAGTGATTATACTAACTTGCTTTAATCGCTCAAACCAAATTTCATTATTGGCGGCGATTTTAATGCGAAACACACGTTCTGGGATTATAGATACATCTCACGAAAAGGTAGAATGCTTTATGGGGCAGGTATGGAGTACAGTTGTGATTTCCACTCGACGGGCAAACCGACCTACTGGCCAACTGTTACTTCGAAAATACCTGATCTGATAGATATTTTCATCGTGAAAGGAATATCTACCAGCCACATTAAAGTTGAAGAGAGCTTTGATCTGTCATCTGATCATTAACCGGTTATTTTAACATTGAGTGTAACACTAGATTAACTGGTAAAACAACTAACTGGGAAGACTTTAGGAACGAAATTGAAGAGAATGTTGAGTTGAGCGTTGCACTTACGACACCTTATGAACTTGAAGTTGAAGTTGATCGCTTCGTTGAGGTCGTTCAGCTCGCCTCCTGGAATAATACGACTCACTCAAGGAAAACGCCGGCCAAATACGGTTTACGATATCCGCCTGAAATGAAGGAATTGGTCAATGAAAAACGGAAGGCGCGTAAAAAATAGCAACAGAGTCGCGCTCCGCAACATAAAGCACATTTGAATTATTTATGCAATTTGTTGAAGACAGCTATTAAGGAATTTAAAAATCGTGCGATAGGTTCTTACCTTGAAAGTTTAACAGCTAAAAAATTATACACTTTGGAAAGCTGTGAAAGGCACCAAAAGGCCCAAAATCCCCGCGTCGCAAATAAAAATAAATCAAAATGAATGGGCAAGGGAGGACAAAGAAAAAGCGGACGTTTTTGCTAGTCATTATGGTTTTAAAACCAGGAAAAAAACCAACTTCGCTTCTCCCAGTCAAAGTTTTCGAGAGAATATTACTAAGGTGACTACAACCGGTTATAGAAGATAATAATCTCATCCCTGACCACCAGTTTGGATTCAGAACCAAGCATTCGACGATTGACCACAAGCCTTTGATAAGGTGTGGCACGACGGCTTAAAATTTAAATTACGACAAGATCTCCCCGTAAGTCTATATGATATTTCAGAATCATATCACGGGAATAGACTTTTCCGTGTTAGGCATTGAAACGAATACTCGGAGCTAAAAGAAATTTCGGCTAGCGTACCGCAACGAGGCGTCCTTGGGCCGCTTCTCTATCTGTTATATACTCGCGATATACCAAGAGAAGATGGCACTACCCTCGCCACGTTCGCCGACGATACCGCTATCCTTGCAGTAGGTAACACGATCGAAGAAACTACTGCAAACCGCACCGAATTAAGTAAATTTATGGACGAGGGACTGGCGGATCGCCCTCAATGAAACTAAATCTGTTCATGTGAATTTCACGTATAAGAAAACTAATGACTTGCCAATTTTTCTAAACTTGGCCCGAATACCCTTTGCAAACGAGGTCAATTACCTGGGAATGACACTCGACGCAAAGCTGAAATGGAATTCGCACGTGTAAATGAAACGTAAAGAACTCGATATCAAAACTCGAAATGTACTGTTTACTCGGAAAACATTCCCAGCTCAGTACCGAGAACAAACAGCTTTTACACAAGCAAGTGCTAAGGCCGGTGTTGACCTACGGTATACAACTTTGGGGTTGTACCAAGAAAACAAATGCTAATATTTTACAAACTTTTCAAAATAAAGTGATTAGAGAAATTGTCCAAGCTCTGTGGTATACTAGAAACGACGATATCCACAGAATCTCGGTTGCAGTATCTAACATTCTATTTTTAGTCAGTAAAAATCGGACACTACTATGAGCACGCGCTCGCTATCCTCATAGTGTCTTCGGAAGATTTTCACCTAATCTCGGAAAAAAAAATGGTGAAACCCACATCGACGGTCTTTTTACTTCTTCTATTATATCATGGTCTAGAAGTTCCTTTATTTTTCATTCTACTTTAGCTTCCAAGGGAATGGGAATTCTTCTGTACGATTGCAATATGGACTTTATTGATTCGTCAGTTTGTACCCATGAAATCTTTAAGTTTTGGATATGGTTAAATTTTTTACCTGGTTGACCCAATTTAAAATTGACTGTAAGTGCTATCGCAGTGTTTAGTCCCAATAAATTATTTATTCTCCTCACAATAACATATAATATAGCTTTTTCTTTCTCCTTGTCAATCGTTATAGCTGCGTCAAAGCATTCAATCACATCTAATGGCTGGTTACTACAGTAATCTAAGAACGTCTTGTTTGGGGTTTTAACTTGGTTCAATGCTTGTATTTTTTAGATATTTCCATGACATATCAGTGGAAAGATTATGTATGCAACCCGAATCAATAATCATTTTTACATTTACTACTACAATTGTACATTCTGTAGACATCTCACTGTCAATGTGAAAGACTCTTTGATTTTTTCTTGTTGCCAAACTTTTCCATTAGCCGGGAAGTTTTCTTCGGCAAAATTGCCGAATCCCCAAGCGATCACAGACAAAACACTTCTTTCCCCTAGTCGGACACTTAGCCTCTGGTGTGTTGTGTTTCCTACTTCCGCAGCGAATACACCAATCTCCTTTCACCTCTTTTACCGGATAACTATTTTCCCTAGACCCATTTAAAAGTTTGTTAACTTCCTCACCTAGACTTATCTTCATATATCTCCAGCTGTTGTTTCACTATCTCCTGCTATCACCTATTGTTAATTTTTTTTTCAAATCTGCAGAATTACCCTACCCTGCAATTTCAGCAAAAGCACACTATTCCGATTATTTAGTTATCGTCAAAGCTAATCGAGTTGTAAGTCAAACATGATTTGTAGCCTCAGTTTCTTTCTGGTTTAATGACAAAATCAACATATTAAATAAAATTCCAATTTAATGAAATTCCTTACCTTCATTTGCAGTTGTTCTCTAATTTCTCATTTAATGGAATGGCCTACATTTGAAATCAACTTCCAATCTCACAAATCAGCTCACTAATTGCAAGCCAAACTTCATTTGAAGTGTTCTTTAAATTTCGATATATTATATCAATAAACGTTATCAATAAAAGTGTTCATAAGAATCACTTTTTGGGTCACTCTTTTCACACTTTTTGTTTCCTCGTCGCCAAATGTAGTGTTGGCGCACTCCGCAGTGGTCCGGTTATCACTCACCATACTGCTGGTTAGTATTTACATGCACACGAGACAACATTGCTAAGCTCTCACTGCAAGTGGCACGCAGTGAAAGTGGAGACTATTTGGAGACATCTAGCTCGTCCCGTCAGTCTACTACAGTCATTAAATAATCATTTAATACCCTATGATTTCTTTCTCAAGCTCCTGAACTTTCTTGATGATATGGGGTCGATACTACTTTTTCTATATTTAATATCTTGCAGATGTTTTTTAGTAATTCATTCGTGAATTCTGTTGCTTTGTCTGTTTTAAGTTTCCTGAAAGATTCATACTTTTGTATAAATTTTGTAACTATGGTTTTGGCAATAATAGCGTTGTCGTTTGTTTCTAATAATTTGCTTCCACAAATCTTATTAAATGTTTCTTTAAATTCATGGACGTCCATCTTTTAAATATCAAATATCTCTCTCGCTAGCGCTAGTCTATTAACACCTGCATTGCTCATCCTGAACATCAGCTTCTTCAAAATCAATTTAACATCTAATAGAAATTTATCGCTAAATTCCACAACTACAGTGTTCGCTGCTATAATTACAATTATAATTATATCTTTCTATCTTTTTGAATTCAATTTTCTTCATTTGTTTTATTTCAGATATTGATGTACAGTCCTATTTGAAAAGGTGATCAATCCCCACATTTGAGTCCAAGGCTTATGCACTTTCCCCCATATTGTTCTTCATTGCTATTGTCGACGTTGCGTTTGGTATCATTCCTTTTAATTTCTCCGAGATTATTTGTATTTTTGAGAGTGCATCTACGTTAGTGTTCATCTTTCCTTGTTTGAATATAATTTCATAGTCATAATCCATCAGGTCTACACGTATTCTGGTTGACTTGGAAGTTGGACTTTTGTGTGTCAATAGGCTTAATAATGGTCTGCGGTCAGTGTAAACTATAAATTTTCTTCCGAACAGGTATGGTCTAAAGTAATTTATTCCCCAATGTATTGCCAACAATTGTTTTTCTATTGACGATTCAGTTCATGCGTAATTTACTCGCATATGCTATCGGTTTATCTTTCCCAATAGGGGAGATAAGGACAAAACGGCTCCTAGCGCAAAATTTGAAGAGTCTGTTGTCAGAATAAAATGTTTTGAGAAGTCCGGATAGTCTAACACTGGTGGTGATATGAGTTTCTGTTTCAGTGCCTTGAATGCAGTTGCGCACTCCTCTGACCAAGTAGCTGATTCAGTGGTCTTGCTTTGCTCGCAAAGTCTTGAATAAACATTCTGTAGTAGTTGTTAAAAGCTACGAATCGTCTTACGTCATCAGCATTGTTTGGTTCTTGATACTTTTTTATCCCTTCGTATTTTTCTGGATTAGTGCATACTCTTTCTGCTATTAATAAAAGTCCCAGATATACGATTTCTGGCTGCATTAATTCGTATTTTCCCGGATTCAGCTTCAGATTGTATCTGCGTCGTCTCTTCAGTACATTGATTAAGTTTGCATTGTGTTCTCTAATGTTTGAACCAAATACTACCATGCCATCCAGGTATAGAAATGCTGCTGCTTGCAATCCACTTAAAGCTACTGATGCCATACTCTGGAAGCTGTTTGTTGATATTTTTAATCCAAACGTTACTCTATTGAACTAGTAGTGTCCCGCATTGGTAGAAAATGCTGTTGACGGTCTCGAGTTCTTGTGCAGAGTTATTTAGTTGAATGAACTCGTCATGTCCAGTGTGGGAAAATACTTTGCGTTGCCCAGTTTGTCCAGTACATCGTCCAATCTGGTTGAAGAAAATTTGTCATCTACTACATTCTTATTTAATAATCTGTAATCTACAACTAGTCTCCATTTTTCTTGCCCGCTTTTGCTCTTCTTTGGTACATTTAGAAGGGGTGAGTTGTACAGACTTGTCGTTGCTTCTACTATGTCTTCATTTACCAAATCGCCCACTTGTTTGTTTATCTCTTGTCGTTTATCATAAAAGTTGTTTACAGATTAGGTTTCTCTTTCAACATGGAATACGTCGTGAAATCCTTCACAGATCTTCCAAATCATTTCTGATTCTGCGTAGCTAGCTTTCTCAATCTTTATTTCTCTTTCTAATTGTTCAAGTCGTTCAGATTGGGGTTCATTCTTCTTGTATGCTAGTGTCTCCAAATTCCATAGTGGTTGCACTTCGATCGTGGTATTTTCAATTGTCAACGTTTGGCTTGCGTGTAAATAATCCTTACGTGTTTCACACCTTCTGCTGGTGTTATGGAGTTAGCTACAACTATTTCCTTTTTATTTCATTTCATTACCTTTACTTATATTGACGTCTAAATTAACAAAATTTAGCTTCTACTGGTAGCTTATTGCGTACCTTATCCACTTTTTTAGCAGTTAATAAAAAATTAATTAAGCTCCTTTTTTCATTTTCATCACTTAATGTATTACTATAGAATGTTATGAGTGATATAAAAATTGGCAAATTTTTCTGTTCTCCATCAAATTCATGTATTGTATCTGGAATCTGGAATTTCGCCATTTTTTCCGTTGTTATTTTTATATTCAGTTTTAATAATTTATTTATTTCTTTCACTATACTTTGAAATATTTTTCAGTTTCTACTATTTCATCTACTGCCCAGATTTTAGTGAATTCTTTATTTTGTATTCGAATTCATTGCTTGGATCTAAGTCAATTGCTTGGATTCTTCTTCAAATTCCTTAATATATCTAATAGTTATTTAAAATGTTTCATAACCTTCTTTTTTTTCATTATTTTTTCTATTTCTAATTATTTGTTTACCCACATAAATATTT
The DNA here is from genome assembly GCA_963576555.1 of Ferdinandea cuprea. Lineage (NCBI taxonomy): Eukaryota > Metazoa > Arthropoda > Insecta > Diptera > Syrphidae > Ferdinandea > Ferdinandea cuprea. The sequence continues at coordinate 100,084,436 of OY754958.1, read as the reverse complement.
ATTATAATAACTGTTTATTTATAGTAACAATATAATTCTTAACATTATTAATGACAATTGCATAGTTCGCGCGTTGTTGTTTTCTATGATGCTATTTCCGCTCAGGTTGTGATTTATCACCTCTGCTTTTGTTTGCTTCAGCCCCATCTTTGAGCTGCTTTTTAAGTTGTATTAACAGTTTACCCTTTTCTTTCTTGTTTAGTGTGATGGGAATTGACCTGCTAGTTGTTGTCGCATTTTTACCTGTTTGCCTCTCCAGGTCATTCATTTTTGCTTTGGTTACCTGTCTTACTGTTATTCTTTTGCTACTTTCTTCAGCTCTTTTTGTTTAAACTGTCTCTTTCCGTATTCTTCTATACTTAGTAGTTTTTGACGTCAGTATGTATTCTGGTGACTCGCTGGTTGTGTGGTTGGTTGTTGGGATGTATTAATCGTCTAGCTCCTCGAATTTGTCCTTTGTTCTTTTTTGCATGACACTCTTTTCTTTTTAAATGCTTTCTTACGAGAATTTACCTACTTCTTCCACTGGAATCATTTTGGCCCCCTTTTTCGTACTTCGGATGATTGTACAAGGTTGGCAGGATCGCCGTGTAAGGTTTCTTGTGTGTGATCTTTTATTACCATAAAGTATTTAAGCGTAGCACGCTATAATCTGTTTTTTAAGGTGAAAACTAAGCAATACTGCTGTAATAATAACGAGTCAAGAGACAAAAAGATATAATACCCCAGGTGGGAGTCAAGTTCTTCTGGAAAATCCACACTCCTCGGACGCAGGGTCCATTGACCCCTATAGAAAGAGTATAAAGGTGTCCAGATCATCTTCGATGACGAAAAAAACCGGTTCCTCACAAGTAATTTAAGCCCCAAAAGAAGGAAACTTAAAGGTAATAACGGAAAAGAGCCGAGACCCAAAGAGAATAAAATTGATATATTACTTCCGATAACCATTGTCGGAATTACCGATTATAACAAACATAACAGTATGATACCCTATCTATATCCGTAAATGCAGTAAGGAAAAAAACATTAAGAACATGATGGATAGTATTTTATTTCTTTAATAAAATATAAAACAAAAATATTTCTTTAAAAAAAACTCCCCCAAAGTGTGGGGTAGCCAAAAACTTTGTATGGGCGATAGATTGCAAAAAATTTGGGCTAAATATATTGTTAAACATTTTTTTTCGGTTTCTATGAAAATTTGCGAAGAAAACAGCATTTTAGTATAAAACGCCCACATAAATTAGGCGTGACAAAAAAACTTTATATGAGAAACATATAAGGAGGGGCAGTATCATACCGTTCGCCGCAAGTAGACTCTAGCCTTTCTATATGTTTTGAAATGCAATTAGTCCCCACATGTGTGTGAACAATATTTATGTAAAATTATAGTTTTGTGTGGTTACTATACTTTGGAAATATTTTTCTGTTTCTACTATTTCATCTACTGCCCAGATTTCAGGGAATTCTTTATTATACCCTATCCTAAGGGTATATTAATTTTGACACATAGTTTGTAACACCCCTTAATATTCGTCGTAGACCCCTAAAAGTATATATATTTATGATCAGGACCAAAATCTAAGACTATTTAGCAATGTCCGTCCGTCCGTCCGTCCGTCCGTATCAACTTTTGAGGCCTTTAAAATTATGCTAGGAAGCTGAAATTTGGAACATATACTCCCTAGGGTTCCGAAATGGAAAAGTGTTAAAATTTTCAAAATACGCCCACTGCCACGCCCACAATTTAGAAAAAACTGTTTTAAGGCTTAAGTTAGAGAGATAAAGTTGTACAACCTTCACAAGGTACTGCCCACCTTTATTAATTTGTCATATAAAGTTTTTTGCCACGCCTACTTTTTGTGGGCGTTTTTCACTAAAATCGAAAATTTGCATAGAAATCGAAAAAAATGTTTAACAATATATTATGCCAATATTTTTCTCAATATATCGCCCATACAAAGTTTTTGGCCACGCCCACTTTTTGGGGGCGTTTTTTGAAAAAAATAATTTTTTTTCTATAAATTTCATAGAATGAAATAAAATGCTATCCATCATCTTCCTAATGCTTTTTTTCGGTAGGGTATGTTTATTTTCTTATTTGTTGCATTAAAATATAAATATTATCATTTAAACACTAGATGTGTGCTTTTCATTCATTTTCCAAGGGTTTACTGCCTTAATATAATTTTTGGCAAGAATTCATGCATTTGGTCCCTGTATTCGACGCCTGATCCAGTCCATAAAGTATTTTCTGCAATTCATGCGAGACTTGAAGAGCAAAGCAAAATGTATGGTTGAGAAACTAGACAAGCTCGAAAATAAACTTCGAGGCACACCAACTCCCGATTAAATTATGAAAAGCCTTAAAAAAATAACAACATAAACGCAAATGGCCTTTTGCATAAAATCGACGAATTAGAAGTATTCCTCCATAAAAACGATATTGATATAAATGCCTGGTATCTGAAACGCATTTGACGGATGAATAAGGTATAAAAATAAGAGGTTACAGCGGTTATCACTCGTATTACCCATCAGATCGGGTTAGAGGCAGAGGGTTTTTTTTATAAAAGACACCACTGATCACTCTCCGGCAATAATAACTGAGCTTGATGAAATGCAAATAAGCACAGTAAGCCCAAAAATTACACGCATAATATATAGCTCTGCGTCTAAATGATTCGGGTGACACGCGAGTATTTAGCTAAAAATATTTTCATGACTCGATGCCTTAAAACGCTTTTATGAATTTGATTTTTGATAGTAACACCAATTCTGTCCGCTAAAGTCTTTACCTCTCAAAGGATTTACGGAGAATTTATCTAAACGCCCAAATTCAAGATTTGGAATAAGTGCTTTGAACCACTAAAGGGTGTTTTTTTAGAGGTATAGAACTTCAAATTGAAATATTACACAAGAAAATCGTTTTAATGTCCATAAATTTTATTGGAAGGATAATTTTATGCCATTAATGTTTAAATATGATTTCGGGCATGTGGCCGCCGCGGCTGGTTCGAATAAAGACAAGTCTAGGGGTCCAATTTTCAACCACTTTTTCAAGCAATTGGGGCTGTCGGCAATAACGCCACGAATGTTGGCTTCCAAGTCCCCTAACGTTTCTGGTTTGTTGGCGTAGGCGACCGACTTCACATATCCCCAAAGAAAATAATCCAATGGTGTTAAATCACACAATCTTGGTGACCAATTGACAGGTCCATTCCGCGAAATTATGAGCTTATCGAATGTTTCCTTCAATAAATCGATTGTGACGTGCGCTGTATTGCATGTTGCGCCGTCTTGTTGGAACCACATCTCATCCACATTCATGCCATCCAGTTCGGGAACAAAATAGTCGGTTACCATGGCTTTATACCGGTCTCCGTTAACGGGAACTGACTCTCCAGCATAATTTCGGAAGAAGTATGGCCCAATGACTCCACCAGCCCATAGAGCACTCGAAACAGTCAGTTTTTGTAGATGTAATGGCGTTTCAAGGGTCTCATCTGGATTCTCTTCACTCCAAATGTGGCAATTTTGCTCGTTGACGTAGCCATTCAACCCAAAATGAGCCTCGTCACTGAACAAAATTTTGCGATGAAACTTCGCGAACAAAACCATTATTTTCGAAATAAATTTGCACGATTTGCAAGCATTTTCCTATGTCAACCAAACTGAACATAAATGACATTAGAGTTGCCAGATTTGACCACAAAACCTCAGTTGTATCTCTATTCGAAAAACCAACGTTTTCTGAGCTTTAAAATAGCTTGGGCTTAAGGATGAATATGTTGCGAATTTCATTAATTTTATATATGACCTTTAACTAAAGGAAGTTTACTTATAGGAACAGTTTTTTTTTTAACTTTTGAGCCACTATTTTCATTGTGTGTATACTTTTTCGGCTGATTTTTAACCGGCAAAATTAACGCCTCGGTCACTCTTACTTTCAATATTGGAATAGTATTGGTGAAGATTACTTGGCGGGAAGTAATCGGCATAGAAGGGGACCTGTTGAGGCGTATGTGGACTGAAGTTATAGGTATATATCCTAGAACATGGGAAACTTGAAAAAATGTTTTTAAATGGGTTTCTTCCACCCCCGATCATATGAAGCATGTGGCGGCCAGTTCAGAGTCTGTAGTTCGTTTGATATTTGGACTTAAGACCTTCGGGTCACAAAGTGGCTTTTTAACTGCTTTTAAATTCGTCAAAATTAAAATAGCTATTATTTTGAATTACTACAATTGCGTTGTCAACTTGGTTTGTACTAATTGGCAAAATTTGGTTACCTGATCTATTTTAAACAGGCTTTTAGTTGCTCTCACGAATTTAGGAAGGACTGTAATTCAGTAAGTAAATTTGTGTTAAACCCCGCTAAAAATCGGAACGAGATTAGTTATTAACTGTACTAAATTATTTTGTTAGAGTAGAATTTCAAAACTCTGATCAACATTATTTTCAGTACTCAAGGGCAAAATAGACCCGGAACGTTAACGGATATGCGAGTGTGTATCTGGAATGTGCGGGCACCCTACACCCAAGGCGCTACTCAAAAACTTGAGTCTGTCCTCTCACGGTACAAGGCCGACATTACCGCGATCCAGGGGATACAATGGATAGGATCAGGAATTAGCAACAGACAAAATTCCGACATTTATTACAGCTGTAACTAAAGATTGCATGAAGGATGTGGATCGAAAATTGGCTTAGATCCAAAGTAATGGACTTCAAGTAGATAAGTGATTGCCGAGCTGTGATCCGCATCAAAAGCTACTTTCCAAAACATAAGCCTGACATGTCCCCTACTGACGAGGCTAAGAACCCTATCACGGAGGAATTCTTATACCTCTTGGACGGAGCCCACGATGTTCAATGCTAAAGTCAGCAAGGAAAATATCTTCGGCGGATGGCTATGCAGCAGCTTGTAATACGGTGATACGTAGCATTAGGTTTCCGCTACTAAGGATCCACACAGCAATCTGGCGCTCTCCGGACGGTCGAACCACCAACCAAATCGACCATGTGCTAATTGAAGCGGGGCACGTATCCAACATCTTGAACGTGCACACTTACCGAGGGGCCACTGACTTGTTGCAGCTAGATTCAGAGCTCGAGTGTCCAACAAGAAGAAGCTGCAAACTGCCCAGAAGAAGAAATTCGACGTCGGGCGCTTAGCACATCTAGAGTTATCAGCGCCTACAAAGAGCGCCTGAGTGAGAAACTCTGCACTGTGCATTCACCTACCGCAGACGCCAACAGCCAGTGGCCTTAGTATCGCGACACCATCAAGGAGGTAGCCGAAACCATCCTAGGATACCAGCCACCCCCGAGAAAAAGCCCGTGGTATTCCGGTATATGATGATGTATGCATATACCGGAAAATGGTGACCGAAGATGCACACATTGGAACGCTGCAGAGGAAAACAAGGGATGGGTACCGAACCAGGAGAAGGGAGGAAAAGAAGATCCTGCGTAGGAAGAAAAAAAAAGCACGCAGTCTCCCAAATCAAGGAGATCGAAGAGCCTCGCGACCGAAACAACATCCGGAAGTTATAAGAGCAAGAGCAAGCAACTGGCTGCTGGCTTAAAGACCAAAACGCAGGCTCTTCGCAACACCGATGGAAACCTAGTCACCGACGCGCAGGGAATAGTAGATGTATTTAAGTAACTGCTAAACGGGAAAAATCTAGAGAGAGTGATGGGGCAAGAAAAGAACATACTTCGAGTCAATGAATAACCAGTCCAGCCGCACAGTATAGAATAAGTTGGCTTAGCTATTAAAAAGCTCTACCATAACATCACCTCCGCTTTTCAAATACGAAAGTGATGTAATGGTAGGGCGCATGCACCAAATTATGAACCAAATTTGGGTGGAGAAGAGAATGCCCGATGACTGGACCATCAGCTCCATATGTCCCATCTACAAGAAAGGCGATAATATGTTTTGCAAGAACTATCGAGGCATATCCCTACTTAATGTCGTATATAAGATCCTGGCCAACGTACTGTGTGAACGTCTAAAACCTTTCTGCACTACACTAATCGGCACGTACCAATGTGGCTTCCGGCCCGGCAGATCAACTGTAGATCAAATCTTCACACTAAGGCAAATCCTGGAAAACACCGACGAGTTTCAATTCGAGACACACCATATCTTGATCGACTTTACTGCCTTATATGACAGCATTCATCGTCAGGAGTTTTTTTGGCGATGGCCGAATTTGGGATCCCGTCAAAACTGATGCAGATGTGTTGCGCGGTACTAGATATCACGCGGTGCAATGTGCAGTTTGGCAGCAGCCCATCTGAACTCTTTCAAACATGATCTGGATTTCGGCAAGGACATGCGCTGTTGTGTGATTTCTTCAATCTTGTTCTTAAGCAGATAGTGCGCAGAGCAGGTGTCAAAACGGAAGGCACTATCTCCAACAGATCAGTCCAACTGCTAGGGTATGCGGACGATATAGACTTCATCGGTCGATCCTAGTGAGACGTGATAAAGGCGTTCAACTCTAGGTAGTCCAAAAAGCAAAGACACGTCGACTACATTGGCTCGTCCACATCGAGCGAATGGACAAAAACGTTCCAGCCAAGAGGATCTTGAAACTTCGAATCCCAGCTTCCAGGTTCCAGATAACAAGGAAGATCGGACCTCCGTACAGTACAGTAACTCCGTGGAGTACAGATCGAACCTCTTTAGAGTACAGTTCGGGTGTTACTTACTTACGTAACGGGCTCCCGACCCGTAAAGAGTCCCTGCCTGAGACACGGCAGCCGTCCTTGCTCTGCGATCCTGGGCATGCTGTTTTCAGTTGGCTTGCTCTGGACTTGTTCGACTCTCTTAGTTCTAAATATTTTGAGAAGATCCCAGATCCTTTTGGCTCTGTCGTTTTCGAGCCATCTATTAATATTGCAATTTCGTTTGATTTGATAGCTGCAGCTCTTTGCCAATCCTCCCTCTCTGGATATAAAGGGTGATCCATTTCGAGGTTCCCTACTTTTTTAAAGAAAAAAACACAGAAAATTAAATTTAATGGAGAATGTTTATTATCATTTGAAAGAACATTCTTTGGCATTTATTTTTTGAAGATTATGTCTACCAAATGTTGGCCGTTGCTACGTCGCAGATGGTCCATCCGTTAAGTCCAATTTTCGATCACTCGTTCGAGCATTTCGACTGGTAACTGGCGAATGACACGCGTGATGTTTTCCTCCACGGCCTGAATCGAAGCGGTCGGCATAAGCTTTTGACTTTACATATCCCCACAGGAAAAAGTCTAATGGTGTGATATCACACGATCTTGGTGGCCAATCGACCGGCCCAAAACGTGAAATTATGTGCTCACCGAAATGTTCTCTCAATAAGTTCATTGATTGATGCGATGTGTGGGAAGTCTTGCTGAAACCAAATGTCGCCAGAAATGGGCCTCATCGCTAAACAAAATTTGCCTCAAAAACGTCGGATCTTCTTGGAACTTTTCAAGAGCCCATAGAGCGAAGCGATGTCCCTTGGGAAGGTCGAGTGGCTTTAGTTGTTGCACAAACTGTATTTTGTACGCTTTCAATTTAAGATCTTGACGTAAAATGCGCCAAGTCGTTCCATACGTCAGTCCGAGTTGCTGCGAACGGCGCCGAATCGACTCTCTACGGTCTTCGTGTACACTCTCAGCTACGGCCGCTATATTTTCTTCACAGCGTGCTGGACGTGGTCTGTTCGGTCGAATATTATCCAATAATGAATGCTGGGTCTCAAAATGGGTGATGGTGTAGCGAATAGTAAGCTCAGTAGGCCGATTATGTTGACCATAAGTTGAGCGAAGTGCACGAAACACATTCCTCACAGAACGTGAATTTTCATAATACAGTTGAACAATTTGTAAACGTTGTTCACGCGTAAGTCTTTCCATTATGAAATGCCAAACAATACTAAACAAAAATAACATGACAGCATGACACGACTCACACGTGATCTGTCAAAAAAGGCTTTTGAAAAAAGTATCTCTACTTGGATCACCCGTTATTACTTCATACGCAATTTCAAAGTCAACTTAGAGGAGATTTCATTTCGTTATGATTATATTGTATGGCAGTAGCTTCGAAAATAGATAATAGATAGATAGATACAGATACTTCGAACTTTCCAAAAGGGATAAGTCTACTACGTTGAGTTTTCCAAACTTGAACTGCGGTGTCTTGTTTTTTCCGGTTAAAGGAAGCAATTCCATTTTGGAAGAGTTTGCATTGAGAACACAGTTTTTGCCAGATGCTGATCGTCTTCAAAGCGACTTCCATAACCTCACTTAAAGTGTTTAAATATTTTTTCTGCACTATAATGACCACGTGATCTGCATATCTGCAGTGACACTAATACCCTATGTATTAAGCTTTTTTAGGACGTTATTTGAAACTAGCACCCAAAAGATTAGTTACAGATGCTCTAACTGAGCTTTGGCCAATGAGTTTAGTTTCCTACTTGCTAGCATGTCGCAAAACTAGTTTTTAATTTCTTGTTCAATGTTTGCGTCCACTAGAACGCTTGTAATGGCCCTGCACTCTTCCTTATTGAAGGCTCCATCTATGTCAAGAAAGGCCGCCATCGGAAACTCACCGACGTGTAAACTTTTTTCTATTTCTCACACTTTTCACACCACCTCGTGTAGGGCGGCTGCGACAGATTTGGCCTTCATGTTACATGTTGTAACTCGTTCAAAAAACCATTGTTACATTTTGTCCTAATATGATCATCCAATAAACGCTCTAGGGTTTAAGCGTGAATGACGACGGACTTATTGGTCTGATATCATTTGCTTATGTCCCCGTTTTTCAGATTTGGGTATAAAGACCACTTTGTCTTCTCTCCAAACTAACGGTATATACGTAATTTTTAGACTGTTTTTAAAAATTTCCATTAAATGCCGGATTACTACTTCCGGTGCCTTTTGCAGCATGACCAGTAGAAAACATCCGGACCGGAAGATTTATACGACTTAAAGGACTGCATTGCCCACTGTACGTTTTCCTTATTTATAAGATATATATCTTTGGAAAGAGAAAAGTTGATGTTCCCGTTGTTCAGACTCATATGAAATTGTTTTTCCCCTAAAGTTTCCCGAACCTCTAGGCTGATCTCAAGCCAGTTTCCGTCGTTTTTTTAGGTAGCTAGGAACGCTCGCTTCTGTTGACAGCATTTTTCGTAACCTCGAAGCCTCGTCTGTTACTGCGATGGATTCGCAGTATATTTGAAGTTAAGCCTTTTTTGACTTTCTGAACAAGTATTTGAATTGATTTTTGTATTCGTAATAGTCATTTCACCTACTGTCATTTTTGAAAAGTTTCACCCTATTGTAGAGTTATCCATCGGTGATCCGACATAGACGCTTCATCAACTACTCTCCAATCCTTTACATCTAGTCGTTCTATATTTGAGGCAAGGGTGATATCTAAAACTTCCTGCCTATTTTTAGTCACACAAATTGGTGAATTCTCTCTATGATAAATATTTAGGTTGGAAGAAATAATGAAATCATATAAACACTCACCTCATGTTAGTTGATTTCACTACTTCCACATTGCGTCACAGCCCATCACCAGCATCCGATTTTGCTGAATTTCCAGGTCCATAACCTCAGAGTCGTAGGTAGGCAGAGGTCCTACATAGGGGTTTTTCACATTCCCTCTTGCATTTTGCCACCGTCGGGTCACCTGATCTGAAATTATTCAAAAGATATCCCTTTATTTGGATTTTAATAAGGATACAAGAGATGATTTTATCTTCTGCCTTGTAGAACAACATGCAACTTTTTAGCCGGAGTCCCTGGATCTCGCTATTCTTATTGATGCAGGGCTCTTGTAAGAGTGTACTGTGGTGCAGATATATTTGCAGCACTCCCATCGGCTTGGGGGGTCTCCTCCGCATCAATGCCCTAGGTCGATGGCTTAACCATTAGTCTCCCCATACTGTATCTTTTCATAGCTTTTGATTTCTCCAGGTATGGTAGACAATCCCAGTTTTAACCATTAATCTCCCAAGACTGTATCATTACATAGCTTTCGATTTCTCCAGGTATGCCATGTATCGGGTCTTAACTCCAGATTTTACACATGGAGTAGTCCCAGAAGCTTCTCTGGGTGCGTATAAGAACACGGCACCGATACCCATGCCATGGGTAGAGTGTACTTTGCACACTCTGCCACTGTTATGCATTTAACCTTGACGCCCTCCGATTTGGAATACCAAATCGCCTCCTCACGCGTGCACACGCATTTTTTTCTTCTTAATCAGTCCGGGTAATCCAGTGTACAAAAAAATTGCTAATCGCGCGCGCACCGATAGCGGAAAATATCTAAACAGTTTGCTCTGCTGTGCATTGTGCTAAGGCGTCCCACTCCCATTCGTTTGCTCCTACTTTTCTTGGGTATAGCAAGTGTCGTATGCTTATGCGTGCACTCGCTATGTCTGGCGAATAGCGGGTTGCGTTATGTAGATTTTGCTGGGAGACGAAAGCAATTCATAGTATGGGCATAACAATGCTTTTTCACCGTCGGAGTTGAGTTTTTAGTGTTTGTTTTTTGTTATATATGGGAATTTTAGAGTAGACGTGAGCAATATTCGTGGGTTAAGGTCCAATTTTTTTTTCATTGTATGCCCATGCGATTCACAATAAACCAGCTGTTTTGACACAAAATGAAACACAGGTCAGCTTTGATTCCGAGTTTCAGCAGAGTTTAGTCTACCTGGGTTTGTCTTAGTGCTATTACTCTTTTCACATCGCGGTCTCACCGTTTATATACGTAGTGATACAGCCTACCAACTTCTACCTCACTACGGCCAATGTTCCAATCCGGAATTTAATTTCATATGTATAAAATGGCAAATCATTCACTACTCTTTTATTTACAGAAGCCCTAACCAGAACTCTTCTGAGAAAGCCAATCTGCTTGCTGCTGATTTTGCATTAATAACCGACAGTACGGTTTTCGCAGCAACAGGTCCACTGGTGATTTGATGACTTATCTAACCGAAAAGTGGAACGAATCTATTCACCATGGTGGTGAAAGCAAGGTCGTTGCGCTTGATATTTTAAATGCAAAATATGCGTGTGCATGGAATCGACTATACCATTCTTCAATGGATTAGAAATAACTTTTCAGGCCGTTCATGACAATATGTTTTAGACGGTTATAAGTCTGCAACTAACCAGCATGTAAAAAATGGTCACAAATGCTGGTGTCTCCCAAGACTCCGTTTTGTCTCCCACTCTCTTTCTCATTTTTATCAGTGATCGCCTGTCTGTCACTTCTAATCCAATCCATTCCTTCGCTGATGACTGAACCCTCAGCTTCGCATATTCGTTCTGGGATTCATGTCCCTCATCTTCGGACGTGGAACTGGAACAGCAATGTATGTTAAGATCATTAAATTTCTTGAAGTCAAATCGAAAGTATATTCTGATCGTAGTTGATGCGTTTACAATATAAAGTCTCCGACATAACTATAGCACCAAGTAAGTTTTAGTATTTAACATTCCTAATTATATGAACATATGCACTAAAACGTTTTTCAGCAAATTATTAAACTTCTGTATGTCAATACTCCTGAAGTTATGACGAAAACATGATCGTATTGTAGGGGGTTATACATTCACCCCAACTGAAGTTATAGTCCTTCAAAGTAAAAATGTTGTATAAGTGGTGTAGAGAAGTTAAACCTCATTTTCACTTTGCAGGACTATAAATTGAGTTAGGGTGAATATTTGCAAAATCGTTTGTCATTTAACCATAGTAGACGTAGTTTGTTTCATGCGTTATTTGTTTTGTTTGTTTTTTGCTTGTAATTATTGTAGATTTGTGACCGGTGTTTTAGTCGTTACGCTAATTACCTGTTTTTTCTTCGCATTTAATTTTCGTTTTTAGTTTATGCATTTGTGCTCGGTAAGTGATTTGTATTTATTTTATAGTCTCTTTGTGTGCTAGCCGTTGCCGTAGTATTGTACAGTTATGTTTGTTATGTTTCTTTCGTGTATGTTCTAATTTCTTTTAATCTACTAATAAAGTCGACGGTATATACACGGACTTTTAAAAGGCTTTCGACCAGCTGTCCCATGAGATAATCGGATCTAAACTCGGAGCCCAACTGCTTTTATTGATTGGATTTATTCATACCTTAAGAGTAGATATTATCGTCTCAAATTTAGAGGTACGTTATCTAAATCTTTCTCTGCCCAGTCTGCAGTTTCTCAGGCAAGTCATATAGGCCCTATTTTGTTCACACTTGCTATTAATGATGTTGAAGCATGAATAAAAAAACAGCACCTTTTTATATACATAAATATTTTAACATATGAAATTTTCAAGAAAACGTATTCTCTCCATCTTTCATTAGTCTTTATCTGATCATATGCTTCATCATATTGATAGTTTTAAAAATCACGGAGATTTGACCCTTAACTTAACTTTATTGGTTATATTAACTATATTTTTCATAAATCTTAGTTAAGAGGTGATCTAAAGAATTTGAAGACACCTAAACAACTCAGTCTTTGTACAATTGCTGCGTCAGTCTGCATCTTGAATACGCTTCACAAGACGGGACCCCGAACTGAAAATTGTGAATAGCGAATATTATCACTCAAATCGAATTGAAGCTATTCAACGTAACTGTTTCCGTTTTTCCCTTAGAGGCATTCCATGCGATTATCCACATATTCTTCATCCATAAAAATGATATCCCTCTCTCAATGAAGACTCGAAACCGGGCTCACGGGCTCCCGACCCGTGAAGAGTCCCTGCTTGAGATACGGCAGCCTTCCACCCTCTGCGATCCAGACTGAGCGCTCCGGCATCCGCGATGGCTTGGTCTTTAAAACGGAAGTTTGGTCTTCCTTGTCGTCTCGAACCTGGGGGCTGGGATTCGAAGATCCTCTTGGCTGGAGCGTTGTTGTCGATTCGCTGCCATTCGCCAAGGTAGCAGCGATTTCCTAGGGTAATTATTCGACGGATCTCCACTAAGATGTCATTTGTGGAGTTGATGTTAACCCCGAGGTAGATGAACTCCTTAACTACCTCGAAGTTGCTGCTATCAACAGTGACATTTGGTCCTAGTCGGTGGACAGATGATTATTTGTTTGTTGATAGCATATATTTAGTCTTGTTCTCATTCACTTCCAGGCCAACTAGTTTCGCCTGTTCTTCAATAGCCGTGAAAGCCTCTATCACGGCACGCTGGGATAGACCGATGATATCGATATCGTCCGCATACCCCAGCAGTTGGACTGATCTGTTAAAGATAGTGCCTCCGGTGTTGACACCTGCCCTGCGCACTATCTGCTCAAGAACAAGATTGAAGAAATCACACGACAGCGCATCTCCTTGCTGAAATCCGGTGCATGTTTGAAAGAGTTCAGATGAGCTGCTGCTAAACTATTAAAATAGAACTCCTCTTTGATAGGGTCCTAAGCCTCGTCGGTAGGGGCTTGTGCACATATTAGGCTAATGTTTTGGAATGTAGCTCTGATGCGGATCACAGCCAGGCGATCACTTATTGAAGTCCATTACTTTGGATCTAAGCCGATTTCCAACGACGAACACGTGCAATCTTTTGTTACAACTGTAATATATGTCGCAATTTTGTCTTTTCATAGTTCCTGATCCTATCCATCGTATCTCCTGGATCGCTGTAATGTCGGCCTTGTACCACGAAAGGACAGACTCAAGTTTTTGAGTAGCACCTGGAGTGTAGAGCGTCCGCACATTCCAGGTACACACTCGCATGTCCGTTAACGTTCCGGGTCTATTTTGCCTTTGAGTTACATTTATATCCGAGGCTGCAATAGTCTCTCACATAACTAGATGTTTTTGACGTGGTCGGGAAGATACCCTGACGGCACAACCCCCAACCTGGAGGGTCAGGCCCTGTTCTTGACCCTAGGACAGTAGGCCGGTAATTTCGGCCCTATATATACCTCCCCAGAATACAATTCTGTTTTCATCATAAGGAGTATCGACATACTAAAGTTAAATACTTTGCTGAAACACCGTTTAGTGCAAACGCTCATATAGTTAGAAATATTAAACATTAAAACCTATTTGGTGCGACAGTTATGTCTGACACTGTAGTGTATATATAGTTGTACAGTGTAATATCAACTAACCCTCCCCATATCCCCCCGGACTAAATGTTAATATTGCCGGCCCTTAATTGGCTCTGCTATCAATTGATGTCGAGTGGTGCAAATTCTGCGATAGGCCGTCTGAATTTTCCATTAGCAGTTTTGAGATTGACTAGCCGAACGTTGTTATCGTCACCCTTTATGACTCGTTCCACTCTCGCTAAAGCCCACTTGTAAGGCGGCAGGATCTCATCTTGCATAACGACCAAACTTTCTTCTTGCATATACTCCAAGGACCATCTTTTCCATCTGTTTCAATGCTGTGATTCTCTGCCACCTGTCTGACAAGAAACTTTATTAAAGCATAAATCAGGTTCAGGGAATGAGTCAGCCTGGAGTCAGCGCTTCAAAATCTGCTGGGTCGGAGCTGATGGGGGTAATGGGACATAAATTCAAAATTCCATCGACTTCCGCCAATGCTGCGGATAGCTCCTCAATGGTTAAGAGTGCCCCTCTAAATGTCTTCGCCAAATTGACTGCTGCCTCCCAGAAACCACCGTAGTGTGGTGCACGGGGCGGTATAAACTAGAACTCGATGCCCCTTTCTGCAACGAACTCAGTTATTTTTTTATTAATGTTTTGTTTAAAAAACGTCTTTCGAAATTCTACTAGTTTAGTTTTAGCAACCTACGAAATTCGTCGCATTATCCCTATCAATCGCTTAAGAGATGCAATGAATGCGTCCGAACTCAAGTCGGAAACTAATTCAAAATGGACAGCCTTGGTTGGAAAACACACAAAGACGGCAATGCAATGATGTATATAACACTTGGAAACGTTACTGTTTGAATGAGTTGCGTCGTGCGTATTGTTCACTTCGCAATAAAGCTGTATCAGAAATACGAACAGCCAAATCACAACATTTCTTACAAAACTTACATAACATTGGCATTGGTAAGTCAAGAATCAGTCCAGCTGAGGAGATCGATGGTAATGCCCTCAATAAAACATTTGTTTCTGATCCATTGAAACAGGACCCATTGCTCCGCGACGAAGCCCCCTTTATATTTACTGATCAGTGCAATCGTGACGACCCTGCATTTGGTATTTCTGCAGTTGATAGTGCTGATGTTGTCGAAAGTTTGCTTTTAATTAAATTAAAGGCAGTTAGGCTAGATGATATTCGCCTCTCTTTTCTGTGTATGATTCTACCTTACTTGCCGCCTTACATTAACTTTGCTTTTAATACTATTCTGTTGTTTGGAGTATATCCGTAGATATTGAAGGTAGCTAAATACCACTTCCCAAAAATGCAAAAGGAGATAAATTTAGGCCAATCTCGGTGTTGCCTTTTTTGTCTAAAGTCCTTGAAAAGATTTTACAAAAACAAATCAGTGCTTATCTCACGGCCAACTCAATGATTGTATTACAGAACTTTAAAATGTTAATGGCGACTTAAGGCAAGCTCTGGATGTAGATGAAATAACGTTTTCGGTTTTACTTGATTTCTCAAAGGCTTTCGATACAGTCAATCACGTTAACTTATGTAGAAAGCTTCGCCAAAGCTTTAATTTTTCTAGTGGAGCAACCAAATTAATGTTTTCTTACCTGACTAATAGAAGGCAAGCAGTGCGAGTTGGAAACAGTCCTTTTAATTTTCTGGCGAATGACACTGGTGTCCCTGAGGGTTCCATTCTTGGCCTCATTTTACTTTCAATTTATGTTAATGAACTTCCATCCTTGATTGCCAACTGTTCCTTACATATGTACGCAGATGACGTTCAGTTGTATTTTAGTTGTCCGCTTGGCCTAATTGAGCATGGTGCTTTTTGTGTCAATGAAGACCTGGAGAAAGTGGTTAATTGGTCCGGGGCAAATTGTTTTATCTTAAACCCTAAAAAATCGAAATGCCAGTCATATCGAAAAAATCTCTAGATCTTGTCGATTTCCCGCCGATTTTAATGAGCAATGCTCCAATCGAGTATGTTGAAACAGCAAAAAATCTCGGAGCTACCTTTAATGCTTTTCATATTAATGGACTCGTATTAGTGGACTCATATTAATGGACTCGTCGGCAAGGTATATTGCGTACTTCGCACTTTATGGGTAACTCAGGCTTTCACACCAGTTAAAACACGTTTGTTTCTTGCAAAGACGTTGGTAATTCCTATTTTAATTTATGGTTGCGAAATTTACTGCAATAGTAACTGTGTAACCAAGCGAAAGCTTAATGTCGCATTCAATTGTATTCTTCGCTATGTCTACGGGTTACGAAGATGCGACAGAATATCTGGTTTTGCCAAGGGTCTACTATATATGTCTCTTGAAAGCTATCTTAAAGTCCGAAGCTTAAGTTTGTTTTCTGATATACTTCTTGCACGCCAACCACAGCATTGTTTCAATAAAATTAGAATTGCATCCTCGCAAAGGTCTGGTCAGTTGATTGTCCCTCATTGCTCATCCTTAACATCAGAGCGTCAATTTTTCGTTAATTCGATCCGTCTTTGGAACGCAACAAGCATAAAAGATGCCATAAAATCTCATTTTTCAGTTAATTATTTACATAATATTGTGTATATAAATGAACATTTGAATTTTTTTTTATATATATATACTTTCAATTTTATAATCAAATATTTTCTATTTTGCGCAGTTTCGTAAAATTTAGCTTATCTTCGAAGATACTATATCTTACATTTGTTAAGTATTAACGAAATAAATTTAAATAACATAAATAACATATGATATGTATGGCTGTATTCCTCTTATTTTCCACGATGTTAATATGGGTCCGCAAAAGTCCACTCCACAGATCTTAAATGGTCTATTCTGCGTCACCAGATCTTTGGGCAAATTTCCCAAAATTTGTTGCATCAACTTGGGTCTATACCTCTGACAATAAATGCAAGCCTATACAACCCTCCTCGCTGCCTTTCTACCTGATATGTCCCAAAATCGAACCCTAGAAAAATTTAGCAATGCTTGAGGTCCAGCGTGGTAATTTCGTATGTGCAGATGCCTTAAATATGCTTTCACTAATTAATTATCCCCTGGTAGTAGAATTGGAATTTTGGCGCCATGTTCCATTTCAGCCTTTCTTTTGCGACCTCCAACGCGCAACAATGATATTCCACTCTCGATGTTTAAGAAAGGGGATAATCTTGCCAAGTAAGAACATAATACATTTGCCTTCTCCTTGATTTTTGAAATTTCGCTCGCAAAGCACTCCTGCTGGATGCACCATACGATTCTGATTAAAGCATCATCTAAATCCCTTGCGGTCAGTGGGGTTTGCATTAATTCCTTTTCTCCTCTCTGGCTACTATTCGAACGGTGGCTTGTACAGCTCCTCGACAAAACCTCTATCCAGAACGGAGGACACAAACACGTTTTTCCTCTTTCTTTTCTAGTTATCCAACTTGCGACTGCCAAATTTAGTGTTCACCGGCCGCTCAGTGCTACATGTTTAAAGAAACTCTGGGCCATGAAACCACATTGATTTCCAGAGGCCTTTCACGCGGCATCCTCTAGATATAGGATCGGCTGGGTTATGCTCAGATCTTAAATGCCTTCGGAAATTGAATGTATTTGCATGTTTTTTGCAGTGTAGGTTGAAACACGAACCGTGGAACGGTTTTATTATTATAGATTATTCGGCAACGTATCGTCCCACTCTTACTTCTCCGTCCACAATGCTTTGAGGAAAAGCTTTGCGTTTACAATGATTGGACCAATGAAACTTAGTGTACCAAACAACCTGCTTGACGAGGAAAGAACTGTGCGTTTTGTCAATTTGTCCGATGTGAATGAGTCTTTGTAGAAATATTTGCATATATCCGCCCTAGGATTCCACTCAGTTCCTAATATTTTTGTTGTCGTCTCGACGCCTTTGAATTCAATAGTAGTTGTTGTTGTCAACTCTACGTTAGAGTGCCATATGTGAAGCTCTCCAACAATGTCGTAACTTCATGCTGCACCCTTTGAAGTTCCTTTATTGAATTGGCACCAGTTATGAGATCATCAACGTAAAAATCGTGTAAGATGACTTGACTTGATGGGTGCCCCTTGTTACGTAACCTAATTTCCTGCAAGCATCGAGTTGCCAGAAAAGGTGCACACGCGGTTCCGTAAGTGACAGTATTAAGACAATACGTTTGTAGCCTTTCACTTAAGTAACTTCTCCAAAGTATTAATTGAAACTTCCGATCTCTTTATTAACCTCAGCAATCAACTATCACATGGTTCGAATGATATGATAATAATGACAAGACCACGAAGATTTTGGAACTGACAGAGATACATTACTTGGTTTCCGAAAATTTGGTTTGTGTGTTTGGTCAAACTTTACGGATCCTAAATATGAATCCCTACTCTCCAAATATTGACATCAAAGAAGGTCCGAACATAATTCCAAAGTAATTTAATAACTCATTCCATTTGATTTGAGTCTCCTCATCTACCCTACCGCTTCACAATAAAACTCTTCAATGTCACTGCGACCAAGATCGAGTGGAGACAGCTCTTCTATTCTGTTTTGGTAATTGAGAGCTTGTTTAAAATACGATTCGAAAATTCCCAACCGACATTCCAATTCCGATATTTCCAAAAAAGTCGACTTTGAATCAATTAATGTTTTTGTACTATCGATACTTCTCTTGGTTACTTGAAATTTCTCTCACATACGAGATATCAATTATATGGTGTAATTTCTTTCAGAGCGATGATATCAGAACGTATTGTCCTACGCAACAAGGCTTTCTTTGCTGCTACCAGTAAAACTACTGACGATTTTTAAAATGATTTCAAATATTGATTTCCCACGACTATCTCCAATTAAGCTTTGAGTCACGTAAGCTTCATTCGAATATGAAATCAATTGCAATTAATTGATATACCAAATCTTGAATTGTAATTGTGCTTGACAAGCAGAGCATTCAATTGCAAAGCTTTCAGAAGCCGAATTCTAACTCCGATCCAACGATTAAATTTTGAAGCAGCGAGAAGAGTAACGCTACGTATGCTAATGCTTAGCACTAGAAGAAAGCGGAACCAAAAGAGAGATTCTGTTGCAGTTGCTGGAAGAGTAACGGACAGAAATCCCACCAGTTTTCAACGCGTCCGAATTTGCAAGACAACAAAAAAAATATAGAATGTAGTGCCAAAGTCCGTTGGGTTCAAAGCCCTTAGCGGGCTGATATGTTCAATGTTGGTAGTTATCAGCTGCAATTTGAATCAAACTTTGAATTTGCGATTTATGACAATTTTTCTTTATGACTTTGAGAAAGTTCAAGGGAAGATCTGCGATAGCATGAAAAGCATGAATTTTAACTTTAATGCGAGAAATATTTCCAAATAATGGTAGAAGAATTATTTCTCGTGAATCTAATATTTAAAGAAAGACTTTGATAAAATATCGTTTGCTACACTGTGTATGCGATTCATACAGATAATGGTAGAGATTGTGTCGATTTTCAAGAAGAATGACTTTATTTTTGTGTGACTATGGAAATAATTATTTGTTGGACATACATGCAAATACGAAGCGAATAACGAAAATTTAAGATTTAGTTTTGTTTGACGTACTAAATGTGAGCCAAATTAATCAAATGCTACGAATTTCAACCGATCGCGATACCGACACCGAATTAATTCCTCTTTATTGTCTTATTGAGTTTTTTTACTAATTTTCCGAATTAGATTCACTGTCAATATTTATTGGAGACTAAAGTCCTGTCACGGTCGCCATGCTAAACTCTTATGGTTTATTTGTGACCCTAGAGAGTATATGTTCCAAATTTCAGCTTTCGAGCTTTAATTTAAAGGCTTCTTAGGCCGTATTCTTTCTGGATATTTTTAAGTTTGTTGTTCATAATAAGAGATTAGTTGGGCTTATGAAAACCCCACCATTGATTTCATTTGTCCATGTTAAGGTAGGATTAGATTGCATGCCTATTGGTCAAATAATGACCTTTTCGCTGTCAATTAATCTTATTTTGCAAGCGAAAACTATCAGAAATGGTAGTTATATGACCATTTGGCATGCAGTCTTATCTTATCTTTAGACCTGCTTGGTATTTTCTTTATCAGCAAGAATTTCTATGTGTTTTCTATGTATTTTATTTTAGATTTTCGTAAATATTGGAACTTCATGTTGTCAGTTGCGAATATACAGGTTCTTTAGCAACTTTGGAACTACACCCTTATTTACACGAACCAACTCAGGCCATTTTGACCCCCCTCTAACTTCACTTACAACAAAGTAAGAGACATAAAATTTCAGAATTCATTGGGACGCACAGCAGCAGACTCCCTACCAAATTTCAACTATTTAAAATGATCGGTTCCTGAGTTATGAGGTTGGGCGCTTATTAATTAGGAAAAATATAATTTAAAATTAACTGACTCATTGAGAGATCATTAAAACTATGAAGCACTTCCAATCATTGTAGAACCTTGATATTTGGGTACAGTAAAAGGGTTTGCGGAGCAACCCTAGGGAAAAATCTGACATTTGTGATTTTCCTTCCAGGGGCCGTTGCAGCCGCCCACTTCTCTTAACTCAGTCCTCAAAAGACTTTTAAGAACAAACACTTTCTTTTACTCAGCCCCCAAAAAAATTACAATTATGATTTTCTAGCTGCGGGTGGGCTTTTAAAAACAAACATGGGACAAATTATATATATTTTATAAATTCCATTAGGGGGCGTACTAACCGCCCCTTGCCCTTAACTTTGCACCCAAACGACTTCCAAAGTTTACAAAGTTTACAAATGTAAATACTATTTGTGAAGTTTTAATTTTTTTTTTTTTTTTTAGATCTCACTTCTTTTTGTGGCTGACTTGTAGGGCAAAAGCAATTTTTGTATAAGAGAACTTTGCTATTTTTTGACATCTGTCTGCAAATTTATTTTGTCTTTCCTACTTCATTTACTCTGCAAAACGTTTGCCAATGCTAAATCTTTCGAAAAACTAAGTAGTTTTAAAGGCACATTATTAACTTTATTTTTAAATATATTGTTTATTATTATTTTTTGTATGACAACAAAACACTGAACAAACCGCCATATTTATTTTTTTAACAAAATTACTATTTTAAAACTAAACACACGCGGTATAACTCACAAGAGAAAATGAAAGATGGAAAGCCCCAATGACTGTAATTTTCTTTACATTTCTATTCTCTGTATCTTTAGTATAAAGTGCTCTTAAGAACTCAGCGATGAAGATGACGATAATATGTCTGTATCCAGTCACGAAAAGGCGTCATCATCAACCGTCGAAACCCCCGACATTGAATCCTTGGAAAGTATTCACGAAGAAGGCGATACTGACGGAAACGAAAGCTACTGTTCATCATTACAGCCAGGGAAAAAGCCGAAAAATTTAACCACTTCTCCACCAGCGAATTCACTGAGAGCGCCTCCAGAACTACAGAATGTTCTGCATTTGTGTAAAGTGTAGTCTAAGCCATCAACACAGATGAGTTTTATACAGATAGTCGACTCAGCATACCCCTGTCCCTTTGAACCCGCAAAAAAAAATTTTAAAAATGGCGAAAAGATACTCTCTCAAATGTTCTGTCTGTGAATACGTGTGATCCAGCCAATAAAGTATGCAGGCGTTGATGTGTCAAAAACATGTCGTTAGCGCGGGCAGTTTTGCAAGAATTCCAAATGGCAACAAAAAACAGCTAATTAAAACAGAAGTATTGGGGAAGTGCTGCGAAGTATTGAGTAAACGTAGTTCAAGTTAAATAGCTATTTTAATTAAAGATTATAAAAAAAAAATAGTTATATAATAGATATGAAGTTGTTGCAATTAAATGCGAATATTTTTTGTTTTTATAAGAAATAGTTCTCTATATTTTTTCTGCCTTCAAATAAACATCCTTGGGTTGATATATTTTTCAAATAAAGCAAAATGTAGCGTAGACAATTTAAAATATAGTAAATTGTAGTGTACCTACTTGAAAACGCCAATTTTTTGTCAAAGCGCATATCTTGTCGATCGCCCGTTGAAGCTTATATGTCGCGGACTGAATCGAATCGTCTACTGCTGATATGGCCGTATAATTTGATGATACTATTGCATCTTCATGCGGTATATCACAAGTGTATAAAAGTAATAAAATCGGACCAAGAACGCTTCCTTGTGTAAAGGATCATTCATATGAGAGCGAATCGCGAACTGCGAACAAGGGAATATTCGTAAATTCTGACATTTCTTTCACATGACAACTTTTTTTGGTCGCAAGTACCCGCGAATCTGATTTTTAAATGTTATGTTCGAACTAATTTTTCTTTCATGGATTTATGGATAGGCAATCATTTTTCTATTTGCGGGAAAATTTTTGTAATTGTAAATATTCCTATTTAAATCAATTTAGACTCAGTTTTTTTAGAGAGGATGTTAGATCAATTAAATATAAAGCTTTTGTGGTTGAAGCAATAGAAATTTTCTATTCATAACTACACTAAAATTGATTTGTTCGCGATTCGCCTATTCGCAATTCGCTCTCCTGTGAATAGTCCTTAACTCCCGCAGCGATTTCTTTGAGGTCGGAATACTTGTTTCCGTGTTTAACACGAGAGAGGCTGTTCGATAAATAAGAGCTTAGGATCTCATATAATTGTTTTGGGAAAGTTTTTTTAAGTTTATATTTTAATCCCGTATGCCATACCTTATTGAAAGCTTGAGCGACGTCAAAGATTTCAATATCGTTGGTTATTCTATATACCTGATCAATGGTAGCGCGCTTAGTTCTAAATCCGAATTGGTGATTCGGTATTAATCGGCGTTCTTCAATAATCGGATGCATTCGCTTCAATATAAGTTTTTCGAATATCTCCGACATTATTGATTGAAGCGATATTGGTATATAAGTTTTTTTGTCATTTGGAGGTTTTC
The DNA here is from genome assembly GCA_963576555.1 of Ferdinandea cuprea. Taxonomy (NCBI): domain Eukaryota; kingdom Metazoa; phylum Arthropoda; class Insecta; order Diptera; family Syrphidae; genus Ferdinandea; species Ferdinandea cuprea. The sequence continues at coordinate 100,061,418 of OY754958.1, read as the reverse complement.
TTGGCTTAGGAACCATTATTACCTTGGCTATCTTCCATTGTCGGGGCACGTATAAAAGTCTAATCTAAGCGTTTATGAGATAAACAAACTTATTAGAGCTTTTCTGTGCATCTCCTTAAGAACTTGTCCCGTAATAAGATAATATCCAGGAGCCTTGTTTAATTTGAGTTTTCGTATTTCATGACACAGTTTGACCAACGATACCTTGCTTATCTGAAAATTTTCAGATACCGTGTTTGAACCACCATCTTCAACCAATAATTGACCATCAAATGGCTTAAACGTTGCTTCAAGGTGTTCTGCAAATATTTTGGACTTTACCTTATCTCCTTTCGCTCATTCGCCATTGTTTTTCCTTTAAGGCGGAACTTACAACTTTAGTTTTTTCATGCCTTATAGGCTTTCAAGATATGGTGTTCGTATAGATACCTTCAGATCGATTTTATGATTGCAGTCTTTTCTAAAGGAGACACAATTAGTTCTTGCGCTAGCCAGCCTCGGTGGAGCGTCCTTTTCACTTAAACCACCACTAAAAATTATTAGAATGACGGGCGAGTGCTCAGAATATAGATCATGCCTTATAGGCTTTCAAGATATGGTGTTCGTATAGATACCTTCAGATCGATTTTATGATTGCAGTCTTTTCTAAAGGAGACACAATTAGTTCTTGCGCCACCACTTACCACTCTCACTTAAACCACCACTAAAAATTATTAGAATGACGGGCGAGCGCTCAGAATATAGATCAAAACTTTCTTCAATTTTGACATAGCTTTCCGATATTCCTTTTGCGATAAAAAAAAACTATGAAGTCTTGTGTTTTTGCTATGTCCGAAGGCCATAGTTTGCCAGACGAGTAAAAGTCGACTTCAAACTCCATGCCGGCTTCATAAAGAAATTTTTGGTGAGATGCATATGGAGCCCCAGAAAGTGTGTTTTTCATTGAAATCCTCGCCAATTACAAAATTTTGTCCAAGTGAGTCAAATGTGTTCTTAAAATATTTTGTTTGACTTCTCTCGGGGAGGACAATAAATAGACGTAAAGTTATATATTATGCATTTAATTTTTGCGCTAACCATGCTTATTTGCATTTCATCAAGTACAGTTGTTGTAACTGGGGATTGATCAGTGGTGGCCTTAAAAAAAAATAAAAAAATGTCTAGCCTTTCCGGTGGGTGATATGGTTGATAACCGATGTAACCTCTTATTTTTATGACCGATTCTTTCGTCAAATGCTCTGCAGACACCAGTTTGTGAATATCGTTTTTGTGAAGAAATACTTCCAACTCGTCGATTTTATGCAGAGGGCCATTCGCATTCCATGTTATTATTTTTATAAAGTTTTAAAATTGTCTAGTTTCTCAAACATACGATATTTCGAGACTCTTCAAGTCTCGCAAGAATTGAGGAAAAAATATGATGGACTGAATCAGGCGTCGTATTAACAACTCGATTGTTTGCTTGTAATGCGGCTTCAGCGGACGTTTGCGTGCGGGGATTCGTCGATTTTTGTACCTCAATTTTTCGCTCTTTCGACTGCGGTGGATTGGAATTTTCTTCTGGCTTTATTTTCCGTTCTTTAGTTGTTTTTCCTTTTTTATTTATTCCTTTAAAATTACTTTTGATCGGTAAATACGTTTTCTTTGTTAAATCGCGCCTTTTCTGGAGCTCTTTACCTACTTCACAGCCGCGATAATTTGCCGGGTGTTTTCCCTTGCAATTATTGTACCGCACTCTTCTGATAAGTGTTTACCAGCATATTTAACGCAACGCGGTTACTTTTGGTAATATGCGTGCGTATGATTATAGCCTTGGCAACGCTTACGCTGGGAGATTAACCTTGTACTTTTGCACACAGGTCAAATTTTCACTTCTATATTAAGTATAAAATTACTATAGGGACTATACGGAAGTACTTCAAAGATACTTATACGCTACCCTAAGGGTATATTAATTTTGACACATAGTTTGTAACACCCCTTAATATTCGTCGTAGACACAGAAAAGTATATATATTTATGATCAGGACCAAATCCTAAGACTATTTAGAAATGTCCGTCCGTCCTTCCGTCCCTCCGTCCGTATCAACTTTTGAGGCTTTAAATGTACGCTAGGAAGCTGAAATTTAGAGCATATATTCCATAGGGTCTCGAAATGGTAAAGTGTTAAAAGTTTTTAAATCGGCCCACTGCCACGCCCACAATTTAGAAAAACTGTTGTAAGGCTAAAGTTAGAGAGATAGATCATTAGAACCTTCACAAGATATGTAGGCACTGCCCTCCTTTATAAGTCTGTCATATACAATTTTTGCCACGCTAACTTTTTGTGGGCTTTTTCCACTAAAATGCTGTTTTCAGCAAACATTTACATACTTACTTAGGTGGCGCTACCGTCCGGGGTGGACCTGGGCCTAAACCAATACGCCTCTCCAGTTAGCACGATATTTAGCTAACTGCCTCTAGTTGCGCACTCCAAGTTGGTTGAGGTCCCCTTCCACTTGCGCGCGCCACCTTAGGCGAAGTTTTCCTCAACTGCGTTTTCCCTCCGGGTTGGATTCGTAGACTCTTCGGGCCGGAGCGTTGATGTCCATTCTTTCTACATGTCCCAACCATCTTAGACGACTAATCCGTATTTTTCTGACCAAGTCGATGTCGCTGTACAGCTCGTAAAGTTTGCTGTTAAATCTCCTCCTCCAAAGCCCGTCAATGCAAGGACCGAAATCACTCGAAGAATTTTGCGTTGTGCCCCTGGTGTTGGCTTGCGAGTTTCGCACAATTCTCTCAAGTATGATGTTGAAGAAGTTACATGACAGCGCATCGCCTTGTCTAAATCCTTTTTTGACATTAAAGGTCTCGGTGAGATTGCTTCCGACCTCAATGGAGCAGCGAGAGTTCTCCATCGTCATCCTGCACAATTTGACGAGTTTGGCAGGGATGGCAGAACTAGATATGGCTCTGTATAGCTCGTCTCTATAAATGCTGTCATATGCGGCCTTAAAATCGATAAAAAGATGGTGAGTATCGAACTGGACTTCTTGAGATTTTGGCAACGTGAAGTGTGAAAATCTGGTCAGTTGTGGACTTACTGGGCCTAAAACCGCACTGATAGGGTCCAATCAGTTCGTTGACGAATGGTTTCAGGCGTTCACATAGCACGGCAGACAGGATCTTATATGCGATGTTGAGGAGACTTATACCTCTATAGTTGGCGCAGTTAAAAAGGGCTCCTTTCTTGTGGACCGGGCAAACAATGCTGAGGTTCAATTCATAAGGCATACTTTCCTCTGACCAAATCTTGGAGACGAGTTGGTGTATGCTCTCTACCAAATCATCTCCCGCCTCCTTGTTCGGCAATTAAGCCGTCCGGTCCAGCAGCCCTGTTGGATTTCAGTTTAGATATTGCTGTCCTCACTTCATTTTGGTCAGGTGGGCTGGAGTCTTGGCTTTCATCACCCATGTTGAATGGTTCATTCTGCCTGACAGCGGAATTTGTGTCGTCATCGCCGTCTAACAGTCTGCAGAAATGGTTTTTCCATAGCTTCAGCACCGACTGTGTTTCCACTACCAGGTTTCCTTGTTCGTCTCTACCAGTATCTGCTCGGGTATTGTTGCGTTGACACGTTCTTTTTACCTTTTGGTAGAACTTCCGAACATTGTTCCTGGAGAAACAACTCTCTACTTCCTCGATCGCGCGCTTCTAATGCTCTTTCTTTTTCTTCCGGAGAAGACGGTGTTCTTCCCTCCTCTTTTGCTCGTAGAGCTCACGAGCCGCTCTTGCTTTTCTGTGCAGCGCCGCTTCATAGGCACGTTGTTTTGCTGCATGCGCTTGCCGACACTCTTCATCGAACCAGGGGTTTCGTGGGGGTGGTTTGTGGAAACCAAACACATCAGTTGCGGCGCTTCTGATGGCTTCTTGGCATCGATGCCACTGGTCTTCAGCACTTGATGCTGGCAGCACAGGACTTCTCGAGAGGTTCAGGGATACGCGATCGGCAAAAGTTCTGGCGGTTTGTTGCGCTTGTAGCCGTTCAACGTTGAATCTCCTCACAGTATTTCCCCGTTGTTGTGGTGTCTGGGATATCCGCATACATACCTTGGCTACAACAAGGTAGTGATCCGAGTCTATGTTGGCCGCTCGGAAAGTTCGGACATCTAGGATACTGGAGGAGTGCCTTGCGTCGATCGCAACATGGTCAATTTGATTGACAGTTTGGTGATCTGGTGACCGCCATGTTCCCTTGTGGATATTGACGTGAGGAAACCCTGTGCTAGCTATAGTAACATTTCGTCCAGCAACAAAGTCAATTAGCCTAAGTCCGTTTCCAGACGTGGTGTCGTGTAGGCTATGCTTTCCGATTGTGCTATCAAAGATGTCCCCCTTTCCTATTTTGGCGGTAAAATCACCTAGGACGATTTTAACATCGTATTTAGGACATTGCTCATATGTTTTCTCGAGGAGCTCATAGAAACATTCTTTGGTAGCGTCATCTTTGTCTTCTGTGGGGGCGTGAGCGCATAAAAGGCTGATGTTGGCGAATTTAGCCTTGATGCGGATGGTTGTAAGGCGTTCACTAACGTGTCGAAAGCTCAAGACTTCTTGTCTAAGTCTGCCGCTTACAACGAATCCACATCCAAATAGATGCTGCTTCTGTTCCCTATAGCAATCACCGTAGTAGATGTAACAGTTTTTTCATCCTTCTTTTGCCCGGTCCATCCCATCGCACTTCCTGGATGGCGGTGATATCTGCATTGTAACAGGTTAGGGCCTCCGCTAATTGTTCAGCTGCACATGGTCTATTCAGGGTTCGATCATTTCACGTGCAGATCCGAAAGTCATTGTCCTTTTTGTGTTTTGCAGGGTCGTCAACAGTGAATCCGTCCGTAACCATGTGGTTTTTTAGTGGTTGGGTAGTTAACCCGACGCACAACCCCCAACCTGGAGGACCAGACCCTAAATTGACCCTAGGACAGCGGGTCGGGTAATCCGTTGTCAGTAACCCACTTCGGGGATATGAGCGCAGCCGTTGGCCCATAAAGAGTTCATCCGCCACCATCTCTATTTCAGCACCCTGACTAGTGCTGAAAAAAAACTGACCGACCTTTGCTCCAAATATGTCAGAGTAGTTCGCGTTAGGCATCTGCCATCCCGACTGTTGACAACACCGTTGATGCAATCTTGCGAGTTCATCCGCTGTATGTCCTCTTTCTGAGGGGCTCATGTATGACCTCTGAGACTCATCAGCCAGTCATCCCAACAGAGCATTATAGTGTTACTACTTCTTTCGTGTTTAACACTCGCGCTTATAAGTTTAGCAAGTCAAGCCCGGGTGGGCGAGACCAGTATCCGGCGGTTACTACGCGGAGGTAAAATGAGCACAATTGATGTGTACGAGATAGTTACAACGACTGGGCATCGCCAAGTTGATGCCAATCAGCGTCTAGCCTATTCATACACACGCAACCACCAAAACATTTACATAGAAACTGAAATAAAATGTTTAACACGATATTTGGCAAATATTTTTTCCAATACATCGCCCATACAAAGTTTATGGCCGCGCCCACTTTTTGGGGGCGTTTTTTTCAACAAATATTTTTTTTATAAGTTTCACAGAATGAAATAAAATAATATTTCGTCCTCGAACGCGCGCTAGTGCATTCGGCATCGCTGGGCTTCTTTTGGGGTTTACATTTTACAAGTAGTATATTCCACTGTATTGGAAGTAAAGACGACGGTTGACAGTTGAATACAGAATGATTTTTTTCATAGAGAAAGAGATATACCAAATTAACAATTTGATATTTGAGTAGTATTACCAGATATACATTTTTTTTCTACATTTACCCACAGATAAATTATTATATTTCTATCATTTACATATTCAAATAGATATGTATATATATTTGTACATATAGACAGTATTTAGATACAATAATCCATATTTGTGACTTAATGGCCAACCGCAATGGGCATCATTTTGGAACGTACGAGTGTACTAGACTCCCTTAAACAAATCGCAATGTGAATACTCGTGCATTCGTTCAATTTTTCCGTTTCGTTAAGCCTATGCAAGGTACGACAGCAACCGTAATTTGCATAGGGATCAACGAACTTTGGCATTTCAAAAGAATTGACCAATGAGAAATTTTTAAATGAAATAGGAGCTTTCAGACAAATTTTTCAAATGTTTCTTTAAATTATTTTTTTCATTCTCAGCAATTTAAGGAACAACAACAAATTTTAATTGACATTTTAATTATAAGTTTATTGTGGTTTGACTATCCATTAACAGTGCATAACCATACATAAACATGCTTTCGTTGATTTCAGGTATTTATGCATTATGCAAGTTTATATGCATTGCGGTTGGCTTTATATATTCATTAGGACACTTAAAAACTAGTACAAAAAACATAAGATTCTACTACATTTTGCTTTAAAGGTGCAGAAACTCAGCTGCTTTTGCGTAGCATCATGGACTCCAAAAAATAAAGAAAAAAGCTAAATTGGGATACCACTGATAAGGTACTACAATTTGCTTATGGAATATGTTACAAAGGCATACATTTATGTAATCAATTATACGATTTGAATTTTTTTCGTAAATGGCATTTTTATATCTCTTTATAACTTTTTACAACTTTTTTGTTTAAAAAAAAAAATATAAAAATGGCATTTGCAATCAAAAACAAATTATACACACACCTTACGCAGCCTGTAAATGCATATTTTGGCTTTTAGGTTATGCATTACTTGAGCAACGTTGCTTAAGTTTTATAAATAATGTTTTGCTGCGTAAGGGGAGTTTAAGTATTGCGTAAAGTTACGCTGGCATTAAAATATGTTTATAAATAAGGCTGTAAGAAAATTACGATATGCATGAAACCCTCCTTTTAATTAAGTAGGTCCTCTTAATGGTTTGGTTGCAGTTTTTGACAGAACTTAAGACTTTCGAAAGAAGCCTTCTTAGAAGTATTAACCGATATTAACAGCGAACTGAAGCCATTAAAAAGACAGCAACCCATCCCGAATATTCTAAAATTAGCAGCTGCATTAAGGGTTTTAGCACAACGAAATTATCAACTTAGCGTTGGAAACGATTATAAAATTGGCATGGCACAGCCAACAGTGTTGGTCATTCTTAAGGAAGTGCTTATAGACTTAGAACGGTGCCTCTGTTCTAAGTGGATAAAATTTAAAAACACACGGGAGGAAGAACAATAGGCAAAAATATACTCTTTGAATAGTAGGTAGATGGAACACATATTAAAATGATTTGCCCGAAAAGACCTACGCCACTTGTACTACAACAGAAAAGGATTTTATAGTTTAACAGTATCACAATCTATCAATTGACACGCATAATACCAAACTTTCGATTATTTGATAAATTTTATCATATATCAAAAATCGATCTTTGACAACCATAATCCTGTAAAAAGTCATAATTGTAGGTCTTTTGGGGACTGAGTTGACAAACCACAAACGTTGTTTTGCCATAAAAATGATTTCTATAGATTATTTTAGTAGAAACAAATTAATAAATTATTGATGTGATATTTATAAGAGGAAGAGGCATGTAGCGCTGCTTACCCAATTGCCCATCTAATTGGAAATTCAAGACGTTTAAATTGAATAGGGGCATCTGTTGGTATATTTACATATATTTATATATTTACCTCGGAATTTGCCATTTAAAATAATGGCTTCGGTAAGGTTTGTCATTAAATTTTTATTAACTAATCGCATACCGTTGCATAGCCGTGGTTGGTTCAAATTACCAAGCAAAAGAGCCGTAGATCTAACCTTCAGTTATAAATTATGTGGTGGCATGCCTGGTTAATCCGATGAGTTTAAAAACTCTGCCAGATAATTGGCATCGCAACCTGTATCAAACGCTTTGTATGACACCAAGTCCCCAGGCATCAACTTTTGTATCTTGAAATTCAATTCATTGACGTCCACATTTTTCGCTGCTAAAATTGCTCTTTCTGACAGCTACTAATGATTAATGTATTATGTGTACATCGGGAAATATCAGTCAATGAGAGCATCTTGCGAATTAATGATTGTGGAGAAATCGCTCGATAATTAAATGCATCCAGTGTCATCTACAGTAACTTTTCCATCAAACGTTCTTTCGAGAAGGTTTCAGCGGATGGATCTTGAAGCATTTAAACGCACATATTTACTTTTAGTTGTAATTTGTCAACATAACGCCACAGTGGCGATGATTTTAAGCGCGCGTTGATTTCATCAGCATACGTTGAACGAATAAAAAAAATAAATATAAAAGTTGTTTGGGGTGGATAACCCTCATCACTTCCGGATATAAAAAATAGATCAAAACCTATTCTCAGACCTTACATATGTACATATAAAATTTCATTAAAATTGGTTCAGTCGTTTCGGAGGAGTATGGCAACTAACAATGTGATGCGAGAATTTATTAAAATGACAGTCACTGCTGCGATCGACACACAAAAAAAAAACAAAAAAAGGACGAAAACTGTATAGAGAATGAAAGAAAGGAAGCCGACTTCGTTTTCATCCCTATTCCGTGATGTTTGCTGGTTGAGAAGTGATAACGGGAAATACCTGTTAGGGATAACAGATGATAGATGGAACTTACTACAATACTAAGTACAATTTATTACTCTTTTTTTTTTAAAAATTTTAAAATTTTTTTTTTACAATATATTCCTCTTTTTAAAAAAAATTTAATTATATTACAATACTTATACAATTGTTTTTTCTTAAGTCAATGATAGATCTAATATTCAGCGAACACTGATGGGGCTCTGCGTTGTGCAAATGTTGTTTTATTATTTAATTTTTATTGAAACAATTATTTCTGAAATTTATTTACATTCTTAATTGATTATTTATCGTACAGCGTGAGTGCACCTGATAGAACTATATTTGAAAATTATAGTATACTACAATTATTATATTCGATTGGCATCTTATGGATCTGTAGATAGAACAGAATGATATAAAAATCGGGATTAAAAATCAGAGGTTAATCGTATAAGGGTGAATCTAGAATTGTATGAATTTTTCAATGCTGAATCATGAACAAATAAAAACAACAAATTTTCTTTCGGAGAAGAATTTTATAAGTAAGACATTTATATATCTCTTCAAAACTTCAAATTGGAAAACTTTCCGGGTATAAAAATGTAAATACAATTTTTGAAATTTTTAGTAATTACAATACAAATCTGGCGTTCATTTTAAGATCTCAGTACTTTTTGCGGCTGACTTGGCTATACATTTATGTTTTTGATGTGATTGTTTTTTCCACATCTGTCCAAGAACACGTAGGGAAATTAAGGAAAATATTTAATAGACTTCGTGAATATAACCTCGAAATACAGATTGATAAATTAAGGGGTACGGTAGTGCCCAGCCAAGTTCTTTAGCAACTACAAAATAATAATAATAATAATACTAATAATAATAATAATAATAATAACAATAATAATAATAATAATAATTATTATTTTTTTTTTTTTCCTGTTCGGTGGAGGAGAATGCTTAATGCACCATAAGGAGGCTGTTTTGGCGTTGACCTTCCCCGTGTGTCCGACTCCCCTTTTTCAAGGTATACGTAAACTAAAACTCCTCCCACCCCTCTGTTTCTGACCCCCCCCCCCACGGGACCGCTGTTCGCATTACTTCAGGGGGGTTGTAATCATACGCCCTTTCGGGCTTACTCTGTCTCGTCGCTAAATTGCTCTTCTTCTCTTTTCTTTCTTCTGAGAATTCGTTGGGTGTAGACGCAGATGTCGTTCCAGTTCTGTTCGCTGGCCAGCATCTTTTCGACTATGTTGTCTGGAGTGATGATACCGATATTTGTCTCCAGTTCAGCTCTTTCATTTTCCCATCTGCTGCAAGCGAAGAAGATATGTTGAACGTCGTCTTCTTCAGAGTCTCCGTACTGGCAGGCTGGGGTATTCTTTTTATCGATCTTATGAAGGAAGGCATTGAAATATCCGTGTCCGGTGAAGAACTCTGTGATGTAGTAGTTCACCTCCCCATGTTTTCGGTCCTTTCATTCAGCCACGTTCCTGATCAGCTTTGCTGTCCATCTTCCTCTGCTGTCCGAGTTCCAACGCTCTTACCACTTCTGTTTGGTAAGTCGCTTGGCCTGCACGGTTGCCGTTTCCACTCCAATTTCCGCCTTGTTGTCGTAGACGTACTTCCTCTCTCCCGCTAGGAGATCGATGGGAGTCACTCCTGCGACTACAAGTGCGGCTGCTTCTGACACCGTTCGGTAGGAACTTACCACCCGTAGAGCTCCGCATCTTTGGACTGCCGCCATCTGTTTCCGGTATTTCTCTTGATTAAGTTCGTCTGCCCAAATTTCGCTGCCGTAGAGAAGGATGGAATGCGTTGTCGCCATCAATAACCTTCGCTTACTGGCCGCTGGACCACCTACATTTGCCATCAGTCTGCTCAGTCATGCAGTTGTTTTAGAGGCTCTTTCCGCTGCTGCCTTTATATGTTGCCAGTAGGATAGCTTTGTGTCGAGCCTCAATCCCAGGTATTTCACCGCGGCACTGCTTCTTATTACTTCTGCCCCGATTTGGAAGTCAATTTGTGTGGGGATCCTGTTCTTCGTAAGAAGGACTATCTCAGTTTTCTCCGTCGCAAGGCTGAGTCCATGCTCTTCCATCCACGAATTTGCCCGTCGCATGACCTGGTTCAACTTCCTTTGCGCGTTATCGGTGTCTCGTGCCGTGATCACCGCCGCGATGTCGTCTGCGTACCCGACCAGAAAGGCACCCTCGGGCATTTCCATGCCAAGGATGTCGTCGTAGGAAATGTTCCAGAGGTCAAAGACGATATACTTATGGTCGTTACCTGTTTAGTCCTCGATTACTCTCCAGTTTTTGATTCTTGCTAATGTGGTTTTCGTTGCGAAGATTATGTCTGGGATAGTTCCTCTGTGTCCGGGTTTCCTGAAGGTGGGGGTGTCTCCTGCGTTGACTACGTAAAGTCCACGTCTGGTGGCCATCTCGAGTATTTGCCTTCCTCGAGAGTCAGTAGTCGGCATTCCCCACTCTTGTCTTGAGGGAATTTCTGTTTTTCGCTGTGTCTGACACCTGTATGTAAGAGATGAAGACAGTAGCTTTTTTTTTGACTGCTTCTTGGACTTCTTCGACTGTAGTCAATTCGTCCAAGTCCCTAATCTCTAGGGACATTTTCGGTTCAAGACTGCGAACCGTTGCCTTATCCCCTAGAATAGCTCTTAGAGACTCTCCGAAAGCTGTCTTGTTCTTTGTTTTAGATCCGAGTTCTAGAAGAACGTCTCCAGTTTTCGTTTGGCGAACAGTTTTGACGATAGTTTCGGTGTCGTCTGGATTCGCCTTACTTCGGATTTCCTTCAGGATATCGGTGAACTTCTCTGTTCTCTTTGGCTTAATAAGAATAGCATCAGGTCGAGGTCTCCATTGGTTCTTCTCTTTCATCTTCTTTTCCTTCTTTTTGTTTTTCCTCGCCCTTTCTTTGGGTTTGTCCCTAGGTCTGACCCTCTGGGCGAGTTTGTCTGGCGCGACAGCTACAGGGTTTTTCTTCTTGAGAGCTTCAGCGTAGCTCTCTTGCTCACAACAGGTGAGGTCAGTTTCATTAGGTCTTTTGTGGGATACTAGTCTTTCAGCTGAACTTTTTCGGACTGGGTCAGTTTGTGTTGCTTTTACGATGCTCCTTTTTGGCTTTTGCATGCTTTGCTCTCCTGTTTTTTAGTTGCTGATTTTCCACTTTAGCCTATCGAGCCCCTCTTCGAGTATCGTTATATCATTTTTAATATCCATGCTGATGTTCTTCTGTTTTAAGCAGGCCGTCTTCATGCTTTTAACGACGCTTTCACACGCGAGTATTTCCCGTATAAAAACATCTTTGTTGTTCTCCTCGTTTCCCGAGTGAGTGGCAGGAAAGTTTTTTTGGATGTTTTTGTGTACTGTGGGGTTGTATTCCGTGGTGGTGTATGTAGAACCCTTGCAGACCTCTGAATCAGCGTAGATCCTTGTATTTTCGTATTAATAGGGTTTGCGAATAAATTCCAGGGAAAAATCTTACATATGTGTTTTTCCATCCCGGGGGTTGTGGTAGCCACCCCTTTTCTTTAACTAAGCCCACAAAGACCTACAATTATGATTTTTATACCCTTACCTAAGGGTATATTTTTATATTTACTAAGACACACAGTTTGTAACTCCCCTAAATATTCATCATAGCCACCTAAAGTACTTATATTTATGATCAGGAGCAAAATCTAAGACTATTCAGCAATGTCCGTCCGTCTGTATACAATGCTTACGCCTTTAAAAGTAAGCTAGGAAGCTTAAATTTGGACCACATGTTTCCTAGGGCTCCGAAATGGTTAAGTGTAATATTTTTTTAAACCAACGTTTTAAAGCTAAAACTGGAGAGATAGTGTGTTACAACCTTTACAAAATATGAAGTCTTTATAAGTTATAGAATATGGAAGTGTGTTACTACCTTTACAAAATATGAAGTCTTTATAAGTTATAGAATAATTAGTATAAGTTTGTCGTATAACGTTTTCTGCAACGCCTACTTTTTGTGGGTGTTTTTCACTAAAATGCTGATTTATTTAGAAATGTTTACCAAGATATTTAGGCAATATTTTTTCCATTGAATCGCCCATACAAAGTTTTTGGCCACGCCCCACTTTTTAAGGGCATTTTATGTTATCCATCATCTTCTAAATGGTTTGTGCTTTGGGGTACATAGGGATATGGATAGGGTATCATACAGTTCGCCCCAAGCGGACTGCAGCCTTTCCTTATGATTTACATGAGGTTTGGCTTTTAAGAACAAAAACGGGGAAAATAAAAAATTGATTTCATACATGAGTGTTTATTTTCCATTTATTTGTTTTACTCAGCCCCCAAAAGACTTACAATTATGATTTGTTTTGCATGAGGGTCAGATTTTAAGAACAAACATGGGAAAAAATAAAATATTATTTATTGGGGGCGGGCTAGCCGCCTCTTTTCCTTAAATTTCACCCAAACGACTTAAGAGTTTTGAAATTATACGTAGGACTTGAAGAGCAGATACCGAAACAAATCAAACACTGTCTCTATTCCTAAAAAGAGGCGTAGCAACCGCCCATATATTGAGCTCATTCTACAGTTATGAAATTTTACGTGACCGTAGTTGATTTTAAGGCAAACAAGGATATATAAAACAAATTATATTTTCCTCAAAAAAGGCCGTTTACCTTAAAATTCTTAAAATTTTAATATTTTGCAAAATTTCTATGTATACAAAATTTGTTGCGACAAGTATTGAAATCACACCAAAAATATAAATGTTAAAGAATAGCCAAGTTCTCTCATACAAAAAATGCCTTTGCCCTTCAAGTCAGCCGCAAAATGTACTGAGATCTAAAAGAGAACGGCAAAATTTCGCAAATATTTATACACTATCCTGAGGGTATATTAATTTGAACACATAGTTTGCAACACCCCTTAATATGCGTCGTAGACCCCTAAAAGTATATATGTTTACAATCAGCATCAAAATCAAAGACTGTTTAGCAAATGTTCGTCTGTCCGTCGCAATTTTAAGGCCTTTAAATTAAAGCTAGGAAGCTGAAATTTGAAAGCGTCCCCCAATCGGACTGTAGCCTTGGTATATGTTTTTATAATGGGACTGCTCTGATAGTTTAATAATTTGTTTTGAGTTTGCTGTTTTGAGCCTCTACTTCTTTCATAAACTCAGGGCTTAGGAAAGAACTAGAGGCTCCAGTGTTAATAAGAAATTTAAGGGGGCGACCAAATCCAATATGTCAGACCGTGCTACTTAATGTCTACGTATTTTTCTTATCTGAGGCATTAAAGGTGATCATAGTCATGGTCAATAAACTATAGCCTTGCTATATGTATCCTTGCTATATGTTTTTATAATCTTTACAAAAATTAATAAAAAAGAGAATAGAGGCTCACATTAACACGAATAACATCCTGCCACTAGAACAGTTTGATTTGAAGCAGTATCATAATTCTGTCCAGCAAATCTATCGTATAACAACACATATTAGGTAGGGCTGATTTGTATGGCTTCCATAACGCAAGTAGTGCTATAGCGCCGTTTTGATGCCACCACTCCTGATGACCTTAGGGGAAGGGTTATTGGTTGTGTATACTCAGATCCATGCGGTGGAATTGGGAAAGGTTATGACATCGTTAAGACCCGACATACCTGAGAGGTCGTCGAAGAATGGTTATCCAAACGTCATGCGCCCAGTCTTAGTTAATCCGCTTAGGAGGTGAAAGACTGTTTCATTGGCGTCGTTGCTGCTGTGGCGGTGGATATTGTGGGGCTGTCGAGCCTGGCAGCGTGGGAGCCTATTGCCCAGTAGCCCGTACTTACAGCCACTAGTCTAGCAACATTCCCTCGCATTCGAGGTTATGGGTTCTAGTTTTATTGTATTTGGGGTATGTCTTCCTAGACGCAGTTCGTCCGGTTTCTCCGCCTGGATTCTGCCCTCATCCTGAACTATGTGGAGATTTCTCCCTTCACGAACCCCAACGAGAGTGGGAGTAGGAACTCTCACCGCGTAGTATTCTATGTTTCTTTGTCCTGGAACCCAGATGAGTGAGACTCTAAACAGACCTGAAAAGTATCTCCCCAAAATCGTCTACAAGCTTCGACGTAGTCGTGGTTGAGGTTAGGACCTTGATTGCAGCCTGACTGTCGACGAAAATGGATATATTTAGGTTTGTTGTCGAGCTATTTAGAAGCATCTTGCTCGCCTCCACAATCGCAAGGACCTCCGCCTGGAAGAAGCTAGCTGAATTTGGATATAGTGCAGTCGTTAGATAATACTCCTGCATTCCTCGGTAATAAGTCGAGGATATTGTAGTGCTCGTACTGCGCTACATGGAGCGATTGTTTTGATATACAGGTATAGGGGAACGATGTCTAGAATCACATTGAGCGCCTCCGACGGACTCGACCGTTGGGCTCCCGCGGTTCCGATTGCAACCGTTCTCTGGACTCTGCCACCACTCGACCAACAAATCAGGTACCAATAAGTGAGAAGTGTGCGTACCACCGCCCTGTTCATCCAACGAACTATATTTCGTTTAAGTTTTGCTGCATGCGTGGAAAGCGATGTTTGCTCTGCGAATTCTTGGACTCGTGTCCGCTTTTGCCTACCTTGGGTAAAAAAAAACAACTCCTACATGTCTCCACGATTAGGGACATGGTTTAGAAGGATGCAGCTACTGTAAATGGCTAGAAGCCAAGGCGGGATACCGTTCAGGATTGGTGATTTGTACGGAGAAAAGCTGTTAATAGCCCAGAAAAATCGAATCCTCACTAATGACCGCTTTAACCACATCTCGTAAATTTTGCGACACTTGCAAAGCAGTTGGACTTCCGCATCAATTTTCGTTCCACCATGGCGGTAAGTTTTTTTTCTGTATTTAACTGGACTCTACATTCTGAAAGCTACTCCCATAGCTTTCTCTATTTTCGCTGACGGTAGGTGTATTTATTCTGCGGATGCGTCTGGTTTCAACATTGAAACGAATTTGCAATGGGCTTTATATACAATCCAAACGTATGTCAATGATTGAAAGATAAAAATGAACGCTTCTAAGACTTATCAGATAACAACCAATTTTATTATTTATTATTTATTATTTATTATTTATTATTTATTATTTATTATTTATTATTTATTATTTATTATTTATTATTTATTATTTATTATTTATTATTTATTATTTATTATTTATTATTTATTATTTATTATTTATTATTTATTATTTATTATTTATTATTTATTATTTATTATTTATTATTTATTATTTATTATTTATTATTTATTATTTATTATTTATTATTTATTATTTATTATTTATTATTTATTATTTATTATTTATTATTTATTATTTATTATTTATTATTTATTATTTATTATTTATTATTTATTATTTATTATTTATTATTTATTATTTATTATTTATTATTTATTATTTATTATTTATTATTTATTATTTATTATTTATTATTTATTATTTATTATTTATTATTTATTATTTATTATTTATTATTTATTATTTATTATTTATTATTTATTATTTATTATTTATTATTTATTATTTATTATTTATTATTTATTATTTATTATTTATTATTTATTATTTATTATTTATTATTTATTATTTATTATTTATTCTACACAATCTATGAAGTCAATAATTATTGATATAAGTTACTAATATTAATTGAATGTTAATTGCACATGCTGAATTGGCATTACTTAAAAACGCATCTCTCATGTACCGAGAAAGTTTCGTATGACGCAGTTGTGCACTTTTATTTTGTGTTTAAAAATTCTGAAACGAAAGAAGCCAGCATAGGGTCTGGAGTTTCTGCCGTATACGTAGGCCAATACCCAAAAAAAAAAGAAAAATTTCCTATATTTGGATTGTTTTCTGAAATTTGATTTTTATGTGTTTTAGGCATTTTCGAAATCCGACTTTTTGAAAATTTAGATGTTAATATTTTTGAAAAATTTATTATTGAAAAATTTCTTAAAAATTTAAAATTTTCAAAATAATATTAACTGCACGTAAGTAAAATATTCAAATTATATTCTAAAAAAATGTTGCGCATTTTCAATGAGTTGCGTTTTCACAACGTTCGCCGGATGTAGTAGCATATGAACCTAAAAACAATTTTTTTATTCCCTGCGTTTTCAACTCAAAATAAACGTTTTATTTGTTTATGATATTGTGTGTTTATGTTTATAATGTACCAAATTTTTTAAAGACAGGATACATATTCTAGTTCTGAGAAAAAAGATTCATTCATACATGAGTGCTATATATTGGAAAAACCCTTTGTCATCTCACGTGCGACTTCTCAGAAATAAATAGGAAGCACAAAGCCTATAATCATTTCAATTTCGAGGGTAAAAAAAGGAACCATAAATGCATTGGAAAACACAGAAATAATTAGAAAGTACACAATGAGTATAGGAAACCTCAAAGCTTGCCATTTTTCTTATGGGCGTAGCTCTGATAAGGAACTCTACTATAGCTAGGTACGGTAACGGAAGTTAATATTTGAGTTTCGATGATAAAAGAAACTCATCCGAAAGGAATTGTTCCGGCCACTTTAATCAAGATAATTGTTCATTTCCAATAGTACATCTGTAGACGAATCTCTAATGTAAACTAATGAAACTCCAATGTCATAACTAGAATTTAGAACGTGTGCTGCAGATTCCTTGTTTCGATTGGAGTCAACTATTGGAGTCAACATGCTCCAAAGTGAAGGAAACCCCAATGAAGTGCTTCATTTCGATGACGTCAAGCAGACCAGATCGTGTATTTCCGCAAGAAATACATTTCTTCAACTAAAATTGATTTCGAAATTCTTAAATTTTTCGATTTGTTTTAATTTATCGGATAACTTCTATTTTAATTACCCGATTTAAATGGAACTTTTGTTATCAATTACGCGATTGACAATAGGGAAGCTGCAGTCGGCGGATACAATACACGTACGGTATTAAACATTATGTCTAGTCATCATTCCGGGTTGAAAATTTGTCATATTAATGCTCAGAGTGCAGTGCCAAAACTAGATGACGTGGTTTGCATTTCTGAAACTTGGCTACATAGTGAATTAAGTAATGAATTTTGTTCTCTGATTGGTTTCCATAAACCTCTCCGGTTTAATAGGGTGGGACGTGTTAGGGGGGGTGCATCGATCTTTGTACCCAATTATTTGCAGTGTAGCCTAGTATGCAAGGCTCCGCTGGGTTGTGAAATTGATTACGTTTTCGTATTAATCACCTGCAAGATTAATAAAATTCTACTAGGATCAGTATATAGACCTAACAAGTATATTGATACATCGCCGCTTATTGATATTTTACATAAGTTATCATTTATATCTCCTCTTATTGTAGTAGTGGGCGACTTCAATTGCGATTTACTTCAAGAATCTACTCTGGTGGATAGTATGGAAACACTAAATCTTTTCCCTGTAAATACATCATTACCTTCACTAAGCATAACAGCACCCTTCTTGATGTATTTTTTGTATGCCATTTTTATAAAGCTCTCCATTTATGTTAACTTTCCGCTTCCTGTTTTTCTCGCCACGATCTCATACACTTAACTTTTGAATGTGAACCCACCATATTAAACAATTCTTTTAATTTTCGGGATTTTAAGAATATCAACTATAGATCTTAGTTCTATCGTGTGGTATCGCGTATATGCATTGCATTCAGTAGATGACCAATTAGCGTTTATTGAGCGTAATATCCGTAATCCTTTTAACAATCACGTTCCTCTTAAAACTAAATCGGATGTGAGAAATCGTTCGTTGTTCACTAGCAAAATAAAACGCTTAATTCGAAAGCGTGACCAGGCCTTCAAGCGTTGGAAACATTTTCGCCTAGTTGTGATTCATGATGCGTATAGGTATCTGAGAAATAAGGCGACTTTTGAAATACGTGAAGCTAAAAGACGTCTTTACGCAACACAACTGGATCCTTCCCAAGCCAAGCATAGACTTTGGAAAAACATTAAGAGCATTGGAATAGGTAAACAGATGAATGCCCGTTGATAAACCTAACAACCATGATCCAAATAAACTGAATGTAGCTTTTACCTCTCTTCCTGTTCCTGCCATTAGTGATCCTCTGGTGTGTGAAACTCCTTAAAGTAATTCACGTTTAATTCGGTTTGATTTGATGAAATTCACCCGGTTTTTTCTCAGGCTATCCTCCCTTACGTTCTCAAATCTATTACTAACACTATCCTGATGACTGGAGTATTTCCTACTACCTGGAAGCGTGGGAAAATGATGCCTATTCCCAAAAATCAAAACGAATTCCGGTCGATTGCTATTTTACTGTTCTTTTTGAAGGTGTTGGAAAAAATTGTTAACACCCAAATCCAAACGCATTTAAAAGATAATAATATGCTCTGCAGAAATCAGTCTGGATTTCGTGCAAAGCATAGCTGTTCAATTGCATTAAATAATGTTGTTAAAGGCAAAAGGCATGACAAAGATACATTTCTTATTTTATTAGATTTCTCAAAGGCATTTGACACTGTGAACCATAATATTATAGTTAGGAAGCTTAAGAGAGAGTTAAATTTTTCGACTTCTTCACTAAGTCTTGTTTCATCTTACTTGAACGACGGATATCAACCAGTTGAATCAAACAATTGTGTGTCCTCATTTCTGCTTTTAAGCAGAGGCGTTCCTCAAGGATCAATTTTGGGTCCCCTATTTTTTACAATGTACATAAACGACCTCCCCTCGTGTACCTCAAGCTCTTTGGTTGACATGTATGCTGATGACGTTCAGGTACGAAAAAGCTTTCCCTTGGGTCTTTTGGAGAATGCAGCGTATGAAGATAATGAAGATCTTAATCGTATTTTATGCTGGTCGCAATGGAATGGCCTCTGCACTTCCAAGTCGAAATGTTTGGTTATTTCAAGAAGGTCTATTGACGCGTCTTACTTTCCCAAGTTATCTTTGGATGTCTCACGAATTCGATTCGTTGATTCAGCAAAAAATCTTGGCAAAACGTTCAACAGGACGCTTTCTTTGAATAATAGCATCAGATTGACCATTGGAAGGGTTTATGGCAGCCTTCGAATGCTATGGGTAAGACAAAACTTTACACCTCTCAAAACGAGAATAATTCTTGCTAAATCTTTAATAATACCTACAATGCTATACGGTTGTGAAATATTCGTAAATTTCGACTATGAACACAGAAGAAAGTTAAAAGAGACAGCCTTTGAAATTTCACGTTTCTAACTCAACTGGAACTGGTAGCCGTCGGAAATGCGCTAGTTTTGACACATAGTTTGTAACACCTCTTAATATTCGTCGTAGACCGCTAAGAGAGTATTTATGTATATATGATCAGCATATATAAGATAACTTAGCAATGCCCGTCTGTCCGTTCCTCCATCACCAATTTGTTGGCCTTCAAATTAAAGCTGCGAAGCTGAAATTTGGAACATATACTCCATAGGGTCCCGAAGTGGTAGAGTGTAAAACGTTTTTTGATACGGCCACTGCCACGCCCACCGTTTAGAAAAACACGTTTTTTAGCTAAAGTGAAAGATATAGAGTGTTACAACCTTTACAAGATATGTAGG
The DNA here is from genome assembly GCA_963576555.1 of Ferdinandea cuprea. Classification (NCBI taxonomy): domain Eukaryota; kingdom Metazoa; phylum Arthropoda; class Insecta; order Diptera; family Syrphidae; genus Ferdinandea; species Ferdinandea cuprea. The sequence continues at coordinate 100,041,228 of OY754958.1, read as the reverse complement.
CACTGCCCTCCTTCATAAGCTTGTCATATAAAGATTTTTGCCACGCCAACGTTTTGCGTGCGCTTTTTACTAAAATGCTGCTTTTTTTTGCAAATTTTCATAGAAAAATTTTTTTAACAAGATATTCAGCCAATATGTTTTCCAATATATTGCTCATACAAAGTTTTTGCCATGCTCACTTTTTGGGAGCGGTTTTTCGAATAATATATTTTTTAGTCAGAAGATTTATGGAATGAAATAAAATGCTAACCATCATGTTTTAACGCTTTTTTCTTAGGGCAAATACGCATATGATTAGGGTATCATACTGTCCGTCCAAGCGTACTGTAGCCTTTCCTTATGTTTTTATACCCTATCCTAAGGGTATATTAATTTTGAGTCATAGTTTGTAACACCTTTTTAATATTCTTCGTCGACCCATAAAAGTATATATATGATCAGGACCAATACCTAAGACTATTTACCCATATCCATCCGTCACCAATTCAAGGCCTTTAAATTAATGATAGGAAGCTGAAATTGGGAAAATATACTCCATAGGGTCCCAAAATGGTAGAGTGTACATTTTTTTTGATACGCCCACAATTTAGAAAAAACAGAGTAAGTCTTAAAGCTAAAGTTAGACAGATAGAGTGTTACAAGGCAATGTCCTCCTTCATAAAGTTTTTTCATATCCATCCGTCACCAATTCAAGGCCTTTAAATTAATGATAGGAAGCTGAAATTGGGAAAATATACTCCATAGGGTCCCAAAATGGTAGAGTGTACATTTTTTTTGATACGCCCACAATTTAGAAAAAACAGAGTAAGTCTTAAAGCTAAAGTTAGACAGATAGAGTGTTACAAGGCAATGTCCTCCTTCATAAAGTTTTTTCCACGCCTACTTTTTGTGGGCGTTTTCCACTAAAATGCTGTTTTATTCGAAAATTTTCATAGAAACCGAAAAAAAATGTTTAAGAAGATATTTAGCCAATATTGTTTCCAATATATCGCCCATAAAAAGTTTTTGGCCACGCCCACTCTTGGGGGCGTTTTATTTTAAAAAATCCTGTTTTTTTATAAATTTTATTGAATGAAATAAAATGCTATCCATCATCTTCTTAATGCTTTTTTCTTTGGGGCTTATAGGAATATGGATAGGCTATCATACTGGCTGCAGTGGCTCAGTGGTTAAGTGCGTTGGACCACTAAGCGAGAGGTCTCCGGTTCAAATCCCGACCTATAACACCTGAAAGTTTTTATTCGCTGCCCCACCTCTTGCGAACGTGTGACAAACATCCAAGAGTAAGAAATGCCATGAGAAGCTTCTCAGATTCGATTTGAAGGAAAACTTGTTCTAAACAATCCCACTATAGATGTATACACCGAAGGGTCCAAGACAGCAGACGGCACAGAAGTGGGCATTTTCTCAAACTGCGCAGACACACTTTCGGCGTGGGGTTCCCTGTAAACTTCATATTTAAGCGGAAATCATGACAATCCGTGAAGCAGCTGGAACCAATAGATATTAAAAACATAAGGAAAGGCTACAGTCCGCTTGGGGCGAACAGTATGATACCCTATCCTTATCCCTATGTACCCCAAAGAAAAAATTCATAAGGAAGATGATAGATAGCATTTTATTTCATTCTATAAAATTTATAAAAAAAAAATATTTTTTTGAAAAAACGACCCCCAAAAAGTGGGCGTGGCCAAAAACTTTGTATGGGCGATATATTGGAAAAAAATTGGCTAAATATATTGTTAAACATTTTTTTTCGATTTCTATGAAAATTTTCAAAGAAAACAGCATTTTAGTGAAAAACGCCCACAAAAAGTAGGCGTGGCAAAAAACTTTATATGACAAATTTATAAAGGTAGGCAGTATCTACATATCTTGTGAAGGTTTTACAACTTTATCTCTCTAACTTAAGCCTTAAAACGGTTTTTCCTAAATTGTGGGCGTGGCAGTGGGCGGATTTAAAAACTTTTAACACTTTACCATTTCGGGACCCTAGGGAGTATATGCTCCAAATTTCAGCCTCCTAGCATAACTTTAAAGGCCTCAAAAGTTGATACGGACGGACGGACATTGCTAAATAGTCTTAGGATTTGGTCCTGATCATAAATATATATACTTTTATGGGTCTACGACGAATATTAAGGGGTGTTACAAACTATGTGTCAAAATTAATATACCCTTAGGATAGGGTATAATAAAACTATAGTGATCAGTTGATACAGTAGTATTATGTTTTTATTCAACATATGAAAGTTTAATATATATACATATTCGGGTTTTGTGCAGCGATGGAAAAAAACGGAAAACAAGTATTTTCAATCGTTTTTAAAGTATTTTATGTTACAAACTTTCTACATTTAGTCACTGAATTTTCTTCCCTTTTTGTTATTCCAATTTATAGAAAGTTATTGACAGAAGAAGGAGAACAGAAGGTTGCTGGAACGCACTGCCTACATATATTGTGGGTGTATTTTTCTATCGAAAATGCTTGGTAGTTGAGTACAGCTCACATGTATTGAATTAATTAGCCACTCTTTCCAATAGACGACTTTATAAATGAAGTTGTAATGTTTTTTCTTTATTAAAATAAACAAAACAATTTACTGCTACTACTACTACTAGTAAGTGTTGCAATTGTTTTCTAACAAAAAGCTAGTGCCCAATTGTGTAAGAGTTTAATAAAACCACATATTACCTATGAAATCCGTGTTTGTATAGGTATACTTAAGTAATTTGTCAACCGAAAATGTATGAATAATTACTTATTATAATATATAAGTCACGCTAATCAATATAATTTTGATTATTTGCATTAAAATTTATAGTAACTTGGTCAAAACAAAACTTTATTCTCAATAAATATATTTTATTACGGTATTAGTTGTGTGGTAAGTACGTTTATATAAACTCATATTCATCGCATATTTTGCATGTTTATTTCATACATCCAAATTGTGGGGTGCAATCTGGTGCAATTGTTAAAATCCAGATATAACACCCCCACCCTAATTGTTGGACTTCTAAATTTTTTACTATGATCAATCCAAGTTCAAGTTATTCTACTATTTTCTCGTTATTAATAGTTACATTACAATAGTTATTTTTCTTAATCAAATTTCGAATGCAATTGCTACTGTGTAACCGTAGATTTTTTTATTTATAACATCGCAGGTATACTCGAAAATATTTTGTTCCGAAAAAATTATTCGATTACTATCGCTTAAGAGCAGTTCGTCTTGATTTTGATTTGGCAAGGAGATTATTATAAAAGACCAAAAAATATTTTTCTTTAGTGAATATAGGTACAGAAATTTTAAAAAGTATTATATGTTTAATATCAATTGAAATATTTAACTTCTATATTGCTCCGTTTGTTAAGATATCATGAACGAGTATTTCCAATCTGCTTAGTAGAATATATTTATGTGCATCGATTCTCCGGTTATGTTTGTAAGGAGCTCGTTTAGTTTGGTCAGGTGCTCATTTATGTGATTCTTCATTTTATCCACCGAAGTTATAAGATCGTTATTGATTTTGAGCTGCTTGTTAATTTCGTTTGTCATTTGCTTTGAATTTTTGTCCAAGTTATTTAGGTGTGCATATATCTCTTCCTTGTCCATTGTCCATAACACCGGCCAAGAATTTCATTGAATTTCCCCAAAGGTTAAAAGGAGAGGACCTACTTCGCTATTGATACACTCTTTATCATTATTGTTTGTTTCTAATGCGCTTTGGGCTGACAATCTGCTTTATTTTCCAAATTTGCAACTTCGAGTTCGGTTCTTTTAGTGAGTCTAGCCAAACTAGTGGTCTATGATCAGTTCTTATCACAAATAAGGTCGAAAATACTTTGTGGATTCGACTAAAGCTAGAAATTCCTTATCAATCGTTGAATACTGTTTTTCATAGCCATTTAATGTTCTACTATAATATGATATGACATGATCACTTTGCATTCGAATTCCGCCAATAGCATAGTTGGAGGCATCAGTCACTAGTACGAATTTTTGCTTAAATCCGGATATTGTAGGACTGGCTCAATGGTTAGGTGGAGTTTTAGCTTGTTAAATGCATGACGTAGTCATTGTTATCCATTCTTGAATTTTGTTTGATTCGTGAGTACTCTTTTATAAAACGCCTGTAGTAACCGATTATTCCAGGAACGATTTTTATCTCCTTCTGCGTTTTTGGTAATTTCATTGCTTGGATTGCTGCCACCTTGCTAGGGTTTGGTTTAATACCTTCTTCAGAAACGATATATGGGCGATATGTTGGCAAAAACATTGGCTAAATATCGTGTTAAACTTTTTTTTCGATTTCAATGAAAATTTTCGAAGAAAATAGCATTTTAGTGAAAAACGCCCACAAAAAGTAGGCGTGGCAAAAAACTTTATATGAAAGACTTATAAAGGAGGGCAGTGCCTACATATCTTGTGAAGGTTGTAACACTCTATCTCTCTAACTTTAGCTTTAAAAGAGTTTGTTCTAAATTTTTTCTAATAATTGGGCGTGGCAGTGGGCGTATTCCAAAAATGTTTACACTTAAGCATTTCGGAGCCCTAGGGAATATGTGGTCCGAATTTCAGCTTCCTAGCTTAATACTAAAGGCCTAAAAATTGCGTACGGACGGACGGACATTGCTAAATAGTCATACAACATACCAAGAATATTATCCTAAATTTTCAAGTCCTTCCGAATAAAAGATTCCAAATGGAAAACTTTTGTGGCAAATAGAGTTTCCCAAATTTAGGAAGTTATTGATCCAAGTTCTTGGAGGCACATAAGATCGGTCGATAACCCTGCTGACTGCGCATCCAGAGGTATAACACCAGATCAATTAAATCATCACTCATAAGGGTGGACTGGTCCTGAATGGCTAAGGAACCACGGCTCTACTTGGCCTACTATCGAAGTCGAAGAAGACTGCGCATCCAGAGGTATAACACTGAATCAACTAAATGATCACTCATAAAAGTGGACTGGTACTGAATGGCTAAGTAAACGCAGCTCTACTTGGCCTACTAACGAAGTCGAAGAAAATAATGTTCCAGAATAAAGACCAAACTATATTAAGAGTGGTTGCGGATTACAGTACAGGCACGGAGATATTTCAACGGTTTTCTTCATCCAAAAAATTAATCAGCACAGTGGCATACCGTCAACGATTTTGCTATAACTGCAAACATAGGAACAATAGAATAAAAGGGGCGTTAAAAACATTAGAAATAGAAACCGCTGGCAAGGTCCTAATTCGAGCAGTACAACAAAGACACTTGTCACATGAAATTTCGTGCTTGCTAAAGGGCTGTAATATTCCAAAGACGAGCAACCTATTATCTTTAGACCCACATTTTGACGAAAATTAGCTTTAAGGCGTCGAACATAACAAAAAAGCCAAATATACCAAAAATGCAAAACTTACTTAATTACTTACTAACTTACTTAATGGGCTCCCGACCCGTGAAGAGTCCCTGCTTGAGATACGGCAGCCTTCCACCCTCTGCGATCCCGAGCACGCTGTTACCAGTTGTCCAGACTGAGCGCCTTGGTCTTTAAAACGAAGGTTCGGTCTTCCTTGTCGTCTTGAACCTGGGGGCTGGGATTCGAAGATCCTCTTGGCTATAACGTTGTTGTCCATTCGCTCGATGTAGCCGAGCCAATGTAGTCGACGCGTTTTAGCTTTTCGGACTACATCCACATCTTGGTACAGCTCATTGAGTTCGCGGTTGTAGCTTCTCCTCCATTCGCCCTCCAAATATCCGTCGAAGGATTTTTCTTTCGAAGGATCTCAGTATTAACTCTCCTTTCCTGCTCGGAGTGCTGGACGATAGCACTCGGCGCCGTATAGTAGAACTGGCAGGATAAGGTTTCTGTAGCGCATGCACTTTGTCCTTCGAGTTAGGAGTTTTGAACCCATTTGTTTTGCCAAACCGAAGTAGCAGCGGTTTCCTGGGGTAATTCTTCGGCGGATCTCCACTAAGATGTCATTTGTGGAGTTGATGTTTACCCCGAGGTAGATGAACTCCTTAAATACCTCGAAGTTGCTGCTATCAACAGTGACATTTTGTCTTAGTCGGTGGACAGATGATTGTTTGTTGGTGATAGGATATATTTAGTCTTGTCCTCATTCACTTCAAGGCCAACTAGTTTCGCCTGTTCTTCAATAGCCGTGAAAGCCTCTATCACGGCACGCTGGGATCGACCGATGATATCTATATCGTCCGCATACCCCAGTAGTTGGACTGATCTGTTGAAGATAGTGCCTTCCGTGTTGACACCTGCCCTGCGCACTATCTGCTCAAGAACAAGATTGAAGAAATCCCACGACAGCGCATTTCCTTGCCGAAATCCGGTGCATGTTTGAAAGAGTTCAGATGTGCTGCTGCCAAACTGCACATTGCATCGCGTGTTATCTTGTGTAATGCGACACATCTGGATTAGTTTTGACGGGATCGCGAATTCGGCCATCGCCACAAAAAGCTCCTGACGATGAATGCTGTCATATGCGGGTTTAAAGTCGATGAAGAGATGGTGTGTCTCGACTTGAAACTCGATGGTCTTTTCCAGGATTTGCTTTAGTGTGAAGATTTGGTCTACAGTCGATCTGCCGGGCCGGAAGCGACACTAGTACGTGCCGATTAGTGTGTTGCAGAAAGGTTTGAGAAGTTTACACAGTACATCGGATAGGATTTTATATGCGACATTAAGCAGGGATATGCCTCGATAGTTCTTGCAAGATACAGGATCGCCTTTCTTGTAGATGGTCCATCCATCATTGGAGCTGATGGTGCAGTCATCAGGCATGCTTTCCTCCACCCAAACTTGGTTGATGCGCCCTACCATAACATCACCTCCGTATTTAAAAAGCTCTGCAGGTAGACCATCCGAGCCGGCGGCCTTGTTGTTCTTCTTGTTGTTTAATAGCTAAGCCAACCTCTTGTATTCTGGGCGGGGGACTGGTTCTTCAATGACTGGACGTGGGTTCTCTTCTTGCGCCATCACTCTCTCTCCATTTTGTCCGTTTAGCAGCCGCTGGAAGTGCTGCTTAAATTCATCTACTACTCACTGCGCGTCGGTGACTAGGTTTCCATCGCTGTTACGAAAAGCCTGCGTTCCGGTCTTAAAGCCAGCAGCCAGTTGCTTGGCTTTCTTATAGAACTTCCGGATGTTGTTTCGGTCGAGGGACTCTTCGATCTCCTTGAGCTGGGAGACTGCGTGCTCTCTTTTCTTTCTACGTAGGATCTTCTTCTCCTCCCTTCTCCTGGCTCGGTACTCATCCCTTGCTGCCCTTGTTTTCCTCTTCAGCGTTCTAATATGTGCATCTTCTGTCACCTTTTCCGGTATACGCATACATCATCATACCACGGGCTTTTTCTCTGGGGTGGCTGGTATTCTAGGGTGGTTTCGGCTACCTCCTTGATAATGTTGCGATACTGAGACCACTGGTTGTTGGCGTCTGTGTTAGGTGAATGCACGGTGGGGAGTTTCTCACTCAGGCGCTCTTTGTAGGCTCTGGCGACTTCAGATGTGCTAAGGCGTCCAACGTCGAATTTCTTCTTTTGGGCAGTTCGCAGCTTCTTCTCGTTGGACAGTCGAGCTCTGAATCTAACTGCAACAAGAAAATGGTTAGAGTCGACGTTTCCCCTCGGTAAGTGTGCACGTTCAAGATGTTGGACACGTGTCTCGCATCGATTAGCACATGGTCGATTTGGTTGGCGGTTCGGTCTGGAGAGCGCCAGGTTGCTGTGTGGTTCCTTAGTCGCGGAAACCTAGTGCTACTTTTCACCGTATTATAAGCTGCTGCAAAGTCAATTAATCGGTAGCCGTTATCTGTTGTCGTTTCGTGGAGGCTGTGCTTACCAACTAATCCGCCGGAGATGTTTTCCTTGCCGACTTTAGCATTGAAGTCCCCGAATACAATTTTGACATCGTACTCCGGACAGGCACCGTAGGCTCCGTCCAAGGGGGCATAGAATTCCTCCTTGATAGGGTCCTCAGCCTCGTCGGTAGGGGTATGTGCACATATTAGGCTAATGTTTTGGAATGTAGCTTTGATGCGGATCACAGCCACGCGATCACTTCTCGGCTTAAAGTCCATTACTTTGGTTCTAAGCCGATTTCTCACGACGAATCCGCATCCTAACACGTGCAATCTTTTGTTACAACTGTAATATATGTCGCAATTTTGCCCTTCCATAGTACCTGATCCTAACCATCGTATCTCCTGGATCGCTGTAATGTCGACCTTGTACCGCGAGAGGACAGACTCAAGTTTTATGAGTAGCACCTGGAGTGTAGAGTGTCCGCACAATCCATGTACACACTCGCATGTCCGTTATCGTTACGGGTTTAGTTTGCCTTTGAGATGTATTTATATCCGAGGCTGCCATAGTCTCTCCTATAACTAGATATTTTTGACGTGGTCGGGAAGTTACCCCGACGGCACAACCCCCAACCTGGAGGGCCAGGCCCTGTTCTTGACCCTAGGACAGTATGCCGGTAATTCCGGTGCCAGTAACCCACTTAACCCCACAGCACTCACATCACAAGAAAGCACTACATGGAGGTCTACAGTTAACAATGGCAACATTGCGCCAATCTTATCACCGTTTACCGTTATAACGGTTACCGAATCAAATAATGGGTATATTGCCGACCCCACTAAGGTAATAAGTGATCACTAGTTAAAATTGCTGAACTTCACCCAGGAAAAGACAACGAAGTTCGGGCTATTACAGTTTTTAGTTATAAAAACTTGTTAGGAGACCGATTACTAAATTATATCCTCTTTCTATTGAATCAACAGCGAATTAAACAACAGATCCAGCAAGCCAATAAAAAACTGAAAACCACACTCAGCGTAGACCGCCGAGAAATAAGGCGACTTCACGCAATGTACGTCTCGGACTAAGCATCATATAATTCGAGAATGGAAACTAAATCTATGTGTAGACTAACATTTATTATTCTTTACCAATTTGGTCATGATGGTTCCTGGGCAAGGAAATACATTAACATCAAACGAAGAAATTAACCCCGTAAAGGTTATTGCATTCAAAAACCACTCAGGAATTTACTTTGAGAAGATCGGAAGAGTAAATCAGAACTTTAAGAGCATGGCATTAACGTCTTGAACAGGACGTATTGGAAATATCACTGCAAAATGCAAACTGTATCCTTAAACACGATACGATGACATCACATCATATAGAGCAGTTCCAGTGACATCAATGCAGCATTAATTCCACTTGCAAACCTGACAGAGCTGCTGTCTGCAAGTCCCAGAAGCACTTCGAAGCCGCTAGCTATTCCACACATTATACTTAAATCAGGCAATGAAGTCATCAAAGTTCTAAGCAAATGGATAATGGACATCAAAAATGAGGAGCATCTACCAAATACTTCAACAATTCATCTGATTCACCATGGGCTGACTTTTAGTGTCCTTTTTTATTAATGATTTCCTACATCATATGACGACACTGTAAGGCCAGGAGGAATATTCAGATAGAGGTCCAGGCTCAAGAACTACCTTCAATACCTGAAAATAGGCGTTTTGGTTACACCGATTTTAGTGTGGCTTGAAGGTCGCCCCAGCATGTCATGGGGTCAACACCAGACAGCTTTTACATTTTTATTTTTAATTTCTTAGAATATTATATTTCAATTCTGTTCCCAGCTAAGTCAGCATAATAAATTGTGTCACCATTGCTGACTTTGCAGTAAATACTATGTAATTTAAATTTGCATACATTTGTAACTTAAGAAATATTTTAGTATTTAAGAGAAGCAAATAAAATTTCTTTTCATACGTAAAAGGTAATTCAGAGATATTAATAAAACTTCACCCACTAGAGGTAAGTTACTTTCTGAAGTTAAAAAAGGTTTTCATTAAAATTGTTGTTAATAATTTGTTTTAGGTAGTAAATATACCAAAAATTTATTGAATTGCTTAATTACACATTCCAATTAATCAGAAATCTTAGATATTCTATCGTTTATTTTAATAAGGGTTTTTTTAAAAGCAAATTAAACGTAAAAAAGTTAATGGGCCGACTACTGGCTCCATCACTCTGTGATCGTTTCATAATCCACATTTTTTTGTTGTTGTGATATCTTAAATGGTTAAACATTACTATGCGAATAAGTAGCATTACAAGGAAGAAGCTGCTACAACAATTTAAAACTGAAAATAAGTCTTCTAAAAAATAACAAAAAGTAATTTACCCCGCTATTCGCCCGTTTTACATTTGCCCGCAGACCGCTTTTAGACTTTGCCCGGTGGACGTTTCACCGCAGAATCCTTATTCGAATTTTTCCCGCAGAATCGGGAGGAAAAAATGTTTGTTGTTGTTTCATGGGCGGGACTTCAAAAATATCCCCTCTTTTTTTATTAAAAATAAAGAATGTTATGAAATTTTCTTTTCACATTCGAAAATTATAATTTTTGGAAAATGTACCGCGTTTTTTTTTAATGATTTAACACTTAAGATACTATTTTCTCGTCATACAAAAAAACGTTTTTTAATTTTACCTTTTTAGATTATAAGAGCTCTATAAATAAATATTTTTTTATTTCTAAAAGAACACTTTTTTGTGCATAGTACCATTAATTTTTTTTTTTTCATTTTTAAGGCTCTTGAAAAACCATTTTTTCATCCTGAAGTTTTCCATATTCCAAATTTCCAATTTTAACGTTTCCCTCTTTTAATTTTGGTGGGGGCAAATGCCCCCATTTATTAGGCTTATTGCAAGCTATATTACTTATATACTAACTTAAAAACTAAGATTTACGAACTATGGGAGGAATTGGGAAGGAGATCGAGTTTGAGACAGACAGTGCTGCGGTTAAAATGAAAAACCGTAAGTTTTGCGTTTACCTTTCGCAGCATACGGGTGATTGGTTCGTTGGAGCCATAAGAGGTCCGGTGGGTTGGTAAATAAAAAAGAGGAGGACAACGTAAATTACGAGGGTTAGTGTTGAAGAAAATAGATTTGTAAATAGACGTGAGATCGATAGAACCTGAGAGGAGTCTATGAATGAAGAGAATGTCTGCTACGTCCCTGGAATTGGGAAGGAGATCGAGTTTGAGACAGACAGTGCTGCGGTTAAAATGAAAAACCGTAAGTTTTGCGTTTACCTTTCGCAGCATACGGGAGATTGGTTCGTTGGAGCCATAAGAGGTCCGGTGGGTTGGTAAATAAAAAAGAGGAGGACAACGTAAATTACGAGGGTTAGTGTTGAAGAAAATAGATTTGTAAATAGACGTGAGATCGATAGAACCTGAGAGGAGTCTATGAATGAAGAGAATGTCTGCTACGTCCCTGCGTTTTTTAAGGGTATTCAAGTTTATAAGTTTAAGGGAGGCAGGATAATAGGGTCGTTCCAGGGCAAACCTCGAAGAGCGAATCGAAGAAAACGACGTTGAATGCTCTCAATTCTGGATACATGAACTCGATGAAAGGGCGACCACACTTGACTGGCATATTCGAGAAGGGGGCGAACAAAGGAAATGTAGAGGGATCTTCTCACATAAGGGTTGGAGAATTCTTTGGACCACCGTTTAACAAAACCAAGTGAAGAGTTAGCTTTAAGAATTATCTCATCAATGTGGGAACGGAAATTTAGCTCCCTGTTGTACAGTATGCCAAGATCGCGAAGAGATTGTACAAGGGATATAGGCTGACCAAGGAGAAGGTATATTCGGGGAGGGGAGTGGTTGCGCTTACGAGAAAAGGTGATAGATTGACATTTGGCGATGTTAAGCTCTAAGCAATTTTTGAGGCACCAAATTGAAAAATAATCAAGGTCTTGTTGAAGGAGACTAGAGTCTTCGGGGGAAGAAATGGTTTTGAAAAATTTGGTATCGTCAGCGTAGAGGGAGAGGGAGGAATGTTTAATGACCCGCTCCAGATCATTTATTTTAAGGATAAAGAGAAGAGGACCTAGATGGCTACCTTGAGGGACACTAGAGGTTGCCATCAAATGACAATTTGAAGATGATTAATTGATGAGATATCCTATCAAAAGCCTTACTGAAATCGGTTGCCATTACATCGGCTTCGTTTCCATTCTCTAAAGCAGAGAGGGAAAAGGAGACGAACTCGACGAGGTTAGTAGTAGTTGATCTGCCTTTCAGGAAGCCATGTTGGCAAGGGGAGATGATGGATTTACATTGAAAGCTTAAGGCTTCGTATAAAATACTCTCTAAAAGTTTGGGTATGTGAGAAAGTTTAGCAATGGGACGATAGTTTGTTACTTCGTTCTTTGATCCTTTTTTGTGTATCGGGGTTATAAAAGATATATATATATATATATAAAGAATTGGTGCAAAGGAAAACTGTCCATAACTTATTCCTTTTGTTCCGTAAGGAGCGAAGTCTTCGATTATACCAAGGAGGGGATGTAGATGATGTTTTGTGGCGCGAAAAGGAGACATACAGAGAAAAAGAATTAAAAAGTTCTCTGTAAAAAAGGGCAATCGCATCATTTAAAGATAGGTTCCTAAAATCAAAGGACCACCTTTCGAGATATGCGTTAATTTTGCGAAAATTTGCTTTATGAAAGTCGTAAGAGGAGAAATTTGTGGAAGGAATGGCCTGGAGTGGAGAGTTGTGAAAGAAGGAAAGAAGAAGAGGAGGATGAAAGTTATCAATAGTGGATAGCGATAGGGGACAAAGCGAGACAGAAGAGTTAATGGGATCTGTTGTAAAAATAAGGTCTAACTGCCTACCCATGTAATTTGAGACTCCGCTTACTTGAGAAAGACTTGAGTCTGTTAATCGATCAAGGAAGAGACATTCTTTTGTCGAGTTGCTTTTAGAGGCGATAAAAAAGGATTGGTCATCTGATGGAGTCCACTGCAACTGAGGCAGATTGAAGTCGCCTAGAATAAGGATATCGTCAAGGGAGTCAGCCGAGTCGATAATTTGATCAATCGCATCAATAGCAACTTGGTAAGATTCAATGGGTTGAACTGGTAGGATGTAACAACACATAACGTACAGGGACCTACGGGGGAGTGTTATTTTAATTGAAACAAAGTCGATTTTAGTAGAAGTGGACACAGCAATTAGAGAAGAGTCAAGGCTGTTATGTACAGCCAGTAGGACACCTCGACAGGGAGAGCCAAGGTTAGGGGGCTTACGATCGTCATCACGAAAATCATTAAATGTAGAGGGAAATAACTCCTGGTTCTTAATTTCGGGGATAAGATTGGTTTCTGTCAGAGCATAGATTTCGAAAGGGAGGGCATGAGTTTGTCTCAAAACAGTGCGGGTTTTCGAGCGAAGTCCTCTTACGGTTTGGTAATAAAAAGAAAGAGGAAGGCTGTTGGAAGGTGGTAAAGACTGTTGCGTTACAGACACAAATCTTGAGTTAGGGACGAAAAAATGTATCTTGGTCCACACGACTCCGTTGAAGGTGTGACACTCTTTTGGAGTGAACATAATTACCAAAAGCAGCAAGTTCGTCCTCCACTTTTTGAGGAGACAAATTGTAAATCTCGTGGAACCTTTTAATTATTATATGTACTAAGATGTTCTCGCCACCATGGCAAGAGGCCAACTGCGAGACTTTTTTATTTTTTTAGATTTAGAAGAGTGTTTTTATTTAATCTAATATATGCAAATTGACTTATATCTATACTTATTACTAAAATAGGTAATGTCGGCTCAACAAAAAGATCCCAACGGATTTCTTATGGCTAGGTTTAATAATGTTTTACAGAACATTACTTATGACTACTCTTAATTGATTAATGAAAACATAATTTTATTTAAGTTGCTCCTGTTGGGACGACGACTAAACCCTTAGTTAAATATAAGACGGTGTTACCCCCCGTATCGGCTCTCTGTCTGGTTGTGTATGATGTTCTCAAACCTCGAATCCGTAATGGCACGAGGATTCAGGTACCTGTGTGTAGGTTTAGACTCCTGTTGAATTAGTTCCGGGACTTCTATGGTTGGGTGGTCTTCGAGACTTCTCAAAAGTCTTCCAACTGCAGGTTATCACTGGACGGATGACTTGCATGTACACCAGCAGCTTGGTCTGTTTGCTTAACCCATTGCGCCTCTTGAGTAACGGATGTTCCAGATGAAGCCCAAAATTCGCCTTTTTGAGGGTGATGTCTGCATGCGGGTTGAACTTCAATCTCTCCGTGAAGTTGATCCCCAAGTACTTCCTTGTTTTCTTGGTGAGTACCTCGGTGTTGTCCGGGAGTTTGATTTTTATGTTGCTGCAGCGGGTAGTAAATGCTCGTCGTCCTCTGGACGCTGTCACTGGATTCCGGAAACATATTAACTCCGTCTTGGCCCCGTTGATCTTCAGTCCCCACTTCAAGTAGTAGTGCGAGGTACTCCCGCCTTTATTCTCTGTACCGAAGACTTGTTACGAAATCAAAGATTAACCTCACCATACATTGAGGAAATCCAAAATCCATTAACTTATAAATCAGTCCCTTGATCCATACACTGTCATCGCCGTCTCGATGTCCACTAGGCAGGCAACAGTTGCTTCCTTTTTGTTTAAACCCATCGTGACGTAGTTTTGCAGCTTCAGCTGCTGGTGGAGTGTCTTGGTCTAAATCCGAATTGGTAAGACGGAAGTATGCCGCTCACCGCACACAGGTGATTGATTTTGCGCGGCATCAATGACTCCACAATTTTGTATTCACAACACAGAAGAGCTATTGGAAGGTATCCACTAACGTTTGCCCTGTCTGTCTTCTTTGGCACTGGAACAATCTTGGCTACTTTCCATGTTTTCGGGAAATAGCTGTTGTTAATGCAGTCATTAAAGATGATCGTCAAGAGGAGGATGGCCACGCTTGGTAACTTTTCAAACAAATGTTAGAAATTTGGTCCGTTCCAGATGACTTCTTCGAATTTCCGCTCTGGATGATGTCAGCATCTTCTTCTGTGTTTGTGAAGATTTCATCACTAGATGGATTATTGGGTTCTCACTGTTGAAATTTGTGATGATGCTTCTTGTTGAAGTAACGAGGCTACTGCACCTGTTCTTCTACTATTTCCAGGAACTCTGGCATATGGGATGATGGTCGATCCATAAGTTCGCTTCCAAATGGTGGCAAATGCTTTGGCCTTTTCAATTGCGGTGGTTGCAGTATCCTGTCCATGTCTAACATTATCTGGCATAGATTTTGATTCCCCAACCAGTGAGTTTATCTTTTTGACAAAGTCTGGTCTTGGCTTAATTTGTTCCAACCTCTGCTGAAATTATTCTCCGTGTAATGATTTGATTTATCGCTCTGCGAAACATCACGTTGGTGCACTCCAGTTGGGATTGTGTACTTCTATACTCGCTGTTGCTTGTGTTCCAAATCCTATGAAGAAACCGTTACAGTCTCTTTATGAGTCGTTGCCTGTGGGCATATACTGCCTGGATGTGCTGGGGTAGTGTCCGTAGCTGTCTTTGCTAGTCCTGGTTGTCTTCTATTGGCCTATCGCTGCGTTTACTATAGCTTCGAAGTGGTTGATGACTCCATCAATCTCCATATTGCTGAGATTGTTTTCCGCTGCTGGCAGTGTAATGCTGTCCTCAATGTCTGCCTGATAGCGATTCCAGTTGATACAACATCATCTCCCCATAGCTGGTGTCTGGCGATGAAGTCCCCTTCAATAACGCAATAAGTGTGCTCGTTACACCAATTTGTTGATGGTCAGATCTTGAAGAAGCATGCTTCCTCTTATAGCACTGCAGTGGTTGTAGACTGATACAATCAGCAGAGTTTCCATTTCAGTCACCTTTATTATGACGGCTGTTGTTTCCATGCTCGTTAGTCCCGGTATTTGGATTTTTTCACCTCGGAATGAGTTCTTAGTTATGATTGCAGTTCCAGTTTTTTCTTTGGTTTTGTCTTCTCGGAAAATCTTGTATCCATCTGGTTTGTACTATTTGAACCTCAGGTTTCTTAGACTTAAAAAATAAGCTTAAAGAACTCCGTTTGGCTGCGGAATAAATAGAATTTACATTATATGTTAAAATAATAAGCAGATTTATTGTGAACATAATTCACAAATAAGTTTGCCTAGTATCATTGCTTTTGCTCTATCGTCGAGGGTACTATAGTAGCTGGGAACAACCTTTCTAGCCTTCTGGAGAAGGATCAAAAGATCGGTACCAAACAACCTCTCTATATCCTCGAAGATATTTGACGAGCTCTTATTTCATGCTATGGGGTCTTTGGAGTTGGTGCAGTGATGGCTTCGGGAGTGGTTTAGCAGCCGGCTTAACATCTGTCTTTGTTGTGCTGATAGGGGCTATGATGGCTGCATAGCTCACACCAGATTTTATGGCCCTCCAAGCCGAGCTCAAGGATAATTTAAGCTGCTCCTTCTTTTTCAGAGCTGTTTTAGCTTTTCGAGCTACCTTCTGCTTGTATTTGGGAAATCCCTTGTAGTTTGCTGGATGTCTAATTTCTTGGCAGTTGACGCAGAAAACTGAGTCGTCCTTTTTGTTGTCGATGCTTCTTTAGCAATTTCCGGGTAAGCGCTCGACCTTTCACTTCACGCAGCGGTATTTTATTCCGCAGTTACTAGCAACGTGCCCTAAATTTTGTCAATTTTTACATTGCGTAATGCCGCTGGCTTGGAATTTCTCCCAGTAAACTTTTTGATTCAACCGCAAACATTAACGTTGTAGCAAAATAATTGGTGGCATTAATGCTGATTTTATGACCCGGGTAGCCGAAGTGGATGGTGTTGTAAGTTTTGTGGATGCAGCAGGAGTAGTTGATTTGGTTATTATCGTTCTGACCGCTGGCGCATTAACCCGTAGTGGAAGGTGTAGGTTAATTGCTGGCTAAAACAGGTATTGGTGATTTAGTTGTTGTTAATTTAGCCGGTGTATTTTGTGATGGTGATGTTTTTACTGCAACAGGTGTTTACGTTTTGGATGTTGTTGTTGTAGTCGGGATGGGTGAAGGTGATGGGGTTTCAAGCTTCTTCCGTTTTCTGGAAGGAACCTGATGAAATTTGACTTCCTTAACAATAGTGACATCTTCATCACTGCATGAGTCGTCGTCAATTGTTGATTCTGGCTCACCATCAGCATCAGATCCTGATGTATGATCCGTGTCATTGTCCGACTCTTCTGAGCTTTCATTTGGAAGTTCGTCATCCATTCTTTCCTCTGCGTCGTCGTAGTATTCCTCGTCGGCGGGCTGGTCAATGTAGAGCTCGTTGACTATGCCTAGCTTTTCATGTGGGGAGGCTAGGAAAGCATTTCATGCTCTGCTACTCCCGTCTTGATTTTGTAAATAGAACCTCGTTCACGTCATCCTTACTTTTTTTTGCCCATTTTATGTTGGCTTTACAATTGTCTTTTTGTACCTTTTGTATTTTTTGTTCGCCCGTTGGGGCACTTTCCCTAATATGTTTATACCATATCCTAAGGGTATATTAATTTTGACTCATAGTTTATAACACCCCTTAATAATCACCGTAGACCCATAAAAGTATATATATTTATGATCAGGACCAAAACCTAAGACTATTTAGCAATGTCCGTCCGTCACCAATTTACAGGACTTTAAATTAAAGCTAGGAAGCTGAAATTTTGAAAATATACTCCTGAGGGTCCCGAAATGGTAAAGTGTAAAATGTTTTTTGATACGCCCACTGCCACGCACTCAATGTATAAGAAACCGTTTTAAGTTAAAGTGATAGAGTGTTACAATCTGTACAAGATATTTAGGCACTGCCCTCCTTCATAAGTTTGTCAAATAAAGTTTTTTGCCACGCCTACGTTTGTGGGCATTTTTCACTAAAATGCTGCTTTATTCCAAAATTTTCATAGAAAGGGAAAAAAATGTTTAACAAGATATTTAGCAACTACAAAGTTATTGGCCACACACACTTTTTGGGGGCGTTTTTGAAAAAAATATTCAATAAAGAATGTAAATAAATTACACATATAATTTTTTAAATAAAAATGTAATAATAAAACAACATTTGCACAACACAAATCAGTGCTCGCAAAATATTAGATTAATCATAGAATTAAGAAATACAATTTTATAAATATCGAAAACCAACATTTTTTAAAAAAGAGTAATAAATTGTAAAGTCGAAAAATCGCTTAAAATAAATAAATAAAATAAAATTAAATAACGAAGAGTGTCGATGTGTGTTTTTGTACAAAAAACATTTTGTTTTCAGATATAATGTTAAATTTCTTTATTTCTTTGATGTTTCGTATCGATCTTGTATTTGGAACATTACACATTCTCAAAGCGTTAACAAGCGAGCATTGATTATGCATTGTGGGCTACCGTATATAAATATGGAGAAGTAGAAAAGCCCAACTTTTCAAACTTGGTCTTATTTTATTTCTCAAAGGTAATTAATTGTACTAAATATATAACGCGCTTACAAAAATACTACTCGCTTTCAGAATGTACCGTAATAATACAATTTTTAATCTATCATAGTACCATTTATTGTCCACGGTACAATGCACCAAAATGCTTAAAATAATAAAATTAAGTTGGTGCGAGCTTGGTTGTATGCAATAATTCTTTGAATATCTTTGAATATTGAGCGTTATGAAAATATGATTGAAATCCCTTTTTCGTCACGAACCACTACTGCGAGAACCATTTTTTTTAGATTTAGATATTAATTATTTATATACAAATCGATTTATGTCTTACCTTCTCACTAAAATACATAATATCAGCTCAACAAAAAGGGCCCGACGGATTTCTTATGGCTAGGCTTACAAACATTTTACAAAACAAACTTATGACTACTCTTAATCTTATAATTTAATAATTTAGGTCCTGTTGAAATGAAAAACGGATTTAATTAAAATTTAGCGGGTGTTAACCCCTGTGGTGACTGTTTGTTTTCTCATCAAACGGCGCCAGATGGTTGCGCATAATGTTGTCAAACCTAGAATCTGTGATGGCACGAGGATTCAGATACCTGTGTGTCGGTTCCAATTCCTTTTAAATTAGATCGTGGACTTCTGTGTTTGGGTGGTCTTTGAGATTTCTCAGGAGTCATCATAAGATTGTTGATTGATGAAATCTGGGAGAAGTTAACTTTAATTTTGCTAAGTGTCCAATTTCTTAGCAGTTGGCACAGAAAACTGAGTCGTCGTTTCTGTTTTCGATGCTTCTTGGGCAAGTGCTCAACCTCGACCTTGCACTTCAAGTAGCGCTTAAAAGCCAGTTCAGTGCAAACATACCGACGAGAAGGAAGGAAAGCCGTACTGCATACATTGCAAGACAGAAGGCCACCCAGCGAACTACCGAGGATGCCCAGCATTAAAAAAGGTCCTAGCATCGAAGCGGGGGAAGAAAGATGTCAACACCGCAACAATCAAGTCTATGGTTATTATGGGTAAATCATTTTCTAATATAATGAAAACAAAAACACCCATCCCCACTACCACTCCTAAGTCCAAACCCCAAAATAAACCAATATTTACAGCCCCAAAAGCCGTTAGCCATCCAACAGTCCCCAAGGCAGCAAGTGATCTCAACTTTCCTTCCCCTTTATGAGGCATATCCCGATGATATCGGCAAAAAACACCTCTTCCCTGAATTCTGCTTTAAATTATGTCAATGAGAAATCTAAACGTTATTAGTTATAACGTAAATTCTTTAATATCACATCCTAAACGGATAGCCATCCAAAAAAATGTTGATTCAAAATACCCCAGACTTTGTAAAGGGTGATCCATTTCGAGGTTCCCTACTTTTTTAAAGAAAAAAACACAGAAAATTCAAATTTAATGGAGAATGTTTATTATCATTTGAAAGAACATTCTTTGGCATTTATTTTTTGAAGATTATGTCTATCAAATGTTGGCCGTTGCTACGTCGCAGATGGTCCATCCGTTGAGTCCAATTCACTCGTTCGAGCATTTCGACTGGTAACTGGCGAATGTTTTCCTCCAAGGCCTGAATCGAAGCGGGTTTGTCGGCATAAGCTTTTGACTTTACATATCCCCACAGGAAAAAGTCTAACGGTGTGATATCACACGATCTTGGTGGCCATCGACCGGCCCAAAACGTGAAATTATGTGCTCACCGAAATGTTCTCTCAATAAGTCCATTGATTGATGCGATGTGTGGGAAGTGGCGCCGTCTTGCTGAAACCAAATGTCGCCGAGATCACAAGCTTCAATTTCAGGCATCAAATAGTCAGTTATCATGGCACGATAACGGTCGCCATTGACGGTTACGTTCGCATCGGCAGAATTTTTAAAGAAATATGGACCGATGATTCCACCGGCCCACAAACCACACCAAACCGTTGTTTTTTCTAGATGAAGTGGCAGTTCTTCAATCTCTTCAGGTTGCTCTTCGTCTCAAATGCGGCAATTTTGTTTGTTTACATACCCATTGAGCCAGAAATGGGCCTCATCGCTAAACAAATTTGCCTCGAAAACGTCGGATCTCCTTGGAACTTTTCAAGAGCCCATGGAGCGAAGCGATGTCGCTTGGGAAGGTCGAGCGGCTTCAGTTGTTGCACAAGCTGTATTTTGTACGCTTTCAATTTAATATAAGATCGCTGCGCTTACATTGGAATATATTCTGTTTAAATGTAAGACTTATTATAAATGAATTTAAAATTATAATTCTAGTAGAAACAAATATAAATGATGAAGAAAAAGAATTTTATCAACTGGAGGGTTTCAAACAAGAAGTTCTAAATCGAAACAATAGAAGAGGAGGAGGAATAATGATGTTTATACGAAGTAATTTGTCACATACAGTTATAGAATCGCCAACAGGATCGTATGAAAGTATTCAAATTCAATATTCGGAAGGAAATAAAACAGCATCCGTGATTGGAATTTATAGACTACCCGGTTTCAGTAAAAGGGCGTTTTATGAAGAATTTGGAAATCAAGTAGAGCAAATAAAAAAAAACGAAAGTATTATTGTAATGGGAGATATAAATATTAATTTAAAAGACTCCAAATCGAATTACGTTAAAGACTATACTGAAATGTTAGCATCGAAGAGGTTAATGAATGTCATTACTGAAAACACAAGAGTAGACGTCAAGAAAGGCACAGGGTCATTAATTGATCATGCTCTTATCAGCAGATTTGACAGCCAAATTAATTCAGCTATAATCGAAAGCGATATCACCGATCATTATCCAATTATTTATTACGAGAAGTTTGCAAAACCAATACGTGGACAGAAGCCAATTCCAACTTCTCTATGCAGCTCTAAAGTAAACAAGCTTATTCGTGAAGAAGACTGGAAAGTCGTGCTTGAAGAAGAAGACGCAGAGAGGATGTACAACAAACTGTTTATGAAATTGCAAAATATCTACAAAAAATCAACATTGGTGCGTAAAATAAGTAAAAAAAGACAGAATAGCCCTTGGATTACGCCAATTCTCATGGAGGAATGTAAGCAAAGAGATGTAATGTACAGAAGGTGGAA
Source organism: Ferdinandea cuprea (assembly GCA_963576555.1). Classification (NCBI taxonomy): domain Eukaryota; kingdom Metazoa; phylum Arthropoda; class Insecta; order Diptera; family Syrphidae; genus Ferdinandea; species Ferdinandea cuprea. The sequence continues at coordinate 100,019,794 of OY754958.1, read as the reverse complement.
AAATAATAGTAGAAACTTAGCCTATGAAAAAGAGTACAAAAGTATACGTAACGTAAAATAAGTTTTTTCAATGTAAAACTGATCCGCGAAAAACATGGGGACTGATAAATGAAATTCTAGGAAAAAAAAGAGCAAACATCGACGAAACTATAGAAAGAAACTTTAAAATAGATACGAATACACTTACAAATGAATTTGCAGAGTTTTTTTCTTTACAGACGGAAAAGATTATACACAAATGCAATGTAATAACGTCAAATAATGTGAATGCAACAGTGGAAAACACAATATTTGCTTACGCAACAAATATCAATGAAATACTTAATATTATAAAATCTATTGGAGAAGATAAGTCGCCGGGAGTTGATGGCATTAGAGCAACGGATATTAAAAGCCATTCCGACATATTTGCTCCAATCCTATGTAAGCTAATCAATTTGAGCCTTACGCAATCAGTAATTCCTGCAACCCTCAAAACAGCAGTCGTAAGACCAATTTATAAAGGTGGAGTAAAAAATCATGTAAACAACTATAGGCCAATATCGATTCTCCCTGTAGTAGAGAAGTGTTTGGAAGGTGTAATAGCCAACAGATTGCAAAGTTTTATGGCAAAACATTCCCTCATACATAATAGCCAATATGGTTTTCAGAAAAACAAGAATACCGGAAAGCTACTTGGTGAATTTGCAAATTGTGTAAATGAGAGCTTGGATAAAGGTGACCATGTCTTAGTACTGTACATGGATTTCAGTAAGGCTTTCGACACATTAAATCACTCTCACCTAATAGAAGCACTAAAAAGGATTGGGATACGCGGCACAATGGCTGACTGGCTGACCGAATACCTTCAAAATAGAATACTTTGTGTTAAAATCAAAGATGCTATTAGCACAAAAAAAATTATTAAATTTGGAGTCCCACAGGGATCAAAATTAGGACCAATTCTGTTCATTCTATATACCAACGAGTTACTGCGAGTTTTCAAACAGAGCATACCATTTGCTTTTGCTGATGATACGGCTATTGTGGTCCGTCATAGATCTGTGGATACGGCAGTAAGGGTGATGCAAGAAGAATTTAATGTTGCTGCGAGATGGTGTCACGATAACGGGTTAGTTATAAATGCTTTGAAAACAAAAATGATGCACATTAGAAGTCCTCACTTCAAGGCAACAGAACTTCGGATCCACTTTCAAAATAATGCTTGCCCCAATACCTTGAAGGAATGTATTGAGTTAGTTGACAACTATAAATATCTTGGTGTAGTAATAGACAGTCATTTTCTGTGGGATAGACACATTGACAAACTAAGAATGGACCTCAAGAGAGCTTTATTTGCTGTTTCGCATTTGAAATACCACGCTTCTGAAGGAGTCTTAAAGCAAGTGTATTATGCTTTGATAGAGTCGAAGATACGGTATGGGATACTGGCATGGGGTACTGCAGCTAAAACACACATCCAAAAAATACAAAAACTTCAAAATGCAGCTCTTAAGCACATAAATAATCAACGAGGAAATGAAGCAGGTTTTAAAGCTCTTCAAGTAGAGGACATATTTAAGATGACCACCATTGTGGAGTACTTTGATGACAACCGATTCGCTCGACCAATACAGCATGAAGTCAACACCAGAAGACGTGCCCAAGGAATGCTACAAACTCCTAGAAATTGGAATAACTACGGTAGACGCAAACTTCAATATACTATTCCCACAATAATCAACGAATTACCTCGTCAAATAATAACTATTGTTAATCTTAAAAAAAGAAAAAAAATACTTAAAACTTTCTACTTAAATTTAAATTTAAATAACTTAGAATCTATATCATGAATCCTATTAACTTCCTTAAAATAATGTTCAATTAAATAATAACTTTATATCTTTGCACACTTTATTATTATTTAAAATTGATCAGAAACATAATCTTCTGCAGATAAGCTACGGCTTCGCAGATACTTATTTTAATTGTAACTATATTTATGAATAATAATAATAATAAAAAAAAAAAAAATAATAATAAAAAAAAAAAAAAAAAAAAAAAGATCCTGACGTAAAAGTCGTTCCATACGTCAGTCCGAGTTGCTGCGAACGGCGCCGAATCGACTCTCTAGGGTATTCGTGTACACTCTCAGCTACGGCCGCTATATTTTCTTCACAGCGTGCTGGACGTGGTCTATTCGGTCGAATATTATCCAATAATGAATGCTGGGTCTCAAAATGGGTGATGGTGTTGCGAATAGTACGCTCAGTAGGCCGATTATGTTGACCATAAGTTGAGCGAAGTGCACGAAACACATTCCTCACAGAACGTGAATTTTCATAATAAAGTTGAACAATTTGTAAACGTTGTTCACGCGTAAGTCTTTTCATTATGAAATGCCAAACAATACTAAACAAAAATAACATGACAGCATGACACGACTCACACGTGATCTGTCAAAAGAGGCTGTTGAAAAAGTATCTCTACTTGGATCACCCGTTATTTCTATCTGAGACGAAAATACAGCCTAAACACCGGCAGACAAGTATTGTCTTTTCAGGCGAAAGCCGTACTGCGGTTCTCGTCCGGTCTACCTTCCAAGTAAAACCCCATAGATTAGAGGCTTTTAGAACTTTCGAAGATACTTGCGTCGCAATCCCGTTGGAAAATAACAAAATCTAATATACAACCAATGTGCGGCTACTAACTCAGACATTAGACATGACCTTGACGTTCTGCACAATTTCTGCCGAAGCTGCACCCAATTTGCAATTGATGGTAATTTGAATGCTCGCAATCCCTTGTGGATGCATTCAAAAATATCACCACCTGGTATGTCTATATTTAACTGGCTCCAAGCCAATTCCCACCAACATACCCTAGAGATAGTCTCTCAGCCTGGTTTCACGTTCCCTCAATTTTTAGCCCAATTACAAAGTTCTCGGAAATAAAGTCTACACTCTAGTTGATGAGCGCAGCCCTTCAGCGCAACAGCAATTTATCACACACCTCTGTTCCGCGGCCAGTGATCGTGTTCATCACCAAAAAATACCGGGTGATTTTTTAAGAGGTTTAAAACTTTTCTAAAAAAAAAAACACAAAAAATTCGAAAAAATGAATGAAATATTTATTTGAATCGATAGTTTGAACCTTGCAATTTAATGTTTAAAGATAATTTCATGCAAATGTTGACCGCGGCTGCGTCTCAGGTAGCCCATCCGCTGAGTCCAATTTTGGCATACTCTTTCACACATATCGGCTGGTATCTCACGAATGAATGAATGGATGTTGGCTTCCAGTGCGTCAATCGAAGCGGGCTTGTCCCTATACACATTAGCCTTGGCATACCCCCACAAAAAATAATCTAATGGTGTCAAATCGCACGATCTAGGCGGCCAATTGACCGGCCCGAAAGGTGAAATTAACTGTTCACCAAACTCGCCTCGCAATTGTGCCATTGTTTCGCGTGCTGTGTGGCATGTGGCACCGTCTTGTTGAAACCACATATCGTGCAAGTCAGGAACTTCCATTTCGGGCAAAAAAAAGTTTGTAATCATCGCTCGGTAGCGTTCACCATTGACAGTAACGCTGCGATTCGCATCATCTTTGAAGAAATATGGCCCAATAATGCCGCCGGCCCATAAACCGCACCAAACAGTGGCTTTTTCTGGATGCATTGGTAGCTGTTGCAATGCTTCTGGCTGATCTTCACTCCAAATGCGGCAATTTTGCTTATTTACGTACCCATTCAACCAAAAATGAGCCTCATCGCTGAACACAATTTTTCGATAAAAAAGCGGATCCTCGGCCAGCTTTCCAAGAGCTCATTCACCAAAAATTCGGCGTTGTGGTAGGTCGCCTGGCTTTAGTTCTTGCACCAGCTGTATCTTAAAAGGCTTTACGCCCAAATCCTTCCGCAAAATTTTCCACGTAGTGCTGTAACAAAGGCCTAACTGCTGGGAACGGCGCCGAATCGACATTTCGCGGTCTTCTGTCACACTAGCTGATACGGCCGCAATATTTTCTTCAATACGCACAGTACGTAAACGTGTTGGTGGTTTAATGTCCAACAAAGTAAATTTGGTGCGAAATTTGGTCACAATCTTCCGAATAGACTGCTCAGAAGGTCGAGAATGCCGATCATAAAATGGAAGCAGCGCGCGATGAACATTTCGAACCGAGCACGAATTTTGATAGTAAAATTCAATAATTTGCAAGCGTTGTTCATTTGTAAGACGATCCATGGTTAAATTGCAAACCAAACTGAAGCTGTTTGACAGTGACACAAGGTACTAAACACACGTCAGCTGTCAAAACCAGTGTTGCCAAAACCAAACCAGCTAAAAAATCACCCTTTATAACACGAAAAAATATAAGAATATAACATCTCGTTTGTTGCTGCTTCTGCTTGACCATACTTAGTACACAGTGCAGCAACTGGTGAATAGCGGGTCGTTTGTGTAAATTTTTGTTGGTAGGCCAAGGCAAATTGCTGTATGGGCATAACACCTGCGGTAATTTGTTTTGGAAAGCTAACGTTTGATTTACATTGGACGGCTTTGCTTAGGTAGCGTTGGTGTTGAATTTTTGTAAAGTTTAGGAGTTTAAGAGTTGATGTAAGTAACATTCGGGATTTAAGAGCGAATCTTTTTTCGCTGTATGCCCATGTCTCCCAAAACAAACCCGGTGTTTTGGCACTGAGTGAAACTCAGGTTAGCGTTGATTCTGATCCGTCGGAATTTAGTCTACCTGGTTACAACTTAGTGCCATTATTCTTTCCTCCTCGTGGTCCCGCCATTCTGGACAGACAACACCCGAAGGCAGGTATGCTGAGATCTTTGCTGAGCTAAGTAACCTAACCCAGGTTGTAAATGAGCCGACACGAATTCCGGACATTAGTAGTCAAAACGGCAACACACTAGACTTGTTTCTCACCTCTCACCGAGATAAGTACATCATAAATGTATTATCACCTCTAGATTCGTCAGACCACTGTGTCATATCGGCGAATTTCTCGTGATCCAACCACAAAGCTAAAGAACAAGCTCCTAAAAGCACCATATGGCAAATACGAAAAAGCCAAATGAGAAGAATTAAACGGTTAAACGGTTAACCATTAATTCTTCACAGGTCTCATACTGCCAACCTCCTTCATAAACCTTACGCGTGAGCCATCCCCAAACATTTTCAATTATATTGAGGTCAGGTGAATATGGTGGCCACGGCAAAAGTTCAACATTTTCATCGGCAAGGAAGCTTTTGACTAAACGAGCGTTGTGGATTGGCGATTGCTGAAAAATCCACTTTAGTGGTCCAAAAAGCTCTTTCATAGCGGGAAAGGCCGATTTTAAAAGAGCTTTGTACGAAACTCCCGTCGTTTTATTGGAAACAAAAACCAAATCGAACGCCCCATAGTGCGAAATGGCTCCCCAAACCAATACCCCTCCTTGTCTCGAATGGTGGAGTGTCAAAAAATGTTCCTCTTTTCTCAAATCATGGAAGTAGTGGTTATATCCATCAGGGCCATCCAAGTTACATTTTTTGTTTGTCTGAAAAAAACACATTTTCAAGTTCGGTATCCCAGGTCATGTGAAGGCGTGCGACCTCCAACCGCTGTTCTTTTCTTATGGCGTTTAGTGAAGGCTTTTTTATTTTCTTTTTATTTTAGATGGTCTGCGCTTAAAATAGCTCGGCGAACAGTTGATGTGCTGGCAGTTATCCCCGCTTTTTCTTTTATTTTGCTATTTTGAGAAAAAATATAAGTTAGCTACTCACCTACCATTTGTTTGTTTTTTTTTTTTGAGAACTTAATAGGCTTTCAAATAAATGCAATTGTTTGATAATTGCTACCCACACTTACAAAAAAATTGATTTATTTAAAAAAAGTTGGTGCGTCTAATCAAGTGAAGAGCACTGTATAAGGCCAACCCAACTGAGGAAATGTAAATACAGTTCAAACCATCCCGAAATGACTGCAATGCCCACATTAATAGTGTCAAATTCTCCTACGACCAAAAGTTGAGGCATAAAATACTACAAAGTCCCACCGATAGTAAAAGCTTTTGGTCGTATGTTAAGAATATTAAGTTCGGCCTCAACATCTATCCCGACACTCATTTGCAATGACATTCCAGCTGTCAGCTCTTTAGATAAAGCCAATCTGCTTGCTGCTCATTTCGCAGCTGGCTCAACGCTCCCAGACTGTGCTTTATCTGCCCCTGAACTCGAGCGCGTATAATATACAATGGCACCTATTCATTTTCGCACTACTACTACGCGTACAGTTCTTCGAGATCCCAACATACACAAATCCGCTGGTCCGGATGGTATTTCTCCTATTGTTCTGAAGAGGTGTCCTTCCACGCTGGTAAAACCACTGCATAAGCATCTATATCTGTGCCATTCTGCAGGGCTCTTTCCGAGAAGATGGAAAACATCATTTGTCCAGCCCGTCCCAAAAAAGACGAATCTTTCTCTCCCTCCTCCTACCGACCAATTGCACTTACGTCCCTTCTTTTCAAGGTCATAGAAACGCTGATAAATCGCCAGCTGATAAAATATCTTGAATCGGAAACGAATCGGAAACTTCTAAATGACTGGCAGTACGGTTTTCGCAGCAACAGGTCCACTGGTGATTTGATGACGTATCTAACCGAAAAGTGGAACCAATCTATTCACCATGGTGGTGAAAGTAAGGTCGTTGCGCTTGATACTTCAAAGGCATTTGACAGAGTTTGGCATCAAGTTCTTTTGTCGAAAATGCGTGCATTTGGAATCGATGATACCTTTATTCAATGGATTAGAAGTAACCTTTCGGACCGTATAATTCAAGTTGTTATGGATGGTTTCAAGTCTGCAACTTACCAAATAAATGCTGGTGCTCCCCAAGGCCCCGTTTTGTCTCAGACTCTCCTTCTCATTTTTATAAATGATCTACTTTCTGTTACTTTTAATCCTATTCATTCCTTCGCCGATGAGAGTACCCTCAGCTTTACATATTCGTTTCCTGGGCAACGCCCCTTATCTCTAGGCTTCCTAAAGCGATGCAAGAAATATGTTACCCCTTCTGATCTGGCTAGAATCTACAAGGCGTTTATTCGCCCAAAACTTGAGGTCCAGGGCACCAATTACATATTTGGAGCTACTTGACAGAATTCAAAAACGTGCGATAAAACTTATTGGCGACCAAGATATTGGGAATTCGCTTCACCCTCTAAGTCTGTGTCACAATGTCTCCTGCCTATCGTTGTTCTATCGATCAACATCACAAGTGCTCCAACGAAAAAGCCAGTTGCATTCCTCCTCTTCGACACTTCAACCGCAATACCCGCCATGTCAGGAATGCTCATCAGTTCACCCTATATTCGGCCGAACTGTGAAATTAAAAGATTATTTCCTCTTCCGTACAACACGAATGTGAATTGCTCTACCTCACCCTGTTTTTCCTGACTATTACAACTTACAAACATTTAAAATCATTGTGCATTCTAATCCATCATTTCCTTAATGCCCCCGCTGTGTTACTAAACCATTATAAGGATTGTTAGCATCCCTTTTGTACGTGCAAATTATAAACAAAAAAAAACAAAAAACAAGAAAACGCGAAAAAGTCCTCGGGTCCGGACAAAATTTCCAACTTTGTTATGAAAGGTCTTCCCCCATCAGTTATAATTTTTCTCACATTTGTTCTCAATAATTGTATTAGCAACTGCTATTTTCCAAATAAATGGAAAATTGCGGAAGTTCTCCCAATTCCAAAAAAATTGTCAGCGAATTGCAATTTAAAATGTCTGCTCTCAAATATAAGCAAATTTCCCCAAACCCACTGCTGAAGCTTCACGCCGATGTAAGTATTGGGTTAAATACGATAGATACTACCGTTTCCTGTCTACTAGACATTGAAAAGGCATTTGATTCCGTTTGAATTGAAGGCTTAGTCTTAAAACTCAAATCCCTTAATTTCCCAACACATACCATTAGAATCATTCACAGCTTTCTTACCAACCGTAAGTTCTACGTGCGGATCCAGTAACCAGATCTTGGAATAGTCCAAGAACATTCATTCGAAAACTCCGACGTGGTTCCTGGAACACGATACAACTGTGGTTGACAATCTGCAGGAAAGCAATGAAAACATAGACACGCCATCTAATACCAAGAAGAATCCAAGCCAACGAACTAAATCACCAACCCACCACAACAAACCACACCATGACCGTCGGCGCCACTAACGTTGTACAATAAATAATCAATTAAGAATGTAAATAAATTTCATAAATAATTTTATAAATAAAAATGTAATAATGAATCAACATTTGCACAACGCAGAGCCCCATCAGTGCTCGCAGAATATTAGATTTATCCTAGACTTAGAAAAACAACTGTATAAATATTGTAAGCAAACATTTTTTAAAAAAGATTAACAAATTGTACATAGAAGGAAACGCCCCTTTTCACATAAAGGATGGTTTTAAAATCAAGGTCAAATCAATTATATCACGATTCTGCTGACAAATGTTCTGCGTTCAAACGTACCCCGAGCAAACATAATTCGGGCAAAAGAGTGCGGGCAAGACATATGTTTGAATCCAAATTACCCGTTTACAATACCTACCACAAATGAAAAATAATCAAAATATAAGTACAATACAAGGTGCGCTTGATGAGGGAGAATACCAAGCTAGGTAGATTTGTGAAGTTTTAGCATTTTTTTATTTTTTTGTTTTGTATGTTATTTTGTCTCGACTCGGTGCCCTTGAGCGAGAAGAGCACCCCGATGTGAGGTGCCACTAGCAATTTGCCTTGATAACTCCAACTTTTGAATATATTTCGGGAAGCTACAAATATGAACTATGTATAATGAACCGTATAGCGACGTGTTGTGCGCTTGATGAAGGAGAACACTAAGCCATAAAAGAAAACGAGTGATGTGTTCATCATTTTAAAATATTTTTTTTCTACCTTGGCGCGCTGAAGTAAGGAGCACAGTCTAATACCTTTGGCAATTTTACTCATAATAAACTTTTCGGTGTTGTAGTGCGCTTGATGAAGATGAACAGCCATTTAAGAGATAGAGTTACAATCTTTTTTTGAAAACAATTTCTCTGCCGAATTTTTTTGAATGAACGTCACTGGTCAAAAGGTACTCTTTCTTTTATTTCATTAACTAAGAGGCGTTTTGTTTATTTCTGCTGCCGTTATCGCCTTAATCGGTTTTGCATATTGGTGTTAGTGGAGTGGGCCCGGTGCCATTAACCTTCCTGAATTGATTCTTTTTATTTAAAATTTATTTACATATTATTTCCTTATTTTTTTCTTTCAGCTTAGATAAGGAAGGCAAATATACAAGAATCAATCACAGCATTCCACAGCGCGATAGCCACTTTTCCGTAAACATTGAAGATGTCATTCCTTGGTACGACGCATATTCAAGATTTGTTAAGATGGCACGAGCAGATGCTGCAGAATTCAATTCTAGGCCTGGCGATGTTTTGACATTTAATAATATACGATTACTTCACGGACGCAAGGGTTACGAGGATACTGAGGAGAATGTAAGGTTAATTGTTGGTGCTTACCTGGACTGGGATATAATTTATTCTAAACTAAGAGTATTGAAAATGAAAAATGTTCTCAAAAATTAAATCGTTGCAAATAAACATGTTTAAAATTCATCTAAATCTTTTTAATCGAGTTCACCCTTCGGAATAAAGGCCAAGAATATTACCGAGGCAAGGTATTTTTATGAAACGTAAAATGCGACATAAAAGGTATATTGTATCACAAGCGGATGTTAGCCTAAGGGACGAGTGACTTCACTCGTGAATGCCACAACATCCTTAGTTGCAGAATTTCTGAATTTTGCTGATGTATGGAAGTCTTTATTGAAGATCCGTCGTCTTAACCAATGAAGGGCCGGACACTCACAGAGGATATGTTCGGAAGTCTTATCTTCCGACAGACAGACATTTTGTTAAGATAGTATCGGCCTGAGTTGGATTTCAGTGTCCGACTCCCCATAACAATAAATATGTGGTTATAGAGCCATTGCTGCACTATCTAACGGTGAATCTGCTGCGAGAAGCCTTTTACAGATTGACAACAGAGGAGCTCGCCATGTGCAAAAGAACCTTGTTCAAGCTATTAACATAGCTGGATTTACGTCTTGGATAGGATGTATACCTTCTGTAAGTCCCAGAAGCACTTCAAAGCCGGTAGCTATTCAACACGTCATACTTAAACAGACAATGAAGACATCAAAATCATAAGCAAATGTGTAACGGACATCAAAAATGAGGTGCATCTACCTACATCTAATACTTCAACAATACATTCGATTCATCATGGGCTGACTTACACCTTAATAATCGTCCTTTTTTTATTAATGATTTCCTACACCTGGAGGAATATCCAGATAGAGGTCCAGGCTCAAGAACTACCACCAATACCTGCAAATAGGCATTTTGGTGAACCCGATTTTAGTGTGGCTTGAAAGTCGACCGCAGCATGTCATGGGGACAACACCAGACAGCTTTTTACATTTTTATTGTTAATTTCTTAGAATATTATATTTCAATTTTGCTGCCAGCAAAGTCAGCTTAATAAATTGTATCACCATTGCTGACTTTGCAGTAGATACTTTGTAATTTAAGTTTGCATACATTTGTAACATGCGCAATATTTTAGTATTTAAAAGAAGCAACTAAAATTCATCTTTTTATTCGTAAAAGGTAATTCAGAGTTATTATTTAGACTTCCCCCATTAGAGGTAAGGGGTCTTTAAGTTACTTTCCGAAGTTAAAAAGGTTTTCGATAAAATGTTTGTTAATAATTTGTTTTAGGTAGTAAATATACCAAAAATGTATTGAATTGCTTAATTACACATTCCAATTAATCAGACATCTGAATATTCTATTGTTTATTTTAATAAATGTTTTTTAAAAGCAAATAAAACGTAAAAACCGTTAAAAGGCCGACTACTGGCTCCATCACCCTATGATCGTTTCATATCTTAAATGGTTAAACATTAATAGACGAATAAGTAGCATTACAAGCCATAAGCTGCTACAGCAATTTAAAACTGAAAATACGTCTTCTAAAAAATAACAAAAAGTGATTTATGCTGTTATTCCTATTTGGTGCAGAAGGGAAACCCACGTTTGCCCGCAAATCGATTACCCGTTTCACATTTGCCCGCAGACCGCTTTTGGATTTTGCCCGGTGGACGGTGGACCGCAGAATCTTTATTCGAATTTTGCCCGCAGAATCTGGGGGAAAAAGTTGTTGTTGTTGTTTTATGGGCGAGACTTCAAAAATGTCCCTTTTTTTTTATTAAAAATACAGGAAGCTATGAAATATTCTAACAATACAATATTTGTAAAATGTACCGTGTTTTTCTCGTCATATTTATTTTTTATCGTCATATTTTATTTATTTTACCTTTTTACATTATAAAACCTCTCTAAATAAACATTTTTTTGTGCATAGTACCGTTATTTTTATTTTAACCATTTTAAGGCCCTTGAAAAAACATTTTTTAGTCCTGAAAATAACGTTTTCTTCAGTTTTCATATTCCAAATTTCACATTTTTAACGCTTTAAGGTTTTCACTTTTTTAATTATTTTACTAGAATATCGCCACCATGGCAAGATGCCACTGCGAGAATGTTTTTTAAGATTTGGAGAGGGTTTTTATTTAATCTAATATATACAAATTGACTTATATCTAGACTTATTACTAAAATAGGTAATGTTGGTTCAACAAAAAGGGCCCGACGGATTTCTTATGGCTAGGTTTACAAATGTTTTATAAAATATTACTTATGACTACTCTTATTCTTATAATTGATTAACAAAAACATAATTTAATTTAATTTAAGTTGCTCCTATTGGTATGAAAAGGGTTTAGTTAAATTTAAGAGGGTGTTACCCCCTGTAGTAGCTCTCTGTATTCTCATAAAACAGCATCAGCTGGTTGTGTATGATGTTTAAAAACCTCGAATGCGTAATGGCACGAGGATTCATATACCTGTGTGTAGGTTCCAACTCCTGTTGAATTAGGTCCTGGACTTCTGTGACCACCCAATCTCAAGAGTCTTCAATCTTTCAGTGAAGTTGATCCCCAAGTACTTCGTTGTTTTCTTGGTGAGTACCTCGGTGTTGTCCGGGAGTTTGATTTTGATGTTGCTGCGGCGGGTAGCAAATTCTCGTCGTCCTCTGGTCGCTTTCACTGGATTCCGGAAACATGTTAACTCCGTTTTGGCGCTGCAGATTTTCAGTTGTGGTCCCAAAGTTTCCTGATATGGGTGTCGACTTTTCGTGAAGCTATTTCTGGTGACAGAGAAGTAGCGTATGTGACGGAGTCGTCTGCATAAAGCAGTATCTTGCTTCTGAATTCAGTGGCTGGTTGGTCTGCAGTGTAGATGTTGAAGAGGGTCGGACCGAGTCTGCATCCTTGAGGTATTCCCGCCTTGATTCTCTTTAAGGAAGACTTTGAACTTTGCACCTAAACAAAGAAGGATCTATGTGTTAATAAATTATTATTATTATTACTATTATTTGTTGAGAAATCAATGATTAACCTCACCATACAGTTAGGAAATCCAAATTCCATTAACTTATAAATCAGTCCCTTGATCCATACACTGTCAAAGGCCTTCTCGATGTCCAGTAATCAGGCAACAGTTGTTTCCTTTTGTTTAAGCCCATTGCGACGTGTTTTGGAGCATAAGCAGAGGATGAAAGATGGAGTTGGTCTAAATCCGAATTGGTAAGACGAAAGTATGCCTCTCAGCGCACACTTGATTGATTTTGCGCAGCATCAATGACTCCATAATACTGCTTACACAACATAGAAGAGCTATTGGACGGTATCCACTAACGTTTGTCCTGTCTATAGTTTGTATGGGTTTTTGCTGTTAAGTCTTGTTTGCTGTAAGAAAAGAATGTCGGGTTTCTTAGACCTAATAAATAAGCTTAAGGAACTCCGTTTCGTTGTGGAATAAATATAATTTACATTATATGTTAAATACTAAGCAGATATATTGTAAACATAATTCACAAATAGGTTTGCTAGTATCATTGTTTTGCTCTATCGTCGAGGGTGCTATAATTGCTGGGTACAATCTTTCTAGCCTTATGGAGAAGGGTCAAAAGATCGGTACCAAATAACCTCTCTGTATCCTCGAAGATATTCGAAGAGCTCTTATTTGATGCTATGGATTTGGTGCAGCGGTGGTCTTTGTCTTCTTTTTTGCCAATTTTGTGTTGGCTTCACAATTTTCTACTGTAACTTTTGCTTTTTTTTTTCCCCCGTTAGGGCACTTTGACTTAATATTCTTTTTCCTCAGCGCAGGTAGGCACCCTTTGCTGGTACAACAGGTAGGTAAAATCTGACCAAGTTGTTGTTTTTATGACGCTTTTAAATATTTTCACGAAATTTATTTTGATTCTACCGAGCAAAATGAACCGCACACTGTGACTGCGAGAATTCGGAAATTTTGCGCTGCTGAACTACAACTTACCTACTCGCGACACATTCGTTCGGCATGATTGTCATCGTTGGGTATGCTTTAAATTATAAAATAAAATTCCGCTGGCAAATCAAAGGGAGGAGCCTATTTTCGAATATGCGTACTATTGTTCTCTATAATTCTCATGATTTGGTGCTACCAATACTAAAACAATGCTCAAGTAAAATACAATGACCGTCGGCGCCACTCACGCTGTACGACAAATAATCAATCAAAAAATGTAAATAAATTTCAAAAATAATTTTTAAAATAAAAATGTAATAATAAACTATCATTTGCACAACGCAGAGCCCCATCAGTGCTCGCAGAATATTAGATTTAACCTAGACTTAAGAAAAACAATTGTATAAATATTGTAAACACACATTTTTTAAAAAAGAGTAATAAATTGTAGATAGATAGATAGATAGCTCAAAGTAAATATCAATGACCGTCGGCGTAGTTAAAGGATCACATCCTCTTAAAAAAAATACAAGGACCAGGCGTCAAATGATTTCGCTTAGTCTGTAGTGGACGGACTGGCGCTATGGGAAGTCGCAGCATTCGAACCTGTTCCCATAGACCAAGTCCCAAAGATGGCGAAGGGAAGGCTGGTCCTCCCAGAGATGGGAATCGACAAAAAAGACATCCTCCGCGTTTTGCAAGCGCATAATCCCCAGACTACTACGGATTGGGAGATTATAAATGAGAAAGAGCCGAAAAATGGTTCTAGGGGCGATATTGTCATCTTCGACAAACCGCCCGATAACCTAAAGGCGAACCTGCAGGTTTTGCTCTCCTTTACAGGGAGCGAGGTAACCGTCAAGCTGCTCAGGTGGACGTGTATAAACAGGCGACAGAGACTGAGATGGAGGTGGAGACTACGGGAGATGATGAAGGTAGTCCAAGTAAATCTCCACCACAGTAAGGTTGCCTCGGACAACCTGTGGCTTCTTCTTGAATTTCGTCCTTTGCTCCAATCTTCTCGTCTGCAATAGGGGTAACGATCTTACCTTCATTACAGCGAATAGAAAGGAAGTCCTGGACATAACTTTTTTACCTCATAACAGTTCTGTTCAAGTGACAAACTGGAGAATATATTATCTGACCACTGCTGAATACTCTTTGACATACAGATGGGCTCTGGAGACATGAGAGTTTTTAAAAACCCAAGAAAGGCGAAGTGGGGTAAGTTCAAAACAGAAATACAGGGGATTGAAATCTCCTGCCCAGATAGAAAGATCACCGGACAGGATGTCGATGACACAGTCGAGTACCTAACCGGGGTTCTCTAGCGCCTTCGAAAATATCTGCCCTAACAGCGGCAATAGAGGTACAAAACGCCCACCCTGGTGGAACTCCAAGATTGCGGAGCTCATTAAAAGGATCAGATCTAGATGGAACCTTGCAAAAGAGGGGTTCATTCAATAGACGACCTACAGGGAGAGTGTAGGAATCCTCAAAAAAGCGATTAGATACGCTAAGAAAAACTCGTGGAGAAGTTCTTGCAAATCTATCGAATCAACAACAGAAGCATCTCGGCTCAGGAAAGTCCTATCCAAAGAACCAATACCGGTGTCCTTACTAAGGAAAACCGTTGGTAACTGGACAGAGTCTCGTGAGGAGACGCTGGACGTACTAACGGAGACCCACTCTGCTACGTTCCCAAAGCATGGAGAGAAGTTCGAGTGATCTTCATTTCAAAAGCAGGGAAGGCAAGCCACACTACAGCAAAGGACTACAGGCCAATAAGCCTGTCATCGTTCTTGCTAAAAACACTTGAAAGGCTTATTGACAGGTATGTCAGAGAGGTGATTGGCGATAACTACCTATCTAAATGGTAGCATGCGTACTTGAAAAGTAGATCCGTCGACACTGCACTACATAACGTAGTATCAGCAGTGGAAAAATCCTTAGAATAAAAGGAGTATACTCTGTGTGCATTCCTAGATATAGAGGGAGCGTTCAATAACATCGAAGCAGACGCAATCCTGTGCAGCTTGAGGAACGCTCACCTGGATAGCAGCCTTTGCGACTGGATCGGAATCATGCTAGGCACACGTCGAATAAAGAATTACCTATGAGAAATATGTATCGGACAAAAAGTAAGTAGAGGAATATCACAAGGAGGTGTCCTTTCCCCACTCTTATGGATCCTGGTAATTGATGAACTTTTGAAGCTACTGGAGAAGGAAGGCTTCATCGTAAACGCATATGCGGACGACGTAGTAATTCTGGCTCCAGGCAAATTCCCCTCAGTCTTCAGCGACCGACTCAGCTAAGCACTCCTCATTATTGGTAACTGAGTCGGTCGCTGGTCGGGGACTGGGAGTTAACCCATCCAAGACAGAGATCTTGCTGTTTACCAGGAGAAGGATTATCCCAAGCTTCAAAGCACCTAGAATGGAAGGGCGTCATTTTAGACCCCAAACTTAACTGGAGAGAGAATATTGAAGACCGTGTCACACGGGCGTACGTGGCACTATAAGCCTGTCGCAGAACATCCGGTAAAAGTTGCAAACTTAAACCACAGATGGCACACAGCCGTTCTAACCTAACATACGGCGCGGTGGTATAGTCGGATGCTATGAAATAGTGAAAGTGAAAGTCCAAAGGGCGGCTTGAATGGGTATAACGGGGTCCCTAAGGACGACACTCACTGCAGCTTTGGAGATACTGTTTAATCTCACGCCACGCCACTGCAGCAGCAAGGCGGCAAAAACGGCCGTTAGATTAAGAGAGTGTGGACTCCCTGGATACACAAACCATACGGGCATGCCTCGGTGGAGTCCAATTGGTGCCCATCCCTACGCAATTGAAGTCGGCACAGGCGCGGACATCTTTTGTGAACTCCTAGGATTGAGAAAATCCTTCAGAATTAACGACGACTGCAGCGTTTTTCAGGCGGTAATAGCGGCCATTATACAGGCTGCAGCGGAACTAAAAGGCAATGCTTTGCAGACAAGACCATCACCATATACTCCGACAGTCAAGCGGCCATAAAGGCCATTTAGTCGGATGTGGTGAGATCAAGGGCTGTGAATAAATGCAGGATGTCATTAAACGAGATATCATCAAACAACTCAGGAACCATATGCTTGGTGCCTGGGTATGCTGATATCCCGGGAAATGTAGAAGCGGATAAGCTCGCAAGATTAGGGTCAGATGAAGGCATCTCTGGCACTCGAAGAAATAAGAACACCGCTTAGTTTTATTATACGAAAAATCGAAGGAGCTATGGCCAGCGGTTTACAAAAAGACATCAGAATTCATGATCGGATTAAGCCGTAAGGATACCCGTGTGTTAACGGGAGTCCTCACGGGGCACTGGGCTGTGGGTCTACATGCGGAACGGCTGGGCATAATGCACAATGACTTTTGCAGAAGCTGCAGGGACATCGAAGAAATTGAATCTGTTCGTCACATTTTGCCCAAAAAGCAAAAGGTTTATGACCCTCGGCAGATACTTCTTTGATGAGCAGCGGTTTCTGCTTTTATACTTTCAGGTGTTTTTTGTTTTATGCGAGGAAGGTACCCAAAGGATATAATGGACCCAATTTGATGGTCTAAGTGAGCCGCAACAACCGTCACAAGGGCATCCACCAACCTACCTACCTACCTAAGAATAAATTCCACGTCAAAATGATTTATTGGTAATAAGTAGTGGACATTTTTAAGATCTTAAAACTACAGATTAGTCCGTACAAAGTAAGGGTGTGAATTGTTTTTAAGGGAACTTAGCTACTTATAAATGTGTCATATCATTTATGTATATTAAGAATGTGCAATGCAAGGACTTAATTAGTTATAAAGTGCAAGAACTTATTTAATTATGAACGTAGGAATTTGTCTTAAAAATGTCCAAAATATGTATACTATACGATTTCAATGAACTTAGGGGCTATTATTAACGTAGGATTTGGTATGTATAAATGTGCAAAAGGCAAAGGCAATATGTGCAATATTTTGTCTTATAGAATTTCAATGAAGCTCCTAACTATTGGGCAACATTTTTTATTATTATTTTATAAATTTCTTATATATTTTTAATGTGGGTCTTGTGAACTCTTCTTCCAGTAGAGGTAGCAAGAGTTTCTTGGCGAAAGATTATACTACTTTGAAGATTATATACTTTGAATTTTTTTTAGATCTTGTATATATAATGTCCCTATTTTTATATTTTTTGGGGCCACATTTTGTAGCATTTCGCCTGATATTAGCAGCCTTCTGCTTTAATTCTTGGTTTACCCTGGCTCGGAAGTTCGCAAGGCTCTGATAGTTGATGCGTTGGCACCTGTTAAAAAACACTTTTGCTGGCTTTTCTTTGTGACCGAATGGATGGTATTGTTGTATAGGTCAACCGTTATGTTAATAAGTTCTTTCAATCTCAAATCCATATACTCAACCTTTAGGTTAGGTTAGGTTAGGAGGGCTATTTTGCACCAGAAGCAAATTTCACTCGGAGGCCGTAAAGGCCCTTTGTGAGTACCCTGTTTGTACATGCAAGGAAATGCAATCCTCGTCTCTGTAGCTTCTGCAGAAGTCATTTGCAATGATCCCTAGCTTTTTAGCCATGTTTCCGATGACGCAGAGATTTCTCGGTTGTTCTCGTTACTTCATGCAGCGCTGTTTCCACTGATCTGCCTTTGACATATGGGTGTTGCGCACTGCACAAAGCAACAGTATTCTCAAGAATGTTCCTTTGTTTTCAAAAGAAAGGGTGAAAGGCTAATTAGCCTGCAAATCTTTATTTTTTATTTTTGGAACTCGTTGAAGATGTTGCGATATTCACCCCAGTCTTCATCGGTTTTAGTCAGTTTGGCTCTATTAAAAAGTTTCCTGGTTTTGGGTCTTAGAAGTCGTAGTTCCCTAGTCCACCAAGCCGCGTGTGTTCTTTTAGGATGACGACTAATAGGGCAGGATTTCGTCACGGAGTCGGTTAGAGTCTTTGTTAGAAGATTGACTTTTTCGTCAACGAGAGCCGCAGTCGACATTGTAACAATGGGGTAAATGGAAGTCAACGTTCGACTTACTCAGAAAATTTACTCCAGTCAGTCTTGACCGGATTCTTAAAGGAGGGTTCTTTGGGTAGAACAAAGTCAATGGTGAATGTTATCCTGAAGTGATCAGAGAAAGAGCACTTCGGGGATACCATCCAGCCATTGACCCTGAATCTATCTATTGGGAGTGCTAGAGTGAGATCAATTACCTCTTCCCTAATATTGTTATGGAAAGTAGGGTGACTACTTCTGTTAGAAATATGTAGGTTGGAGAGTAATTTAAAGTCAAGTATAGACTCACCTCTTTTGTTGATGTCCTTGCTGCCCCATTGCGTGTGGTGAGCATTTACGTCCATACCTACTATTAAGTTGGCTCTGGTTGTGCTGGCATGCTGTAGCAGGTCGCTTAGTAGTGGTGATGGGGAGTCTTCTTCTTCGAAGGGCAACTAAGCGGATGCCAGAATGAGTGGGGGATCTTTGTCAGATCACTGCTGCTGAAGCGATAAGAGAAAAGAAAGTTAATTGATTTCCTTATAAAAATTCATTTTCTAAGCTTGAAAGTGGTGCAGGTTAATCCTCACCGCCTTTAGCTTTCCGGCGCTGACAATCGGAGCTAGGAAAGGAGAATCTGATATTCCCCAACCCAAATTTGATGACCCCTGCTGCTTTTCTCAGGGAATTGGCGGATGTTGGATCCACCGCAATGTGTAGGTCCATGCCGCCATCCTTCTCTCGTGGCTTGGAGCTTACTATCTGCCTACGTTCAGCACCTTGTTCCTTATACTACCCAGTTTGAGTATGGATTGTTCCTCCGGTAGGGGTAGGACTGAGGCAGGTACAGCATCTAGTCTAGCAGCAGGCCACAGTTCTCCTAGGCCTTGAATGCAACGAGTTAAAAACTCTAGTGACTCCTTGTTGCCGCATCCGACGACCTTAACTCCCTTCCGCCAACCTGTTCCATCGAAGTTGCAGGCGTTGTTAATATCAGCAGTCTCTCCCTCTGATAGCAAGGCCTCCAGGATCTTTGCCCCTAACTTAAGCCATCTATCTGCCGAAAGTTTCCCGTAAGGGTTGTTACGGTCGATAATGGCTAGGGTGAATTCTTGAACATTGCCGACCGTTGGTAGTATTGCTTGGCATTGACCTCTTTGCGAATGGTGGCCGGCTTTCGTGGTGATGGGAGAGCAGAGGAAGCTGCTTTTGAGGTCGATGGGACTGGGTTTTTCGTTGTCCCTGTTACCTCAGTCGCCTTGCGAGTTCTCTTGGGAGCTGGCTTAGCTGTTTCCCTTCCATTGGGCTTAGCTCTGTGCGCCTTTGGAACATTGCTCAGCTTTCGTGGGGGTGGGAGAACGGGAACCACCGCCTTAGAGTTCGATGGGATGGGGATTGCCTCCAGAGTAGGCCGTTCCACCTTCTTATCGACTCCTGTGTCGTCTGCTCCATGGCATATTGGTGAAACCGAATCCTCGCCAGTCGTGTGCACGAGATGTATCTTGTCGGCAAGACGATTTTCGTTCTGCTTGACTAGCTTGGTGTGCTTTCTCACCAACGCTCTATCTCTGTCAGAGAGCTTAGCCATTTCGCGTCCTTCATGTTCAGGTACTTCAGGTACTCAGGTACTTCTGGGAGCATTGGTAACCCCCCTTCTTTTCTGCTCAGAGGTTCTTGTACCTCTATCCATTTTACGGGGGACAAGAGTTTCCTTCAGAAGTCTGTCCTCCGTCTCGGAGTCAATGGTCGAACTGTGACCTACCTGTGGGGAGAGTACCTCCCCCAGCACGGCCATGTCCGGCCACGAATTCTCCGACGCAGCCTTAACTTCCGGTGAGCCGCTCGTATCCTGCCGATTCAATTTGTTGCCATCAAGTAGAAATCTGACACCACACTCTTGACTATCAGTGTGGTCCTACATGAGTCCTCCAGACTCCGCGACCCTGCTGCTTTCGCGAGTGGATTTACACAGTCGTGCACCTGGAGTAGTTATCTGTTTTGTTTGTTGTCCTTTCATGCTTTTTTGAGGGGGGGTTGGGTAGTTTCTAGTTGATCGCTTCTCAACAGCCTGTCTGCCATGGGTGGCCCTTCTGACGACTAGGTCGTCGACAGCAAAGCCCGTTGAGTCATTGCGATACGAAGCCTCTGCACCAGGGGCCTTAAAAAAGGCACGCACGAAAGGTGCCTACCCCTAGCGAGGGATACCCAACCTCTAAAAACCAAATATCAATCACAGTCGAGTGGAATCTATCGAATTGCCCATTAATTTGACTGCGGTTTACTGGCGTAGAATATAGTTTGATTCCCAATAATTTGATGAAATAAGTATTATGGGGCTCAGGAAGCTCCTTTCATTATCAGTAACTAGCATTTTTTGGAAAAGTGAAGTAATGTAATATCTTCGTTATCTTGTCCCTTAAGTGTACTACTGATCTATTTTTAATGTGGAACAGCTTCCCAAATTTGGAGAACTTATCCACGTAACTAATAAATTTCTCATTTCATATCCATGTGCAGTATTTCGCACGGATATGATGGAATTGGCATAGGCTGAAACTCTGGATTAAACGGGCGTCTACCGTATTTGTTTGTCTTGCATATTTCGCAAGTATCCGTGACCCGTTTTACACGACTATTCATCCGAGGAAAGTAGTGGTTTTCAAGAACTTGCTCTTTGTTTTCCCTCGGATTCCTGTGGGCCCTTCTGTGTTCATTTGAAATTAGTTCAAATATATGGTCTTCGTTTTTTACATCTTCTACCAGCCTTTGGATAACACGAATTTTATAATTCACGAAGTTTTCTAAATACACTTCCTGTAGCAATGCCAGGTAAGTTTCGGGTACTGAGACATAGCTTTAAGACGCTTGGTCTCAGTTACCAGTTTTTCCTTATTTGAATCGCTTTCTGCGATGTAGTGGCGTGAGGAACCCCAGGATGGGGTTCCTCTTAAATTTATAGACCTTTACCGATCTTGATGAGAATTTGGTTCCGGAAAACATTTATTGGAACATTGACATGTGGTATAAGGTTCAGCAGGGTGTGCAGTTTGAATAAAAGAGCGACCTTCGCTAGCAGTTTCCGTCTTGCTTCTAACACCGTGTTTGTTATCGTGTTCTTCACTGGCAGTTTGAGTGTCTTCTGTCCCACTGCAGTTATTTTCGGAATCTTCGCTAGCGTTTTCAGTCCCCAACCCGGCTTCTGCTATTCGAAATTTGATTTACCAGGCTTGTAATCAATTCGTAACTATACTCTTCGATACAGGCCTTCCATCTTTTCAACATCGCGTTGTAATTGCGATTTCCCAGGGCGAGCGTCAACGATTGATGATCCGTGAAGATGCGGATCTTTTTCTAATCATAGACGTAAGAGCGGAGATTGTCCAAGACCCATACAATGGCCAACATCTCCTTCTCGTTCGTTGCATAATTCTCTTCAGATTTATTGGAAGAACGGGATATAAAAACTATTGACTTGTCTTTACCTGTTTCCCCCTGAGACAACACTGCTCCAATTGCATAATTGGAAGCGTCCGTTGTTAAGTTGAAGGGATTTCCGAAGGCAGAGAATGCCAGAATTTCGGAGGACGTCAGAAGCTCCTCTAGGTCGTTGAAAGCAAGCAACGCTTCATCACTTAGATGTATAGGCACTCGCTTGGATGGTTAGCCTTTATGCGGGCATTCTCCCCTCTCTTGATGTTGGTTAAGTGCTTAGCGACCTTCGCATAGTCGCAAATGAATTTCCGGTAGTACGATGTCATACCTAGAAATCTCTTTAGATCTTTCAGATTGCCTGGCGGCAATATTTGCTGAATAGCGGTTACCTTCTTTACGTCTGGGCGAATTCCATCGGGAGTAATATCATATCCTAGGAATTACACAACGGTCTTCATGAATACGTAGCAGAATGAATTTAATGGCAACAACCTTAAAAATTCGTATTTTCCATTTAAGGTGGAAAAGGCTGTTTTTGGAATGCCGGAGGGTTTAATTGGTATTTGGTTAAACCCTCAAGTAAAGTCTAACGTAGTAAAGCATTTAACCTTACCCAGACTAGCAGTGGTAGCGTTGATGTCAGGAATTGGATAGGTATCTGAAATAGTTACACCATTGAGGCGATTGATGTCTATTACCATCCGGTACTGTTTCTCACCGGACGGCTTGGGCTTTTTGGGAACTATCCAGATCGGTGAATTATACGGGCTCTTGGATGGTATTATTATCCCTTCCGTTATTAATTCATTTATCTATTTTTCTACACGCTCGCTTAGACAGACAGGGTAGGGATAGCTTTTCGTGTAAATTTGCTCGTCTACACCTGTTCTAATTTCAGCTTTTACCGAAGTTTAAACTATCTCTTTGATATCAAGAGGGCGAAATACATTATCGTATTTCTTTATTAATTCACGAAGTTTGATTTTAATTTTTTCAGGCAGAGCTTCGCCAAGAACGATATTGACCTCTGTCGAAACCTTTTCTCTAAGTGGGATTCTAATATTTGGGTTTAAGGTGAGTATATTTTCTTTTCGGTCGATGACCGCTTCTAACTCTTTCAAAGTAGCATCTCCTAAGATTTTAGCCCTGCTGATATATAAAATGTTAATATGTTATCATTTCCGACTTTCTTAAAGAAGCTACCACTAATTTTTCCTTTTATAGATACATTGCCGGCAGCCGAGTGTACGACAAAGGGCTTTAACAGGGGTGTGGTTTTTTTCGCCCGGTATCAACCAAAAACTTAAGCAGCATCCCTTCCCCTGTAAAAAATTCTATATAAGATACGCTGGACAGGCGTCCCTCATAAAATTTACCTCGTCTTCTACATTCTTCTCCGCCTCTTCGCGATATGAATTGATTTGCTCTTCCTCCGTACTTCTTCCTTCCTTAGTCTTTTTTGTTTCACACGCTGAGCGAAAACTGTTATAATCCATTTTTATAATAGTAAGGGAATTTCTGAGAAGTTTGAGTTCCTTTGCAGTACTCATTTTGGCAATTTCAATAAAATATGGGTATTATATTTGTATAAGCAAGGCTATAATTACTAATTACTCACTTACCAGTACCACTGCTCAAAAGTTCAAAAGTTCAAAAGTGGCATACCTGGCATAGTCAATCTGCACGGCTGCTTTTTGAATTCGCCTTGACTGTCTATGGGGTTGATTATATGGATACTTACGCACCGGTCATACGACAAAGTTCACTTCGCCTCATGTACGCCTTATCTGTTGAATGTGATTTGGAACTTCACTATCTACTTGTCTTAACAGCTTTTTTTTAAACGGAACTCTTGATTTGGAAATATATATAAGATAAGGATATATAGACATCGATCATCAAAATAAAGTTTGAAAGCTTCATTAAGCGTTATATAGGTTGAATCAAGCCTGCAGACAATGGCACAGTACTTTAGAAAATCAACTTAAAATCTTGGAACTTGAACAATCGAACTATGATTGCTGCGTCTATTATAAAACCAATAATAATCAAAAAAAGCATTTACGTTTAAGCGTTTTCGCTTCAAAGCAGAGATCTTTGCATCCATCCCTATGTGTTGATATTGCTTTCAGCATAAGCACTTTAACTCAAATTAGCCAGAATCCGAAAAAACAGCATTGCATTAGAGCACTTAGCTCATTACGCTATCTTAACAAGACTAAAAACTCTAAATTGGTTTTCTTTAAAACTGGATTACAATTAGTTGGTTATGTTGATGCTAGTTGGGCTGAAAGTATTGAAACGATTGCAAATATCAAACTGGTTATTGTTTTGTATTCTCATGTGGAGCTGTAAGCTGGGAATCGAGAAAACAACGGACCGTAGCTACTTCAAGTGCCGAACAAAGGAGGCATACTCATTACGCAACTTATTGCAGTTATTGCATTTTGGATGTTTTGATGCTACAACAATTTTCTGCGATAATCAGAGTGCTCAACATATAGCTCAATATGGAGGAAAAAACTCCAGGACCAAACATATGCATTATAAATACCACTTTATAAGGGAAGCAATAGAAAAGGGCATTGTTTCGCTCAAATATCTACAAACAGTTAAAATGGTGGCTGATGGCTTGACAAAAGGCTTAACCAAAAATATTAGGCGTAAAGCCTAGCTTCTCCAACCATTGCGTGTGCGAAGTCATATTTTTGACACGAATGGAGGGACCTACAGTCTAATGACGGTTCCGAACGACAATTTATTTTTGAGAAGCTTCTCATGACATTTCTTACTCTTGGATGTTTGTCAGACGTTCGCAAGAGGTGGGGCAGCGGATAAAAACTTTCAGGTGGTACAGGTCGGGATTTGAACCAGCGACCTCTCGCTTAGTAGTCCAAAGCACTTAACCACTAAGCCTCTGCACACACAAAGGCTTAACTACATTTGGCAAAAAGTGCAAAAGCTCCCATACACACGCTGCTGCTCCCTTGTATTCAGAAACTAAACATAGAATCTATTTTGACTTTTAAAAGTTCTAATAAAGCATAAAAAAACAGGAAGCATTTGCCAACGCCAGAAAGAAACATTTGCATCACAGTCATCTAAGAGTAAGATCATTAACTAGTGTAAGAGGCAATAAACATATAAATAAAAAATACAATTAAAAATGTAAAATTTATTTAAATTCAATTGCCACACTTTGGTTGACAGATTATTAATTTCGTTTTTACATAAAGTATTTATTTGCCACTTTTTTTAATTATTTTTATTTCTCCACAAAACATTGGATTCATATGTCTCCGAGCCTATGAAGAAAAATAAATAAAAAACATTTCCCATGAGTATAACTCGAATATTATACTGCTACTAAAAATATATTTGAAAACTAGGATATATTAAGATGAATTCATTAATGCATAGCACTACCACACACGCCAAAAACACACCCAGCAAACGTAGAAGTACGGAAATAACCGGTGAAATATGTACGTAATAGAAGTACTTTCTTTCCCCTGAAAAGGGATAGGCAGCTGGGACAAAATTCAGCTATCTACATGCTGTACATAAGAATACGTGAAGCACACATATTGGAAAAAACTACTGCCTAGAAGTACCAATATTTGTAGTTACTTCTAAGAAGTACTTCTAAAGTACTGCTGTGGAAGTAGTTTAGCAGTAGTGCTGTAGAGCTACTCCATGTAAGAACAAGTAATTTATGTTTCCACTGAAAAAATAGGCACCTTCATAAAAGCAATACGTAATAAAACAAAGAAATTTTCATTAAATTCATTTAATTAATTAAATTTATTAAAAATAAAATAAAATAAGCATAAACACATAAATAATAATAATAAAATTAGTACACTATTTTATTGTTGTCTTCTTTTATAGAAGCGATTTTGGGCATTTAGAATGCATTTGCGTATTTCCCTTTCAAATCTCTCTTGCCCAAGAAGTCTACCACAAGCATCTGAAATGAAATTTAGGAATTAGAAAATAGTTCTTTTTGGTTTCAAAAATTTAACTACATACCAAACAGTATATTTTTGTACAGATACAAAGCATTTAGCGATTTCTTCCCAGTATTTCTGTTGTTTTTGAATAAAAGTAACAAAAATCATAAACAAAATTAAAGATACTTTACCTAATTACGGAGCGTATTTTCGTTTCCTAGTCTATCGAATTGTGTTTTGAGTTCACCTATGGCGTCCATGATAGAATTGAGTTTTTCCAATACATTGTCGCTGGATAAAATTTCTGTAAGAACAGAAATTGACGCAGTTTCTTGTGCGACGTACGCGTAACATTTTTCATACCCGATGCACTTAATGTTTTTAAAAGGGGGTTAACCTGGTTGTGCGGCACTTTGTTTCTTTGAACCCACTTTTGGAGATTTGTTTTTAATGTTGGTAATATTTCCGAATCAGAATTTGATTACATTTCCACGTCAATTAAAGCAGTTGCGTCCGCAGCCAAACTTCACTGACCGAATACAAAATATTAACTGACTCAAATCCTTTTCAAAATCTTTTTGATATTTCAAATATTGTCTAAAGGCCGATTCTACTTATCTAGACATCGATAAGTTTTTGCTTTTTGCTTGCACATGGATATTGTTTTGAGGGTGATAAGGAAAAAAGAAAAGAAAAAATGTGGGCAATAAAAAGTGATCTTACTGAGTTTTATTAGGGTCAAAAAACTACTTCCTCGGAGTACATATTTCACCGGCTATATCCGTACTTCCACGGAAGTAGATTAGCTGAACATACTAATACTGAAAGAGAACGCAATCACATTCACAAAACAAATTTCTTTGTGGTAGTGCTTTCGAGAAAACTACTGAATTTTGGTTTGCAGGGCAATAGGTGTCCAAGGAACCGGTATGCATGCTGAAACATATATGTATGTGAAACGAACGGTTGTGCGCAGGAGGAACTAGGCAAATTCCACACACGCCAATGAATTTCTCGTTCAAAGGGGAGCCGGCAAAATTATCTACACGCTCCTTTGCACAAACCACAGCAACAACAGCAATTTATGTATACCTACATATGGTTACGAAAACTACACGTAAGCCTTATTCGCCAAAGCTCTAAGGTCAAAATAATTTAACTTGATTAATATATGTCAAGTTTAAAAATATAAACTAAATGTTACACACACAAATAATTACTTTCAATACCTAATTATTGTAGCAAGAATTATACCATATTCAAGAACTACATATCCGATTTATATACAGTGAAAAAAACTCACCTTACAGTTTTCCCAAAAATCAGAACTTAAATACTTCACTAACTTTAAAATACATCAAAAGAAGCACCGCTCACTTCCAAATGCAGGACACAATGGTCGGATTTTTAGGATTTCATCCAAAATCAGAAACGTTCTTGTTCATATGTTCCCTACATTCTTCTATCTCTATTGCTACGTGCATAAACATACTCTACTGATAATATTATTATTTTTGTTCTAGCATTTATGGGTGCCGTACCATATGTTCTCAATATATTGCTTATCTTTACTGATATATCCGTAGATATGGTCTGTCTACTGAAAAGAATAAAGGCATCTTATCCTTTTCCTCACATGTTGGTTAAAGAATAAAAATGCTCTACTGATATGAATGGTGGTACTTTACCCTTGTTCTTACACTAGTGACAGCTTTTTTGTGTAAATGTATTAGTTTTTTTTTTTCGAACTTTCAGAAAGTGCGTCACTTGCTTCAAGTAATTCACTTACTGGTCCCAACTCCCAATACAGGAAGCAGTTATTCTACCTTACTGTATTGGGACCAGGTAACCAGACACCTAGGTAACAGAGTTCGAAATAGTAATGTGTCTACAGTTTTGCCAGTTGCCGTCTATTTGTATTGAATTTTGTAGATTTTCAAAACTTTCTGAAATAAATTCAAATTTTTACAAAACTATTGTGCGTATTAAAAAAATTAATAAGTGGGCAACAACTAAAAAATACGTATGTTCTTTTGACGACAAGAAATTTATAATAAATCAACCAGTACCGACTTTAATTTGTTAAATTTGTAATAAGTGAAAAAATTATAGTTTTATATGTTTATGTTAATAATTGCATTTCTTTATAGTTCAACTTCATGTGGCCTCTCATTTATTTTTGTCGTTTGAGCAATGTAGCCAATAATTGTGTCTGTGTTGGACAAAGCAGTGCTAATAGGGTATACCCAACCAGCATCCACCAAATGTTCGCCTTCCCGCGATGGTCGAACAGTGTCCTTAAAATATGTAACAATTTTGTCCATACAATTTTTTAAAATTATTGCTCCATCATCTTCAATGTCGCTATGGTTGTTGTTGTTTGATGTTCGTGATTTACTTATGTTTCTAAATATTATATTAATATCATCAGGAATTCAAACGTAAAATATCGAAATATACAAAAATTGTGCTACATATCACACTTAGTTTAAGCCGAAGCCTATTTGAAATTTTCACTTCTTGCGCCGTAAAAAAATACCACGTTTCATTTAGAATTGTATTTAAAATGTGAACTTGTTTTAATATCGTTTATTTCATTTCATGTGCAAAATACATTGGGCCGATGAGTTGTCAAAAGCATGTAGACACATTATTGTTTCAAGAAATGACCAGCAGATGTAGCCTAAGTAATTTACTAGTCCCAATTGTGTATAGGTCACAGATGAGGAATTAACCACATAGCCAACTCGAGAGAGAATATCTCACCTTGCCTACAAGCTGATCGAACTGATAAGCCCCACATAATTTGCACTTATATGGGCTTTTACGTGCAAATCAAATGGGAATCACGCACACATGAATGGAACTATATGGGGCTAATGGTCGCCGCCATGAAATGCCATTTTTTTAAACAAGAAGTTGGGAATAGTTGATGAATTTGAGCAGTTTACACCTCACAATTTGGGTGTGTAAAATAAACATGCAAAATATGCGGTGAATATGGATTTATAAAATCATACTTACCACACAACTGATAATATAATAAAATATTATAATATTGGGAGTAAAGCTATGTTTTCACCAATTTATTGTAACTATTAATGAAAAATACTCAAAATAATATTAATTAACGTGACTAATGTATACTAAATAAGTTGAGCATACATTTTCTACATATTTAACTACAAAAACTAGGATTTCGCAGGTTATGGATGGTTATATTGAAGCGGTTAAGTACTTTTACATAAATGGGCACTGGTTTAAGACGGTTATTAACATAACGTGATCTAAAATCGTACAAATATTATTTTCGGTACGTGAAAACAACATTTAGAATCACTTACTAGTAGTAGTAGTAAATTGTTACAAATTACAAAAAAAAAAGAGTGGCTAATTAATTCAATATATATATGTTACATAATGTGCATGCTTATTTGTGAGCTGTACTCAACTACCAGGCATTTTCGATAGAAAAATGCACCCATAATATATTTATGCAGTGTATTCCAGCTACCTTCTGTTCCCCTTCTTCTGCCTATCACTTACTATAAATTTTAAAATAAAGCATATTAACTTATATAAAAAATGTCCAAAGCCGCATACGAAAAGAAACAGCTAAGAAAATTGATTGACTAAACGTAAAAATTTTGTAACACAAAATAATTTAAAAAGTATTAAAAATACTTCTTTTCCCACTTTTTTCGATGCACGGAACCCGTTGCAAACCATTGCAAACTATTTACTACAAATATTTTACATCCAAACATTACTAATTTAGTAATATTTATGCAATAATACAATAAGATATACATTTTATCTTATTTTATTAACCATAATGGAAAAAGTATAACAACCTATTTATTGTGTTACTAATTTTTTGTTTGTTCATAAACATTTACATTAAAATATCTATAAAAGTTGAATCACTTAAACTTAACACTTCGCAACACTTCCTATTTCCCAACACATCCGCCGTGACCAACTGTTTTGTTGTTGCGATTTGGATATGTTGCAAAACTTGAGTGTTTTTAAAAGATTGATATACCTACTCATCAAAACAAAAAAGGAAATAACGAAATAAATGAAACAATTCCATGAGACTTGCTGTGCCGCCGCATTAGTGACCTTGCTGTCAGGACTAGCCATTGCTGTTGCCACGCACGCCGCCGTGTCGACAGATAAAAAACGAAAAGAATTGAGTCTGTGGCTTGTGTTTATGCGGTTCCCCTAGTAACTCTCACTCAGTCAAGAGAAACAAACAACACGAAAAATTAATAAAAGCAAAACGGTCACAAAGAGAAAGAAAGAAGTTTTTGCTGTGAAATTTTGTTTTTGTAATTAAGTCGATAACTTTGTTGCTTTAGTGAGTTCGTTCCATTGATATTGTAACTGTTATTGTTTTCTTCTTCTCTCCATTTAACGAAGAGATTATGATCAGGATTACAGGGATAATAACCCTCCCACTTCACTGCATTCCTACTGGTCCGCATGTGGGGTTCGCCCGTTCGTCCTCAAAAAATATCTGCAGCCATCCCGATTTTGGATCACTTCATCACACAAGCACACAACTGCTGTGTAGAGCCTTCCTTTCAGCTTAGGGGACATTTCTCGGTCACAAAAGATGACATGGGTTGGCTTGGGTCAGAGAATGGGCAGTACATATACTCTTTTTTTTGGCCAATACGATACCCATTCCCGTCTAAAGCAACTACCCATCAAGTGCACGTTGCAGGGAAGACTGATCATCACTTATGATGGCTAGATAATCTAGGACTGTTATAAGAGCAAAGGACTTAAGACACTTCCCTGGTGAACACCGAATATTATTGGAAATTCATCAGTGACTCCTGCCGGACATCTGACTTTTGTTTTCGCTATGATCATCTGTACGAAGGTTTCAGGAACTCCACGTTGTCTTAGCGCTACCCATATTAGATCTCTTGGTAGTTTATCGAATGATCCAAATCAACCAATTGACTAATTTGTGTCATTGTTATTGTATTGAAAATTCCGGGAGGAAAAGAAAAAAAACAGATCTTAAAAGCAACACAACGTCAGTAGCGGGACGACTCGGTGGGTTGTCCTTGTTTTGACCCAGATCATTCAGGGTGGACATAAGCAAATGGCGCGATAATGTTCAGGAGCAGGCAAACCGAGATAAAATGACCGACTACGATATTATTCGGAGAGTTACAGCGGCATTATTGGGAAGTGGTTAAACATGGTACGAAAAACATGGTTACCAGCTTTATGCCTTGACTGATTTATCGGCAGCGTTAATTCACACATTTTCAAGTGCGCCAAATATTATAGAGCTGTTGAGAAGTGTTGCAAATATAGAAAGTGAAAGTTTCCCTCTTATGAGGATTTCGTTATGGAAAAAGTGCACAGATCAATAGATTATCTTTCGATTTGCCAGAAGAAACGACAGTTAGGATTATCATAGGTTGTATTTCTGACATTAGCTTACGCAATTCCTTATTGCCTAACAAAGCAAAAGAAACCTGTTCCTTTTGTAAAAAAATAGGACATGCAGAGGACGCATGTTGGACAAAAGAACGAACAGAGCGTAAAAATGTTGCTACTTATGGCAATGTGGGAATACCCAAAAATACCACAGAGGTATCTATTTCGAGAAATAAATATCACTGCCTCTTGGACACTTCGCTTATCAGAGCAGATATAGAAAAGTCGCCCTTTGAGAAAATCAAAAAACCAATTGCTGTTATGGGAATTGCAAAGAACTCGATTCTACTTGGCTACAAAATAAATGTCGAAGCCCGTTTTGAACTAGTTAATGTCGAAGTATCCAACATTGTTGTCAACTATTGGCCATATGGTATGGCTCTTCCGGAGAGAAACGTTGTAAAGGAGGTAGTTGGCGAGTTAAAGAAAAATAACATCAGTCATGAGAGTAGCTCACCATTTGCTAGCCCAATTATATTGGTAAAAAAGAAAACTGGTCAGCATAGGATGTATGTAGACTATAGGGCCTTGAACCGAATTATCGTTAAAGATCGCTATCCTCTACCTCTTATAGATGATCAACCGGACCAGTTATCGGGAAATAGATTCTTCTCGTACATGGCTTCCTGTTTCCACCAAATCCCAATAGCAGGAGACTCAGTCGATAAAACAGCGTTTGTCCCCCCTGACCGGCAATTTGAGTATCTGAGAATGCCGTTCGGGCTGGCCAATGCCCCTGCAGTTTTTCAACGCACCCTAAGCAAAGCTCTAGGTGATCTTAAAGATAGGGTATGTCCGGTTTATCTAGATTACATATTGGTGCCCTCAAAGACAGTTGCGGAGGGTATCGAACGCCTAGATATGGTTCTTAAGGCACTTACTGAGTATGGATTTTCTCTCAATCTCAAGAAGTGCAAGTTTTTGCAAACATAATTAAAATGCCTAGGACGTAAAATTTCGTTCGATGGTATACTACCCGGTAAGTCGAAAGTTAGTTCTCCTCAAGATTCTTCAAGTCCATCGAATGTAATAGAAGTAAGGCAGTTCATGGGATTGGTTCTAAAAAGTAGTTAGAAAGTTTATACCGGAACTTGCAGAAAAAACCATTAATGAACTGGAGACACTAGCTGTGGTAAATGCTATAGAACGTTTACGCATACGGTTTTCACTCGTCGGGGATTGAAATGCTTTGAAAGCTACAAAGGACAAAAAAGACTTGATACCTCGAGTTGCCAGGTGGTGGATATACCTGAAAGACCTTTCGTTTACCGAAAAAGAAATACCAATACCATCCACAGTGACTGCATTGGACCATTTCACGAAAAAAGAAGGGCGAACATCGATGAAGACGTTAAACACATACGCGCTTTGGCAGACACACGCATTAAGGAAAATGCTATGAAAATATAGATGGAAAATGTAATCCGACTGGGTTAGAGATTGGATCGAAGGTAGTTTACAAGAGTCCTCGGTTCCGTAAATCTAGAGGTGCATTTTCCTGGACCATACGAAGTCATAGGATACAAACTTAAACGGAAGGAAGGCAAAGCTTTCATAATAGCTGCCAGAGAGGTGATTCGTTTAGTTGCTGAGGAAAAGAATTTGGCTGTAGATACCGCTGAAGGTTAGTATCTACTGTAACCAAAATATAAGAGATGGGTTTCATAAACAATATAAAGATTGCCACTGAGTTATGATGTTTGAATATTTAAAGTTATTTTTATTTCTCATAGAAAAGCATAGTATTGCTTCTGAGCTGTGGGTGTTTTGTTTTTTATGAACAGGTTTGTTCGGTGAATTATTTTCATAGACAAGCATAGTATTGCCTCTGAGCTGTGGGTTTTTTGTTTTGTATGCACAGGTTTGTTCGGTGAATTATTTTTATGGGCAGGTATAGTTTTGCCTCTGAGCTATAGGAGTGCAGACAAGCTTAATATTGCCTCTGAGCTACAGCATCTTGGTTTAAACCGAGCTAAAAGGACAAGTACAGTTTTATCGTTGAGAAATGTTACAACAATATTTTGGTGAGTCAAAATTATCAGATCTGTGTTTACAGGTTCCCAATATTGGCAAAAACAATTCCAGGCAACTGGAAGACAACTGTTTACATATGTTATTTTTGTAATCAAACGGACAATGTTACATATTGAATAAAATTGTTACGGCTTAAAGTGGATGTAATATTTTATTTCATCGAGAGGCATGAATAAGGCCGATGAGGAAGGCCGTGTTGGAGTATACGACAGTTATTCTACCTTACTGTATTGTGTCTAGGTGTACTCTCGATATTCACTGCATATGGGGATATGCATATGTGACCATTTAAATGCGAATTGACGATAAACGATATTCACTGCATATGAAGGAAGGGGATATGCAGATGTACTTCTTTTTTTTTTTTTTTTGCGTGTAGATAGGTGAAAATCGGTGAAAGACATCGCATGCGAGCTTTGCGATAGTGTGGGACTGGAAACACCCACTAAAAACACCCAGGGAAGGCATGGTGTTACCATCCTTCCAATAATCGCACCTAGTCGTCAGACTAATCAGCAATTTTGTTCTAATATGTACAAATGTACTTACGTACAGTTTTAAGGAACTAACTTTGGTTTGTTGCCTTTTGTTTTTTAATTCATTATCACTTTGTTAGTGTGATTATGTTGTTACATATTTCTTTTCTTTTTACCTAGTTAACTAGTTCAAAAGGTTTTACTCTACGTAATCTTCTAACTAAATTAGTATTATTAAGTAGTTGGACTACTTCTAAATTAGCATGGTTGCGAAGCCTAACTTCATGTCTTCTAGCGACCTTCCGAACCTCGTCCTCTACCATTTCAATTTTTAGATCCCTATGTAGATCAGCGTTACGTACGTACCACAGCGCATTAACAATATTGCGTAATACTTTGTTTTGGAAGCATTGTATGCTTTGAAGGTTGGACTTACTTGTGCACCCCCATAATTGGAGGCCATATGTCCAAATTGGTTTTAATATTTGCTTGTAGAGAAGCAGTTTATTGTGGATTGAGAGGCATGAATACCTCCCTATGAGCCAATATATTTTAATATATCGTAAATTTAGTTCATCACGTTTTTTCTTGACATGAGTTTTCCAGCGCAACTTTGCGTCCAAAGTCAACCCTAAGTACTTAGCTGAGTTCGAATGCTGAACCATTTTATTATTTATATACACAGGTATGTGTTGTATGTGTTTATTTGTAAAGTTAACATGAACCGACTTCAGTTCATTTAATTTTATTTGCCATTTGTTGGTCCAATTAGATATATCATTTACTGTCCTGTGCAGTTTTTCGGTAACTTCCTGCAAGGTTTTTCCTACTGCAAGTACAGCAGTATCGTCTGCAAAAGTGGCAACAGTAGTTTCTTCATTTTGTGGTAGGTCGTTCGTGTAAAGGAGAAATAGTACAGGTCCCAGCACACTTCCTTGCGGTACTCCAGCTTTAATGTGTTTCGATGCTGAGTATTCATCTTCTTGTTTAATTCTAAATAATCGTTGCATTATATAGGACTCCAGTATTTCAGAGTACTGTTTTGGAAGATATTTTTGTAGCTTACGGACTAATCCTTTGTGTACAAAACACTCTTTCACTAATTGAACAAAAATTGTTGCACTTCTGAATTATAAACAAAAGAAACGCGAACAAACTACTAAATTATATATTTACTGATGGTAAAACGGAAAAAAAAGCAAAATTGCGGCCGCCACCGCCCAAAAGAAAAAGACGAATACTTTCAAATGTCAAGGGGCAGATACAATATTTTCTTTCACTCTACTTATCTATTTTTTCTCTTCCTCCTTTATTCTTCTCTGCTTCTTAATTCTATTTGCCTCCTCGTTGGCTCCTGATTCCTGGATTTCTCTTAAATTTGTTTCCTCTTTTTTAAAAAAAAAACTTACTCTTATAAATTAAAACTTTTCAAAAACTTCGCCCGGTTAGTTCGCTGGTCAACCAAGAAGCGGTTTCCCAGGTTCTTTTGTTCAAAGTCGGTCGGAGCTGGACATTCACTCTCCCATACAAACATTGGTTGTAGAATCTCATGTATGGCGTGCCATGGACTTCCACCCCTGTGTGGATGGTTGTCCTCCATATATTCCACTACCCACACAAACGTACTACCTACCGGCGGCATTTTCCAGCTACTCCAAAGCAATTTTTTCAGTGGTGTGCCAATGCTCTATATTACCACTTCGCTTTATTTCCACTCTCTCTTATATTCTCATGTAAGTTGCAGTGAGTTCTCAGACCGACCTGGAACAACCTTTCCAATCCATTCTGATTGGTTTACCCGGTTTATGGCAAAAAGCGCTATGAAATTTTTTTTGAACCGTTAGCTTCGCGTTAATGACGCCACTGGACGCAGTTAAATTTATAAAAAGGAACAACCCACTAAAAGGAGGCCAAAGTGTAGAGAGAACCAATGAACAGTCACACGAGGACTCACCCATGTTGCGAGTTATACTCAAGCTAAAAGAAGGAGGTTAAGGAATCCAAGTTTAATAAAATACAACGCGTAACTTAAGGTTTGAAGGAATTTTGCGCAGATTTGGAGAATAGGGAATTGCCGATAGCGTGTCACACCTTACGTAAATTAATATATTTTGGCGGATGTCAACCTGACATGCCATCCATCTATGTGTGGCTGATTTGGGTCTAACGTCTGTTACTTGCCTCGTAACGACTGACAGTTGGGTCCGGTGGTGTGTCGACGCTTCGTGTTTGGCTTCTTATAATGTCGTTTTTCATTCACCTATTTCCTATGTTGGAACTGTTCTAAGTGCTGTCAGGTACTGTTCTAAGTG
Organism: Ferdinandea cuprea; assembly: GCA_963576555.1. Classification (NCBI taxonomy): domain Eukaryota; kingdom Metazoa; phylum Arthropoda; class Insecta; order Diptera; family Syrphidae; genus Ferdinandea; species Ferdinandea cuprea. The sequence goes on along the minus strand of OY754958.1, from coordinate 99,983,637 downwards.
CTGTCAGTTTTGTTCTAGCTTTTTTGCGAGTACTGTCCTGGTTCTCACTACTACTAACACGTTTAACATATGTCCATGCTGAAAACAAACAAAAGGACAGGACGCGCGAGAAATGTAAAATCGGCTTGGTGGTAGTGCATATACGTGTAATGCATGTTTTTTGAAAACATTTGGTTAGAACTACTTCGACTGGGCGAATGGAAATCGACATAAGTTTAAAGGTGCGATCAGACGGTCATCCGGATGACATGCTGACTTCAGAGAACTTGTATATTTCGGTTGTCATATGCATGTGATCTTCTAGATGACACCCGATCGCAGAGTGTCATCCGAGTACCTTTTTGTCCCAAAATGGATGACATGCTTGCTGTGAGAGAAAAAAATTATATTAATTTAAATTTTTAGTTAAGTTAAATATTACAACAATCCTCCCGTGCTTCTTGCCATTTTGTATCCATTTATATCGTACAATCCGCGGCATTGATTGCTTTAGTTGTTCACAATTTAACTAAAACATTTAATTAGTTACATTTTTTTTGCTTCACAGTACTTTTTAACACTTTATTTCAACTTTTATCCAGATTAAATCGAAGAAGATCGGCTATCTTCGTCCCACATAATATTTCAATCTTTCAATGTTTTCCTATAGGGATGTTTACGAAGTCAGTGTCAACTGTGAAAAAGAACCTTGCAGGGGAAAACAAAACTTTGCAAGATTGTGGGGTGTGCAGTATTCCGCAAATTAAATCCGTATAAAAGTTGAAATTAAGTGCTAAAATTTCATGAGAAAAAAAAAAAATAATGTTTATTAAAGTGTTTTAGTTGTACTGCAACCAAATCGAGCATCGAATCGTTCTAAGTAAATACAAATAAATGGTAAAATTCACGGAAAGAATATGGGGAAAAGTTGGTTGTTAAATGTTTTGTTTGAATAATAATTTATAGTGCAAATTGGGAAAATATGTAATTTTCAGTATAAAGCCAAAAGTTTACTAAATATATATGCAAAAAAGGAAGAAACTACATGTGATATTCTGCATCCACTATAGTGAAAAGAATTTTGATATTGATGTTTTATTTTTTGTTTTAAAACATGATTCCAAATCAAAATGTAAATATGCCACCGTGTAGATGAAGAAATGTAAGAGTGAAAGATTTTTCTTAATCGGTTGCATGAGTTTTAGTTCAAGGTACGATATTCAGCCTTGAACTAAAACTCAAGTTGGGAACTAGCTTCAACGTACACTACTTTCAGCCAAACAAACAAAAGAAAGGATTCAAAACATATTTTCACTTTTCTGCATTGAATATCACCATTTAATATTTTCTTTATTTTGTAAATATATTTCATCAAATGTTCACTTTATACTGGAAATTATACATTTTCCCAATTTGCACTCTAAATTATCACTAAAATAAAACATTTAACAACCAATTTTCCGCCACAATTCTTTTCGTGAATTTTACTATTTATTTTTATTAACTTAGAACAATCCGCGGCACTGATTGCTAGTTTTTGTTGCAGTACAACTAAACCACTTTAATAAACATTATATTTGTTTCTTTAAAAATAATTAATACCACTCTACTCCAACTTTTAGATAGATTTAGTTCTATGAATTCTACCCGAAGAATATTTTTTTTTCGCACTTTGCATATTTCGCGAACATTTTTTAAATGTCGAAAAGAGATATTGAAAGTGTGATTTCATCGGCGTATTGGTTGGAAAGCAGCACCGCAAGTTTCAATTAATGAAAGATGACACAGTGGAAAATCGAGCAGTGTCATCCGTGGGACTTTGTCATTCACATGACATGCTGTCAACAAAAAGTTGTCACCAGTCCCAATAGCGGCTATGACAAGCGATCATACGGTCCATCGAATCCGGTTGACACGTTCAATGACATGCCGGATGACAGGAGATCACACGGGACGACTACTTTAGGACAACGTCATTATGATGACAAGTTTGGATGACCGTCTGATCGCACCTTAGCGAGAGTATGTAATATTTCCGCACTACTCTACTGATCCTCCGGTGCTCCCCATAATGGATTTGGGTCACAAGGGATCTTCGCCACTTCCCTCATCGAACACAGCCCCTACCGTAACGTTGGTAGTTCATAAGCAATTGTGACTAAAGCTTTTGTTATCTGGGCCGTCCGCCCGTGCTCCACAATTGCTGGTGTGTGGCTTAGTAACACCAGTTACTGTTGTGGTGGAGTGTCTTGTTTTACACTCTTTTCCACTCTTTTGAGGTGGCATTTGGTCGTTCCGGACAGTCCGTCCGATTGGACTCGCTGTTCCGTTGGGAGTCTCCAGGCCGCCCGCCCAGCTCACCATCGCATAGGCTGCATCTCTTCATTGGTAAGTAGGCCGTCCATCTATTCCGGTTACGCACCGTTACACCTATAGTGGTGCTGCCCCAAGGTTAAAATGAAATGAACTAAAATTTGCATCAGATATTCAGTAGTGATCCGAAATGTGGAAAACTTTTTTTTTTTTTTGATACGACTACTGCCACGCCCAAGGCAAAAAATGTTTTAAAGCTAAAGTTAGAGAAATAGAGTGTTACAACCTTTAAAAGATTTGTAGGCACTGCACTCCTTCTTAAGTTTGCCATATAAAGCTTTGTGCCACTCCTACTTTTTAAGGGCGTTTTTTAATAAAATGCTGTTTTTTCGCAAATTTTCATAGAAACCGAACAAAATGTTAAACAAGTTTCTTAGCTAGCACCGTGCAGGGACGGGAAGTAAGAATATCCCTGCAGCGCCCGCCAGTACTTGTCGTAAAAGGCGACTAAAGGCGAGGAATCACTTAAGGATTATTTTAATATCCGGGTGAGCCAAGCAACATATTTAACACCTTTAAACTGCCCCACAAGTGTGCATGCAAATCCGTGGGTTGACATAGCTGTCGATCACCGGTTTCATAATAGAAAGATCAATCAAAAACTTATATCAGGAGCATGCTTTAGTTAAACAAACAAACTCGCTTAACCTAGCATTATAGCAATTCGCGTTCAAAGAAACACCGCCAGGCACTTGCATGGTTATGATCCTAAGACGAGCAGAAATGCACGAGTCAGAGCTATTCGGTTTCCGGGGGATAGCAAAATAATGCAAAGACTTAGGCGAAACCTAAGGGTCCCGAGTTGGAACGTTGGAAGTATGAGTGGTCGCAGATACGAGCTGGAGAGATGATGGTGCGAAGGCGATTGGACATCTTGTGTGTCCATGAAACGAAATGGCGAAACACCGGGAATCGGCCGCGTTTCTTGGACGTTAATGCAAAAGCATAAAAGATGTTCTACTACGGTAAAGAACAGGGTAAGAATGGTATCGGTATCATCCTTGCGGCAGAGTTACTTAGCAACGTATTGACTATTTCAAAGTCCAGTGACCGTTTGATATCTCTCAAACTGGTGATTCAAGGCGATGTGTGGAATACAGTCAATGCATATGCTCCCCAAGTCGGGTGCAAGCAGAGGGAAAGAGATGCATTCTGTCTTGATTTTCACAACCTCATACAGAGTATCCCAAAGGATGAGCTTTATTTGATGGCGGAGATTTGAATGGACATGTCGGGAAATCTAACGAAAACTATGAAGACTGCCATGGAGGACTAGGATATGGCACCAGGAATTCTTCTGGTGAAGACATCTTAAGCATGTGCAAGTCATACGGTCTGATCGTTTTAAATACAATGTTCATCAAACAGAGCCGGCACTTGGTCACTTATAGCAGTGCCGGATATGAAACCCAGATTGACTACCATTTGGTGGCAAGTTTCATGAAGAGTAGACTTAAAGATTGCAAAGTGATCTTGGGAGAGACAATCATCCGGCAACACCGTCTCCTGATAGAAATATTCATGGAGAAGAAGAACAAAAATAAACAAACAAAGATTTATGCGAAAATCAATTGGTACAACCTGGACATAGAAAAAAGCGAGTCATTTATTATCAAAATGAAAAATGTCCTTCGTAATAACACCAACGAAGTTGAGGATGAAGATTGCAGCGCACAAGATATGTCGGATTCCCTACAATGAGCCTGCTAGAGAAAGCTAAAGTACTGCTTGGAGCCTCGAAGGGTCACTTCCAGGGAAGGGAAGTGTCTTAAGTGATTTGCTCTTAAATTACGGTCCTAGATTATCTGCTTGAGGGAAAAGTGACGGACACTAAAGTGCATCAGTTATTCTTTGCTGACGATGGAGCCATCATAAGTAAATATCAGACTTCCCTGCGACGAGTACTTAATGTTTGGGTAGATACTTTAGGGGGAATGGGTATAGTATTAGCCAAAAAAAGAGTATCTGAACTGCCCATTCTCTGACCCAAGCCAACCCATTCCAGACATTTATTTGAAACGGGTGGTGGTTCCCAAGTGTGAAAAGTTCAAATAACTGGGATCAATGATCAACAGCGAAGCAACCGTTGATGACGACATCAATCGTCGTGTAAGCGTAGAGTGGATGAAGTGGCAGGAAAACTCTGCCATATTCTGTGACCGACAAATGTCCCCTAAGCTGAAAGTAAAGCTCTACACCGCAGTCGTGCATCCGGTGATCCCATACGGTTCACAATGCTGGACAATGTACAAAAAGTATGATGGCAAGTTGACAGCAGCTGAGATGAAGATGCTTCGCATGACAGCAGGAGTAACAAAGCTTGATCGAATTACAAGTTCCAGAATCCGAGTAAGCTTTCACGTCAAAGTACCCCTCTCGAAAAAATTGAAGCATGACCGACTCAGTTGGTATTGTCATGTTCAATGGAGGGATTCTACAAACTCCCTCAAAAAGGCAATGGCAATCAACGTTCCCTTACAATCACATAGATGCAGAAACACCAGCATTTGATTGGTCTCAATGATGAAGGGATCCAAAATCGGGATGCCTGCAGATATTTTTTGAGGTCGAACTTTTTTGGGTCAGTTCTTAGAGCCTGGCTAAACGTTCATGGAAATGACCGTCATGTCGCACGAGAGAGGTAGATATTGTGTGAGTCAGAAAAAAAGGGTAGATTGCACCAAGAATCCACCGAAAATCCACTTTCGAGTTGAATCTTGGTGTGGGCATGAAGGCTACGGTTCCAAACCATATTACTTTTGACAAAAATCCTCATTTCAGATTTGCGTTGGAAGAGTGAAGACCGAATACAGACTAGAGAGCACAAAAGTATTTGACTTCCGAAGAGAAATTTTGTTTTGTTTAAAATTTCAGCGTTCTCCGTCATTCAAATTGCTTTCATTCTTATGAGACATTTTTGTGAGTGTAGCCACGACGTTCATGGGAATGACTTTCATCGTCATCGTAAAAGATGTAGCCAGGCTCTTAAAGAACGTTCCATTTTTCGTACATATTCACCTTAAAGGTTAAATGTTAGTGTCTTGAAATCATTAAATAATGTTAGATATTGCTGAAAATCTGATTGACTGAGGCTTATAATGTAGTTCTGTCAAGCATTTCTTCTTCTCGATGTCAAGGGATGGGAAATTGAAAGATTTATACATCAACAAATTTAAGACAAAAGCCTTTGAAATTTGTTTTGTTAGATTTGCTTATGGTAAAGAATATGATATTAACAATTGAAAATATGTATTGTTGCGCAGAGTCAGCAGTGGGAATAAATTGCGATTCGTCCTTAGATGGTTCCCATCCTCTATGATTCAAATTAAAAACGCAAAGTAATAACATAGTACTGTCACAACAAAATACGTCAAATATCCTGAAAGCGCGCTAAAGGGACTTTGGGTACCCTTATAATGAAGTGACACAGTGCGGGCGTTAGGGAAATGAAGGATTAGATAAAGGGAAAAACCGATGCACATTGATTTTAACTGTTTGTAAACTGTAATGTGAGCGAAAAATAGAGCATGGTAGAGCTTCCTATATTCGTTTTGTACGGTTAAGAAACGAATCCTCGTATTTCACTGTCCGTCCGAATATAGGCTTAAGGGTGAACTGATGTGCATTCCTAGTATAGCGAGTATTGCGGTTGAATTGCTGTAGGGGTCGAATGCAACTGGCTATTTCGTTTGAGCACTTACGGTGGAAGTAGCGATAAAACAACGATAGGCAGAAGACATTACGATGATGACTAAGGGAGTCAAGCGATCTCGCAATGTCTCGATCGCCAATTAGTTTAATCGCACGTTTTTGAATGCAGTCAAGTAGCTGCAAATATGTAATTGAGCAACGGACCAGATATGAGCGTTGTACTCAAGTTTGGGGCGAATGAACGCCTTATAAATTCTAGCCAGATCAGAAGGGGTGCAATAATTCTTGCATCGCTTAAGGAAACCTAGACATTTCGCAACTTTCTTGGCGATATGAATATGTTGACCACAACGAAGGTTGTCATTAACACACATACCAAGAATGGAAAGTCGTTCGGTGTCAGCGATGCAAGTGCCATTGATGGATAATGACAGAGAATTAGGAGTTCGCATCAATGACAGCAGACAGCATTGCGTTTTGGAAGCATTAAATTCCACTCTGTTGGTTTTACCCCATTTAAGTATGCTGTCATGATCGGAATTTAATGAGCTAAACATATATACGTTGCAGTTCCAGTTTAGCGCCCGAAGATGCCCAGAAAACGAATATGTTAAGCTGAGGGTACTGTCATCGGCGAAGGAATGAATATGATAAGAAGTAACAGAGAGTATATTATTTATAAAAATGAGAAAGAGAGTCGGAGACTAAACGGAGCCTTGGGGAAGTTGCCGACTTGAAACCGTCCAAAACAACTTGAATTAAACGTTCCGAAAGTAAATTTTTAATCCATTGAAGAAGGGTAATATCGAACCCAAATGTACGCATTTTTGACAGTGGAGCTTGATGTCAAACTCTGTCGAATGTTTTTGAAATATCAAGCGCAACGACCTTGCTGTCACCACCATAGTGAATAGATTGCTTCCACTTTTCGGTTAGATGTATCATCGAGTCACCTTGGACCTGTTGCTGCGAAAACCGTACTGCCGAACATTAAGAAGTTTTCGGGATTCGTGATATTTCATAAGATGACGATAAATAGTCCTTAATATACAGGGTGCGCCAAATACAGGGTTCTTTTTAAAATTAAAAAAACAAATAGCAAAATTAAATTTTGTCCATGTATTATGGCTTTATTAGAGGGAACATTCCCAATAATTATGGAACACAACGTCGTTGAAGTGGCTGCCTCGACTGGCTTCGCAGTAGCGCATCCAATTTCCTTAGACCTTGTTAATGATTTTGGGCTGTAGCTCACGGATTGCTTGAATCGTTTCCGGATTGTCGGCATAACATCGGCCCTTCACGGTTTCCCAAAAAAAACAGTTAATTTTAATTTGTATTTTGAGAATATTTTTACAAAATTAATGAAACTTATACTTTTTCTGCCATTTCACCGCCATACGACACCTCAGAGCTGACGTATGAAAAAATACACGATAACTGACTAGTAAATGACAAACAATAAAATTCGATACAATACTCGACAACTGAAGCAGCAATGCCAAACCGAATTAATTCAGTGACGTATTGCTCGTTAAATGATGCGGTAATTCGGCCCCAGTCCACAGGGCAGTCGAGTAGAACGTGAAAATATTTTGAATTGGTCAACGAAACCCTTTAGAGAGCCACTAAACACACCCCACCAGCTGTTCTGTCATCCGAGTACTTGTTGCCGTTAAATGCAATGCAAAGGATTCCGTGTTATATTTTAATCACAGATGAGCAATTATACAAATAGTCGAAAAATCCTCTCATTTTTGGCTCTCCCGCCTATCGTTTTTTATTTGCTTTAAAAAGGCGCAGTACTGTGTTCGTATATGTTTTTAAATGCAAATCAAATTGAGCCAGTTCACACACAATAGCAGTTTTGCGCCTTGAAATTCATTTTGAAAAAAATCTCATGTTGACATATTAAAAGTCAAACTGAGCTGTGTCCGATAACATCGTAATAATATGCGACGATTTGTAACGAATTTGCAAACGAATAACCCTTCGTTTAATGTTTTCAATTACTATGTATTATTTTAGTTTTACCTAACAAACATATTTTTTGGGTAAACATTTTTAACCAGTTTCGTAAACATTTTGGCACTTGCGCAAGTTAAATATAAAATAAGACTTCTCATAATTTATAATTTATACCTAGTATCTGCTGAACGACTTTCTACTTTCCAGTGCATTTGCTAGATGCATTCTATCTGTGGTGTATGTTTCATTTTGGCGATTTCCGTGTTGGATTAGATTCCATTTCCGGCATCTTCGTTTTAGGTTTGTTGGCGTGGTCGGTGAGGCGGCGGGGGAAAAAGTGGTGGATTAACGAAGAAATCGTGGTGAATTGACGATTTTACCCATACTTGTTTAAAAATATGATAGTATGGGTAAATTCGTCAATTTTCTGGAATTTTTCTCGAATTTAGCTTGTAGGCAGAGTGTTTTCTACTGGAAAGTTTGGTATCTCTTTGCTTCTATCATCTCTGCTACAAGCTAAGTCGAACTGATAAGCCCCACATAATTTGCATTTATATGGGCTTTTACGTGCAAATCAAAAGGGAATCATGCACACATGAGTTGAATTATATGAGGCTAATAGTTGGGAACAGTTGATGAATTTCAGCAGATTACACCTCATAATTTGGGTGTGTAAAATAGACATGTGCAATATGCGGTGAATATGGGTTTATAAAAACATACTTACCACACAACTAATAACATAATAAAATATTATAATATTGAGAATAAGGCTATGTTTTAACCAATTTATTCTAATTTTTAATGAAAAATAATGAAAATAATATTGATTAACGGTTTACAATATATTTAAGTATTACTTTAAAAACACTGATTTTGTTTTTGATGGTTACATAGAAGCATAAACCAAGATTAGGCACAAAAATTAAAAATTAATCTTTCGGCGTTTCCACTGAAGAAAGTACATTAATCTGACGTTTGGCTCTCTTTATCGCATTGTTCTATAAAATTGAGGACTTAATTGACATTTCAAAAGAGAACAGATATTTTTTCTTGAACGTGAAAATTGGTTGCTATAGTTTAAGGAGTGGAAAAAGAATGCAAATATTATTAGCACAACATTTTATTCTTCAAACCAATATAATCAATGGTTTCATTGGCCGGGAGAAGTTGCTTAATGAATATTGGGGTAGCTAGAAGAAGTTTATTTTCATAAAAAAATTTTTTTAAAAATTACAAAACATTATAACTTGACAAATAAAGTCGTCTGTTAAAAAGAGTGGCTGATTAATTAAATATATATATGTAACATAATGTGCATGATTATTTATGAGTTGTATTCAACTACCAAGCATTTTCGATAGAAAAATGCACCAACAATATATTTATGCAGTGCATTCCATCTACCTTCTGTTCTCCTTCTTCTGTCTATTACTTACTATAAATTTTAAAATAAAGTATATTAACTTATATAAAAAAACTTCCAAAACCGCCTAAGGAAAGAATCAGCTAAGTAAATTGATTGACTAAACGTACAAATTTTGTAACACAAAATAATTTAAAAAGGATTAAAAAATACTTCTTTTCCACTTTTTTCTTATCGATGCATGGAACACGAACATGTACATATATTCATTAAACTTTCATATGTTGAATAAAAACAATCAAATAATAAATAAATAATAATACAATCAAAGGATTTAATATACATATAAAAAACCATTTATTACAAATATTTTACATCCAAACATAACTAATTTAGTAATATTTATGCAATAATACAATAAAATATACATTTTATTTCATTTTATTAACCAAAATGAAAAAAGTATAACAACCCAAGAATGTATATTTTAAGGCAGATAAAAAATAGAGAACTATTTCTTATAACCGCAAAAAATATTCCAATTAAATTGTAACAATTTTATTGGGTAATTAATTTTTTGTTTCTTTAACATTTATATTAAAATAGCTATAAAAGTTGAATCACATAAACTCAACACTTCGCACCATTTCATATTTCCCAACACATCCGCCGTGACAAGCTGTTTTGTTGTTGCGATTTGGATATGTTGCAAAACTCAAACATATGTTTAAATATTCACCAGTAAAGCTCAATAAGATTGTATTTGATAAAGTGAATGTATTCAGCTTTACTTGTAGTAATTAAAGTTCCCCATGGAAACACATGTAATATTTTCTTATTAAAATGTAATAGAAATTTAAATTACAGTGTATAAGTGATTGCAGTAAATTAATACACAATTTTCACTATTTATGTTTTGCTTAGCTTTATTATTCGGTTAAAAAATATAATAAAAAAAATAACCATATCTGATTGCCTTTTCGCATAGGCTTGAATTTGTTACGCAAGTACAGAAATTTAAATCGTTCATTATGGTAACTACAAGGTGACATTTATACAAATGACAGTTCACAAACAAAAAAATCTGGAGTTCATATTAATAATTTATTGGCAGTATGGGATATGAATTTTCGGAAATTTAGTACATTTAAATGTATTTATAACCAAATTAGGGAAGTGTTCTAATATGCGAATTGGAATAAACTAATGATTAATTTTTACAGTGTAGTAAGATTTCATAAAATTATTCTTAGTGGTTTTTTAAATTTCGACATGATTAATCATTAGTTTATTCCAATTCGCATATTAAAACACTTCCTTAATTTGGTTATAAATACATTTAAATGTACTAAATTTCCGATGATGTATATCCCATTATGCCAAAAAAAAGTAGTAATATGACCTGCAGACCAATATTTTCCTTTACTGATTTTTAATTTTTGAAAATAGTAAAAGTTCTATTGATCTTAAATGCACTTAATCTTCGAAAATACACAGCACAGCTCTATAAAAATAATGTTTGCCTCGCTTTCACTTCAGAATTATTTAAATATTTCTATTATAGTTTTGTAACTATTGTTGCCTAAATTGTTAACTTTTCTATTTCGCTCTTTTTTCTCTTTTATCATTATAATGTAAGCATTTGTATCCAATTTAAATATGAATTTAACTCTCATGCTAACCTAAATCAAATTTTAAAATTTTGTATTGAATTGTAATAAATAAATAGATCATACATGATAACATTTACGTCATTATAGATACTTCATTGTAATCTTTGTAAATATTTTAGACCAAATAAAAAAATATCAAATATCAAAATTGTGCAGAAAAAAAAGAAACCAAAAAACATTTTGCGAAAATTATAGTTGCTGTTTTATTTAATTAGAGCTCATAAACTAATGCTTTCACTTTGCCCAGACGTTCAGAAACTCTTTGAAATAATACGTACTATTTTAAGTTTCCTTTTTAAATTTTATTATTTATTTTTCGATCCATATTTGAAAAAATACCCTGGCAAATAAATTCTGGCTTTTTTTTTCTCCTTAGGCGAAAAGAGAAAGCGGAATTTATAAAAAAAAAGAATGCTTTGCGACCTGCCAATTTCATAGCATAAAAAAATCTTCAATTATAGAATTCACATTAGTAAATTGCATGAAACATGGCGTCTTTACATTTTCGGTGAAGATTCATATTATTTTAGGATGAACAAAAGTATTCCCTCATTTATTTGTTTGAATATCGCCTAAATATGAATATATTATTTTTTAATACAGCAATTATTATATCTAATTATTTGTTGGCAACAACCATTATACATTTTTTTATTGTTGGTATCTCAACAATTTTTGAAATTGTATGAGTTTATTTGTGTAACTTAAATCTAGTTCTCGTTTTCTTAAGTTTTGTTTTATTATTTAATAAATCAAAGCAATCCAAAATATTTCAATATTATTTTACAAGATTAGATTCTATTTCCGGCATCTTCGTTTTTGGTTTATTGGCGCGGTCGGTGAGGCGGCGGGGGAAAAAGTGGTGGATTGACGAAGAAATCGTGGTGAATTAACGATTGTACCCATACTTGTTTAAAAATATGACAGTATGGGTAAATTCGACAATTTTCTAGAATTTTTCTGGAATTTAGCTTGTAGACAGAGTGTTTTCTACTGAAAGTTTGGTATCTCTTTGCTTCTATCATCTCTGCTACAAGCTAAGTCGAACTGATAAGCCCAACATAATTTGCACTTATATGGACTTTTACGTGCAAATCAAATGGGAATCATGCATACATGAATTAAATTATATGATGCTAGTAGTTGGGAACAGTTGATGAATTTCAGCAGATTACACCTCATAATTTGGGTGTGTAAAATAAACATGCGCAATATGCGGTGAATATGGGTTTATAAAAACATACTTACCACACAACTAATAACATAATAAATTTTAATATTGAGAATAAGGCTATGTTTTAACCGATTTATTCTAATTTTTAATGAAAAATAATGAAAATAATAATGATTAACGGTTTACAATATATTTAAGTATTACTTTAAAAATACTGATTTGGTTTTTGATGGTTACATTGAAGCATTTAAGTACTCTTATGCTACGTTTCCACCAAAAAATAAACCAAGATTAGGCACAAAAAATTAAAAATGAATCTTTCAGCGTTTCCACCGAAGAAAGTACATTCTTCTCTTATCGCATTGTTCTTTAAAATTGAGGACGTAATTGACATTTCAAAAGAGAACAGATATTTTTTCTTGAACGTGAAAATTGGTTGCTATAGTTTAATGAGTGGAAAAAGAATGAAAATATTATTAGCACACCATTTTATTCTTCAAACTAATATAATCAATGGTTTCATTGGCCGGAAGAAGTTGCATATACATTAAATTGTAACAATTTTATTGGGTAATTAATGTTTTGTTTCTTTAAAATTTATATTAAAATAGCTATAAAAGTTGAATCACATACTCAACACTTCGCAGCATTTCCTATTTCCCAACACATCCGCCGTGACTTTATTCCCTCATTTATTTGTTTGAATATCGCCTAAATATGAATGTATTATTTTTTAATACAGCAATTATTATATCTAATTATTTGTTGGCAACAATTATTATACATTTTTTTGTTGTTGGTATCTCAATAATTTTTGAAATTGTATGAGTTTATTTGTGTAACTTAAATCTAGTACTCGTTTTCTTAAGTTTTGTTTTATTATTTAATAAATCAAAGCAATCCAAAATATTTCAATATTGTTTTACAATTTAAGTTCTTTATTTTATACCTAGTATCTGCTGAACGAATTTCTACTTTCCAGTGCATTTGCTAGAAGCATTCTATCTGTGGTGTATGTTTCATTTTGGCCATTTCCGTGTTGGATTAGATTCCATTTCCGGCATCTTCGTTTTAGGTTTGTTGGCGTGGTCGGGGAGGCGGCGGGGGTAAAAGTGGGAAATAGACGAAGAAATCGTGGTGAATTGACGATTTTACCCATACTTGTTTAAAAATATGATAGTATGGGTAAATTCGTCAATTTTCTGGAATTTAGCTTGTAGGCAGAGTGTTTTCTACTGGAAGGTTTGATATCTCTTTGCTTCTATCATCTCTGCTACAAGCTAAGTCGAACTGATAAGCCCCACATAATTTGCACTTTTATGGGCTTTTACGTGCAAATAAAATGGGAATCATGTACACATGAATTGAATTCTATGAGGCTAATAGTTGGGAACAGTTGATGAATTTCAGCAGGTTACACCTCATAATTTGGGTGTGTAAAATAAACATGCGCAATATGCGGTGAATATGGGCTTATAAAAACATACTTACCACACAACTAATAACATAATAAAATATTATAATATTGAGAATAAGGCTATGTTTTAACCAATTTATTCTAATTTTTAATGAAAAATAATGAAAATAATATTGATTAACGGTTTACAATATATTTAAGTATTACTTTAAAAACACTGATTTTGTTTTTAATGGTTACATTGAAGCATTTAAGTACTCTTTCCACCAAAAAATAAACCAAGATTAGGCACAAAAAATTAAAAATTAATCTTTCGGCGTTTCCACTGAAGAAAGTACATTAATCTGACGTTTGGCTCTCTTTATCGCATTGTTCTATAAAATTGAGGACGTAATTGACATTTCAAAAGAGAACAGATATTTTTTCTTGAACGTGAAAATTGGTTGCTATAGTTTAAGGAGTGGAAAAAGAATGCAAATATTATTAGCACAACATTTTATTCTTCAAACCAATATAATCAATGGTTTCATTGGCCGGGAGAAGTTGCTTAATGAATATTGGGGTAGCTAGAAGAAGTTTATTTTCATAAAAAAACATTTTTTAAAATTACAAAACATTATAACTTGACAAATAAAGTCGTCTGTTAAAAAGAGTGGCTGATTAATTAAATATATATATGTAACATAATGTGCAGTAATGTATTTATGAGTTGTATTCAACTACCAAGCATTTTCGATAGAAAAATGCACCAACAATATATTTATGCAGTGCATTCCATCTACCTTCTGTTCTTCTTCTTCTGTCTATTACTTACTATAAATTTTAAAATAAAGTATATTAACTTATATAAAAAAACTTCCAAAACCGCCTAAGGAAAGAATCAGCTAAGTAAATTGATTGACTAAACGTACAAATTTTGTAACACAAAATAATTTAAAAAGGATTAAAAAATACTTCTTTTCCACTTTTTTTATCGATGCATGGAACACGAACATGTACATATATTCATTAAACTTTAATATGTTGAATAAAAACAATCAAATAATAAATAAATAATAACACAATCAATAATAATTTAATCAATCAATTTAATTTAATAATTTAATATACATATAAAAAACCATTTATTACAAATATTTTACATCCAAACATAACTAATTTAGTAATATTTATGCAATAATACAATAAAATAGACATTTTATTTCATTTTATTAACCGAAATGAAAAAAGTATAACAACCCAAGATTGTATATTTTAAGCCAGATAAAAAATAGAGAACTATTTCTTATAACCGCAAAAAATATTCCAATTAAATTGTAGCAATTTTATTCGGTAATTAATTTTTTGTTTCTTTAACATTTATATTAAAATAGCTATAAAAGTTGAATCACATAAACTCAACACTTCGCAGCATTTCCTATTTCCCAACACATCCGCCGTGACCAGCTGTTTTGTTGTTGCGATTTGGATATGTTGCAAAACTCAAACATATGTTTAAATATTCACCAGTAAAGCTCAATAAGATTGTATTTGATAAAGTGAATGTATTCAGCTTTACTTGTAGTAATTAAAGTTCCCCATGGAAACACATGTAATATTTTCTTATTAAAATGTAATAGAAATTTAAATTACAGTGTATAAGTGATTGCAGTAAATTAATACACAATTTTCACTATTTATGTTTTGCTCAGCATTATTATTCGGTTAAAAAATATAATAAAAAAAATAACCATATCTGATTGCCTTTGCGCATAGGCTTGAATTTGTTACGCAAGTACAGAAATTTAAATCGTTCATTATGGTAACTACAAGGTGACATTTATACAGATGACAATTCACAAACAAAAAAATCTGGAGGTCATATTAATGATTTATTGGCAGTATGGGATATGAATTTTTGGAAATTTAGTACATTTAAATGTATTTATAACCAAATTAGGGAAGTGTTCTAATATGCGAATTGGAATAAACTAATGATTAATTTTTACAGTGTAGTAAGATTTCATAAAATTATTCTTAGTGGTTTTTTAAATTTCGACATGATTAATCATTAGTTTATTCCAATTCGCATATTAAAACACTTCCTTAATTTGGTTATAAATACATTTAAATGTACTAAATTTCCGATAATGTATATCCCATTATGCCAAAAAAAGTAGTAATATGACCTGCAGACCAATATTTTCCTTTACTGATTTTTAATTTTTGAAAATAGTAAAAGTTCTATTGATCTTAAATGCACTTAATCTTCGAAAATACACAGCACAGCTCTATAAAAATAATGTTTGCCTCGCTTTCACTTCAGAATTATTTAAATATTTCTATTATAGTTTTGTAACTATTGTTGCCTAAATTGTTAACTTTTCTATTTCGCTCTTTTTTCTCTTTTATCATTATAATGTAAGCATTTGTATCCAATTTAAATATAAATTTAACTCTCATGCTAACCTAAATCAAATTTTAAAATTTTGTATTGAATTGTAATAAATAAATAGATCATACATGATAACATTTACGTCATTATAGATACTTCATTGTAATCTTTGTAAATATTTTAGACCAAATAAAAAAATATCAAATATCAAAATTGTGCAGAAAAAAAAGAAACCAAAAAACATTTTGCGAAAATTATAGTTGCTGTTTTATTTAATTAGAGCTCATAAACTAATGCTTTCACTTTGCCCAGACGTTCAGAAACTCTTTGAAATAATACGTACTATTTTAAGTTTCCTTTTTAAATTTTATTATTTATTTTTCGATCCATATTTGAAAAAATTCCCTGGCAAATAAATTCTGGCTTTTTTTTTCTCCTTAGGCGAAAAGAGAAAGCGGAATTTATAAAAAAAAAGAATGCTTTGCGACCTGCCAATTTCATAGCATAAAAAAATCTTCAATTATAGAATTCACATTAGTAAATTGCATGAAACATGGCTTCTTTACATTTTCGGTGAAGATTCATATTATTTTAGGATGAACAAAAGTATTCCCTCATTTATTTGTTTGAATATCGCCTAAATATGAATATATTATTTTTTAATACAGCAATTATTATATCTAATTATTTGTTGGCAACAACCATTATACATTTTTTTATTGTTGGTATCTCAACAATTTTTGAAATTGTATGAGTTTATTTGTGTAACTTAAATCTAGTTCTCGTTTTCTTAAGTTTTGTTTTATTATTTAATAAATCAAAGCAATCCAAAATATTTCAATATTATTTTACAAGATTAGATTCTATTTCCGGCATCTTCGTTTTTGGTTTATTGGCGCGGTCGGTGAGGCGGCGGGGGAAAAAGTGGTGGATTGACGAAGAAATCGTGGTGAATTAACGATTGTACCCATACTTGTTTAAAAATATGACAGTATGGGTAAATTCGACAATTTTCTAGAATTTTTCTGGAATTTAGCTTGTAGACAGAGTGTTTTCTACTGAAAGTTTGGTATCTCTTTGCTTCTATCATCTCTGCTACAAGCTAAGTCGAACTGATAAGCCCAACATAATTTGCACTTATATGGACTTTTACGTGCAAATCAAATGGGAATCATGCATACATGAATTAAATTATATGATGCTAGTAGTTGGGAACAGTTGATGAATTTCAGCAGATTACACCTCATAATTTGGGTGTGTAAAATAAACATGCGCAATATGCGGTGAATATGGGTTTATAAAAACATACTTACCACACAACTAATAACATAATAAATTTTAATATTGAGAATAAGGCTATGTTTTAACCGATTTATTCTAATTTTTAATGAAAAATAATGAAAATAATAATGATTAACGGTTTACAATATATTTAAGTATTACTTTAAAAACACTGATTTGGTTTTTGATGGTTACATTGAAGCATTTAAGTACTCTTATGCTACGTTTATACCAAAAAATAAACCAAGATTAGGCACAAAAAATTAAAAATGAATCTTTCAGCGTTTCCACCGAAGAAAGTACATTAATCTGACGTTTGGCTCTCTTTATCGCATTGTTCTTTAAAATTGAGGACGTAATTGACATTTCAAAAGAGAACAGATATTTTTTCTTGAACGTGAAAATTGGTTGCTATGGTTTAATGAGTGGAAAAAGAATGAAAATATTATTAGCACACCTATTTTATTCTTCAAGCCAATATAGTCAATGATTTCATTGGCCGGGAGAAGTTGCATATACAGAAAACACTGCCGTCAGTGCTTAATGAATATTGGGGTAGCTAGAAGAAGTTTATTTTCATAAAAAAAAAATTTTAAAATTACAAAACATTATAACTTGACAAATAAAGTCGTCTGTTAAAAAGAGTGGCTGATTAATTAAATATATATATGTAACATAATGTGCATGATTATTCATGAGTTGTATTCAACTACCAAGCATTTTCGATAGAAAAATGCACCAACAATATATTTATGCAGTGCATTCCATCTACCTTCTGTTCTCCTTCTTCTGTCTATTACTTACTATAAATTTTAAAATAAAGTATATTAACTTATATAAAAAAACTTCCAAAACCGCCTAAGGAAAGAATCAGCTAAGTAAATTGATTGACTAAACGTACAAATTTTGTAACACAAAATAATTTAAAAAGGATTAAAAAATACTTCTTTTCCACTTTTTTCTTATCGATGCATGGAACACGAACATGTACATATATTCATTAAACTTTGATATGTTGAATAAAAACAATCAAATAATAAATAAATAATAACACAATCAAAGGATTTAATATACATATAAAAAACCATTTATTACAAATATTTTACATCCAAACATAACTAATTTAGTAATATTTATGCAATAATACAATAAAATATACATTTTACTTCATTTTATTAACCAAAATGAAAAAAGTATAACAACCCAAGATTGTATATTTTAAGCCAGATAAAAAATAGAGAACTATTTCTTATAACCGCAAAAAATATTCCAATTAAATTGTAACAATTTTATTGGGTAATTAATTTTTTGTTTCTTTAACATTTATATTAAAATAGCTATAAAAGTTGAATCACATAAACTCAACACTTCGCACCATTTCATATTTCCCAACACATCCGCCGTGACAAGCTGTTTTGTTGTTGCGATTTGGATATGTTGCAAAACTCAAACATATGTTTAAATATTCACCAGTAAAGCTCAATAAGATTGTATTTGATAAAGTGAATGTATTCAGCTTTACTTGTAGTAATTAAAGTTCCCCATGGAAACACATGTAATATTTTCTTATTAAAATGTAATAGAAATTTAAATTACAGTGTATAAGTGATTGCAGTAAATTAATACACAATTTTCACTATTTATGTTTTGCTTAGCATTATTATTCGGTTAAAAAATATAATAAAAAAAATAACCATATCTGATTGCCTTTTCGCATAGGCTTGAATTTGTTACGCAAGTACAGAAATTTAAATCGTTCATTATGGTAACTACAAGGTGACATTTATACAAATGACAGTTCACAAACAAAAAAATCTGGAGGTCATATTAATAATTTATTGGCAGTATGGGATATGAATTTTCGGAAATTTAGTACATTTAAATGTATTTATAACCAAATTAGGGAAGTGTTCTAATATGCGAATTGGAATAAACTAATGATTAATTTTTACAGTGTAGTAAGATTTAATAAAATTATTCTTAGTGGTTTTTTAAATTTCGACATGATTAATCATTAGTTTATTCCAATTCGCATATTAAAACACTTCCTTAATTTGGTTATAAATACATTTAAATGTACTAAATTTCCGATAATGTATATCCCATTATGCCAAAAAAAGTAGTAATATGACCTGCAGACCAATATTTTCCTTTACTGATTTTTAATTTTTGAAAATAGTAAAAGTTCTATTGATCTTAAATGCACTTAATCTTCGAAAATACACAGCACAGCTCTATAAAAATAATGTTTGCCTCGCTTTCACTTCAGAATTATTTAAATATTTCTATTATAGTTTTGTAACTATTGTTGCCTAAATTGTTAACTTTTCTATTTCGCTCTTTTTTCTCTTTTATCATTATAATGTAAGCATTTGTATCCAATTTAAATATAAATTTAACTCTCATGCTAACCTAAATCAAATTTTAAAATTTTGTATTGAATTGTAATAAATAAATAGATCATACATGATAACATTTACGTCATTATAGATACTTCATTGTAATCTTTGTAAATATTTTAGACCAAATAAAAAAATATCAAATATCAAAATTGTGCAGAAAAAAAAGAAACCAAAAAACATTTTGCGAAAATTATAGTTGCTGTTTTATTTAATTAGAGCTCATAAACTAATGCTTTCACTTTGCCCAGACGTTCAGAAACTCTTTGAAATAATACGTACTATTTTAAGTTTCCTTTTTAAATTTTATTATTTATTTTTCGATCCATATTTGAAAAAATACCCTGGCAAATAAATTCTGGCTTTTTTTTTCTCCTTAGGCGAAAAGAGAAAGCGGAATTTATAAAAAAAAAGAATGCTTTGCGACCTGCCAATTTCATAGCATAAAAAAATCTTCAATTATAGAATTCACATTAGTAAATTGCATGAAACATGGCGTCTTTACATTTTCGGTGAAGATTCATATTATTTTAGGATGAACAAAAGTATTCCCTCATTTATTTGTTTGAATATCGCCTAAATATGAATATATTATTTTTTAATACAGCAATTATTATATCTAATTATTTGTTGGCAACAACCATTATACATTTTTTTATTGTTGGTATCTCAACAATTTTTGAAATTGTATGAGTTTATTTGTGTAACTTAAATCTAGTTCTCGTTTTCTTAAGTTTTGTTTTATTATTTAATAAATCAAAGCAATCCAAAATATTTCAATATTATTTTACAAGATTAGATTCTATTTCCGGCATCTTCGTTTTTGGTTTATTGGCGCGGTCGGTGAGGCGGCGGGGGAAAAAGTGGTGGATTGACGAAGAAATCGTGGTGAATTAACGATTGTACCCATACTTGTTTAAAAATATGACAGTATGGGTAAATTCGACAATTTTCTAGAATTTTTCTGGAATTTAGCTTGTAGACAGAGTGTTTTCTACTGAAAGTTTGGTATCTCTTTGCTTCTATCATCTCTGCTACAAGCTAAGTCGAACTGATAAGCCCAACATAATTTGCACTTATATGGACTTTTACGTGCAAATCAAATGGGAATCATGCATACATGAATTAAATTATATGATGCTAGTAGTTGGGAACAGTTGATGAATTTCAGCAGATTACACCTCATAATTTGGGTGTGTAAAATAAACATGCGCAATATGCGGTGAATATGGGTTTATAAAAACATACTTACCACACAACTAATAACATAATAAATTATAATATTGAGAATAAGGCTATGTTTTAACCGATTTATTCTAATTTTTAATGAAAAATAATGAAAATAATAATGATTAACGGTTTACAATATATTTAAGTATTACTTTAAAAACACTGATTTGGTTTTTGATGGTTACATTGAAGCATTTAAGTACTCTTATGCTACGTTTCCACCAAAAAATAAACCAAGATTAGGCACAAAAAATTAAAAATGAATCTTTCAGCGTTTCCACCGAAGAAAGTACATTAATCTGACGTTTGGCTCTCTTTATCGCATTGTTCTTTAAAATTGAGGACGTAATTGACATTTCAAAAGAGAACAGATATTTTTTCTTGAACGTGAAAATTGGTTGCTATAGTTTAATGAGTGGAAAAAGAATGAAAATATTATTAGCACACCATTTTATTCTTCAAACTAATATAATCAATGGTTTCATTGGCCGGAAGAAGTTGCATATACATTAAATTGTAACAATTTTATTGGGTAATTAATGTTTTGTTTCTTTAAAATTTATATTAAAATAGCTATAAAAGTTGAATCACATACTCAACACTTCGCAGCATTTCCTATTTCCCAACACATCCGCCGTGACTTTATTCCCTCATTTATTTGTTTGAATATCGCCTATATATGAATGTATTATTTTTTAATACAGCAATTATTATATCTAATTATTTGTTGGCAACAATTATTATACATTTTTTTGTTGTTGGTATCTCAATAATTTTTGAAATTGTATGAGTTTATTTGTGTAACTTAAATCTAGTACTCGTTTTCTTAAGTTTTGTTTTATTATTTAATAAATCAAAGCAATCCAAAATATTTCAATATTGTTTTACAATTTAAGTTCTTTATTTTATACCTAGTATCTGCTGAACGAGTTTCTACTTTCCAGTGCATTTGCTAGATGCATTCTATCTGTGGTGTATGTTTCATTTTGGCCATTTCCGTGTTTCCATTTCCGGCATCTTCGTTTTAGGTTTGTTGGCGTGGTCGGTGAGGCGGCGGGGGAAAAAGTGGGAAATAGACGAAGAAATCGTGGTGAATTGACGATTTTACCCATACTTGTTTAAAAATATGATAGTATGGGTAAATTCGTCAATTTTCTGGAATTTAGCTTGTAGGCAGAGTGTTTTCTACTGGAAGGTTTGATATCTCTTTGCTTCTATCATCTCTGCTACAAGCTAAGTCGAACTGATAAGCCCCACATAATTTGCACTTTTATGGGCTTTTACGTGCAAATAAAATGGGAATCATGTACACATGAATTGAATTCTATGAGGCTAATAGTTGGGAACAGTTGATGAATTTCAGCAGGTTACACCTCATAATTTGGGTGTGTAAAATAAACATGCGCAATATGCGGTGAATATGGGCTTACAAAAACATACTTACCACACAACTAATAACATAATAAAATATTATAATATTGAGAATAAGGCTATGTTTTAACCAATTTATTCTAATTTTTAATGAAAAATAATGAAAATAATATTGATTAACGGTTTACAATATATTTAAGTATTACTTTAAAAACACTGATATTGTTTTTAATGGTTACATTGAAGCATTTAAGTACTCTTATGCTACGTTTCCACCAAAAAATAAACCAAGATTAGGCACAAAAAATTAAAAATTAATCTTTCGGCGTTTCCACTGAAGAAAGTACATTAATCTGACGTTTGGCTCTCTTTATCGCATTGTTCTATAAAATTGAGGACGTAATTGACATTTCAAAAGAGAACAGATATTTTTTTTTGAACGTGAAAATTGGTTGCTATAGCACAACATTTTATTCTTCAAACCAATATAATCAATGGTTTCATTGGCCGGGAGAACTTGCTTAATGAATATTGGGGTAGCTAGAAGAAGTTTATTTTCATAAAAAAAAATTTTTTTAAATTACAAAACATTATAACTTGACAAATAAAGTCGTCTGTTAAAAAGAGTGTCTGATTAATTAAATATGTATATGTAACATAATGTGCAGTAATGTATTTATGAGTTGTATTCAACTACCAAGCATTTTCGATAGAAAAATGCACCAACAATATATTTATGCAGTGCATTCCATCTACCTTCTGTTCTTCTTCTTCTGTCTATTACTTACTAAAAATTTTAAAATAAAGTATATTAACTTATATAAAAAAACTTCCAAAACCGCCTAAGGAAAGAATCAGCTAAGTAAATTGATTGACTAAACGTACAAATTTTGTAACACAAAATAATTTAAAAAGGATTAAAAAATACTTCTTTTCCACTTTTTTTATCGATGCATGGAACACGAACATGTACATATATTCATTAAACTTTAATATGTTGAATAAAAACAATCAAATAATAAATAAATAATAACACAATCAATAATAATTTAATCAATCAATCAATCAATTTAATTTAATAATTTAATATACATATAAAAAACCATTTATTACAAATATTTTACATCCAAACATAACTAATTTAGTAATATTTATGCAATAATACAATAAAATATACATTTTATTTCATTTTATTAACCAAAATGAAAAAAGTATAACAACCCAAGATTGTATATTTTAAGCCAGATAAAAAATAGAGAACTATTTCTTATAACCGCAAAAAATATTCCAATTAAATTGTAACAATTTTATTGGGTAATTAATTTTTTGTTTCTTTAACATTTATATTAAAATAGCTATAAAAGTTGAATCACATAAACTCAACACTTCGCAGCATTTCCTATTTCCCAACACATCCGCCGTGACCAGCTGTTTTGTTGTTGCGATTTGGATATGTTGCAAAACTCAAACATATGTTTAAATATTCACCAGTAAAGCTCAATAAGATTGTATTTGATAAAGTGAATGTATTCAGCTTTACTTGTAGTAATTAAAGTTCCCCATGGAAACACATGTAATATTTTCTTATTAAAATGTAATAGAAATTTAAATTACAGTGTATAAGTGATTGCAGTAAATTAATACACAATTTTCACTATTTATGTTTTGCTTAGCATTATTATTCGGTTAAAAAATATAATAAAAAAAATAACCATATCTGATTGCCTTTTCGCATAGGCTTGAATTTGTTACGCAAGTACAGAAATTTAAATCGTTCATTATGGTAACTACAAGGTGACATTTATACAAATGACAGTTCACAAACAAAAAAATCTGGAGGTCATATTAATAATTTATTGGCAGTATGGGATATGAATTTTCGGAAATTTAGTACATTTAAATGTATTTATAACCAAATTAGGGAAGTGTTCTAATATGCGAATTGGAATAAACTAATGATTAATTTTTACAGTGTAGTAAGATTTCATAAAATTATTCTTAGTGGTTTTTTAAATTTCGACATGATTAATCATTAGTTTATTCCAATTCGCATATTAAAACACTTCCTTAATTTGGTTATAAATACATTTAAATGTACTAAATTTCCGATAATGTATATCCCATTATGCCAAAAAAAAGTAGTAATATGACCTGCAGACCAATATTTTCCTTTACTGATTTTTAATTTTTGAAAATAGTAAAAGTTCTATTGATCTTAAATGCACTTAATCTTTGAAAATACACAGCACAGCTCTATAAAAATAATGTTTGCCTCGCTTTCACTTCAGAATTATTTAAATATTTCTATTATAGTTTTGTAACTATTGTTGCCTAAATTGTTAACTTTTCTATTTCGCTCTTTTTTCTCTTTTATCATTATAATGTAAGCATTTGTATCCAATTTAAATATAAATTTAACTCTCATGCTAACCTAAATCAAATTTTAAAATTTTGTATTGAATTGTAATAAATAAATAGATCATACATGATAACATTTACGTCATTATAGATACTTCATTGTAATCTTTGTAAATATTTTAGACCAAATAAAAAAATATCAAATATCAAAATTGTGCAGAAAAAAAAGAAACCAAAAAACATTTTGCGAAAATTATAGTTGCTGTTTTATTTAATTAGAGCTCATAAACTAATGCTTTCACTTTGCCCAGACGTTCAGAAACTCTTTGAAATAATACGTACTATTTTAAGTTTCCTTTTTAAATTTTATTATTTATTTTTCGATCCATATTTGAAAAAATACCCTGGCAAATAAATTCTGGCTTTTTTTTCTCCTTAGGCGAAAAGAGAAAGCGGAATTTATAAAAAAAAAAAATGCTTTGCGACCTGCCAATTTCATAGCATAAAAAAATCTTCAATTATAGAATTCATATCAGTAAATTGCATGAAACATGGCTTCTTTACATTTTCGGTGAAGATTCATATTATTTTAGGATGAACAAAAGTATTCCCTCATTTATTTGTTTGAATATCGCCTAAATATGAATATATTATTTTTTAATACAGCAATTATTATATCTAATTATTTGTTGGCAACAACCATTATACATTTTTTTATTGTTGGTATCTCAACAATTTTTGAAATTGTATGAGTTTATTTGTGTAACTTAAATCTAGTTCTCGTTTTCTTAAGTTTTGTTTTATTATTTAATAAATCAAAGCAATCCAAAATATTTCAATATTATTTTACAAGATTAGATTCTATTTCCGGCATCTTCGTTTTTGGTTTATTGGCGCGGTCGGTGAGGCGGCGGGGGAAAAAGTGGTGGATTGACGAAGAAATCGTGGTGAATTAACGATTGTACCCATACTTGTTTAAAAATATGACAGTATGGGTAAATTCGACAATTTTCTAGAATTTTTCTGGAATTTAGCTTGTAGACAGAGTGTTTTCTACTGAAAGTTTGGTATCTCTTTGCTTCTATCATCTCTGCTACAAGCTAAGTCGAACTGATAAGCCCAACATAATTTGCACTTACATGGACTTTTACGTGCAAATCAAATGGGAATCATGCATACATGAATTAAATTATATGATGCTAGTAGTTGGGAACAGTTGATGAATTTCAGCAGATTACACCTCATAATTTGGGTGTGTAAAATAAACATGCGCAATATGCGGTGAATATGGGTTTATAAAAACATACTTACCACACAACTAATAACATAATAAATTTTAATATTGAGAATAAGGCTATGTTTTAACCGATTTATTCTAATTTTTAATGAAAAATAATGAAAATAATAATGATTAACGGTTTACAATATATTTAAGTATTACTTTAAAAACACTGATTTGGTTTTTGATGGTTACATTGAAGCATTTAAGTACTCTTATGCTACGTTTATACCAAAAAATAAACCAAGATTAGGCACAAAAAATTAAAAATGAATCTTTCAGCGTTTCCACCGAAGAAAGTACATTAATCTGACGTTTGGCTCTCTTTATCGCATTGTTCTTTAAAATTGAGGACGTAATTGACATTTCAAAAGAGAACAGATATTTTTTCTTGAACGTGAAAATTGGTTGCTATGGTTTAATGAGTGGAAAAAGAATGAAAATATTATTAGCACACCTATTTTATTCTTCAAGCCAATATAGTCAATGATTTCATTGGCCGGGAGAAGTTGCATATACAGAAAACACTGCCGTCAGTGCTTAATGAATATTGGGGTAGCTAGAAGAAGTTTATTTTCATAAAAAAAAAATTTTAAAATTACAAAACATTATAACTTGACAAATAAAGTCGTCTGTTAAAAAGAGTGGCTGATTAATTAAATATATATATGTAACATAATGTGCATGATTATTCATGAGTTGTATTCAACTACCAAGCATTTTCGATAGAAAAATGCACCAACAATATATTTATGCAGTGCATTCCATCTACCTTCTGTTCTCCTTCTTCTGTCTATTACTTACTATAAATTTTAAAATAAAGTATATTAACTTATATAAAAAAACTTCCAAAACCGCCTAAGGAAAGAATCAGCTAAGTAAATTGATTGACTAAACGTACAAATTTTGTAACACAAAATAATTTAAAAAGGATTACAAAATACTTCTTTTCCACTTTTTTCTTATCGATGCATGGAACACGAACATGTACATATATTCATTAAACTTTGATATGTTGAATAAAAACAATCAAATAATAAATAAATAATAACACAATCAAAGGATTTAATATACATATAAAAAACCATTTATTACAAATATTTTACATCCAAACATAACTAATTTAGTAATATTTATGCAATAATACAATAAAATATACATTTTATTTCATTTTATTAACCAAAATGAAAAAAGTATAACAACCCAAGAATGTATATTTTAAGGCAGATAAAAAATAGAGAACTATTTCTTATAACCGCAAAAAATATTCCAATTAAATTGTAACAATTTTATTGGGTAATTAATTTTTTGTTTCTTTAACATTTATATTAAAATAGCTATAAAAGTTGAATCACATAAACTCAACACTTTGCAGCATTTCCTATTTCCCAACACATCCGCCGTGACCAGCTGTTTTGTTGTTGCGATTTGGATATGTTGCAAAACTCAAACATATGTTTAAATATTCACCAGTAAAGCTCAATAAGATTGTATTTGATAAAGTGAATGTATTCAGCTTTACTTGTAGTAATTAAAGTTCCCCATGGAAACACATGTAATATTTTCTTATTAAAATGTAATAGAAATTTAAATTACAGTGTTTAAGTGATTGCAGTAAATTAATACACAATTTTCACTATTCATGTTTTGCTTAGCATTATTATTCGGTTAAAAAATATAATAAAAAAAATAACCATATCTGATTGCCTTTTCGCATAGGCTTGAATTTGTTACGCAAGTACAGAAATTTAAATCGTTCATTATGGTAACTACAAGGTGTTTTATTTTTATTTTTTAATAAATTAAAGCAATCCAAAATATTTCAATATTGTTTTACAATTTAAGTTCTTTATTTTATACCTAGTATCTGCTGAACGGTTTCTAATTTCCAGTGCATTTGCTAGATGCATTCAATCTGTGGTGTATGTTTTATTTTGGCCATTTCCGTGTTGGATTAGATTCTATTTCCGGCATCTTCGTTTTTGGTTTGTAGGCGTGGTCGGTGAGGCGGCGGGGGAAATTGACGAAGAAATCGTGGTGAATTGACGATTTTACCCATACTTGTTTAAAAATATGATAGTATGGGTAAATTCGTCAATTTTCTGGAATTTAGCTTGTAGGCAGAGTGTTTTCTACTGGAAGGTTTGATATCTCTTTGCTTCTATCATCTCTGCTACAAGCTAAGTCGAACTGATAAGCCCCACATAATTTGCACTTTTATGGGCTTTTACGTGCAAATAAAATGGGAATCATGTACACATGAATTGAATTCTATGAGGCTAATAGTTGGGAACAGTTGATGAATTTCAGCAGGTTACACCTCATAATTTGGGTGTGTAAAATAAACATGCGCAATATGCGGTGAACATGGGCTTATAAAAACATACTTACCACACAACTAATAACATAATAAAATATTATAATATTGAGAATAAGGCTATGTTTTAACCAATTTATTCTAATTTTTATTGAAAAATAATGAAAATAATATTGATTAACGGTTTACAATATATTTAAGTATTACATTAAAAACACTGATTTTGTTTTTGATGGTTATTGACATTCCAAAAGAGAACAGATATTTTTTCTTGAACATGAAAATTAGTTGCTATGGTTTAATGAGTGGAAAAAGAATGAAAATATTATTAGCACACCATTTTATTCTTCAAGCCAATATAATCAATGGTTTCATTGGCCGGAAGAAGTTGCATATACATTAAATTGCAACAATTTTATTGGGTAATTAATGTTTTGTTTCTTTAAAATTTATATTAAAATAGCTATAAAAGTTGAATCACATACTCAACACTTCGCAGCATTTCCTATTTCCCAACACATCCGCCGTGACTTTATTCCCTCATTTATTTGTTTGAATATCGCCTAAATATGAATGTATTATATTTTAATACAGCAATTATTATATCTAATTATTTGTTGGCAACAATTATTATACAATTTTTTTGTTGTTGGTATCTCAATAATTTTTGAAATTGTATGAGTTTATTTGTGTAACTTAAATCTAGTACTCGTTTTCTTAAGTTTTGTTTTATTATTTAATAAATCAAAGCAATCCAAAATATTTCAATATTGTTTTACAATTTAAGTTCTTTATTTTATACCTAGTATCTGCTGAAGGAGTTTCTACTTTCCAGTGCATTTGCTAGATGCATTCTATCTGTGGTGTATGTTTCATTTTGGCCATTTCCGTGTTGGATTAGATTCCATTTCCGGCATCTTCGTTTTAGGTTTGTTGGCGTGGTCGGTGAGGCGGCGGGGGAAAAAGTGGGAAATAGACGAAGAAATCGTGGTGAATTGACGATTTTACCCATACTTGTTTAAAAATATGATAGTATGGGTAAATTCGTCAATTTTCTGGAATTTAGCTTGTAGGCAGAGTGTTTTCTACTGGAAGGTTTGATATCTCTTTGCTTCTATCATCTCTGCTACAAGCTAAGTCGAACTGATAAGCCCCACATAATTTGCACTTTTATGGGCTTTTACGTGCAAATAAAATGGGAATCATGTACACATGAATTGAATTCTATGAGGCTAATAGTTGGGAACAGTTGATGAATTTCAGCAGGTTACACCTCATAATTTGGGTGTGTAAAATAAACATGCGCAATATGCGGTGAATATGGGCTTATAAAAACATACTTACCACACAACTAATAACATAATAAAATATTATAATATTGAGAATAAGGCTATGTTTTAACCAATTTATTCTAATTTTTAATGAAAAATAATGAAAATAATATTGATTAACGGTTTACAATATATTTAAGTATTACTTTAAAAACACTGATTTTGTTTTTGATGGTTACATAGAAGCATAAACCAAGATTAGGCACAAAAATTAAAAATTAATCTTTCGGCGTTTCCACTGAAGAAAGTACATTATTCTGACGTTTGGCTCTCTTTATCGCATTGTTCTATAAAATTGAGGACGTAATTGACATTTCAAAAGAGAACAGATATTTTTTCTTGAACGTGAAAACTGGTTGCTATAGTTTAAGGAGTGGAAAAAGAATGCAAATATTATTAGCACAACATTTTATTCTTCAAACCAATATAATCAATGGTTTCATTGGCCGGGAGAAGTTGCATATACAGAAAACACTGCCGTCAGTGCTTAATGAATATTGGGGTAGCTAGAAGAAGTTTATTCTCATAAAAAAATTTTTTTAAAAATTACAAAACATTATAACTTGACAAATAAAGTCGTCTGTTAAAAAGAGTGGCTGATTAATTAAATATATATATGTAACATAATGTGCATGATTATTTATGAGTTGTATTCAACTACCAAGCATTTTCGATAGAAAAATGCACCAACAATATATTTATGCAGTGCATTCCATCTACCTTCTGTTCTCCTTCTTCTGTCTATTACTTACTATAAATTTTAAAATAAAGTATATTAACTTATATAAAAAAACTTCCAAAACCGCCTAAGGAAAGAATCAGCTAAGTAAATTGATTGACTAAACGTACAAATTTTGTAACACAAAATAATTTAAAAAGGATTAAAAAATACTTCTTTTCCACTTTTTTCTTATCGATGCATGGAACACGAACATGTACATATATTCATTAAACTTTGATATGTTGAATAAAAACAATCAAATAATAAATAAATAATAACACAATCAAAGGATTTAATATACATATAAAAAACCATTTATTACAAATATTTTACATCCAAACATAACTAATTTAGTAATATTTATGCAATAATACAATAAAATATACATTTTATTTCATTTTATTAACCAAAATGAAAAAAGGATAACAACCCAAAAATGTATATTTTAAGGCAGATAAAAAATAGAGAACTATTTCTTATAACCGCAAAAAATATTCCAATTAAATTGTAACAATTTTATTGGGTAATTAATTTTTTGTTTCTTTAACATTTATATTAAAATAGCTATAAAAGTTGAATCACATAAACTCAACACTTCGCAGCATTTCCTATTTCCCAACACATCCGCCGTGACAAGCTGTTTTGTTGTTGCGATTTGGATATGTTGCAAAACTCAAACATATGTTTAAATATTCACCAGTAAAGCTCAATAAGATTGTATTTGATAAAGTGAATGTATTCAGCTTTACTTGTAGTAATTAAAGTTCCCCATGAAAACACATGTAATATTTTTTTATTAAAATGTAATAGAAATTTAAATTACAGTGTATAAGTGATTGCAGTAAATTAATACACAATTTTCACTATTTATGTTTTGCTTAGCATTATTATTCGGTTAAAAAATATAATAAAAAAAATAACCATATCTGATTGCCTTTTCGCATAGGCTTGAATTTGTTACGCAAGTACAGAAATTTAAATCGTTCATTATGGTAACTACAAGGTGACATTTATACAAATGACAGTTCACAAACAAAAAAATCTGGAGGTCATATTAATAATTTATTGGCAGTATGGGATATGAATTTTCGGAAATTTAGTACATTTAAATGTATTTATAACCAAATTAGGGAAGTGTTCTAATATGCGAATTGGAATAAACTAATGATTAATTTTTACAGTGTAGTAAGATTTCATAAAATTATTCTTAGTGGTTTTTTAAATTTCGACATGATTAATCATTAGTTTATTCCAATTCGCATATTAAAACACTTCCTTAATTTGGTTATAAATACATTTAAATGTACTAAATTTCCGATGATGTATATCCCATTATGCCAAAAAAAGTAGTAATATGACCTGCAGACCAATATTTTCCTTTACTGATTTTTAATTTTTGAAAATAGTAAAAGTTCTATTGATCTTAAATGCACTTAATCTTCGAAAATACACAGCACAGCTCTATAAAAATAATGTTTGCCTCGCTTTCACTTCAGAATTATTTAAATATTTCTATTATAGTTTTGTAACTATTGTTGCCTAAATTGTTAACTTTTATATTTCGCTCTTTTTTCTCTTTTATCATTATAATGTAAGCATTTATATCCAATTTAAATATAAATTTAACTCTCATGCTAACCTAAATCAAATTTTAAAATTTTGTATTGAATTGTAATAAATAAATAGATCATACATGATAACATTTACGTCATTATAGATACTTCATTGTAATCTTTGTAAATATTTTAGACCAAATAAAAAAATATCAAATATCAAAATTGTGCAGAAAAAAAAGAAACCAAAAAACATTTTGCGAAAATTATAGTTGCTGTTTTATTTAATTAGAGCTCATAAACTAATGCTTTCACTTTGCCCAGACGTTCAGAAACTCTTTGAAATAATACGTACTATTTTAAGTTTCCTTTTTAAATTTTATTATTTATTTTTCGATCCATATTTGAAAAAATACCCTGGCAAATAAATTCTGGCTTTTTTTTTCTCCTTAGGCGAAAAGAGAAAGCGGAATTTATAAAAAAAAAAAATGCTTTGCGACCTGCCAATTTCATAGCATAAAAAAATCTTCAATTATAGAATTCATATCAGTAAATTGCATGAAACATGGCTTCTTTACATTTTCGGTGAAGATTCATATTATTTTAGGATGAACAAATGTATTCCCTCATTTATTTGTTTGAATATCGCCTAAATATGAATATATTATTTTTTAATACAGCAATTATTATATCTAATTATTTGTTGGCAACAACCATTATACATTTTTTTATTGTTGGTATCTCAACAATTTTTGAAATTGTATGAGTTTATTTGTGTAACTTAAATCTAGTTCTCGTTTTCTTAAGTTTTGTTTTATTATTTAATAAATCAAAGCAATCCAAAATATTTCAATATTATTTTACAAGATTAGATTCTATTTCCGGCATCTTCGTTTTTGGTTTATTGGCGCGGTCGGTGAGGCGGCGGGGGAAAAAGTGGTGGATTGACGAAGAAATCGTGGTGAATTAACGATTGTACCCATACTTGTTTAAAAATATGACAGTATGGGTAAATTCGACAATTTTCTAGAATTTTTCTGGAATTTAGCTTGTAGACAGAGTGTTTTCTACTGAAAGTTTGGTATCTCTTTGCTTCTATCATCTCTGCTACAAGCTAAGTCGAACTGATAAGCCCAACATAATTTGCACTTATATGGACTTTTACGTGCAAATCAAATGGGAATCATGCATACATGAATTAAATTATATGATGCTAGTAGTTGGGAACAGTTGATGAATTTCAGCAGATTACACCTCATAATTTGGGTGTGTAAAATAAACATGCGCAATATGCGGTGAATATGGGTTTATAAAAACATACTTACCACACAACTAATAACATAATAAATTTTAATATTGAGAATAAGGCTATGTTTTAACCGATTTATTCTAATTTTTAATGAAAAATAATGAAAATAATAATGATTAACGGTTTACAATATATTTAAGTATTACTTTAAAAATACTGATTTGGTTTTTGATGGTTACATTGAAGCATTTAAGTACTCTTATGCTACGTTTCCACCAAAAAATAAACCAAGATTAGGCACAAAAAATTAAAAATGAATCTTTCAGCGTTTCCACCGAAGAAAGTACATTAATCTGACGTTTGGCTCTCTATATCGCATTGTTCTTTAAAATTGAGGACGTAATTGACATTTCAAAAGAGAACAGATATTTTTTCTTGAACGTGAAAATTGGTTGCTATGGTTTAATGAGTGGAAAAAGAATGAAA
Source organism: Ferdinandea cuprea (assembly GCA_963576555.1). NCBI lineage: Eukaryota > Metazoa > Arthropoda > Insecta > Diptera > Syrphidae > Ferdinandea > Ferdinandea cuprea. Next base: position 99,950,087 of record OY754958.1, on the reverse strand, counting down.
ATATTATTAGCACACCTATTTTATTCTTCAAGCCAATATAATCAATGATTTCATTGGCCGGGAGAAGTTGCATATACAGAAAACACTGCCGTCAGTGCTTAATTGGGGTAGCTAGAAGAAGTTTATTTTCATAAAAAAAAAATTTTAAAATTACAAAACATTATAACTTGACAAATAAAGTCGTCTGTTAAAAAGAGTGGCTGATTAATTAAATATATATATGTAACATAATGTGCATGATTATTCATGAGTTGTATTCAACTACCAAGCATTTTCGATAGAAAAATGCACCAACAATATATTTATGCAGTGCATTCCATCTACCTTCTGTTCTTCTTCTTCTGTCTATTACTTACTATAAATTTTAAAATAAAGTATATTAACTTATATAAAAAAACTTCCAAAACCGCCTAAGGAAAGAATCAGCTAAGTAAATTGATTGACTAAACGTACAAATTTTGTAACACAAAATAATTTAAAAAGGATTAAAAAATACTTCTTTTCCACTTTTCTCTTATCGATGCATGGAACACGAACATGTACATATATTCATTAAACTTTCATATGTTGAATAAAAACAATCAAATAATAAATAAATAATATCACAATCAAAGGATTTAATATACATATAAAAAACCATTTATTACAAATATTTTACATCCAAACATAACTAATTTAGTAATATTTATGCAATAATACAATAAAATATACATTTTATTTCATTTTATTAACCAAAATGAAAAAAGTATAACAACCCAAGATTGTATATTTTAAGCCAGATAAAAAATAGAGAACTATTTCTTATAACCGCAAAAAATATTCCAATTAAATTGTAACAATTTTATTGGGTAATTAATTTTTTGTTTCTTTAACATTTATATTAAAATAGCTATAAAAGTTGAATCACATAAACTCAACACTTCGCAGCATTTCCTATTTCCCAACACATCCGCCGTGACCAGCTGTTTTGTTGTTGCGATTTGGATATGTTGCAAAACTCAAACATATGTTTAAATATTCACCAGTAAAGCTCAATAAGATTGTATTTGATAAAGTGAATGTATTCAGCTTTACTTGTAGTAATTAAAGTTCCCCATGGAAATACATGTAATATTTTCTTATTAAAATGTAATAGAAATTTAAATTACAGTGTATAAGTGATTGCAGTAAATTAATACACAATTTTCACTATTTATGTTTTGCTTAGCATTATTATTCGGTTAAAAAATATAATAAAAAAAATAACCATATCTGATTGCCTTTTCGCATAGGCTTGAATTTGTTACGCAAGTACAGAAATTCAAATCGTTCATTATGGTAACTACAAGGTGACATTTATACAAATGACAGTTCACAAACAAAAAAATCTGGAGGTCATATTAATAATTTATTGGCAGTATGGGATATGAATTTTCGGAAGTTTAGTACATTTAAATGTATTTATAACCAAATAAGGGAAGTGTTCTAATAAGCGAATTGGAATAACCTAATGATTAATTATTACAGTGTAGTAAGATTTCATAAAATTAGTAAGGTTCATTTTCTTAGTGGCTTTTTAAATTTCGACATGATTAATCATTAGTTTATTCCAATTCGCATATTAAAACACTTCCTTAATTTGGTTATATATACATTTAAATGTACTAAATTTCCGAAAATGTATATCCCATTATGCCAAAAAAAATAGTAATATGACCTGCACACCAAAATTTTCTTTTACTGATTTTTAATTTTTGAAAATAGTAAAAGTTCTATTGATCTTAAATGCACTATAAAAATAATGTTTGCCTCGCTTTCACTTCAGAATTATTTGAATATTTCTATTATAGTTTTGTAAACATTGTTGCCTAAATTGTTAACTTTTCTATTTCGCTTTTTTTCTCTTTTATCATTATAATGTAAGCATATGTATCCAATTTAAATATGAATTTAACTCTCATGCTAACCTAAATAAAATTTTAAAATTTTGTATTGAATTGTAATAAATAAATAGATCATTCATGATAACATTTACGTCATTATAGATACTTCATTGTAATCTTTGTAAATGTTTTAGACCAAATAAATAAATATCAAATATAAAAATTGTGCAGGAAAAAAAGAAACCTAAAAACATTTTGAGAAAATTATAGTTGTTGTTTTATTTAATTAATTAGAAACTCTTTGAAATATACGTACTATTTTAAGTTTTCTTTTTATCCATATTTAAAAAAATACCCTGGCAAATAAATTCTGGCTTTTTTTCTCTCCTTAGGCGAAAAGAAAAAGCGGAATTTATAAAAAAAAAGAATGCTTTGCGACCTGCCAATTTCATATCATAAAAAAATCTTCAATTATAGAATTCACATCAGTAAATTGCATGAAACATGGCTTCTTTACATTTTCGGTGAAGATTCATATTATTTTAGGATGAACAAAAGTATTCCCTCATTTATTTTTTTGGAATATCGCCTAAATATGAATGTATTATTTCTTAATACAGCAATTATTATATCTAATTATTTGTTGGTAACAACCATTATATATTTTTTTATTGTTGGTATCTCAACAATTTTTGAAATTGTATGAGTTTATTTGTGTAACTTAAATCTAGTTTTCGTTTTCTTAAGTTTTGTTTTATTTTTTAATAAATTATAGCAATCCAAAATATTTCAATATTGTTTTACAATTTAAGTTCTTTATTTTATACCTAGTATCTGCTGAACGAGTTTCTAATTTCCAGTGCATTTGCTAGATGCATTCAATCTGTGGTGTATGTTTTATTTTGGCCATTTCCGTGTTGGATTAGATTCTATTTCCGGCATCTTCGTTTTTGGTTTGTTGGCGAGGTCGGTGAGGCGGCGGGGGAAAAAGTGGTGGATTGACGAAGAAATCGTGGTGAATTGACGATTTTACCCATACTTGTTTAAAAATATGATTGTAGGGTAAATTCGTCAATTTTCTGGAATTTAGCTTGTAGGCAGAGTGTTTTCTACTGGAAAATTTGGTATCTCTTTAATTCTAACATCTCTGCTACAAGCTAAGTCGAACTGATAAGTCCCACATAATTTGCACTTTTATGGGCTTTTACGTGCAAATAAAATGGGAATCATGTACACATGAATTGAATTCTATGAGGCTAATAGTTGGGAACAGTTGATGAATTTCAGCAGGTTACACCTCATAATTTGGGTGTGTAAAATAAACATGCGCAATATGCGGTGAATATGGGCTTATAAAAACATACTTACCACACAACTAATAACATAATAAAATATTATAATATTGAGAATAAGGCTATGTTTTAACCAATTTATTCTAATTTTTAATGAAAAATAATGAAAATAATATTGATTAACGGTTTACAATATATTTAAGTATTACTTTAAAAACACTGATTTTATTTTTGATGGTTACATTGAAGCATTTGAGTACTCTTATGCTACGTTTCCACCAAAAAATAAGCCAATATTAGGCACAAAAAATTAAAAATTAATCTTTCAGCGTTTCCACCGAAGAAAGTTGTAACGGAAGCTGACTCCCTCAAGCAATCCAAAGAAAAAAAAAGTATGAAAATTAAAAAAAAATAATCACATACATAAGTGGAAGGCGATGTTAACCCCAAAGGTACTTCGAACTAACAGGACTTATCGAAATATCTCTGAGGAGCTTGAGGTTTCTTCAGTCGGTTGGTACGCGGACATGCTTGCTTATTGCACGGACTAGCTCGCCGTAATGGGGGGTTCTTGTACCAACCGCTGAACCACCGTACTTAATTAACATGTCCTAAAAAAAATTAACTTGCTACACTGTCCATTAACAACGAATTCGAAAAACAAACCAACAAAAATTTGGGAATACCTAAGGTGTTGTTTGGCTTCCTGAGATTGATACATATAAAAATACCCACTGTCCACTATCTATGCAGTGGTATAATGAATCCTTGGCCATTGTTCCACTCTGTATTTTACTAATGGCCCCTAATGCAAAAGTGAGCTCGTTAAAAGCTCACAGTGTCGTCACCTTAAACATCTCAACCGAACCGCTTCTCCACCCACGCACTATTAAAATTATGCCATCATTTTATATGAATATGTGACCTTGAACATATGAAAGAAAGATTTTCATATCTCATGTATTAAAATTTTAATATTTTATTTAACAAATATATCTTAAAACTAAATCAAAAAAAAGAAAAAAAAAATACTTATACCACGTATCATATATCAAAGGTGCGAAAATGTTCATTAAATATAAATATATCAGAAATTTATATGTATCTATTATGTTTGTTAACTTTCCCTTATTTATATTTTCTTAATAACTCCTATGTACCTTATTTTAACCCTATATTAATATTAAGCAATTTAATGATATACAAATTTAAAGCTCTTATATGTATCGTTTTATTTAAATAGCATAGCCCGATGTTATAAAATGTTTGTGCTAAGAATAACTATGAATTGTGTTTCTCTGGAAACAATCATCAAAAGTTGCGCCGATAAGTAAACTACCTTTCTTACATTACACCACCAGTCAGTTATGCTATAAATTTTATAATTACACTTTTCATTACATACTCTTAGGATTTGGAATTATTGACATATTGTAACCAACTAACATGATAACTGCCTATCAAAGTTGATAGTTCGCTCAAATGTTTAATTGAAGAAGAGAAGAAAAACAAACTCACCGTTGACATTGATCTTACAGCACCGGAACTCCACTATGTTGTGCACAGCATGTTGTGGCAGGAGGTGTGTCTAAATTCGGGGGAAAGTTATATATTTAAATCTAATGCGAAAACATTTGAACTCACTTCACATTAATATTCTGCTTTGTATGAAATCTATATACTTAACTTCTTTTTTTCTTTTTTTTTGATATGCAGTATATTAAATGTACTTATCGGTAAGGCTATTGCGGGTTATGGAGATGTAGAGGTAGATCTTGATTTTGGTGGTAATGATGAAAATTATCAAAATTAGGAAATCTTCGATGATCGCTGGATGTCATTTATGTATTGGATTATAAATATCGATGCAGTTGATGATGATTATGATGATGATGCTCTTGAGGCTGCTATTGAGGATGATGTTGTTGATGATGATGATGATAAACGGGGATGGTGACGAGGCTGCCTGAGGTGCGGTCGTCGGCATCAATTTCTAGCTTGATGTCGCTGCATGTGATGAAGATGGTGTGGGTGTATGTCTGCGCTCAGGTGGTGATTCACTTATGAGTGAGTTTTTCTTCCAAAAAAAAAAATCTCCGGTGTTTGTAAAGCGCTTATATATTTTAATTTGACGCAGCCTGCCGTGGACGCTTCTAGCAAGAATGAAGTTGGTATACGGTATGTCAGGTCACCAAAATGATGGTGGTGTGACTGTAAGTATGGCGAAAAGGTCGTGGTGGTCTGCGTTTTAAGTTGTGTTTTGAGAGGAGAGGGTAAGATTGCGGCGGCGTGTCCCCTTTTTTCTTTTTTTTTTGTATTTTAGTATTTTGATTTTAAATTTAAGTGCTGCACTTAAACAAAACAAAAGTCACTTTTTACACTTGGACACTTTTTATTCCTGCACCTGCGGCTGCCAAAATTGAAAAAAAGAGAGTCAAGCTGGGTCGCATGGTTCGGAAGTACTCTTTTCGTTAAATATAAATATTTTTTTTTCTTGAAACTTGGTTTTTAGTTTCGTTAAAATTGGCATTGCTTCCGGTCGGATGCGTCCGTAAACTGTGATGCTTCGGGAAAAATAAATATTTTATATACCTTTTACAGACAATGTTATTGCATGCTGTCCCCCACAAACCAATCTAATTGATTAAGCACAAGCGCAAATCAGATAGTTGGAAAAAGGACAGGAGTTAGGCGAACCAACCTCTGAGATATATGTACGTACGAACTGAGAAGTTTCGAATATTACACACGTATGTCTTTTGCGTGGAAAACCCCAATGTTATTTCCATTTATATCTTGTAATTGAAACATATTATTCGGGATTATATAATATCGTAATTGTTAAGAAATTTGGAAAATTCTTTACCGGTGAATTGTTTCCCGTTGTCAGATAATACTGATTCCGGTACTACATAAAAACTTGATCGCTGCTTCCCCTGTTGCTTTACGCAAAGGAGAAACAACAACAAATTTGGTCAGTTGGTCTACACATACGATCATATAAATATTTCTACTTTTCGATCTTGGATATGGCCCAAGAAAATCTATATATATATGTTGAAATGGCCTGTCCACAATAAAGGCTTGGCCCATTTGCGGTCTCAACGTCGAGTTCGGAACTTTTGAAGTTTTACAAACTTTGCAGTCTGCGATGAAGGCTTTCACCTCAGCCGCCATATTAGGCCAGTAGAAGCGCTCACGCAAACGATACAAAGTTTTTGCGATGCCACCATGCGAGGCTTTTGGCGGTTCATGTGCCAAAAGAATCAGAGTTTTGGCTAATGTTTTGGGAATCCAGAGTTTCCAGACTAAGTCGTCATCTCCAGAATTCCCTGCGCAAAATTGTACCTTCTTGTACACAAAACCGTCTGAGACAAGGAGGTCTGGAAGCTGGTCTTTATTTTTCTCAATTGTTTTGATCAACTCGAAATACTCATCCGATTTGAAGGACGGATCTGCAAGGTCGATACACAGAACATCGGAAGATTTCACATTATACGCACTGTCAGATATACTATCAATAGCGTAAACTCTTGATAGTGCATCTGGCACCACATTCTGCGATCCCTTTCGGTGCTCTATGTTAAAAGAAAATCGCTGAAGCCGTAGACTCCATCTAGCTAGCCGTCCACTCAGGTCCTTCTGACTCATAAGCCACTTCAAGCTCGCGTGGTCCGTCACAATTGTAAAGTCTAGACCCTCGACGAATGAGCGAAATCTTTCTACTCCCATGACTGCCGATAAGCATTCTAACTCGGTCACACTGTAATTGCGCTGTGCCGAATTCAATTTGTATGAAAAATATGATATGGGTTTTTCAATGCCTTCTTCATCTCTCTGACATAGCACACAACCAATTCCGGTTGTGGATGCATCGCATAATATCTGGAAAGGTTTGTTAAAATCAGGGTTCACTAAAACTGGTGCAGTTGTTAATGCAGTTTTTAATTTTCCAAAGGCTTCTATAGCCTCGGGACCAAATACGAAGGATTTACCTTTTTTAAGTGTGTCAGTAATAGGGGTTGCGAGTATGGAGTAATCCTTTACAAATCTCCTGTACCAACCCGACAAACCTAAAAATATCCTAACTTGTCTAGGTGTTTTTGGTAATGGAAATGATTCAATGGCCGAAAGTTTGTCCGGATCCGTTTTCAGACACCCACCACCGACGATGTATCCGAGGTACTTTAATTGCTTAAAGCAGAATTTCGATTTAGACAGGTTGATGGTTAAACCTGCTAACGTTAGTCGAGCGGCTACGAGCCGTAAAAGCTCCAGGTGTTCTTTAAACGTTCGTGAAATAATCAAAAGATCGTCAAGGTAGACGAAGATTTTTTGTTTCAATTCGTGCGGCACCACTTTGTCCATAAGCCTGCACATGCGTTGTGCCGCATTGCAAAGGCCAAAGGGCATAACCTTGAATTGATAAAGGGGTCTACCAGGCACAGTAAACGCCGTCTTTTCTCGAGATGCCTTTTCCAGCGGTATCTGCCAGAACGCATCCTTCAGATCTACCCTAGAAATAAAGTGTGTCTCCGAAAGACGTCCTAGCAAACCCTCAATAGGAGGGAGTGGATAAGCACCCTTTTTGGTAACATGGTTAACTTTCCGGGAGTCAAGGCATAAGCGCACCTTTCCGGGCTTTCGAACCAAGACTACCGGAGAGTTCCAAGCACTATCGCTCTCCTCAATCACGTCCATCGCTGGCATTCTATCCAGTTCCTCATACATGAGAGCTTGTACCGCTGGAGACACGGGATAGTGTCTTTGTTTGATGGGCTTGGCATCCCCAGTATTAATGTTGTGTTCTTCGAGTTTGGTTTTTCCCAACCCACACTTGACACAAGATGGAAACAAACTCTTGACACTTTCGAGTTCCCTGGCTTCATCTTTTGACAAGTCGTGAACGTTTAAATCGCATGAATCTTGCTGTATACGTGACGAAATTTCAGAAATCACTTGAGGTGCAATCTCAAATGACTTCCAAAAATTGACCTCCAGGTACAACTGCTGTTCTAATTCGGGTATTAAATACAATGTTATCTCTTTTGAGACTCCTTTGTAAATCACTTTTGTTTTTACAACTCCAACGATCGGTTGAGACTGTCCACTCGCAGTCTTAATGCAGGATGTGAACGATTTTGGAACGACATTGGCGTTTCTGATGACCTCCAAACACCCTTTTCCTAAACAGCTAATACTAGCGCCGCTATCTAGAAGACCTAGCATTTGCTGGCCAAAAGTGACACTGGCGTATGGTCTTGGGTCTTCAGCCCCGTCAAGTATCGTAGATGAAATCGCTCTATACATCTGTTTCTTATTTTTAAAACGCTCCCGCAACTTTAAAATACGTTTTGGGATTTCGCATTTAAAAATCCGACTGCGCACTTGATAGTAGTTAACCAACCGCTCGTGAAGAGTTTTTGGTTTATTTACGGGTAAATTGATTTTTAAAGTCTCTCCTGAGTTTTTTAAGATATTTGTTTTAGAATTATGCAAGTTAGTTATATTGTTAGATATTTGTGGTAATTCATTAATAGTTTGTATATTATGATTTTGCGAATTCTCGAAACTTAATGAGGATTTTCCCGGTTCGCTGAAGGACAAAACTCCCCGGACGTCGAATTGTCCTGTGTTCGGTTTCCCGAACACTTGACACAATTTGGTTTCGTTGTGTTTTCCAAGCCGCACTTGTAACAAAATAGGTTACGCTGTGGGCTGGGACATTGGACAAACGAGTGACCCTTGATTTTGCAATTCCAGCATACATAAGTGCTGGTATCACGTCTGTTACCGGAAAGTCGTACTGCCTCAATTTCAACTGGCGTTTCCATTTCAGAAGAAACATCTAGTGCACTGATTTGTTTCTTGAAATTGGTGTTGTTCAGTTGCCGTGGCCGTAAACCATCATTTTGGTTAACTTACTTTTCAATGGTTCTACAAATGTAGACCATCTCCGGTAGACTGTTGGTGTTGTACGTAATAAGTAATTCACCAATCCGACGTTTCACATTTTGCTTAATTAAATCAATTGTTTCCCTAGGTGGTTTTGGGAAATGAAGTCTTGTATTCAACTGCGATATAGCACTATAAAAATCGTCAAAACATTCATTTTGACCTTGACGCCTGTCGAACATTCGACGCGAAAGCTCAGAATCTGTTTCCAGAGTTCTATATTGTTCGATTAAGGCCATCCGAAGGGTACGCCAATCAGCAGTGGGATTTGATTTAAGATAAACCCAATACCAATTTTCAACCTGTCCTGCGATGAAAAGATCAAAATGAAAAAAGATTTCTTCCCAAGTGCTACCGTAACACTCCTTCAAACGACTTAACCGAAACAAAAATTCGTCAATTGTCATCTGATTGTTGTCAAATTTTAATCCCCACTTTCGGAATTCTAATGTCCTTTGGGATGTACAGGACGGGACGTTTCTTTCTGGCGGAGAGTCGGAATTTAAATTCAGACGATTAAGTTGTCTGATAAAGTTTTGCGCATTTTCACTAATGTTTGCTGGGTCAGGTTCCGGACAGCTAGTTACTCTTTGCTCGTTGATTTGTATGTGAGGTTCACGATTTGTAGAGTGTTGTGGTGACTGTACTCGATTTACGTCATACTCATTTGAATTAATTTGAGGAGTGGTTGCCTGAAGTGTTGTTCTCACAGTTTCGGCAACTTCTTCTCGCATGAATTGCCTTTCTCTCGCAAATTCTTCACGTAAGACTTGCAAATCCGCTGAGCGACCTAAGCCTACTGATGCAGTAACCACTTCTTGAATGTACTGAGTTAGGCTGCGATCTGCTAAAACCGATCGACTTGAACCCGGAATACTTGAGATTCGAATAGATTTGTCCGCAGGGTTTCGGGTTCTAGGATTAGCGCTACTAGAAAGAACATTCGAAAAAGGTTGCGTATTCGCCACCGAAACATGACTTTCATTGTTTTGCTCGTCTTCGCGGGATTGCACATTTGGAGTGTCATTTTGTGAATTTATTGTTTCATCGCGGATGTTTCTACGCGTTGAACGATTTATTTGCGGGTTTTGAGAGCGATTACTCCTACTAGGAAATCTCGGAGGCATATTTTTTTTTTTTAAAGGTAATTGTAAAAAACTTTTATAAATATTAAAGAATGTCCTATGTACTCAACCTCAAAAAAAAAAAAATGTGTATATGTTTATAAAATTTCATATATATGTACATATGTGTATTAGATTTCAAAATGAATTTTATCAAAAATTTGGTGGAGAAGTTAAAAGTTGATTGTTGGTAGTGACGTTATATTTTGAAGTTCTGTTTTCGTTGCGTTGATTTCTTTAAAAATATTTTATTTTACTAAACTTTATTTCGAATTATCTTTCAATTATAATAAAAAAAAAATATTCCTCGCAACGGCAGAGGAGATTTAAATCGAAAAGTTTCCTCTCGGACATGGAAAATTTTATCGAAATTAATGTCGAAAGAAACTTTAAACTTAATAACCATTTCAAAAGTTAATGCTGCTCTTCGAATGATTTCATTCTTAAAAATGTTGAGGACATTTGGTACTTTTGAAAGTATTAAATTTTACAAATTTCATACTGAATAGCAAGTTACTAAATGTTGTAAAAGATTTTATTGCAAGGCAACAACATATAATGAACGTATGAAAGCTGTTACGGGAGTATATTAAATTACAAAGTGGTATCTCAAACGCTACTGACGGACTGTGATTTCTAAGAACCGATAAGTCCCGGTCGCCTTACGAACCAGATCATAAAGTATACCCTTAAATATTATAAAACGATTAGTGTTTATTCGATGCTTCTACTTAAGACCGCTATAATTAAAAGCGTGAAAATATGGTCATCAAAAAAAAAATTATAAACGTTGTATTCAAGATCACTATGGATGTCCCTTTTTTTTTTTTTCATCGTTGCTATCGTTGTCGTTGCCCCACGTTGGGCGCCACCTGTGTAACGGAAGCTGACTCCCTCAAGCAATCCAAAGAAAAAAAAATTTTGAAAATTAAAAAAAAAATAATCACATACATAAGTGGAAGGCGATGTTAACCCCAAAGGTACTTCGAACTAACATGACTTATCGAAATATCTCTGAGGAGCTTGAGGTTTGTTCAGTCGGTTGGTACGCGGACATGCTTGGTTATTGCACGGACTAGCTCGCCGTAATGGGGGTTCTTGTAACAACCGCTGAACCACCGTACTTAATTAACATGTCCTAAAAAAAATTAACTTGCTACACTGTCCATTAACAACGAATTCGAAAAACAAACCAACAAAAATTTGGGAATACCTAAGGTGTTGTTTGGCTTCCTGAGTGTGACCCACCCACTGTCCACTATCTATGCAGTGGTACAATGAATCCTTGGCCATTGTTCCACTCTGTATTTTACTAATGGCCCCTAATGCAAAAGTGAGCTCGTTAAAAGCTCACAGTGTTGTCACCTTAAACATCTCAACCGAACCGCTTCTCCACCCACGCACTATTAAAATTATGCCATCATTTTATATGAATATGTGACCTTGAACATATGAAAGAAAGATTTTCATATCTCATGTATTAAAATTTTAATATTTTATTTAACAAATATATCTTAAAACTAAATCAAAAAAAAGAAAAAAAAATACTTATACCACGTATCATATATCAAAGGTGCGAAAATGTTCATTAAATATATCAGATAATTATATGTATCTATTATGTTTGTTAACTTTCCCTTATTTATATTTTCTTCATTACTTCTATGTACCTTATTTTAACCCTATATTAATATTAAGCAATTTAATGTTATACAAATTTAAAGCTCTTATATGTATCGTTTTATTTAAATAGCATAGCCCGATGTTATAAAATGTTTGTGCTAAGAATAACTATGAATTGTGTTTCTCTGGAAACAATCATCAAAAGTTGCGCCGATAAGTAAACTACCTTTCTTACATTACACCACCAGTCAGTTATGCCATAAATTTTATAATTACACTTTTCATTACATACTCTTAGGATTTGGAACTATTGACATATATTGTAACCAACTAACATGATAACAAAGTTGATAGTTGATAGTTCGCTCAAATGTTTAATTGAAGAAGAGAAGAAAAAAAACTCACCGTTGACATTGATCTTACAGCACCGGAACTCCACTATGTTGTGCACAGCATGTTGTGGCAGGGGGTGTGTCTAAATTCGGGGGAATGTTATATATTTAAACATTTGCGAAAACATTTTAACTCACTTCACATTAATATTCTACTATGTGTGAAATCTATATACTTAACTTCTTTTTTTTTTTTTGATATGCAGTATATTAAATGTACTTATCGGTAAGGCTATTGCGGGTTATGGAGATGTAGAGGTAGATCTTGATTTTGGTGGTAATGATGAAAATTATCTTCGATGATCGCTGGATGTCATTTATGTATTGGATTATATCGATGCAGTTGATGATGATTATGATGATGATGCTCTTGAGGCTGCTATTGAGGATGATGTTGATGATGATGATGATGATAAACGGATGGTGACGAGGCTGCCTGAGGTGCGGTCGTCGGCATCAATTTCTAGCTTGATGTCGCTGCATATGATGAAGATGGTGTGGGTGTATGTCTGCGCTCAGGTGGTGATTCACTTATGAGTGAGTTTTTCTTACAAAAAAAAATCTCCGGTGTTTGTAAAGCGCTTATATATTTTAATTTGACGCAGCCTGCCGTGTACGCTTCTAGCAAGAATGAAGTTGGTATGTCAGGTCACCAAAATGATGGTGGTGTGACTATAAGTATGGCGAAAAGGTCGTGGTGGTCTGCGTTTTAATTTGTGTTTTGAGAGGAGAGGGTAAGATTGCGGCGGCGTTAAATCACCGGCCACGCTTGTCCCCTTTTTTCTTTTTTTTTTGTATTTTAGTATTTTGATTTTAAATTTAAGTGCTGCACTTAAACACTACTTAAACAAAACAAAAGTCACTTTTTACACTTGGACTCGAAAGGAGCCTAATAAATTTACTCCTGCACCTGCGGCTGCCAAAATTGAAAAAAAGAGAGTCAAGCTGGGTCGCATGGTTCGGAAGTACTCTTTTCGTTAAATATAAATATTTTTTTTTTCTTGAAACTTGGTTTTTAGTTTCGTTAAAATTGGCATTGCTTCCCGTCGGATGCGTCCGTAAACTGTGATGCTTCTGGAAAAATAAATATTTTATATACCTTTCACAGACAATGTTATTGCATGCTGTCCCCCACAAAGTACATTAATCTGACGTTTGGCTCTCTTTATCGCATTGTTCTTTAAAATTGAGGAAGTAATTGACATTTCAGAAGAGAACAGATATTTTTTCTTGAACGTGAAAATTGCTTGCTATAGTTTAATTAGTGGAAAAAGAATGAAAATATTATTAGCATACCATTTTATTCTTCAAACCAATATAATCAATGGTTTCATTGGCCGGGAGAAGTTGCAGAAAACACTGCCGTCAGTGCTTAATGAATATTTGGGTAGCTAGAAGATGTTTATTTTCATAAAAAAAATTTTTTTAAAATTACAAAACATTATAACTTGACATATAAAGTCGTCTGTTAAAAAGAGTGGCTGATTAATTAAATATATATATGTAACATAATGTGCATGATTATTTATGAGTTGTATTCAACTACCAAGTATTTTCGATAGAAAAATGCACCAACAATATATTTGTGCAGTGCATTCCAGCTACCTTCTGTGCTCCTTCTTCTGTCTATTACTTACTATAAATTTTAAAATAAAGTATATAATAACTTATGAAAAAAAACTTCCAAAACCGCCTAAGAAAAGAATCAGCTAAGTAAATTGATTGACTAAACATACAAATTTTGTAACACAAAATAATTTAAAACGGATTCAAAATACTTCTTTTCCACTTTTTTTTATCGATGCATGAAACACGAACATGTACATATATTCATTAAACTTTCATATGTTGAATAAAAACAATAAAATAATAAATAAATAATAACACAATCAAAGAATTTAATATTCATATAAAAAACCATTTATTACAAATATTTTATATCCAAACATAACTAATTTAGTAATATTTATGCAATAATACAATAAAATAAACATTTTATTTCATTTTATTAACCAAAATGGAAAAAGTATAACAACCCAAGAATGTATATTTAAAGGCAGATAAAAAATAGAGAACTATTTCTTATATCCGCAAAAAATATTCCAATTAAATTGTAGCAATATTATTAGGTAACTCATTTTTTTTTCTTTAACATTTATATAAAAATAGCTATAAAAGTTGAATCACATAAACTCAACACTTCGCAGCATTTCCTATTTCCCAACACATCCGCCGTGACCAGCTGTTTTGTTGTTGCGATTTGCATATGTTGCAAAACTCCCCACAATTATTTTTGGCGGGTAATCTAGTGAAATAGATTTAACTTCATGTGTCTGGTTCACACGTATTCACAGATGCGAAAATTGAGAGAATATTTTGCGGACATTATTAAATATTATATCTGGTTAATTCCTCAACTGTGTCATTATTAAATATTTTTTGCGGGTTGAATGTGATAGGAGATTGTAGAGTTGACTATTTGCTTAATTCTTCATCTGTGATATAGACACTCTCAGCCCTGAATCTTCTGAGAAGATAAAAAAACCAGTTCCTTTCGCTTTTTCGAACCGTCAGTGAAAATCGCAATTTCGTTCGATCTGATTATTGCGTTTCATCGCCAATCCTTCCTCTCCGAATATGTTAAGTAATATAGAATGTCAAAGTTTGACAAAGGCAGGTATTTTCGCTATACTTGGATTGCCTGGGAGTAGCTCCGCTAGGATCATACCATGTCCAAAACCATTGCCCCCGAAGAGTCCCAAATTGGTAAGTCGCATAGCACTGTTACCAGTAAGTTCTTTTGATCTATAGATCAAGAGGTGGAAGATGGAGAAGGGTGTCAAGAGCTACCGTTGGGGTGGTTCGGAGCGCACCCGTAATGGCTATACTGGTCTTTCTCTGAACCGCCGCTAATTTCCCGTGTAGAGTTTTTTTTACTACTAGTGAGCCGTATGTAAGTACGGGCTTTACGACCACCGTATATAGCCAGTGCACCATATGAATGCATAAAACTCAACACTTCGTTTTAAGTCCCAAGTCTTTCCCACCGTTGTTTTGCAGATAAAAAGAGCACTATACGCTTTTTTATTTTTCCGCTACGTTAAGATTCAGGGTCCTGTCCAGAATTACGCCAAGATACTTCGCACTGCTCGCAAGGGACAATTCCAATCCATTGAGTTTTGAGAGCTTAAATTGCGGTAACTTGTATTTTCTGGTAAAAAGAACCAGAAGTTTGCATTGAGACCACAGCTTTTTGCTCAGTTGCTGATCGTCTTCAAAGTCACCTCCATAACCTCACTTAAGGTGTTTAAATATTTTCCCTGCACTATTATGACCACGTCATCTACATATGCCGTGGAACTTATACCCATTGTCTTATGCCCCTTGAGGATGTGATTGATAACCAGGATCCACAAGAGTGGTGACATGAACCCCCCACTGGGGTGTTCCCCTGGTAATAGACATGATTACTGAGCTTTGTCCAACGGAAAAGCTTAGTTCCTAATGCCCTGTTGGATTTTGGCTTTCACTAAGGCCCTACACTCCACGTTGTTAAAAGATCCTTCTACGTCGAGGAAAATCGTCAACGTAAACTCACCGAAGTTTAGACTTACTTCTATTATCTCCACCACTTCGTGTAGGGCGGTTTCCACAGATTTGCCTTTTATGTATACTATGACTCAGTCAAAAAGCCAATGCTGCACCCATTCCTAATATGGATTTCCAACAATCGCACTAGGGTTTTAAGCATAAAAGATGAGAGACTTATTGATCCGAAATATTTTGCTGTTATATGTCTCTGTTTGCCAGCCTTGGAGCAAGAACACAGATGAGTAATTATACAGGTAGTCGACTGAAAGGATTTTTGGCTCTCCCGCCTATCGTTTTTATTTGCTTCAAAAAGGCGTAGTATTGTGTTCGGATATGTTTTTACATGCAAATCAAATTGAGCCAGCTCACGCACAAAATAGCAGTTGTGCGCCTAAGAAACAATTTTGGAAAGAATCTCATGTTGACATATTAAAAGTCAAAGTGGGCTGTGTCCAATAACATAGTAATAACATGCGACAATTTATGGTGAATGTGCAAAAGAATAAAATTACATTGAATGTTTTCAATTATTATGCAATATTTTAGTTTTACCTAAGAAACATATTTAATGGGTAAACATTTTTAAGCAGTTTCTTAAACATTTTGGCAGTTACGCAAGTTAAACATAAAATAAGTAGTTTCATATTTTGTTTGCCGATAATTAAAGTAATTTAATCGTTTTAAATTGTTAATAATAATAAAATAATTTTGTTTGTTGATTTATCATGTATCTAGTAAAATAATTCAAATTAAATAATTCTTAAACGGAAGGTGCGATAAATATTTGAACAGTGAATAAATGAAATATTCTGTAAAATTACTCAAATTGTAGGTAAAATAAATGAATGCTCTAAGAATGAAATTTATTAGTAACGCGTGATCAGTTCACTGACCTATCCAATAATTTGACACCTTTTTTGAATAATTCACTGCTATTTTCTATTCCAATTCAAAAATAATAACACCATTAAATTTACTGATCATGATAAAATTATTCATTATTATTATTGTTCAACATTCGCAATTTGTCGATTCGCTCGCTCGCTCTCATACGAACGTTCCGAATATGTAGATACATTCAACTTTCGTATATAATTCGTACATAATAAAACAAGCAAAAAATGTATGTTACATATATAAAAAACTAATCCAAAACTATTTCCTATAAATATTTTACACGCAAAAATTACTATTTTAGTAATATGAAAATTACAATAATACAGTAGCATATAACGGGTGAACCAAGTAGAGATACTTTTTTCAATAGCCTTTTTTGACAGATCACGTGTGAGTCGTGTCATGCTGTCATGTTATTTTTGTTTAGTATTGTTTGGCATTTCATAATGGAAAGACTTACGCGTGAACAACGTTTACAAATTGTTATACTTTATTATGAAAATTCACGTTCTGCGAGGAATGTGTTTCGTGCACTTCGCTCAACTTATGGTCAACATAATCGGCCTACTGAGCGTACTATTCGCAACACCATCACCCATTTTGAGACCCAGCATTCATTATTGGATAATATTCGACCGAATAGACCACGTCCAGCACGCTGTGAAGAAAATATAGCGGCCGTAGCTGAGAGTGTACACGAAGACCATAGAGAGTCGATTCGGCGCCGTTCGCAGCAACTCGGACTGACGTATGGAACGACTTGGCGCATTTTACGTCAAGATCTTAAATTGAAAGCGTACAAAATACAGCTTGTGCAACAACTGAAGCCGCTCGACCTTCCCAAGCGACATCGCTTCGCTCTATGGGCTCTTGAAAAGTTCCAAGAAGATCCGACGTTTTCGAGCCAAATTTTGTTTAGCGATGAGGCCCATTTCTGGCTCAATGGGTATGTAAACAAACAAAATTGCCGCATTTGGGACGAAGAGCAACCTGAAGAGATTGAAGAACTGCCACTTCATCCAGAAAAAACAACGGTTTGGTGTGGTTTGTGGGCCGGTGGAATCATCGGTCCATATTTCTTTAAAAATTATGCCGGTGCGAACGTAACCGTCAATGGCGACCGTTATCGTGCCATGATAACCGACTATTTGATGCCTGAAATTGAAGCTTGTGATCTCGGCGACATTTGGTTTCAGCAAGACGGCGCTACTTCCCACACATCGCATCAATCAATGGACTTATTGAGAGAACATTTCGGTGAGCACATAATTTCACATTTTGAACCGGTCGATTTGCCACCAAGATCGTGTGATATCACACCGTTAGACTTTTTCCTGTGGGGATATGTAAAGTCAAAAGCTTATGCCGACAAACCCGCTTCGATTCAGGCCTCGGAGGAAAACATCACGCGTGTCATTCGCCAGTTACCAGTCGAAATGCTCGAACGAGTGATCGAAAATTGGACTCAACGGATGGACCATCTGCGACGTAGCAACGGTCAACATTTGATAGACATAATCTTCAAAAAATAAATGCCAAAGAATGTTCTTTCAAATGATAATAAACATTCTCCATTAAATTTTAATTTTCTGTGTTTTTTTTCTTTAAAAAAGTAGGGAACCTCGAAATGGATCACCCTTTACAATTAATCTCATTATAATAAACAAAATGAAAAAAATATAACAACCCAAGTATGTTTATTTTAAGACAAATAAAAAATTGAGAACTATTTCTTATAAACACAAAATATATTCGCATTTAATTGCAACAGCCTCGTATTTATTATATAACTATTTATTGTTTTCATATAGATTTCAATTAAAATATCTATTAAACTTTAACTAAGTTAACTCAATACTTCGCAGCATATCCCCACCACATCCGCTATAATCAGCTGTTTTTTTACATAATGACACATTTTTGACACATAAACGACTACGTACTTTATTTGGCTGGCTCACGCGTATTTACAGATAGAACATTTAAGGGAGGATTTTTGCACCAAATGTCACATTAAACAATATTATTTTGATTATTTTAAATTAAAAATTAGAATAAATTTGTTAAAACATAACTTTATTCTCAATATTATAACATTTTATGTTATTAGTTGTGTGGTAAGTATGTTGTTATAAATCCATATTTACCGCGTATGTTGCATATTTGGTGGTCAAAAGGATGGTGATTGCAATTATATGAGAACACAAGCGTTCTCACTTTAGCATAACACCATCAACTCCTACTTCTCAACTCCCCGTGGTGACTGCTGTGTGCCTAGTACCTCGACTGGAGATGGGTTAACCAACCCCTGTGGAAGGTCGTTGGTGGCAGCTGACGAGAGAGGGGGTGACGAGTGCCAGCTTACTAAGGCACGGCAGCGGACGAATTCTACGGATAGATCAACGGCGGCGTCCACAGTTCCAGTTAGGTGGAACAAGTGATCTCCCTATATGAGCTGCTCAACTGCAGCACTCACATCCCCGAAGTGGGTTACGGGCACCGGAATTACCGGCCTACTGTCCTAGGGTCGAGAACAGGGCCTGGCCCTCTAGGTTGGGGATTGTGCCGTCGGGTAACTTTCCGACCACGTCAACAAAATCTAGTTATGGGAGAGACTATGGCAGCCTCGGATGTAAATGTACCTCAAAGACAAAATAGACCCGGAACGTTAACGGACATGCGAGTGTGTACGTGGAATGTGCGGACACTCTACACTCCAGATGCCACTTGAGTCTGTCCTCTCGCGGTACAAGACCGACATTACCGCGATCCAGGAGATACGATGGATAGGATCAGGAACTATGAAGAGACAAAATTGCGACATTAATTACAGTTGTAACAGAAGATTGCATGTGTTAGGATGCGGATTCGTCGTGGGAAATCGGCTTAGATCCATAGTAATGGACTTCAAGCCGATAAGTGATCGCCTGGCTGTGATCCGCATCAGAGCTACATTGAAAACATTAGCCTAATATGTACACACGCTCCTATCGACGAGGCTGAGGACCCTATCAAGGAGGAATTCTATGACCTCTTGGACGGAGCCTACGCGCCTGTCCGGAGTACGATGTCAAAATTGTACTCGGGGACTTCAATGCTAAAGTCGGCAAAGAAAACATCTTCGGCGGATTAGTTGGTAAGCACAGCCTCCACAAAACGACAACAGATAACGACTACCGACTAATTCACTTTGCAGCAGCTTGTAATACGGTGATAAGTAGCACTAGATTTCCGCGACTAAGGATCCACACAGCAACCTGGCGCTCTCCAGACGGTCGAACCGTCAACCAAATCGACCATGTGCTAATCGATGCGAGGCCCGCATGCAACATCTTGAACGTGCACGGTTACCCAGGGGCAAACGTCGACTCTGACCATTTTCTTATAGCAGCTAGATTTAGAGCTCGACTGTCCAACGAGAAAAAGCTGCGAGCTGCCCAAAAGACAAAATTCGGCGTTGGATGCCTTAGCACTCTGGAGTCGCCAGGGCCTACAAAGAGCGCCTGAGTGAGAAACTCCCCACCGTGCATTCACCTACCACAGACGCCAACAACCAGTGGTCTCAGTATCGCGACGTTATCAATGAGATAGCCGAAACCACCCTAGGATACCAGCCACCCTAGAGGAAAAGCCATTGGTATGATGATGTATGCGTATACCGGAAAAAGGTGACAGAAGATGCACACATTAGAAGGCTGCAGAGGAAAACAAAGGCAGCAAGGGATGAGTACCGAGCCAGGAGAAGGGAGGGGAAGAAGATCATGCGTTGAAATAAAAGAGAGAGAGAGATCGACGAGTCCCGCGACCGAAACAACATCCGGAAGTTCTATAAGAAAGCCAAGCAACTGGCTGCTGGCTTTAAGAAATTAATGCAGACTCTTCGTTACAGCGATGGAAACCTAGTCACCGACACGCAGGGAATAGTAGATGTATTTAAGCAGCATTTCCAGCAGCTGCTAAACGGACCAAAAAAAAGAGCTAAAGAACAACAAGGCCGCCGGCTCTGATGGTCTACCTGCATAGCTTTTTAAATACGGAGGTGATGTTATGGTAGGGCGCATGCACCATATCATCAACCAAGTTTGGGTGGAGGAAAGCATGCCCGATGACTGGACCATCAGCTCCATATGTCCCATCTAAAAGAAAGGCGATCCTATGTCTTGCAAGAACTATCGAGGCATATCCCAGTTTAATGTCGCATATAAGATCCTATCTAACGTACTGTGTGAACGTCTCAAACCTGTCTGCAACACACTAATCAGCACGTACCAGTGTGGCTTCCGGCCCGGCAAATCAACCGTAGACCAAATCTTCACTCTAAGGCAAATCTTAGAAAAGAAACTCGTTGGTTTCAAGTCGAGACACACCATCTCTTCATCAACCTTAAAGCCGCATATGATAGCATCCATCGTCAGGAGCTTTTTCTGGCGATGGGCGAATTCGGGATCCCGTCAAAACTGATCCAGATGTGTCGCATGACACTAGATAGCACGCGATGCAATGTGCAGTTTGGTAGCAGCCTATCTGAACTCTTTCATACATGCACCGGATTTCGGCAAGGAGAGGTGCTGTCGTGTGATTTCTTCAATCTTGCTCTTGAGCAGATAGGGCGCAGGGCAGGTGTCAATACGGAAGGCACTATCTTCAACAGATCAGTCTAACTGCTGGGGTATGCGGACGATATAGATATCATCGGTCGATCCCAGCGGGCCGTGATAGAGGCTTTTAAAGAACAGGCGAAACTAGTCGGCCTTGAAGTGAATGAGGACAAGACTAAATATATGCTATCAACAAACAAACAATCATCTGTCCACCGACTAGGATAACATTTCACTGTTGATAGCAGCAACTTGGAGGTTGTTAAGGAGTTCATCTACCTCGGGGTAAACATCAACCCCACAAATGACATCTTAGTGGAGATCCGTCGAAGAATTACCCTAGAAACCGCTGCTACTTCGGTTTGGCCAAACAAATTGGTTCAAAACTCCTAACTCGAAGGACAAAGTGCATGCTCTACAGAACTCTTATCCTGCCAGTTCTGCTATACGCCGCCGAGTGCTGGACGATAAGCAAGGAGAGTTAATACTGGGATCCTTTGATAGAAAAATCCTTCGACGACGGCGAACTCTAAGAGCTGTACCAAGATGTGTATGTAGTCCGAAAAGCCAAAACTCGTCGACTACATTGGCTCGGCCACATTGAGCAAATGGACAGCAACGCTCCAGCCAAGAGGATCACAAGGAAGACCGAACCCCCGTTTTAAAGACCAAGCCATCGCGGATGCCAGAGCGCTTGGTGTAGACAACTGGAAACAGCGTGCTCGGGATCGCAGAGGTTGGAAGACTGCCGTATGTCAGGCAGGGACTCTTCACGGGTCGGAAGCCCGTTAAGTATTTACGTAAGTAAGTAAGTATGTTGCATATTTATTTTACACACCCATATTGTGAGTTGTATTCTACTCAAATTCATTAACTGTTCCCAACTTCTTGCTATAAAAGATCACATTTGATATCATTTCATTGGCTCCCTTCATTAAAACCCATATAATTCGATATATGTGTGCACGGTTTCCATTTGATTTGCACGTAAAAACCCATTTTAGTGCACATTATGTGGGTATTTCCAGCTCGACTTATCTTGTAGTCGAGCTAAGAGATTCTCTCTCGAGTTGACTATCTGGTTAATTCCTATATTGTGTGAATATGAGGCAATAGTCCGTTTTGGTGCCTAGTGCTATGTTGCAGGTTTCGCTTTTCTAACATAGAATAAAGGATCACATGAGAGCGAACAACGAACTGCGAACCGGCGAATATTTGTAAATTCTGACATTTCTTTCACATGAGAACTTTTTTTGGTCGCAGGTACCCGCTAATCTGATTTGTAAATGTTAGCAGAAAGATTTGTCAATTTTAAAGTTTATTTTCGAACGAACTTTTCATTCGCGGATTTGTGGATCGCGTCTGTATTAAGTGGACTGTGAGTGGCAGTTAGCGGCAAGAATTTTTCAATTCGCGGGTAAATTTATGTAATTGTAAATATTGCTATTTAAATCAATTTAGACTTAGTTTTTTATAGATAGGATGTTAGATCAATTAAATATCAAGCTTTTGTGGTAGAAGCAATTTAAATCAATTTAGACTTAGTTTTTTATAGATAGGATGTTAGATCAATTAAATATCAAGCTTTTGTGGTAGAAGCAATTGAAACTTTCTATTCATAAAGACATTAAAATTGATTTGTTCGCGAGTCGCCTATTCGCAGTTCGCTCTCATGTGAACGTCCTTTATTCATGATTTCTAAAATTTCAAATGTGTGTTATATGATGTGTTTCGTTTTATAACGAACTTTTTGTTTTACTTTTTCCTATTTTATTAAATACACGTTCATTGCATGTACATGAGGCCCTATGATTGGGTTGCGTGCAATTCGTATGTGTGTAGTGTTGTTATTATTTTTCTTCGTAGAGTGGATTGTACACTATTGTGGTTCCTATTTTTGGAGTGTGGTATTAAGGAGTGTTCATATGAGAGCGAATGGCGAACTGCGAACCAGAGAATATTCGTAAATTCTGACTTTTTATTCACATGAAAACTTTTATTGGTCGCAGTTACCCGCGAATATGAGATGTTAGCAAGATGTATCAATTTTGAGGTTATGTTCGAATGAATTTTTCATTCGCGGATTTGTGGATCGCGTCTATATTAAGTGGATTGTGAATAAAGAGTGAGAGTTCGTCTAAATATTGCTATTTAAATCAATTTACGCTCAGTTTTTTAGGTAGGATTTTAGTTCAATTAAATATAATGATCTTGTGGTTCTACTCATAAACACATTAACATTTATTTGTTCGCGATTCACCTATTTGCAATTCGCTTTATTTGGTGTTGGGAAATTTTGTTTAATGGGTTACTTTGCTTCTGTGTAGTGTGGCTTCTGTTTATAATATTTCAATTAAATTTGTATTATGAAATAATTATTATTATTTTTTTATTATTATTACAATTTTTTTTTTTAGATATTTTACATGTGATAAATGTGCGTGTGTAGTATAATAGCGTGTATGTGTAAAAGTGAAAATTATAAGTGCATATATAAAAAGTTTTATTCAGAATATACCCGAGGTAGGAATGCCTGTCGTAAGAGGCGAATAAAATCCACCCTCAGTATACCGAGATGTGGCGTTTACAAAATATGCAATGGTCAAAACAAAACGATCAATTATTCCAGGTGGCAGTTCTGCAGGAAAATTCACACTCTACGGAGGCAGGCTCTATGGATTCTGGGGATAGCCATTTATTACAATTAATTTACCCTTTTAGAACTAGTAAAGAACAAAGCGTTAAAGAAATCTCTGCTCAAAAAAATTCTGAAATCAAAACAAACCATATTGGTCGCGATTACTTCACAGACGAAGAAGAGCTAGCGCGCAAAACAGATCAAAATACACAGTAATCGAGATCATTGAAGAAGTAAAGCTTAAAAAACTATAAGCAAACAAAATGAAATGCAATGCGGTAAACACTCTTCTCAAGAGTGCAGTCTTTACAGAAACGATTTACCAACTTGCATCAATTGCAAAGGGCGAATAATCACGGCTGCGAAGTAGCTAAAGACCTACAAATCAGGCGTGATTTAATAAAGAAGAGATCTCTACTCGTCGCAACAAAATCAAACGACAAAATGGATGACCGACGAAAAAAAGGCTAAGGCGCTGTCTAAGGAAAGACTTTTAAAAGAAAAGACGGCGAATTCTGCATCGAAGACTAAGAAATTATCGAAACCGCCACCAAACAGAAAAATTATATATGAAAAGTCGCTTAATACCAGACCTCAGACATATGCCGAAGCCGCATTGCAAGCGAATCAACAAAATGGTCCGCCTGATCCAGTCGCTCAAGTTTTCTCTGCAATTCTTGCCAATCATACTTCCACAAACGTATGTTTGAAAAGCTAGACGAGATCGAACAGAAATTTCGAGGTACATATCATACAACATAAATATGAAAGACGCAACCAAATTAAAAATAGTAACACGGAATGCAAACGGCCTACTGGAGAAGATGGACGAGCTAGAGGTATTCGTTCACACAAAAAATATAGACATATGCTTAGTGTCTGATTCGAAGGAATCAAGTACAAAAATAAGCGGATAGAGCGCCTATCATGCATATCATCCTTTGGTAAGGGCTAGAGGCGGCGCGAGTTTGCTTATAAAGGACAGCATTGAACATTCACTAAGCACAAAACTCGAGCTGGATAATGTATAATTAATTACAGTTCGCGTAAATAAGAATCCCAAAACTTTTGATATTGCGTCTATCTACATACATCTATCCAAGCTAAAGCTAAAACAAATTGATTTTATAAGTATCTTTGACTCACTTGAAGAGAATTTCGTTAGAGGTGGTTATTTTAGTGCAAAATACGCCTTTTGGGGTTCTAGATATCTCACATCAAAAGGCAGATTCCTATACGAAGCTGATGAAGCTGATCAATTTATTGGGGTCACACATAGCTCAGTTTGGTATAATACTCCTTACAAAAAAGCAAAAAGCGAAATTAAATATCCTCGGGAAATAACCGAATTGGTCAAAGACAAAGAAAAGCGCGTAAAACGTAGCAACAATCTCGCACTCCGCAGCATAAAATTTTTCAAGAAAAAGAAGAAGAAAATTCAAGAATTTAAAAATCGCAAAATTTATTTTTATATGCGGATAAGAGTTTAAATTACTCGCTCTGGAAAACTAAAAAAGCCATTAAAAAGCGAAAAATGCAAATACCTCCTATCAGAAAAGATAATGGCGAATGGGCGAAATGATGAAAACGTTTATGAAACGTTTAAGGCCAGGAGCTAATTGAGGATACGGTCTTAGCCGGAGTACTTGAAATTTTATAATTAAAAGTATATCGCTGGCTGAACTCCGTTATGAAATTCAAAAATTTAAATTAAACAAGACTCCTGAATACGATTTGATTACGGGACAGGTCTTTAACATTAAAAAAAAAAAAGAATAACTAATGAAATATAAAAATTTCTTGCAGTTTTTTCCTCGACCCTTCCAAGCTTTTACTTCGTTGGGTCCGGCATAAGCAACTACGGTTAAACTCTAGGTGGCGGTAAATTTACCATCACCTGACAACATGATTTTGCCTTGTACATAAAGCATATATTGCAGCTGTGAATGTGCTTCGTTTATGATGAAGTGATGGCCTGCTCAAGTTATGAAATTTCTTTAAATAATAGGGTGTTGTTGGCTATAACCAAAGTCTACATTTTGAAGCTTACATTCTACTCTTACTATCATATCCCTATCGACGAACGAATTTAAGTTAGGTCGATTCTTCCTTGGGTATACATCAGTACCGAATTACCTCCCGACGCATGTACACACATTTTTTTTTTTTTTTGTAATCGGTCCGCGACCAGTGTTCAAAAACAAAAGCCAGTGTACAAAAAAAACCCTAATCGCGCGAGTTAAGTATTGGTCATAAGATGACAATATTACGTTCATAAACCGTACTTGCTGAATTTACAGTAGGCCATTATACTGGTAAATTATTATCGTCAACACTTTTATATTGACACATAAAATTGATGACGACCGAATAACATAAACAAACGAAAGTAGGCCAATTCATTGGGTAACCTATTGAAAAATAGAGTGAATAAATTCACCCAATGCATTCGGCTGACCCAGTGGAAACTGTAAAGGCAAGCAGGTCAATGGTGGATTTATGTCGTAACATAATAATACATTTATTTATGTCAATTTTCTTCTGGCATTCTAGTAGTTGTAACAGTTAGTTCTTTTACAGACCTCAACCAAGTACTACGGTGCAGCTCCGCTTAAGACGGCGACCGTTCTACTATAGTGATAATTATAGAACCTTAAGCCAAAAACAATAGATAAAGAATAAAGAAAGAATAAATCTCTATTAAAAATGTTGGTGGTTTTTATAATTTATTTGGCGCAGTCGGTAGGATCAAGTACAACTATCCTGATCCAAAACGTGAAAGTTCGCTACGTAAAAAGTTCTAAGATCCTTAACTCGCGGCGACACGACAGTTTAATAAGTCGTATCAAATCAAACAAATTCGTGAAGTGACTTTTGTGCAGACATAAAAATAAACTGCATACACATATATAAGTATGGCACATAACCAGGTAGAGATGCCGGAAGTGTCTAATCGAGAGATTTTGAATAGTCTTATGGCTATTGTGGCCAGAATTCCACCGGCTAGCATTGGCGGCCATGTACTAAGAGAGATACAACATCTACCCGAATTCGAAGGAGATAGCAAAACGCTGACACACTTCCTAGTCATGGTGGAAAACCATCTCACAAATACCGGAGGGGACCAGCAGGCAACCTGGACAATAATCCAACAGACAAAGATCAAAGGACGAGCAATGGATCTACTCCTAGTCAATGGCGTGACCACATGGAGCCAGGCAAAGGAACTGTTCAGACACCACTACCGACCGATCATCAGCAGTACGGAGTTGACGAGGGAAATAGTGAGCCTGAAAGTGAGTTCCATTTACGATTTAGTTAACAAATTAGAATATTTATTAAGTAAGGTTAATACGTATGTCATATTTTCCGACAATCAGGAGCCAGAGAAACTGTTGCTCCACAACATTATAATAAATAAAGTGAGGGATATTACTGTAGGTAACTTAGCTAGGGAGTTAAGAGATAAGTATGATATACAAAGTATAAAACGAATTTTATTCTCCTACATTGGTTATGACCATGGAAATTTAAAGCCCATGGAAAATAAGCATCCAAGTAGACATCAGAACCGAGTCCATAATGAACAAAAACCTGGGGGGTATTATAGAAATTCAGGGAATTTTAGGAATGGGGGTGACCAAAGTGGTAGATCCTCAGGGAACGTTAGAAATAATAATTATTACCAGAATGAGCCAAGAACATCAGGAAATGTCCGGCAAAATCAGTTTCCAAGGTCACAGCCCATGGATACTAACAACGTACAAACTGACCAAGGGCCCATCCGACAGGAAATTAATTCAGTAGAACCACCGGTTTTTCTGAATGGAGCCTCGGACAATTAATGACCATACCCACTAATATTAACAATCAACGACACTACATTCTAATAGACGCAGGAAGTGCCATGACGATTGTTAATACAAACAAACTCGACATGACGCCGTACCCAATATTAGATACCCGACAAGTTGAAATAAGAACTATTAATAGCACCTTAACTCAGAGTGCGAACATAATTCAATTTCCCGTGCCAACAGAATTTGGCTACAGCAATAACACATTCATTAAAGCTTACGCTCAGAGCTTAGAGAACAAAAACTATACCATACTTCTGGGTATGGATGTCCTCAAAAATATAATTAAAACTATTGATTTCGAGCAAGGAAAGATAACTCTACGAAACAAGACCACACTAAAGATAGAGCGTGGGCAAGAGCTTTCTTGCAACTACCTAGAAGAAGGTAATCCTGACTTCGGCAGCCTCAATCGCGAAGAACACTCAGCATTGGCCTCTTTACTAGACGAGTTCCAAGATATCCAATACCGAGATGGCGATCGGTTAACCCACACCTCGACGATCAAACACGAAATCCATCTTAAAGAAGATAAACCAATATACTCAAAGTTGTATAGGTTGCCAAAAAAGCATGAAGATGAAGTCGTTAAACAGATTACAGACATGGAGCGACAGGGCATAATCAGGAAAAGTATGAGCAGATACGCTTCCCCGATCGTGGTTGTTGCAAAGAAACCAGATCAAGATGGTCAATTGCAATACCGCATTTGTGTCGACTATAGAGCGTTAAATGCACTCACCGAAGATGACCGGTTCCCCTTACCAAATATAGACAATCTCTTTGATAAGTTAGGGAAGGCAATTTACTTTTCAACTCTGGATTTAGCAAAAGGGTATCATCAAATACTAATGCATCCAAATGATATAGCGAAAACTGCATTTATAACTCCACAAGGATTATACGAATACATCCGTATGCCTTTTGGGCTTAAGAACGCCCCAGCTACCTTTCAGCGCTTAATGAACCACATATTACGGGAACACATAAACAAAACCTGCGTTGTCTATTTAGATGACATTTTAATATTCTCTACTTCTTTAAAAGAACATTTAAAAAATCTTAGAGACATTTTTTTAATTCTGAAAAAGCATAATCTAAAATTGCAAATTGGTAAATGCTCATTTCTTAAGAAAGAAACAGAGTTTTTAGGCCACATTCTGACGGAAGAGGGAATAAAGCCGAACCCTAACAAAGTAGATACAATCAAAAATCTTCCACTCCCGCAAACTGAAAAACAACTTAGAAGTTTTCTAGGAGCCTCAGGGTATTACCGGAAATTCATACAGGATTATGCAAAAATTGCATACCCAATGACCAGGTACCTCAAGAAAGACACCAAGATAAACGTTAATGACCCAGAGTATGTGAATGCTTTCGAAACACTCAAACTTAACTTGATAACACACCCAATCCTTAAGTTTCCGGAATTCGAGAAACAGTTCCAGCTATTTACTGATGCAAGTAATTTCGCCATCGGAGCTGTCCTCACACAAGACAAACAGCCGGTTTGTTATATTTCAAGGACTCTTAACGAGCATGAAAGAAACTATTCCGTGACGGACAAGGAATTTCTAGCTATCGTGTGGAGTGTATCCAAATTAAGACCATACCTGTGGGGTAATAAGTTCAAAATCACGACTGACCATCTTCCTATAAAATACTTGAACAAAAAATATAATGGTGCCGAATTCTCTCAGCGCAACCAAAGGTGGTTACTTAAATTGCAAGAGTTTGATTATGAGATTGAATATCTCAAGGGCCAGGAGAATAAAGTTGCCGATTTTCTAAGCAGAATCGAAGAAGCAAGCTTGGAAGTTAATCAAACGTCGGACAACGAAACAGTCCATTCAGGAATGGAGGAACAATTTGATCACATTCCTATCAAAGAAGGTATAGTCAATATATATAAACAACAAATCATTTTAAGTTATGATAAGGAACCAAAAATCGAAACACTCCATGGTAAAAGAATTTTGTATGTTAGAGCTTCAGATCCTATAGGAATAATAACGGACCAACTCAAAGAAATAGCCCAAGGAACAATTGGCATTTATGCTGAAGTAAGAGAGCCAGATTATAATAAAGTTCAGCAAATAATCATAAATTTATATGCAGGAAACAGAAAAATCAAATTTGTGAAACTAACACGGAGAGTAAGAGATTTAAGAACAGAGGCTGAAGCTAGGAGACAGATATCCATTTACCACATCAGAGAGAGTCAACACTCGGGAATTATAGAATCTTATAACACACTGAAACAACAAATTTATTATCCTAAACTTACTCGACTAATTACCCAGATAATAAACAATTGTGATATCTGCCAGAGACCTAATTACGAGAGGAAACCGATACAGGGAAAATTCAAGTTAACAGAAACTCCTAAACAACCTAATGAAATAATTCATTTAGATATATACCATTTCCACAAACACATATTCCTAACAATGATTGATAAGTTAACAAAGAAAGGGTATGTATACAGACTGGAAAGTAAAAACCACATTCACAAAACAGATGCTATCACTGAACATTTGACTAGAATAGGCTCACCTAAAAAAATCATAACAGATAACGAGTTTAACACTGCACATATTAGAGAATACCTTAGAGAACGAAACATTGACGTACATTACACTAAACCAAATTCGCATACAGGTAACGCTGACATAGAACGCCTACATAGCACCATAGCCGAGATTTTACTTACCATGAACCAGGAAGAATCAGTAAACACAAAGATGTTCAGAGCTTTTCAGATTTATAACAAAAGATATCATACTACGATAGGCATGTCACCGGAACAGGTATTACATACAAATGTAGAATCGGTGGTAAGGAGACTTAAAAAGAGGAAAACAAACGTTATAAACAAAAGGAATCAAGACAGGGAAGACTATACAGAAACCAGGCAAGTGGGTTATATTAAAAATTATAAACATGTAAGACATAAGAATGAAACAAATTTTAGATTGAAAAATTTAGATAGGGTACACACAGCAAATATTAAAAGACCAAGACAATTTGCAGAATCTGCCACTGATGTTAATCTTCCTAATGATGACAACCAACCTAGTACAAGCGGCACTGGTAATAACGCCAATCGAGAGTAATAGCGGATTCACGATAATAAATATGGGAGAAGGAGAGATCATCAACCAGACCCAGACCATCCTTCACATCGTTAAGTTAAACAAGCTGGTAGAAACATTGCAGGAAATACAAAAATTTGAGATCATTGGGCAAGACCCAGAAATAAGAAAAGAGTGTTTAACAATTTATACAAAAATACTTAGTATCATGCCTCCTAAGACACGATCCAAGAGAGGACTCTTAAATTTTGTAGGAAGTACTCAGAAATGGTTATTCGGTACCATGGATGATGCAGATAGGGAAGAAATAGACGAGCACCTTAGAATAACAGATACTAACAATAAAAACGCGATTCACGAACTAAATAATCAAATTAAAATTAACACACAATTAGATGAAAATATGAAGAACATAAGGGATTTAGTTGCAAAGGACAGGGAGGAAATAGAACGATATCAGAACGAAAGTCAACAGTTACAAAAGACAATACTTAAGCGTCTACAGCGGACAGAAGTACTCACTAGACTACAAATGTTAGAGAAACTAGTTGATAATTTAATAGATACCATAGCTGCAACCAAAATGGGAATTACTCACCCTAGTTTACTTACAAAAGACGAATTAATAATGACAGATATGAATTTAAGCAAGTTAAAAAATATGAAATCAGGAGTCATGAAATACACGGATGAGTCCATTATTATAGCATTGAAAATCCCAGATGAAATCATTACACTCCCAATCAAACTAATTATACCTATAACAAATCATGAAAAACAAGAAGTAGATTTAGAACCATTTATTGTAACTGTATACAAAGGAAACGAGTATATATATGACGGTGAAAAAAATAACGTTAACGATTTAAGAAGAAGAAATGATTGTATTGTTAAACAAAATTGTTTGATGAAAATAAACAGAAACTTTGAAATTATGAAAATAAATGAAAGAACTTATATTGTTAAAAATGCCGAAAATAAAACTGTGCAAAATAATTGTGACTCCAGAGACTTAAATCTTGCAGGAAATTATATTATTAATATTCAGAATTGTAATATCAAAGTTAATGATGCTATAGTTAAAAATAAGGAAACCAACTATACATTTCAATTTTATTATGAAGAAATCATTAAAGAAAATGTTACTGCTAATACCATATTTAAAAAATTTGAAAAATGGCAAGAAATTGAAAATAGACGTACTATTGATCTAGTTGAATCCCATAAAATAAAATCCTATGTAATTTCCGGTACAACTATGTTCATAATAATATTAATCACCGTTATTGTCGGAAGCATAATTTACAAGAATGTCAGAAGAGCGGAAAAAATTAAAGTCAAAATTAACAATTTAACTGAAAAACAAGAGGGAAACGTAATAGATATCCCAAGTCATAATAATTTCCAGGAGAAAATTTTCTCTAAGGAAGGAGGAGTTAAGTATTGGTCATAAGATGACAATATTACGTTCATAAACCGTACTTGCTGAATTTACAGTAGGCCATTATACTGGTAAATTATTATCGTCAACACTTTTATATTGACACATAAAATTGATGACGACCGAATAACATAAACAAACGAAAGTAGGCCAAATCATTGGGTAACCTATTGAAAAATAGAGTGAATAAATTCACCCAATGCATTCGGCTGACCCAGTGGAAACTGTAAAGGCAAGCAGGTCAATGGTGGATTTATGTCGTAACATAATAATACATTTATTTATGTCAATTTTCTTCTGGCATTCTAGTAGTTGTAACAGTTAGTTCTTTTACAGACCTCAACCAAGTACTACGGTGCAGCTCCGCTTAAGACGGCGACCGTTCTACTATAGTGATAATTATAGAACCTTAAGCCAAAAACAATAGATAAAGAATAAAGAAAGAATAAATCTCTATTAAAAATTTTGGTGGTTTTTATAATTTATTTCGCGCGCGCATAAAGCAACAAAAAAAACACTAAACAACGTGCTTTGCAGCGCTGTGTATACTAAAAAAAAGTGCATTATATTAGGGCAATCCCTTTCGTCTCACTCCCATTCGCTTGCTACTGCCCTGCTTGGCTATAACAAGTGAAGTATTGAATATATAAATTTAAGCGGTAATCCATTCCGCTGCAATAAGTGTGGAGTGCTTAGACGCTTAGACGCCGCTCTCTTCATTTGCCTGCTGTGACCCTACCCATGGAAAACAACATGATTGTGCTTTTAATTTGATGATCACTTATCATTGCTCCTTATACTCCTTATAGATACGTTTAATAGGAAGAATAGCAATTGTTCAAAACCATTGAACAAAATTATGGAAATTAACTTCAGTAAACTCACTAACAATCTGATATCTGAGCTTTGGGAAGACGTCTATTCGTGTAGTGATGTTTCTATATCCTACACAACATTTATTGATTGCCTTAAGAAGCATATTTATAATAGCTACTCTTTCGTAACTCCGAAAAAATTGAGAAAAAGACTCCAGCCCTGGATCTCTAGGGACTTAGTGAATAAAGTCACTGCTAAAAATAAACTTAGTATGCTATCGTTTTGCAAGAGGAAACCTAAGAAGCGAATGGAAAATAGTAAACAGTTTACTTAATAATTCTCTTTCCTCTAAAAAAAACCTTCTTCTTCCTTGATACGCAACAATAACTGTTTAGTCTCTGAAAAATACGAAATCTCTGAAGCAATTAATGACTATTACATAAATATTGCCAGTAGTCTACAACCATGTCCAGTCAATTCATCTTGTGCTCTTTGTCTATGTGCTGAGCCATTTCAAAGGAATAGCTTTGTCTATAAACCCATAACATATCTTGAAATGTTAAAAGCTATTCGCAGCTTATAAAATAAAAAGTCAAATGGCGCAGACGGTATATCAAGTTTAATTCTCAAAAGAATTGCTTGGTTCATAGTGGATGTCTTAACAGAAATTTTCAATGGCTGCTTTTTTGCAGGGGTATGCTGATGTCATTGCTTCGTTCAAAAAAGGTTCTGCTGTAGAACTGTGTAACTACAGGCCTTTTTCCCTCCTCCCTGTCCTAAGTAAAATCTTTGAAAAGCATATGAAAGACAGAATAGTTAATTTTTTGAGACATCAACAATTATTTTAGTCCTAAACAGTTTGGATTTCGAAAAGGCAAATCTACTGAAGATGCTCTACTGCAGTTCTGTGCACAAACAATGTCTAATCTTCATGATAGGAAGTGTACAGCTGGCTTGTTCATTGATATTACCAAAGCCCTTGACATGGTCAATCACAATATCTTAGTTTGAAAACTAGAAAAGGCTGGATTTCGTGGTTTTATGCTTGATTGGTTCAAGACTTACTTAAAACAATACAAAGTGTGAAAATAGATCAAATAAATAAATAAATAAAATTGTTTAACCTGGGTGTACCCCAAGGCTCTGTCTTGGGTCCAATTGTTTTTCTGATCTACATTAACTCACTTTTTGCTCTTGACTTTAAAGGCACACCAATGGCTTTCGCGGATGACATAGGTTTTTCATATGGTCAGAATAGTCCCTTGGAACTCGTTGCTGACATTAATTGGGATTTTAATTTGTTAAGATGCTGGTTTGAGAATCATAAGTTATTAATTAGCCCCAAGACAAAAATAATGTATTTTACTTTGTCGTCGATAAGCAGTTTATGGCCAAATATATACTTCATGCGCCTGAGTGTTTAAAATTCAGATTAGCCTATTACAATTGTACGCATAAGCCTTCTACTTCCAGTTTTTGTAGTACTGTTAGTTGTAATGATAATTGTTTTCTTATCGAAGCAGTAGTTGAATTTAAATATCTAGGGCTTGTTATCGATTCTAATATGAGCTTTTCGAACCACACGGAATCCTTGAAAAGTTATTTACGTTGCACTTTGAGATACTTTTATTATTTGCGAAATGTTTGCTCTACAGCGCTTTTAATAAAAATCTACTATGGTATTTTTCACTCTAAACTGCAATATGGAATTTCTTGTTGGGGAGGTAGTTACTTATCATAACAAAATACAATCTCTACAGTTTTACAGAAACATTTATTAAGAAATTTATGCCAAAAAACCTGTTAGATATCCAAGCTATCCTTTGTTCTGCGACCTAAAAATCCTCTTATGTCCGTCATCTGTAGTTATTCTTTATGAAATCTGGTAATCGAAATTTTAGATTAATTTCTAATTACTATTTTTATTCTGTTTTGTCATTTTGCTTATTTGCATTCTATCAAAGCATCTGGAATGTTTTTAAAATGTGTAAAAAAAAATGCCTTCTCAGCCTTAACTACGCTAGTTTAGAATCTGTTAGTTTCGACATTATGATTTAACTTTTGCTTAAATTTGTTTGTTCTCTTTAATCTTTATTTTGATGTTAGTTAATTGAGTTGTTTGTTATTCCTTCATCCTGTTACTTTTGTTAATTGATTATTCATTTATTTATTTATTTTTTGTAATATGAATTACCATTATGTCAAATTTTCCTACGATCAAAAGTTGAGGCAAAAAAATACTGCAAATTCTCACAGGTAGTAAAAACTTTTGGTCGTTTATCAAGAATATTAAAAATTCGGCCTCGTCATCAATCCCGACACTCATTTGTTATAAAATCTTAGCTGTTAGCTCTTCGGATAAAGCCAATCTGCTTGCTGCTCATTTTTGAGACAGAATATGCTTTATCTCCCCCTGTACTCGAGCACGTAGAATATTCTATGTACAGTGGCAAGAGTTCTTCAAGGTCTCACCATACATAAATCCGCTGGTCCAGGCGGTATTTCCCCTATCGTTCAGAAGAGGAGTTCTTCCACGCAAGTGTGCATGCAAATCCGTGGGTTGACACGACTGGAGATCACCGGTGTCATAAAAGTAAGATCAATCAAGAACTTATATCAGGAGCATGCACTAGTTGAACAAACAAACTCACTTAAACTAGCATTATGGCAATTCACGTTCAAAGAAACACTACTCCGCCAGCAACTTCTAATGCTTCGCATGGTTGTAACATTTATTTGTTTAATTTCATACGTCAACAAAGTATATACATTACTTTTCTACGACATTTGGATTAGGAATTCAAAATTAAGATAAAAATAAAAAATAAAGTACACTAATATTAATTAAATAAGCCACAAAAATTATGAATAATTTACAGGACCTAAAAAGCCTAGCTTCTTCAACCATTGTGTGTGCGAAGTTATATTTTTCACACGAATGGGGGGACCTGCAGTTTAATGCCGATTCCGAACGGCAATATCCTATCCCATCCCAACCCTTTGATTCATATCATTTCAGAGACTCCATCAATACAGGATTACTATCCCCACGTGATGGCTTTAATTGAACCAGATCTTGGAATAGTCCAAGAAGATTCATTCGAAGACTTCTACGTGGTTGCTGGAACGCGATACAACCGTGGTTAACGATCTGCCGGAAAGCAATGGAAACACAGACACGCC
The DNA here is from genome assembly GCA_963576555.1 of Ferdinandea cuprea. Lineage (NCBI taxonomy): Eukaryota > Metazoa > Arthropoda > Insecta > Diptera > Syrphidae > Ferdinandea > Ferdinandea cuprea. Next base: position 99,913,723 of record OY754958.1, on the reverse strand, counting down.
ATCTAACACCAAGAAGAATACAAGCCAACGAACTAAATCTCCAACCCACCCCAACAAACCACACCAATGACCGTCGGCGCCACTCACGCTGTACGACAAATAATCAATCAAAAAATGTAAATAAATTTCAAAATAATTTTTAAAATAAAAATGTAATAATAAACTATCATTTGCACAACGCAGAGCCCCATCAGTGCTCGCAGAATATTAGATTTATCCTAGACTTAAGAAAAACAATTGTATAAATATTGTAAACACACATTTTTTAAAAAAGAGTAATAAATTGTAGATAGATAGATAGATTCCGAACGGCAATTTATTTTTGAGAAGCTTCTCATGGCAATTCTTACTTCTGGATGTTTGTCAGACGTTCGCAAGAGGGGGGGCAGCAAATAAAAACTTTCAGGTGGTACAGGTCGGGATATGAACCAGCGACCTCTCGCGTAGTGGTCCAACGCACATAACCACTAGGCCACTGCACCCACATAAAAGATTATGTTACAATTAAAATTGAGCAAGCAATTATGACTGGAAATAATTAATCAATATGGTTTTTATTAAAGGTATCGTCATATTAAAATCAATTAAAGACACGCAGTTATTATACAATAAAATTAATATATTTAAAGAGGAAGTTCTGCCGTAATTAGTTCGAGAACGGGGAATATAGAGGAATCTGTTATGATGCAAATTGAGTGATGGAACATTAAGATTAACAAGACTTAAAATATCAGGACAGTCAATATCCCCAATAATTACCCAGTGGAGAAAAACAACCTTTAAAACCTATCTCCTAACTTCAAAAGACTTGAGCCGAATAAGTTTGAATCGAGCTGAATAAGGGGGTAGATTATAAAAATCAGACCAAGGAAGTTCTCCGCGGGCAAACCTTAGAAATCTTTTTTGAGTTCCCTCTAATCTTGCAATATAAAAATTATAGAATGGACACCAACGACTGAAAGTTTTTATCGCATAGGGGTCGGTGAAGACTCTAGCATAACGCTTCAACCCCACCCATGCTCTGTTAACTTTGTTAGTGATATATTCAATATGGCAATTGAAAGATAGTTTACTTTTTAACGTAACACCCAAATCTTTTATACAAGATAGGCGTGGGATAGCACTACCATCAAAGGAATACGCATGAAGGCAGGGTGAATTACAACAGGAAAAAGTAATCACCGTGTTGGTTCCTTACGCAAAAAAACATACACAACACATCACAAGCACCAGAAGAACATCACGAAAAATCAACAAGTAAAGATTAAGGTAAAATGACATGAATTTATATTTTTGTTTACATACATGTACCACTGTTGGTCTACATCCACTTGCACACTTGAAGTTAACACGAGCGAATGTACGTTGACCTTGGGAAACTTGATCCCATTGGACGATGCATAATATTCCGTTGTGCCGTGGGAACCAATGCTGACTTAGCATATGTGCAGTGCATTGGCTGGCAAAGTACATATCAGGTATACACACGCGCCGGATGCACCGTTGCACAATATGGCTTGGTCAGCGACTTGTCTGGAGGAATGGAAGGTGACAACGAGCAGTTGGGTGGATTGGGGCGTCAGTCATCGGGCGGATCTTGTCTTAGCGTAACATCAGTAGGCTCCCAGATAACGTTAAGGAGCTACAAGTCTTCGATGGGAGCCCGACACAGTACGTGTCATGGATCCATGCCGTGGAATCCATTTTAGACGATTTCAAGATCGTCAGGGGTAAGCCTATCTATAGAGCCATTTTAGAGCATATTAGACAAAAAATAAGGGGAAATGCAGACACTGCATTGATCTCCTATAATATCTTCGAGGATGATTATGAAGCTATCAAACGTTGTCTCTCACTGCATTACGCGGATAAGAGAGACATCCGTACCCTTGAGCATCAGCTCAACCAATTGGCACAAAGGGGTTCGAAATTGGATGAATTGTATGCCACGGTAAATCACCAGTTTTCTCTAATCATTAATAAAATAAAAACGGAAACGTATTCTCAGGAAACCGTAAATGCTCTGGTAGAAACATACCGTAACCGCGCATTGGATGTGTTCATCCGTGGTGATCTCTCGCGGATGCTTATAATCCAAAAACCACGGGCTCTGACAGAAGCCTACACGGCTTGCTTGGAAATCCAGAATTTGAACTATAGAAACCACACGATCCATACGCAAAATTCTTCCAATTCCATTACGGCTCCGATTAACCAGTCGTTTAAGCCAATGCATGGAAGGTCATTTGAGACTCGGCCCATCTCACACCTATCCAAACAACGACAATCCTCCGCCAAGACCAACAGCCCCAAAATTACATGAGAAAATGGAGCTTGGTTCTGTGCAGACCAGACAGGTGAATTATATGAATTGCCCTCGGGATGCTAACCCATTCAAAAGAGGCGCCAGATCGGAGGGATACCGTCCAAATTACGGTAAGTAGCAAAGGCTGTATAATACTGTGGTGGTGTATGAGGGGGACACGGAAGAGTACAATCAATTGGCCGAAGAAAACGTTGAAGACACTGTAAATTTTATGACGGGCGCCTCTTCAGCGTTCCATATATAGAATACATACATAACGAGAGAAGGCGCCAACCTGAAATTCCTCATTGATACCGGCGCGAATAAAAATTTTATTAGTCCTTCAATAAACCAAAAAACTACACGTTTAGCTAAACCTTTTACAGTGCGTTGTGCTGCTGGAAATATAATTATCAATGAAATAGTCTCAGGTAAATTCTTTGAAAAGGCAGGTAATACTTCAATCCTCACCTTCTACGTTCTCCCGGGGTTGGTTTCATTTGACGGAATTATCGGAGATGACACGCTTAAAGAATTGGAAGCAATAATAGATCGGAGGGAAAACACTCTGACGCTCAAACCTGGAGTCACTATTCCCTTAAAATCTCGAGTCTCTGGCCAGGTAAACGCGGTTCTTGACGGGACGCTTCCGGAAAATGTTAAAGCTAGACTTCGTGAAATGATTGTAAAATACGAACCAATTTTCGGTCCAATTGACACCAAAGAAACGATTAGGACAAACGTTAGAGCAGAAATAAAGACTAATACGAGCGAACCCGTGTACGCCAAGAGTTATCCATGCCCTGCATGCATGAGGGACGTGGTCGAGAAAGAAATAATAGCCCTACTAGAGCAAGGAACTATTCGCCCTTCCAGTAGTCCTTACAACTCTCCGATTTGGGTCGTACCCAAAAAGCCAAAGCCATCCGGCGAAAAACAATATCGCGTCGTAATTGATTACAAGCGCCTCAACGGCATAACGATTCCTGATACTTATCCAATTCCGGATATCAATTCTACACTTGCAAGCTTAGGCAATGCCAAATACTTTACGACATTAGATCTAACTTCCGGTTTTCATCAGATTCCGATGAAACTCGCTGATGTGCCCAAAACTGCATTTTCGACCATGAATGGTAAATTCGAATGCCTGAAATTGCCGTTTGGACTTAAAAACGCTCCGGCAATCTTCCAGAGGATGATAGATGACGTCCTAAAGGAATTTATAGGAAAAATATGTTATGTCTAGATTGATAACATAATTGTTTACGGCCAGAGCGAGGAAGACCATCTTAAGAATGTCGATACAATTTTCAGAAGACTTGTGCAGGTAAATCTTAAAGTGAATTTGGAGAAAACACAGTTCATGAAGACACAGGTAGAGTTTCTCGGTTATATCATTTCTCCTGAGGGTATACAGCCTGATCCTAATAAAGTATTAGCTATACAACATATTTCACCCCCTGAGACGTTGAAGGATCTGAAAAGCTTTTTGGGACTTACATCGTACTACCGAAAATTTATTCGCGATTACGCTCAAATCGCAAAACCACTGACTGTCTTGACAAGAGGGGAACACGCGCAGGTTAGAGCTAATGAATCAAAGCGTGTTCCAATAAAACTGGACAGTGAGGCCTTGCGAGCTATTAGCGAATTGAAAATTTTGCTCACGTCATCCGAGGTCCTGGACTTCCCGGATAAAACCTTCAATCTCACGACCGACGCGTCAAACTTCGCGATAGGCGCAGTGCTCTCGCAAGGCGAGTGGGGAAGGGACCGTCCGATCGCTTACATATCGAATTCTCTCAGTCGAACTGAAGAAAACTATGCCACGAATGAGAAAGAGATGCTGGCAATAGTGTGGGCACTTGATAACTTGCGTTCATACCTCTACGGAGCAAGGAAGATTCGTATCTATACAGACCATCAGCCTCTCACTTTCGCATTGGGAAACAGAAACCACAATGCTAAGTTGAAGCGCTGGAAGGCCCGCATAGAAGAGTACAATTGTGAACTCATCTACAAACCAGGGAAATCCAATTTAGTCGCGGATGCTCTGTCAAGGTTGAAGACGGAAGTTAACCACTTGACCGACTCAGAACACCCTGAGTCGGAACCAAGTATAAGGTTGACCCAAAGAAAACGAATCTACTGAAACCGCCGATGAGAATGGAAACAGCGATTCGGCCACTTTTGACGCAGATGAGCCCGCCAACGGTGAGACTACAGAAACTGTTGAAACTGGTATCAACGGTAAGATACCAGAAAGTTGCTTAGAGTTGCTACAAGTAGTTTACTTGGAGAACTTTACCAGGTACAAACTTAGGATTACTCAAAGAATAGTTGAGGATGTTAAGAACCAGGATCGAATATGTGAATTGATAATGAAGGAACATAGAAGGGCGCATAGGAACCCTCGCGAGAATAAGGAACAGCTTCTCGAAACTTATTATTTTCCCAGAATGAATAGCCTCATAAAAAAATATACCAAATCATGTGAGGTATGTAATGCCAATAAGTATGATAGACATCCAATCCACCTAAATTTTCTTCCTATCCTTGTCAGATACTTCATTTGGATATCATCGAAATCCAAAATGAAAAATTCAAAAGTTGCATAGATAAGTTCTCGAAGTTCGGTAAGCTGTTCCATATCAAGAACAGATCTGTCCTTCATCTCAGGGAGAAAATTATTAAGATCCTCCACTATTTCACGGTACCAGAAATGCTTGTCACCGACAATGAGAGTAGCTTCCTCAGTCCAATTATTATCAACTTTATCAAAATGTTGGGGATCAAATTGTACAACACACCAGTGCGTCGATCTGAGGTCAACGGTCAAGTCGAGAGATTCCACTCGACGATCATAGAGATCCACCGATATTTCAAGTCTGAGCACAAGGACCTACGCCTAAAAGAACTATTAAGCATAACGGTTGACAGGTACAATAATACGATACACTCGGTTACGAAGCGAAAACCAAGCGATGTGTTCTTCGACAGAACTCAGAGATTTAACTATCAGAATTTAATCGATTTTCGCACCAAGGTCAACCGGGAATTGAAGCATGAGATTAAAAGAAAACAACAAGAAATAAATCTGTATAGAAATAAGAAACGAACGCCACCAAAAATTTACAAAACAGGCGACATTATATATACGGCCTCCAAACGCATTAAGGCTAAAAACAAACCACTTTTCCGAAAGGAAATAGTTGCAAAAAATAATAAAGTTACTGTCACAACATCGAGTGGCAAATCAAATATCAAAAACACATTATAAAAAAAAATAAAAAAAAAAAAAAAATATAATAAAAATATAATATAACGAATACTTATAGAGTATAATTTTAATCATCATAATCCACTTTAACTTTATCTTATGTTTGTAATATTGAATTTATATTTTATATATATTATACCTCTTTACCAATTCTATAGAATTTTGTTTCAGCTTTTTAATGTAACTACATATCTCTATGTTAAAATAGTTATTGACTTACTTTATTAAACTTCTTTAGACCACATACCAAATTGTGTGCATAACTCCAATATATATTGTTACTATTCATAAAATTTATAATCCTATCCGCCAGACTGGTTTACCTAATCTGCTTAGCACCAACACAGGGGTTGCAGCTATTCGAGTATACAGCGCCATTGGTTTCCATCAAAGAGGGAAAAGCCTGGGTAGTCAACGGAAACTTCAATCTCGTCCATGTCATTAACTTAGGCCAATTCGAGCGCCAACTGGAAGAGGTCAGACTCCGTCGACAGAAATTTTAAGGACAAAGACAGGAGGCAGCTGATAAACTTTTACTTGACCCAAATAGGTGACCGCATCAATTTGCTGAAAGGAAAACCAATTAGGAAGCAGAGGTCCATTGAATGGATCGGCTCAGCACTTAAATGGATCGCAGGAAACCCAGACGCAGCAGACTGGAATAACATTTTACAAAGCCAACAGGAGATAGTGGAGAACAACGATTACCAGTATAAAGTGAATGAAAAGGTTTTCGGGGTAATCGGCGATATGACGAGAAAACTCAACTGGGTCATCGATAATTCCAACAGCGAGATAAGGGTAGCCGATATTCAGAAATTCGAACAAGACATTCTTCAACAAGTCATACTCCTTAAGGGAGAAATCAACGAAATCATACGAGGTTGCCAGATGGCAAAGAGGAGGATCATCAACACAAATTTGCTTAACCACGACTAAATCAGCAAAATCGTAAATGAATTCGAGACGCTCCCATACGGGAATGAAATTGAAGCAATCGAATTTGGAGCTCCGTCAGTTTACGCGAACGACTCAAAGCTGCTCTACGTATTGTCGATTCCCAAGGTGAGGAAAGAGGACTATAACTTTCCCCTACTAAGACCATCCATCATTAATGGCACGCAGGTTAACGTCGAGTTCGAAAGGGTTTTAGTTAACCAAGAGGAAACGCATGGCATACTGCAGAAATGCCTTGCCATTAATAATTCTACGGTCTGCAGAGAGGAGTCACTTGACAGAATTCCGGAGGATCACTGTGTGTCTAAATTACTGAAAGGAGGACACGCAACATGCACCTAACGCACGAATAGGAATGAAGTTGTCGAGCTCATGATTTAGCATATGTGCAGTGCATTGGCTGGCAAAGTACATATCAGGTATACACACGCGCCGGATGCACCGTTGCACAATATGGCTTGGTCAGCGACTTGTCTGGAGGAATGGAAGGTGACAACGAGCAGTTGGGTGAATTGGGGCGTCAGTCTTCGGGCGGATCTTGTCTTAGCGTAATTAATCAGAATAAAATAAATTAAATTCAAGTAACCGCATTTTTATTTAGTATACCGGACAGTGTTAGTCCGAAAATTATTTTTTTCCTATCCGCGTCCGCGAAATCGTTAAGTTTGACACTGATGAATTTAAAGTCAAAAAATTGAACCATTCATTTGGATATTGCTCTTATATACATACATATGTATATCCAAATGATTGGTTTAAATATGCGCGACTGAACTTGTCACTCGTATTAAATCGTTTCACGCATTTAAATTGAATAAAATCGAATCGAACAAAAACCGATCACTCGCGACAGTAAAAGCACGGAACCAAGTGTCAAATGAGCAATTTCTTTATACAATGCATTCTCTCGCTCTAATTAATAATAATGTAAAGGGTTCGTAATTTCTGTCTCAAGTTTGAACCAATACAGATCAATAATGAATAAATAATAGAGAATGCATTGTATGACTATCACTTCAAACCCTCAAGTCAGATAGGGGACATTAATGTAAAGTGTTATACAATAGCGTATAACACAGTCACACACACAGTCCCCATTAAGGCCCCAACCCATGGAATCCATTGCTACGTGCGTCCGTTTTTTTTGCCTGACAGCAATATAGAATACACGTACACTTATGGAAGGTGACCTATAAGCAACGCATTAAACGGTGACGCAGGAAATTATAGCCCAACATTCTACATTTTCATACTTTGACAGTCTGGCGAAAGCATTCTGATTGGTTGAAAAATACGAACGAAAGCATTTGTCATTGCAGTCAGTATTGCCATATTGGCATATTTGTCGTAGCTAATTCTGGCCAACTATAATAGACTTATTCTGGCCAACTATAATAGACTTAAGTGGGATAAACCTTTATTATTGCATTCTAAATTAAATTGTTTTAAGAAGTCGTTCCTGAGCACTATATTTCTGAGTTTTCTCTGTGCTCAGAACATGGTTCTGAACACGTTCTTAAATAAAACGGAGCCAACTTTAATCGGTTTTTGTTTTCTGAAACGAATTTTACGAGTTGAAGTTAAAATCACACAGTATATCTATACATTTATAAAATAAAATTATCGAAGTGAACTGTCCAGCTGTTAAAGTATCCACGGGCAGTAAAGTCAGCATAAGGATCCCTGACCATCAATACAGCAAGGAATTGTACAACAAAAGTCTTTTGTAACTGTAACTGATAGTCGACGATACTGAAGTTACAGTGGCTTAATCAAATCAAGGTAGGAATTTCGTCCCGCTCGTACGCAGTTGTCTTTGCTTTATTTTAACAAACCCAATATTCTCAATATAATCAACTAAGTCACCGAATTCATAGTGAAACAGTGATCTACAAGCGGTAGAAGCCCTGAAAGCGATCAGCGTATTCTTGAAGAATTGGCTGCCGAGTTTCAAGAATATTTAAAACAAACCGAAGCACGTAAATCAAGAGGGTATATGAACGCGCGTTAATGAAACGTTTAAATTTGCTAAGGGCTTACATGCCATAATTGTCAGTAGTGCAGCAGATCCGCAAAAAGTCTAATATTTAGCTGGTGAAATATTTGCAAAAATCAAGCGATTTTTTTTTAATTCAGTGGCATGATAAACGATGACATTGGTACATTTTCACAAGAAAACAACACGAATCTAGATATTTTTCCGCTTGAATATAACAAAATCTGCAATTCCTGACATTCGTCTTCCACGAATTAACATAAAGCCATTTTCTGGCAAAAATTAAGACTGGATTGAATTTCATAACGTTTTCGAGAATTTAATCGACCAAACCGCCGATCTATCAGAAATTCAGAAACACCAATTCCTCAAGTCGTCTTTATACGAGAAACCTGGAGATTCAATCTCACATCTCCCAATCGATGGCAAAAGCTACGCTTCGGCTTGGGAAATCATTACTGATAGACACCAAAATAAGAGGAGATTGGCAAACACGGAGCGAATGGATGAATGGATTTTAGAATTTTTATGATAAAAGTTTGATCGACCAAGTAATTCAATAATTAGACTTTGAACAAAAAAGAAGTGAACTTCTCATTCGCCTAATTCCAAACAATAAATTTCAGTCCTTAGAGCTTTGAAATATGCATATTTCAAATCCAACAGATGGGTCCGCCATCTAACGTTTTTTTCAACTAGTGCTTATTTCGCGAACGGTAACACTTAACTTAACACTCATGTCTGATTTGAGAGATAATTAGTTTTGTTCTTCCGCTGAACAAATATGGTTGTGTATACGCTTGAACAACAAACAAAAATAACGAACAACAACAAAATCAAGGAGTGGCCGTTACATCCATGGCGATCGTTATCGGGCCATGGTGAGCGAATTTTTGTTCACAAAAATTGAAGAGGAGGATAATTGCAACATTTGGTTTCAACAGGACGGCGCTACGTGCCACACAGCCGAAGCTACACTCGATGTTTTGCGCCCTGTTTCAAAAAAAAAAGTTATTTGGCGGCTCCCATATTTCTACATGTTCTTAAAGCTTAGTAATATTGTAATGGTCACCTGTAATGTAAAAGAAAAGTTATAAAGTAAAATGTAAAGAAAATGAAATGAATGTAAACGTCGCTCCGTGCCTGCCACTTTATGTTTGTTATCGGAATGTCGTCCAATCACAATAACAATGTAACTTTTTTTTTTTTTAGCGGAGACGCAAACCCTCTGTAGATGCTCCATCCTACCATAATATCATATTAATAAAATGATCCTTTATATATACAAGGTATACGAAAACGTATAGGTCGCATTATACAAGATTAAGTCAACCACAAAAAAAAGTACATAAGACCCTCGTACGATGTGCTGAACGGAATATTCGAATGGTAGGAAGTATGGTGGATTATTATTTTAAATCAGAAAGCCACCCGAGACACACCGAGTGCACTAGATAAATAAAAAAAAAAGTCCCATAATATTTATTGTTGCATTGCATAGTACAAAGTCCCAGAGTTGTGGGCAGTGAAAAAAATATAAAGAAAAAAAACGTATAAAGTCCTATAAAGGCTGTTTATTTTTAAAATTTAAATAAATTGTATTTATTTTTGATATTGGGTAAGTGAAAATATAAAATTGTTTTATTGTGATAAATACCCCTTTTTGGTAGGCGGAAGATATTTAAAATTGGTGGTAACCAATTGTTAAATTTAGACGTGGCCGCCCAAAATTAAATTACGTACAAAAGATTTGCTGGATACTCCAACAAAAAAAAAATTGATGATTTCCAAATGGTTTCCAATGGTCCATCAAAATTCGAAAAACTAAATTTTTCAAAACCGATACATATATACATATGTCCATTCTCCGTCCAACAAAGGATTTGTTGTTGCTTTTAATGTATAAGTGAATTGGCGAGTAAAGTGTTTGAGACGGTGAAGTTCATCCCACCATCTACCCTCCAAACCCGCGCCTACCTTAGCAAAATAGCAGAACGGTGCACCAATACCAGCAGCGCCCTCAAGTGTGGTGAACGTCCGTCCGTTCTTGGTGAAAAAAGTAAGTTCTTTTTTTGGCATGATTTATATTATTGTTGTAGCCTAGGTTGAGTGAGGGGCAAGAACCACCACATTTCCGGACAGCGTAAGCCGTGCATCGCAAGCATGTTGCGTCCCTTTCACTCAACCACTCTCTATCCCTCTCTTTTCCCATTCCCAGCCTAAAGTCCCGTCCTCATCCTCGTTTCCTGTCATCTTCCCGATCTCTAGCTCCCTCTACATCCCCATAATAGGCCTATTACAAATGGCGCCCAACGTTTTTGTTTGTGCATGTCCTTTGTCCTTTATAGTGTCGTCAACAATTGTTCTTGAGGTCAGCACCAAAGAACTCGTAAGTCTTCAATTGGAAAGTTCGAAGAAATTGCCAATTTTGAATTGCGAGGAGTATCTTTGGTGGTGACATCAGAAACAATTGGAACCTTGTTTTGTTTTGTATTTGTCTTTTCCCATCCTCTTTCTTACCTTTGTATATATTTATACCCTATCCTAAGTGTATATTAATTTTGACACATAGTTTGTAACACCCCTTAATATTCGCCGTCGACCCATAAAAGTATATATACTTATGATCAGGACCAAATCCTAAGACTATCTAGCAATGTCCGTCCGTCCGTCCGTCCGTACGCAATTTTTAGGCCTTTAAAATTAAGCTAGGAAGCTGAAATTTGGACCACATATTCCCTAGGGCTTCGAAATGGTTAAATGTAAAATTTTTTGGAATACGCCTACTGCCACACCCACAATTTAGAAAAAACCGTTTTAAAGCTAAAGTTAGAGAGATAGAGTCTTATAACCTTCACAAGATATGTAGGCACTGCCCTCCTTTATAAGTTTGTCATATAAAGTTTTTTGCCACGCCTACTTTTTGTGGGCGTTTTTTACTAAAATGCTGTTTTCTCCGAAAATTTTCACAGAAAGCAAAAAAAAATGTTTTACAAAATATTTACCCAATATTTTTTCCAATATATCGCCCATACAAAGTTTTTAGCTTTACCCACTTTTTGGGGGCGTTTTTTCAAAAACACTTTTTTTTTAATTAATAGAACTAAATAAAATTCTATCCATCATCTTCTTAATGCTTTTTTTTTGGGGGCATATAGGGATATGGATAGGGTATCATACTGTTCGCCTCAAGCGGACTGTAGCCTTTCCTTATGTTAAACGATGACATTGATACATTTTTACAAGAAAACAACACGAATCTAGATATTTTTCCGCTTGAATATAACAAAATCTGCAATTCCTGACATTCGTCTTCCACGAATTAACATAAAGCCATTTTCTGGCAAAAATTAAGACTGGATTGAATTTCATAACGTTTTCGAGAATTTAATCGACCAAACCGCCGATCTATCAGAAATTCAGAAACACCAATTCCTCAAGTCGTCTTTATACGAGAAACCTGGAGATTCAATCTCACATCTCCCAATCGATGGCAAAAGCTACGCTTCGGCTTGGGAAATCATTACTGATAGACACCAAAATAAGAGGAAATTGGCAAACACGGAGCGAATGGATGAATGGATTTTAGAATTTTTATGATAAAAGTTTGATCGACCAAGTAATTCAATAATTAGACTTTGAACAAAAAAGAAGTGAACTTCTCATTCGCCTAATTCCAAACAATAAATTTCAGTCCTTAGAGCTTTGAAATATGCATATTTCAAATCCAACAGATGGGTCCGCCATCTAACGTTTTTTTCAACTAGTGCTTATTTCGCGAACGGTAACACTTAACTTAACACTCATGTCTGATTTAAGAGATAATTAGTTTTGTTTTTCCGCTGAACAAATATGGTTGTGTATACGCTTGAACAACGAACAAAAATAACGAACAACAACAACATCAAGGAGTGGCTGTTACATCCATGGCGATCGTTATCGGGCCATGGTGAGCGAATTTTTGTTCACAAAAATTGAAGAGGAGGATAATTGCAACATTTGGTTTCAACAGGACGGCGCTACGTGCCACACAGCCGAAGCTACACTCGATGTTTTGCGCCCTGTTTCAAAAAAAAAAAGTTATTTGGCGGCCCCCATACTTCTACATGCTCTTAAAGCTTAGTAATATTGTAATGGTCACCTGTAATGTAAAAGAAAAGTTATAAAGTAAAATGTAAAGAAAATGAAATGAATGTAAACGTCGCTCCGTGCCTGCCACTTTATGTTTGTTATCGGAATGTCGTCCAATCACAATAACAATGTACCTTTTTTTTTTTTTTTTAGCGGAGACGCAAACCCTCTGTAGATGCTCCATCCTACCATATTAATAAAATGATCCTTTATATATAGAAGGTATACGAAAACGTATAGGTCGCATTATACAAGATTAAGTCAACCACAAAAAAAAGTACATAAGACCCTCGTACGATGTGCTGAACGGAATATTCGAATGGTAGGAAGTATGGTGGATTATTATTTTAAATCAGAAAGCCACCCGAGACACACCGAGTGCACTAGATAAATAAAAAAAAAAGTCCCATAATATTTATTGTTGCATTGCATAGTACAAAGTCCCAGAGTTGTGGGCAGTGAAAAAAATATAAAGAAAAAAAACGTATAAAGTCCTATAAAGGCTGTTTACTTTTAAAATTTAAATAAATTGTATTTATTTTTGATATTGGGTAAGTGAAAATATAAAATTGTTTTATTGTGATAAATACCCCTTTTTGGTAGGCGGAAGATATTTAAAATTGGTGGTAACCAATTGTTAAATTTAGACGTGGCCACCCAAAATTAAATTACGTACAAAAGATTTGCTGGATACTCCAACAAACAAAAAATTGATGATTTCCAAATGGTTTCCAATGGTCCATCAAAATTCGAAAAACTAAATTTTTCAAAACCGATACATATATACATATGTCCAACAAAGGATTTGTTGTTGCTTTCAATGTATAAGTGAATTGGAGAGTAAAGTGTTTGAGACGGTGAAGTTCATCCCACCATCTACCCTCCAAACCCGCGCCTACCTTAGCAAAATAGCAAAATAATCTAAAATTATTAAGGATGCAGTGAATTTTGCTGATAATAGTCTATAAAGTTAATTTATGCTTTTTTTTCTTTTTGTTCGTTAGTTTAATTATTAGTATTATTATGGAATATTATGTATATTCCTTTTCTATTAGTTAAGTATATTAGGTATATTTAGTTTGAATGGATAAGTAAGTTAATTTGTCACTTTATTCGTTTATTTGTTTTTGTATATTATGATTTAATTAGTTTTGTAAATTTAGTTTATTCAATTATCCAGGTTATAAGTTGTAATTTATTCCTTTGTTAATTTTTTTTTTGTTTTGTATGAAGTAAATACATATATATAGTTTTTTTTTGTAATAGGTGAAGTTTTCCCGCCCCGTTTTTGTTTCAAAAATTTGTTTTTTTTTTGGGAATACGATCCCATATGTATACGCACCTGTACAGAGCTCTATGCAGGTAGCGAAAGCTAGAGTAGAGTATGGTAATAGATAGCTAATGGTTACCAGGGCAGGCGGAAAGGAGTTTTGTTTTTATTTTGGCCATGATAATTAGGGTCATGGTTGGGTTGTAAGCAACTTTTTAGGGGGTGCGGTAGGGCAGGCTAAAGTCCTTTCGGTGATCGTGGTCTGATCAAGAGCAACAATGACATAAGGGGAGATTCATGGCCAGGAATTTCCAGGTTGGGAGGGTATGGCCACGGTGCACCAATACCAGCAGCGCCCTCAAGTGTGGTGGACGTCCGTCCGTTCTTGGTGAAAAAAGTAAGTTCTTTTTTTGGCATGATTTATATTATTGTTGTAGCCTAGGTTGAGTGAGGGGCAAGAACCACCACATTTCCGGACAGCGTAAGCCGTGCATCGCAAGCATGTTGCGTCCATTTCACTCAACCACTCTCTATCCCTCTCTTTTCCCATTCCCAGCTTAAAGTCCCGTCCTCATCCTCGTTTCCTGTCATCTTCCCGATCTCTAGCTCCCTCTACATCCCCATAATAGGCCTATTACAAATGGCGCCCAACGTTTTTGTTTGTGCATGTCCTTTGTCCTTTATAGTGTCGTCAACAATTGTTCTTGAGGTCAGCACCAAAGAACTCGTAAGTCTTCAATTGGAAAGTTCGAAGAAATTGCCAATTTTGAATTGCGACGAGTATCTTTGGTGGTGACATCAGAAACAATTGGAACCTTGTTTATACCCTATCCTAAGGGTATATTAATTTTGACACATAGTTTGTAACACCCCTTAATATTCGTCGTAGACCCATAAAAGTATATATATTTATGATCAGGACCAAATCCTAAGACTATCTAGCAATGTCCGTCCGTCCGTCCGTCCGTCCGTCCGTACGCAATTTTTAGGCCTTTAAATTCAAGCTAGAAAGCTGAAATTTGGACCACATACTCCCTAGGGCTCCGAAATGGTTAAGTGTAAAATTTTTTGGAATACGCCTACTGCCACGCCCACAATTTAGAAAAAACCGATTTAAAGCTACAGATGGACAGATAGAGGGTTATAACCTTCACAAGATATGTAGGCACTGCCCTCCTTTATAAGTTTGTCATATAAAGTTTTTTGCCACGCCTACTTTTTGTGGGCGTTTTTCACTAAAATGCTGTTTTCTTCGATAATTTTCATAGAAACCGAAAAAAAGTGTTAAACAAGATATTTAGCCAATATTTTTTCCAATATATCGCCCATACAAAGTTTTTGGCCACGCCCACTTTTTGGGGGCGTTTTTTTTAAAAATGTTTTTTTTTTTTCTAAATTTTATAGAATGAAATAAAATGCTATCCATCATCTTCTTAAGGTTTTTTTTGGGGCATATAGGGATAGGGATAGGGTATCATACTGTTCGCTCCAAGCGGACTGTAGCCTTTCCTTATGTTTTGTTTTGTATTTGTCTTTTCCCATCCTCTTTCTTACCTTTGTATATATTTATACCCTATCCTAAGTGTATATTAATTTTGACACATAGTTTGTAACACCCCTTAATATTCGCCGTCGACCCATAAAAGTATATATACTTATGATCAGGACCAAATCCTAAGACTATCTAGCAATGTCCGTCCGTCCGTCCGTCCGTACGCAATTTTTAGGCCTTTAAAATTAAGCTAGGAAGCTGAAATTTGGACCACATATTCCCTAGGGCTTCGAAATGGTTAAATGTAAAATTTTTTGGAATACGCCCACTGCCACACCCACAATTTAGAAAAAACCGTTTTAAAGCTAAAGTTAGAGAGATAGAGTCTTATAATTTTCACAAGATATGTAGGCACTGCCCTCCTTTATAAGTTTGTCATATAAAGTTTTTTGCCACGCCTACTTTTTGTGGGCGTTTTTTACTAAAATGCTGTTTTCTCCGAAAATTTTCACAGAAAGCAAAAAAAAATGTTTTACAAAATATTTACCCAATATTTTTTCCAATATATCGCCCATACAAAGTTTTTGGCTTTACCCACTTTTTGGGGGCGTTTTTTCAAAAACACTTTTTTTTTAATTAATAGAACTAAATAAAATTCTATCCATCATCTTCTTAATGCTTTTTTTTGGGGGCATATAGGGATATGGATAGGGTATCATACTGTTCGCCTCAAGCGGACTGTAGCCTTTCCTTATGTTAAACGATGACATTGATACATTTTTACAAGAAAACAACACGAATCTAGATATTTTTCCGCTTGAATATAACAAAATCTGCAATTCCTGACATTCGTCTTCCACGAATTAACATAAAGCCATTTTCTGGCAAAAATTAAGACTGGATTGAATTTCATAACGTTTTCGAGAATTTAATCGACCAAACCGCCGATCTATCAGAAATTCAGAAACACCAATTCCTCAAGTCGTCTTTATACGAGAAACCTGGAGATTCAATCTCACATCTCCCAATCGATGGCAAAAGCTACGCTTCGGCTTGGGAAATCATTACTGATAGACACCAAAATAAGAGGAAATTGGCAAACACGGAGCGAATGGATGAATGGATTTTAGAATTTTTATGATAAAAGTTTGATCGACCAAGTAATTCAATAATTAGACTTTGAACAAAAAAGAAGTGAACTTCTCATTCGCCTAATTCCAAACAATAAATTTCAGTCCTTAGAGCTTTGAAATATGCATATTTCAAATCCAACAGATGGGTCCGCCATCTAACGTTTTTTTCAACTAGTGCTTATTTCGCGAACGGTAACACTTAACTTAACACTCATGTCTGATTTAAGAGATAATTAGTTTTGTTTTTCCGCTGAACAAATATGGTTGTGTATACGCTTGAACAACGAACAAAAATAACGAACAACAACAACATCAAGGAGTGGCCGTTACATCCATGCGATCGTTATCGGGCCATGGTGAGCGAATTTTTGTTCACAAAAATTGAAGAGGAGGATAATTGCAACATTTGGTTTCAACAGGACGGCGCTACGTGCCACACAGCCGAAGCTACACTCGATGTTTTGCGCCCTGTTTCAAAAAAAAAAAGTTATTTGGCGGCCCCCATACTTCTACATGCTCTTAAAGCTTAGTAATATTGTAATGGTCACCTGTAATGTAAAAGAAAAGTTATAAAGTAAAATGTAAAGAAAATGAAATGAATGTAAACGTCGCTCCGTGCCTGCCACTTTATGTTTGTTATCGGAATGTCGTCCAATCACAATAACAATGTACCTTTTTTTTTTTTTTTAGCGGAGACGCAAACCCTCTGTAGATGCTCCATCCTACCATAATATCATATTAATAAAATGATCCTTTATATATAGAAGGTATACGAAAACGTATAGGTCGCATTATACAAGATTAAGTCAACCACAAAAAAAAGTACATAAGACCCTCGTACGATGTGCTGAACGGAATATTCGAATGGTAGGAAGTATGGTGGATTATTATTTTAAATCAGAAAGCCACCCGAGACACACCGAGTGCACTAGATAAATAAAAAAAAAAGTCCCATAATATTTATTGTTGCATTGCATAGTACAAAGTCCCAGAGTTGTGGGCATTGAAAAAAATATAAAGAAAAAAAACGTATAAAGTCCTATAAAGGCTGTTTATTTTTAAAATTTAAATAAATTGTATTTATTTTTGATATTGGGTAAGTGAAAATATAAAATTGTTTTATTGTGATAAATACCCCTTTTTGGTAGGCGGAAGATATTTAAAATTGGTGGTAACCAATTGTTAAATTTAGACGTGGCCACCCAAAATTAAATTACGTACAAAAGATTTGCTGGATACTCCAACAAACAAAAAATTGATGATTTCCAAATGGTTTCCAATGGTCCATCAAAATTCGAAAAACTAAATTTTTCAAAAACCGATACATATATACATATGTCCATTCTCCGTCCAACAAAGGATTTGTTGTTGCTTTCAATGTATAAGTGAATTGGAGAGTAAAGTGTTTGAGACGGTGAAGTTCATCCCACCATCTACCCTCCAAACCCGCGCCTACCTTAGCAAAATAGCAAAATAATCTAAAATTATTAAGGATGCAGTGAATTTTGCTGATAATAGTCTATAAAGTTAATTTATGCTTTTTTTTCTTTTTGTTCGTTAGTTTAATTATTAGTATTATTATGGAATATTATGTATATTCCTTTTCTATTAGTTAAGTATATTAGGTATATTTAGTTTGAATGGATAAGTAAGTTAATTTGTCACTTTATTCGTTTATTTGTTTTTGTATATTATGATTTAATTAGTTTTGTAAATTTAGTTTATTCAATTATCCAGGTTATAAGTTGTAATTTATTCCTTTGTTAATTTTTTTTTTGTTTTGTATGAAGTAAATACATATATATAGTTTTTTTTTGTAATAGGTGAAGTTTTCCCGCCCCGTTTTTGTTTCAAAAATTTGTTTTTTTTTTGGGAATACGATCCCATATGTATACGCACCTGTACAGAGCTCTATGCAGGTAGCGAAAGCTAGAGTAGAGTATGGTAATAGATAGCTAATGGTTACCAGGGCAGGCGGAAAGGAGTTTTGTTTTTATTTTGGCCATGATAATTAGGGTCATGGTTGGGTTGTAAGCAACTTTTTAGGGGGTGCGGTAGGGCAGGCTAAAGTCCTTTCGGTGATCGTGGTCTGATCAAGAGCAACAATGACATAAGGGGAGATTCATGGCCAGGAATTTCCAGGTTGGGAGGGTATGGCCACGGTGCACCAATACCAGCAGCGCCCTCAAGTGTGGTGGACGTCCGTCCGTTCTTGGTGAAAAAAGTAAGTTCTTTTTTTGGCATGATTTATATTATTGTTGTAGCCTAGGTTGAGTGAGGGGCAAGAACCACCACATTTCCGGACAGCGTAAGCCGTGCATCGCAAGCATGTTGCGTCCATTTCACTCAACCACTCTCTATCCCTCTCTTTTCCCATTCCCAGCCTAAAGTCCCGTCCTCATCCTCGTTTCCTGTCATCTTCCCGATCTCTAGCTCCCTCTACATCCCCATAATAGGCCTATTACAAATGGCGCCCAACGTTTTTGTTTGTGCATGTCCTTTGTCCTTTATAGTGTCGTCAACAATTGTTCTTGAGGTCAGCACCAAAGAACTCGTAAGTCTTCAATTGGAAAGTTCGAAGAAATTGCCAATTTTGAATTGCGACGAGTATCTTTGGTGGTGACATCAGAAACAATTGGAACCTTGTTTTGTTTTGTATTTGTCTTTTCCCATCCTCTTTCTTACCTTTGTATATATTTATACCCTATCCTAAGTGTATATTAATTTTGACACATAGTTTGTAACACCCCTTAATATTCGCCGTCGACCCATAAAAGTATATATACTTATGATCAGGACCAAATCCTAAGACTATCTAGCAATGTCCGTCCGTCCGTCCGTCCGTACGCAATTTTTAGGCCTTTAAAATTAAGCTAGGAAGCTGAAATTTGGACCACATATTCCCTAGGGCTTCGAAATGGTTAAATGTAAAATTTTTTGGAATACGCCCACTGCCACACCCACAATTTAGAAAAAACCGTTTTAAAGCTAAAGTTAGAGAGATAGAGTCTTATAACCTTCACAAGATATGTAGGCACTGCCCTCCTTTATAAGTTTGTCATATAAAGTTTTTTGCCACGCCTACTTTTTGTGGGCGTTTTTTACTAAAATGCTGTTTTCTCCGAAAATTTTCACAGAAAGCAAAAAAAAATGTTTTACAAAATATTTACCCAATATTTTTTCCAATATATCGCCCATACAAAGTTTTTGGCTTTACCCACTTTTTGGGGGCGTTTTTTCAAAAACACTTTTTTTTTAATTAATAGAACTAAATAAAATTCTATCCATCATCTTCTTAATGCTTTTTTTTGGGGGCATATAGGGATATGGATAGGGTATCATACTGTTCGCCTCAAGCGGACTGTAGCCTTTCCTTATGTTAAACGATGACATTGATACATTTTTACAAGAAAACAACACGAATCTAGATATTTTTCCGCTTGAATATAACAAAATCTGCAATTCCTGACATTCGTCTTCCACGAATTAACATAAAGCCATTTTCTGGCAAAAATTAAGACTGGATTGAATTTCATAACGTTTTCGAGAATTTAATCGACCAAACCGCCGATCTATCAGAAATTCAGAAACACCAATTCCTCAAGTCGTCTTTATACGAGAAACCTGGAGATTCAATCTCACATCTCCCAATCGATGGCAAAAGCTACGCTTCGGCTTGGGAAATCATTACTGATAGACACCAAAATAAGAGGAAATTGGCAAACACGGAGCGAATGGATGAATGGATTTTAGAATTTTTATGATAAAAGTTTGATCGACCAAGTAATTCAATAATTAGACTTTGAACAAAAAAGAAGTGAACTTCTCATTCGCCTAATTCCAAACAATAAATTTCAGTCCTTAGAGCTTTGAAATATGCATATTTCAAATCCAACAGATGGGTCCGCCATCTAACGTTTTTTTCAACTAGTGCTTATTTCGCGAACGGTAACACTTAACTTAACACTCATGTCTGATTTAAGAGATAATTAGTTTTGTTTTTCCGCTGAACAAATATGGTTGTGTATACGCTTGAACAACGAACAAAAATAACGAACAACAACAACATCAAGGAGTGGCCGTTACATCCATGCGATCGTTATCGGGCCATGGTGAGCGAATTTTTGTTCACAAAAATTGAAGAGGAGGATAATTGCAACATTTGGTTTCAACAGGACGGCGCTACGTGCCACACAGCCGAAGCTACACTCGATGTTTTGCGCCCTGTTTCAAAAAAACGGCCCCCATACTTCTACATGCTCTTAAAGCTTAGTAATATTGTAATGGTCACCTGTAATGTAAAAGAAAAGTTATAAAGTAAAATGTAAAGAAAATGAAATGAATGTAAACGTCGCTCCGTGCCTGCCACTTTATGTTTGTTATCGGAATGTCGTCCAATCACAATAACAATGTACCTTTTTTTTTTTTTTTTTAGCGGAGACGCAAACCCTCTGTAGATGCTCCATCCTACCATAATATCATATTAATAAAATGATCCTTTATATATAGAAGGTATACGAAAACGTATAGGTCGCATTATACAAGATTAAGTCAACCACAAAAAAAAGTACATAAGACCCTCGTACGATGTGCTGAACGGAATATTCGAATGGTAGGAAGTATGGTGGATTATTATTTTAAATCAGAAAGCCACCCGAGACACACCGAGTGCACTAGATAAATAAAAAAAAAAGTCCCATAATATTTATTGTTGCATTGCATAGTACAAAGTCCCAGAGTTGTGGGCATTGAAAAAAATATAAAGAAAAAAAACGTATAAAGTCCTATAAAGGCTGTTTATTTTTAAAATTTAAATAAATTGTATTTATTTTTGATATTGGGTAAGTGAAAATATAAAATTGTTTTATTGTGATAAATACCCCTTTTTGGTAGGCGGAAGATATTTAAAATTGGTGGTAACCAATTGTTAAATTTAGACGTGGCCACCCAAAATTAAATTACGTACAAAAGATTTGCTGGATACTCCAACAAACAAAAAATTGATGATTTCCAAATGGTTTCCAATGGTCCATCAAAATTCGAAAAACTAAATTTTTCAAAAACCGATACATATATACATATGTCCATTCTCCGTCCAACAAAGGATTTGTTGTTGCTTTCAATGTATAAGTGAATTGGAGAGTAAAGTGTTTGAGACGGTGAAGTTCATCCCACCATCTACCCTCCAAACCCGCGCCTACCTTAGCAAAATAGCAAAATAATCTAAAATTATTAAGGATGCAGTGAATTTTGCTGATAATAGTCTATAAAGTTAATTTATGCTTTTTTTTCTTTTTGTTCGTTAGTTTAATTATTAGTATTATTATGGAATATTATGTATATTCCTTTTCTATTAGTTAAGTATATTAGGTATATTTAGTTTGAATGGATAAGTAAGTTAATTTGTCACTTTATTCGTTTATTTGTTTTTGTATATTATGATTTAATTAGTTTTGTAAATTTAGTTTATTCAATTATCCAGGTTATAAGTTGTAATTTATTCCTTTGTTAATTTTTTTTTTGTTTTGTATGAAGTAAATACATATATATAGTTTTTTTTTGTAATAGGTGAAGTTTTCCCGCCCCGTTTTTGTTTCAAAAATTTGTTTTTTTTTTGGGAATACGATCCCATATGTATACGCACCTGTACAGAGCTCTATGCAGGTAGCGAAAGCTAGAGTAGAGTATGGTAATAGATAGCTAATGGTTACCAGGGCAGGCGGAAAGGAGTTTTGTTTTTATTTTGGCCATGATAATTTTTTTTGTTTCAAAAATTTGTTTTTTTTTTGGGAATACGATCCCATATGTATACGCACCTGTACAGAGCTCTATGCAGGTAGCGAAAGCTAGAGTAGAGTATGGTAATAGATAGCTAATGGTTACCAGGGCAGGCGGAAAGGAGTTTTGTTTTTATTTTGGCCATGATAATTAGGGTCATGGTTGGGTTGTAAGCAACTTTTTAGGGGGTGCGGTAGGGCAGGCTAAAGTCCTTTCGGTGATCGTGGTCTGATCAAGAGCAACAATGACATAAGGGGAGATTCATGGCCAGGAATTTCCAGGTTGGGAGGGTATGGCCACGGTGCACCAATACCAGCAGCGCCCTCAAGTGTGGTGGACGTCCGTCCGTTCTTGGTGAAAAAAGTAAGTTCTTTTTTTGGCATGATTTATATTATTGTTGTAGCCTAGGTTGAGTGAGGGGCAAGAACCACCACATTTCCGGACAGCGTAAGCCGTGCATCGCAAGCATGTTGCGTCCATTTCACTCAACCACTCTCTATCCCTCTCTTTTCCCATTCCCAGCCTAAAGTCCCGTCCTCATCCTCGTTTCCTGTCATCTTCCCGATCTCTAGCTCCCTCTACATCCCCATAATAGGCCTATTACAAATGGCGCCCAACGTTTTTGTTTGTGCATGTCCTTTGTCCTTTATAGTGTCGTCAACAATTGTTCTTGAGGTCAGCACCAAAGAACTCGTAAGTCTTCAATTGGAAAGTTCGAAGAAATTGCCAATTTTGAATTGCGACGAGTATCTTTGGTGGTGACATCAGAAACAATTGGAACCTTGTTTTGTTTTGTATTTGTCTTTTCCCATCCTCTTTCTTACCTTTGTATATATTTATACCCTATCCTAAGTGTATATTAATTTTGACACATAGTTTGTAACACCCCTTAATATTCGCCGTCGACCCATAAAAGTATATATACTTATGATCAGGACCAAATCCTAAGACTATCTAGCAATGTCCGTCCGTCCGTCCGTCCGTACGCAATTTTTAGGCCTTTAAAATTAAGCTAGGAAGCTGAAATTTGGACCACATATTCCCTAGGGCTTCGAAATGGTTAAATGTAAAATTTTTTGGAATACGCCCACTGCCACACCCACAATTTAGAAAAAACCGTTTTAAAGCTAAAGTTAGAGAGATAGAGTCTTATAACCTTCACAAGATATGTAGGCACTGCCCTCCTTTATAAGTTTGTCATATAAAGTTTTTTGCCACGCCTACTTTTTGTGGGCGTTTTTTACTAAAATGCTGTTTTCTCCGAAAATTTTCACAGAAAGCAAAAAAAAATGTTTTACAAAATATTTACCCAATATTTTTTCCAATATATCGCCCATACAAAGTTTTTGGCTTTACCCACTTTTTGGGGGCGTTTTTTCAAAAACACTTTTTTTTTAATTAATAGAACTAAATAAAATTCTATCCATCATCTTCTTAATGCTTTTTTTGGGGGGCATATAGGGATATGGATAGGGTATCATACTGTTCGCCTCAAGCGGACTGTAGCCTTTCCTTATGTTAAACGATGACATTGATACATTTTTACAAGAAAACAACACGAATCTAGATATTTTTCCGCTTGAATATAACAAAATCTGCAATTCCTGACATTCGTCTTCCACGAATTAACATAAAGCCATTTTCTGGCAAAAATTAAGACTGGATTGAATTTCATAACGTTTTCGAGAATTTAATCGACCAAACCGCCGATCTATCAGAAATTCAGAAACACCAATTCCTCAAGTCGTCTTTATACGAGAAACCTGGAGATTCAATCTCACATCTCCCAATCGATGGCAAAAGCTACGCTTCGGATTGGGAAATCATTACTGATAGACACCAAAATAAGAGGAAATTGGCAAACACGGAGCGAATGGATGAATGGATTTTAGAATTTTTATGATAAAAGTTTGATCGACCAAGTAATTCAATAATTAGACTTTGAACAAAAAAGAAGTGAACTTCTCATTCGCCTAATTCCAAACAATAAATTTCAGTCCTTAGAGCTTTGAAATATGCATATTTCAAATCCAACAGATGGGTCCGCCATCTAACGTTTTTTTCAACTAGTGCTTATTTCGCGAACGGTAACACTTAACTTAACACTCATGTCTGATTTAAGAGATAATTAGTTTTGTTTTTCCGCTGAACAAATATGGTTGTGTATACGCTTGAACAACGAACAAAAATAACGAACAACAACAACATCAAGGAGTGGCCGTTACATCCATGGCGATCGTTATCGGGCCATGGTGAGCGAATTTTTGTTCACAAAAATTGAAGAGGAGGATAATTGCAACATTTGGTTTCAACAGGACGGCGCTACGTGCCACACAGCCGAAGCTACACTCGATGTTTTGCGCCCTGTTTCAAAAAAAAAAAGTTATTTGGCGGCCCCCATACTTCTACATGCTCTTAAAGCTTAGTAATATTGTAATGGTCACCTGTAATCTAAAAGAAAAGTTATAAAGTAAAATGTAAAGAAAATGAAATGAATGTAAACGTCGCTCCGTGCCTGCCACTTTATGTTTGTTATCGGAATGTCGTCCAATCACAATAACAATGTACCTTTTTTTTTTTTTTTAGCGGAGACGCAAACCCTCTGTAGATGCTCCATCCTACCATAATATCATATTAATAAAATGATCCTTTATATATAGAAGGTATACGAAAACGTATAGGTCGCATTATACAAGATTAAGTCAACCACAAAAAAAAGTACATAAGACCCTCGTACGATGTGCTGAACGGAATATTCGAATGGTAGGAAGTATGGTGGATTATTATTTTAAATCAGAAAGCCACCCGAGACACACCGAGTGCACTAGATAAATAAAAAAAAAAGTCCCATAATATTTATTGTTGCATTGCATAGTACAAAGTCCCAGAGTTGTGGGCAGTGAAAAAAATATAAAGAAAAAAAACGTATAAAGTCCTATAAAGGCTGTTTATTTTTAAAATTTAAATAAATTGTATTTATTTTTGATATTGGGTAAGTGAAAATATAAAATTGTTTTATTGTGATAAATACCCCTTTTTGGTAGGCGGAAGATATTTAAAATTGGTGGTAACCAATTGTTAAATTTAGACGTGGCCACCCAAAATTAAATTACGTACAAAAGATTTGCTGGATACTCCAACAAACAAAAAATTGATGATTTCCAAATGGTTTCCAATGGTCCATCAAAATTCGAAAAACTAAATTTTTCAAAAACCGATACATATATACATATGTCCATTCTCCGTCCAACAAAGGATTTGTTGTTGCTTTCAATGTATAAGTGAATTGGAGAGTAAAGTGTTTGAGACGGTGAAGTTCATCCCACCATCTACCCTCCAAACCCGCGCCTACCTTAGCAAAATAGCAAAATAATCTAAAATTATTAAGGATGCAGTGAATTTTGCTGATAATAGTCTATAAAGTTAATTTATGCTTTTTTTTCTTTTTGTTCGTTAGTTTAATTATTAGTATTATTATGGAATATTATGTATATTCCTTTTCTATTAGTTAAGTATATTAGGTATATTTAGTTTGAATGGATAAGTAAGTTAATTTGTCACTTTATTCGTTTATTTGTTTTTGTATATTATGATTTAATTAGTTTTGTAAATTTAGTTTATTCAATTATCCAGGTTATAAGTTGTAATTTATTCCTTTGTTAATTTTTTTTTTGTTTTGTATGAAGTAAATACATATATATAGTTTTTTTTTGTAATAGGTGAAGTTTTCCCGCCCCGTTTTTGTTTCAAAAATTTGTTTTTTTTTTGGGAATACGATCCCATATGTATACGCACCTGTACAGAGCTCTATGCAGGTAGCGAAAGCTAGAGTAGAGTAATAGATAGCTAATGGTTACCAGGGCAGGCGGAAAGGAGTTTTGTTTTTATTTTGGCCATGATAATTAGGGTCATGGTTGGGTTGTAAGCAACTTTTTAGGGGGTGCGGTAGGGCAGGCTAAAGTCCTTTCGGTGATCGTGGTCTGATCAAGAGCAACAATGACATAAGGGGAGATTCATGGCCGGAATTTCCAGGTTGGGAGGGTATGGCCACGGTGCACCAATACCAGCAGCGCCCTCAAGTGTGGTGGACGTCCGTCCGTTCTTGGTGAAAAAAGTAAGTTCTTTTTTTGGCATGATTTATATTATTGTTGTAGCCTAGGTTGAGTGAGGGGCAAGAACCACCACATTTCCGGACAGCGTAAGCCGTGCATCGCAAGCATGTTGCGTCCATTTCACTCAACCACTCTCTATCCCTCTCTTTTCCCATTCCCAGCCTAAAGTCCTGTCCTCATCCTCGTTTCCTGTCATCTTCCCGATCTCTAGCTCCCTCTACATCCCCATAATAGGCCTATTACAAATGGCGCCCAACGTTTTTGTTTGTGCATGTCCTTTGTCCTTTATAGTGTCGTCAACAATTGTTCTTGAGGTCAGCACCAAAGAACTCGTAAGTCTTCAATTGGAAAGTTCGAAGAAATTGCCAATTTTGAATTGCGAGGAGTATCTTTGGTGGTGACATCAGAAACAATTGGAACCTTGTTTTGTTTTGTATTTGTCTTTTCCCATCCTCTTTCTTACCTTTGTATATATTTATACCCTATCCTAAGTGTATATTAATTTTGACACATAGTTTGTAACACCCCTTAATATTCGCCGTCGACCCATAAAAGTATATATACTTATGATCAGGACCAAATCCTAAGACTATCTAGCAATGTCCGTCCGTCCGTACGCAATTTTTAGGCCTTTAAAATTAAGCTAGGAAGCTGAAATTTGGACCACATATTCCCTAGGGCTCCGAAATGGTTAAGTGTAAAATTTTTTGGAATACGCCCACTGCCACACCCACAATTTAGAAAAAACCGTTTTAAAGCTAAAGTTAGAGAGATAGAGTCTTATAACCTTCACAAGATATGTAGGCACTGCCCTCCTTTATAAGTTTGTCATATAAAGTTTTTTGCCACGCCTACTTTTTGTGGGCGTTTTTTACTAAAATGCTGTTTTCTCCGAAAATTTTCACAGAAAGCGAAAAAATATGTTTTACAAAATATTTACCCAATATTTTTTCCAATATATCGCCCATACAAAGTTTTTGGCTTTGCCCACTTTTTGGGGGCGTTTTTTCAAAAACACTTTTTTTTTAATTAATAGAACTAAATAAAATTCTATCCATCATCTTCTTAATGCTTTTTTCTTTGGGGCATATAGGGATATGGATAGGGTATCATACTGTTCCCCTCAAGCGGACTGTAGCCTTTCCTTATGTTTTTCTTTTACATTTCTATCCCCAAATTTTAATTTTCATTTTTCACTCCTATCGTATCGTTTAGTTTATTCAATTAACATGGAGCTAGTGGTCTTGTTGTGTGTGTTAATCCATTCATGTTGCGTCAAGGCTTCCATCAAGTACCTTCAAGGTCAGAATGGGATTGCGGAAGCGTGAGGAGATGCAACAATTTGTATTAGTACCTGTATGTTTTTCAAACTCCACCATACAGAGGGATTAATAATTGTCTGTCCGCAGTCGCTATTCACAATTTTGTTTTTTTTTGTTGCTCAAGGTCCGACCATATGCTTCGGCCAACAACAAAGCCGCCCCAAACACCCCCACCATGTTATGAAAGTCCATAATATAATTAGAATACCCAATAATATACGATATTAAACACCGAGTTCTTGTGAAACTGATATATTTTGTCTATATGTTATTCTTACCTATTTACCTATTATTATTATTCTAGTTACGTATATGATATTATAACAGTTCTTATATGTACCTTATGTATATTTTGTTATTTTGCTAGTAATCTTATGTAAATAGTGCTATTTATTTAATTATCTTAGGTATATAATATTTATTTAGTTGGTTGTCTTATCTAATTATCTAATTTATTTACTTGTTATTTATTCATTTATTATCAGCATTAAGTATTTTTTTTGTGGTGAATCTACGTCGTTGCATATGTAGGTGTCCTTCTTTTATTGTTGAGTTTAATTTTCTGTAATGGAAAACCAAATAGAAAATTAGAAAAAACTAATAATCCAGGAAAGCAAATCGTTACCCGTTCTCAGACCCAGACAAATAGTGACGTCGATAAAATGCCGACCTCACGCACTCTACCAGGAAACGTTAAGTGGCCTCTAGTACAACGGTCCACTGTTGGTCCTTCAGAAGGCCTTATGGAGCCATCAATGTTAGTAACCACTTGTCGTGACCATCCAAGCTTAAGTGCTTCAAACGCTTCATTGCCGACGAGTAGATTTTCTAGTTCGACCGAATCCATTGCAGCGCCGAGTTATAGCACTTTAAGTGGTGCTGGTGCAGAGTCCATGGCAGCTGCAAATGCCAGCGTTCGAACAGTGGTCGGTCTGGAAAGTAATAGAAATCATTCGAATAATACATTAACCGAAACAAATGAAGAGAGAAACATGACATCAGATCTAAAGAGTTACATAAACTTAGCTATTGTCAACGCCTTTTCCTCCTATAGCGACTCTCTTCGGGAAGACATCTCCGGCAGTCTAAAAGCTGAAATGCGGAATAGTTTCCTAGAGTTCATGAGGGAAATAAATGCAATGACACACGGTGCACCACAATGAACTGTGCCTGTTGAAAGCCACCCTTTACCCCAAAACCCACCTCCACAATAGCAAACAAGTGAAGGTTGGAGGATGAATCTCTACAGAGAGGCGTTCTCCACATCTGGAACTAACCGTCCAAATCAGCCGGCCTCAAACTTAAGCCATGACGTTGGAATGTTTAGTGGACAACAATTTCAGCATCGTCGGACCCAACCTCGAAGAAGGACGCACGTTCGACAGCAGTATAATCCGCCTGTCCTCCGCCCGAAATTCGAGGGCATATGAGAATTGACAAGTGCGAATTGATTTTCGAAGGGAAACCGGAAGGGCTGACTGTCGAAGACTTCGTATTTCGCCTGGAGACTCTTCAGGGCCAGTATCGGTGCGCCTGGGCCGAGATTTTGCGAGATTTTCATCTCCTACTCTCAGGGGCAGCCTACGAGTGGTATTGGCAGTTCCAACGGTCTCACTTCCAGCCAGACTGGCTAACTCTACGAGACGCTCTGATGAGACGGTTCCAAAATTCCAAGTCCGACTTCGAAATAATGCCCGACATCATGGACAGTAGGCAGGGCGCCTGGGAGTCGTGTGATGAATTTTTCGCAGCAATCTCAAAGCTGAAGTCCCAGCTCAGGGGACCGATACCGGAGTTAGAGTTGGTCCGTATGCTGAAGAGAAATTTAAACACTAAAATATTAAAATTGATATACCCTATGGCCATATTTTCACTGGACCATCTGCGAAACGCGTGCAAGGACGCGGAAAACATTTTTTCTAACGCAGAGGCCAGCAAATACCACCGTCCTCCGATGAAGCTCACTGCTCATGAGATTGATTATGGGGAGGAGATCGCATTTCCACATGATGACCATCTAGCGTGCGTCCGAAATCGACCAGAAGCTTTCCAGGATCAACAACTATAAGTTGCTGGAACTGTAAAGCTGCCGGTCACACATTTGTCGAGTATCCTTCGCCGACACGCAACCTCTTCTGCTACAAATGCGGAAGAGAGGGGGTGATTACTCCGAAGGGCGGAAGGTGTAACCCTGAAAACCCTTAAAGGAACGCGGTGCAGTCGGGGGAGACGCGTTCGACTCAGACTCCCCGGTAAGTTGTAATAGTGGTAGGGAAACCAGGACAAATGGATCCAATTTGGATAGTCCAATATTGGACACGACAAAAATAAAAATACTACCTAGATGTAAGGAATTACAACTAGAAGGTAAGATAAAAATAATAGAGATTAAGCCATTGCACGTTAGAATTAAGAATTATAAAATGATTAGAGATAGGATATTTGATAAAAGTAAATATGTTTCGAACAAAATTCTAAAAGACCGGAATAGATTTAAAATTCGAAAAGAGATAAGAAAGAACATATCGTCTACCAAATACTCACGAGCTTTCTCTTCAACAGCAGTTCGAGTTGGAGGCAGTCAGGGGAAGATTTCTCTGCTACACTCAGCATGGGCTCGGAAAGACGGAGCTGGAAGAGCATGTTATCAATACGGCCCCAGTGAAGCAGCGACACTACCCTGTTTCTCCAGCGGTACAAGCCCAATTGTACGACCAGATGATCAGTCTAGGCGTTGTGGAGGAGAGCGAAAGCCCATGGTGCTCACCGGTGGTCCTTATTCGGAAGCCAGGGAAAAATAGACTTTGCTTGGATTCTCGGAAAGTCAATGCCCTGACCAAAAAGGATGCTTACCCTCTCCCACACATCGACGAACTTCTCAGCCGGCTCCAAGATACATTTAATACACATTTAGTAGTATCGATTTAAAGGATGCATTTTCCCAGATACCGCTGGACAAGCAGAGTAGAAAAAAAACTGCATTCACGGTGCCGGGAAGACCTTTGTATCAGTTCACTGTCATGCCCTTTGGGTTGTGTAATGCAGCTCAGAGGATGTGCCGTCTACTGGACAAGATGCTTCCTTCATGGCTAAAGGACCGCGTCATCGTGTATTTAGACGACCTGCTCGACCTGACGAAGTAGCTCAGTGCTTACGAAAAGCGAACCTCACCATCAACTTGAAGAAATCCAACTTCTGCTTCAAGGAATTGAAGTATTTGGATTTCATCGTTGGTGGTGGGAGGCTCAAAACGGACCCGTCTAAGGTGAAGGCAATTTCGGAGTTTCCAATTCCAAAGACTCCGCGACAGGTCCGTAGACTGCTTGGTCTGGCAGGGTGGTATAGAAGGTTCATCAGAGATTTCTCCGGCCTGACTGCTCCCATCACGGATACGCTGAAGAAGAGAAAGGAAAAGTTTATTATGACTGAGGAGGCACTTGTAGCATTTGAAAAATTGAAAACTGCTTTAACAACTGCGCCAGTGCTTACGCATACAGATTTTGGAAAGCGCTTCTATATTCAATGCGATGTCTCGGAGTTTGGGATAGGTGCTGTGCTCTTCCAGAGAAACGATGAGAACAAAGAGTTTCCCATTTCGTACTTCTCACAAAAACTTAACAGATATCAGAAGAACTACAGCGTGACCGAGAATCTATCTATCTAGTGTCATGCAACACATCTGGATTAGTTTTGACGGGATCCCGAATTCGCCCATCGCCAGAAAAAGCTGCTGACGATGGATGCTATTATATGCGGCTTTAAAGTCGATGAAGAGATGGTGTGTCTCGACTTGAAACTCGTTGGTCTTTCCAGGATTTCCCTTAGTGTGAAGATTTGGTCTACAGTTGATCTGCCGGGCCGGAAGCCACACTGGTATGTGCCGATTAGTGTGTTGCAGAAAGGTTTGAGACGTTCATACGTTACGTTGGACACGTTACGTTACGTACACGTTACGTTATATGCGACATTAAGCAGGGATATGCTTTTATAGTTCTTGCAAGACATAGGATCGCCTTTTTTGTAGATGGGACATATAGATGATGGTCCAGTCATCGGGCATGCTTTCCTCCACCCAAACTTGGTTGATGATTTGGTGCATGCGCCCTACCATAACATCACCTCCGTATTTGAAAAGCTCTGCAGGTAGACCATCAGAGCCGGCGGCCTTGTTGTTCTTTACCTTTCTCTTCTTGCCCCATTACTCTCACTACATTTTGTCCGTTTAGTAGCTGCTGAAAATCCTGCTTGAATACATTTACTATTCCCTGCGCGTCAGTGACTAGGTTTCCATCGCTATTACGAAGAGCCTTTGTTCCGGTCTTAAAGCCAGCAGCCAACGAAACAACATCCGGAAGTTCTATAAGAAAGCCAAGCAACGGCTTTCTTATAGAACTTCCGGATGTTGTTTCGTTCGTGGGACTCTTCGATTTCCTTGAGCTGGGAGACTGCGTGCTCTCATTTCTTTCTACGCAGGATCTTCTCGTTGGACAGTCGAGCTCTGAATCTAGCTGCAACGAGAAAATGGTCAGAGTCGACGTTTGCCCCTCTGTAAGTGTGCACGTTCAAGATGTTGGATGCGTGGCTCGCATCGATTAGCACATGGTCGATTTGGTTGGCGGTTCGACCGTCTGGAGAGCGCCAGGTTGCTGTGTGGATCTTTAGTCGCGGAAACCTAGTGCTACTTATCACCGTATTACAACCTGCTGCAAAGTCAATTAGTCGGTAGCCGTTATCTTTTGTCGTTTCCTGGAGGCTGTACTTACCAACTAATCCGCCGAAGATGTTTTCCTTGCCGACTTTAGTACAATTTTGACATCGTACTCCGGACAGGCTCCGTAGGCTCCGTCCAAGAGGTCATAGAATTCCTCCTTGATAGGGGCGTGTGTACATATTAGGCTAATGTTTTCAATGTAGCTCTGATGCGGATCACAGCCAGGCGATCACTTATCGGCTTAAAGTCCATTACTATGGATCTAAGCCGATTTCCCACGACGAATGCGCATCCTAACACATGCAATCTTCTGTTACAACTGTAATTAATGTCGCAATTTTGTCTCTTCATAGTTCCTGATCCTATCCATCGTATCTCTTGGATCGCAGTAATGTCGGTCTTGTACCGCGAGAGGACAGACTCAAGTGGCATCTGGAGTGTAGAGTGTCCGCACATTCCACGTACACACTCGCATGTCCGTTAACGGTCCGGGTCTATTTTGCTTTTGAGGTTCATTTATATCCGAGGCTGCCATAGTCTCTGCCATAACTAAATGTTTTTGACGTGGTCGGAAAGTTACCCCGACGGCACAACCCTCAACCTGAAGGGCCAGGCCCTGTTCTTGACCCTAGGACAGTAGGCCGGTAATTCTGGTGCCAGTAACCCACTTCGGGGATGTGACAACAAATACACACGATCTTACTATTTATCGAGATCACGATTTGTGATCTGGAAACTTGTTTCACTATTTACCACCAGGTTTCTCTTGTGTTAATAGGAAAACAATTTTCCTTTACGATCCATGTTGCCATACTTAAATTGTAAAATAATTGATAATCGCAAAAGAAATGACACATTTTTATATCCGAATAAATGACGATACAGCTCTTATTTTTATTTATTAATATGGCTATATATTATATTGAAGTAATAGAAAAAGATTCGTAATTAATTTTATTTTTAGAAGCTATTTTTTTTAGTATGATAACACTGCAATTGATCTAAAAATGGATATTCAACCTTGTGTTCAATATTATGCTACCTAACTGCAGCTTATGATTGAAATTACTAAGTTTGGAGAAATATTTTTGGTAGCTGACAACATTTGTCCAGCCAGTCACAAAAAAGGCAAATCTTCCTCTCCCTCCTCCTACCGACCAATTGCATTTACGTCCCTTCTTTCCAAGGTCATGGCAACGCTGATAAACCGCCAGCTTATGAAATAAAGGGTGATTTTTTAGCTGGTTTGGTTTTGGCAACACTGGTTTTGACAGCTGACGTGTGTTTAGTACCTTGTGTCACTGTCAAACAGCTTCAGTTTGGTTTGCAATTTAACCATGGATCGTCTTACAAATGAACAACGCTTGCAAATTATTGAATTTTACTATCAAAATTCGTGCTCGGTTCGAAATGTTCATCGCGCGCTGCTTCCATTTTATGATCGGCATTCTCGACCTTCTGAGCAGTCTATTCGGAAGATTGTGACCAAATTTCGCACCAAATTTACTTTGTTGGACATTAAACCACCAACACGTTTACGTACTGTGCGTATTGAAGAAAATATTGCGGCCGTATCAGCTAGTGTGACAGAAGACCGCGAAATGTCGATTCGGCGCCGTTCCCAGCAGTTAGGCCTTTGTTACAGCACTACGTGGAAAATTTTGCGGAAGGATTTGGGCGTAAAGCCTTTTAAGATACAGCTGGTGCAAGAACTAAAGCCAGCCGACCTACCACAACGCCGAATTTTTGGTGAATGGGCTCTTGGAAAGCTGGCCGAGGATCCGCTTTTTTATCGAAAAATTGTGTTCAGCGATGAGGCTCATTTTTGGTTGAATGGGTACGTAAATAAGCAAAATTGCCGCATTTGGAGTGAAGATCAGCATCCCGAAAAAGCCACTGTTTGGTGCGGTTTATGGGCCGGCGGCATTATTGGGCCATATTTCTTCAAAGATGATGCGAATCGCAGCGTTACTGTCAATGGTGAACGCTACCGAGCGATGATAACAAACTTTTTTTTGCCCGAAATGGAAGTTCTTGACTTGCATGATATGTGGTTTCAACAAGACGGTGCCACATGCCACACAGCACGCGAAACAATGGCGCAATTGCGAGGCGAGTTTGGTGAACAGTTAATTTCACGTTTCGGGCCGGTCAATTGGCCCCCTAGATCGTGCGATTTGACACCATTAGATTATTTTTTGTGGGGGTATGCCAAGGCTAATGTGTATAGGGACAAGCCCGCTTCGATTGACGCACTGGAAGCCAACATCCATGCATTCATTCGTGAGATACCGGCCGATATGTGTGAAAGAGTATGCCAAAATTGGACTTAGCGGATGGGCTACCTGAGACGCAGCCGCGGTCAACATTTGCATGAAATTATCTTTAAACATTAAATTGCAAGGTTCAAACTATCGATTCAAATAAATATTTCATTCATTTTTTCGAATTTTTTGTGTTTTTTTTTAAAAAAAAGTTCTAAACCTCTTAAAAAATCACCCTTTATATCGAATCCCGAAAACTTCTTAATGACCGGCAGCACGGTTTTCGCAGCAACAGGTCCACTGGTGATTTGATGACATATCTAACCGAAAAGTGGAACCAATCTATTCACCATGGTGAAAGCAAGGTCGTTGCGCTTGATATTTCAAAGGCATTTGACAGAGTTTGGCATCAAACTCTCTTGTCGCAAATGCGTGCATTTGGGATCGATGTTACCCTTCTTCAATGGATTAGAAATTTTCTTTCGGAACGTTCAATTCAAGTTGTTTTGGACGGTTTCACGTCGGCAACTTACCAAATAAATGCTGGTGTTCCCCGAGGCTCCGTTATGTCTCCGACTCCCTTTCTCATTTTTATAAATGATCTATTCTCTGTTACTTCTAATTCTATTCATTCCTTCGCCGATGACAGTACCCTCAGCTTCACATGTTCGTTTCCTGGGCAACGCCCCTCATCTTCGGGCGTTGAACTTGAACGGCAACGTATGTTAAGCTCACTAAATTTCGATCTTGACAGCATACTTAAATGGGGTAAAACCAACAGACTGGAATTTAATGCTTCCGAAACACAATGCTGTCTGCTGTCATTGAAGTGAAACCCTAATTCTCTGCCATTATTCATGAATGGCACTTGCTTTGCTGAAACCGAATGACTTTCCATTATCGGTATGTGTATTAATGATAACCTTCGTGGGAATGACCACATATTCGATGTCGCCACGAACGCTGCGAAATGTCTAGGCTTCCTTAGGCGATGCACGAAATATTTCACCCCTTCTGATCTGGCGACAATTTATAAGGCGTTTATTCGCCGTTAACTTGAGTATAACGCTCATATCTCGTCCGGTGCTCCAATTACATATTTGGATTCAGGGTTCAAAAACGCGCGGTAAAACTAATTGGCGATCGAGACGTCGTGAAATCACTTGACTCTCTTAGTCGTCGTCGTAATGTCTCCTGCCTGTCATTGTTTTATCGATATTCCCACCACAAGTGCTCAAACGAAATAGCCAGTTGCATTCCAACCCTACAGCGATTCAACTGCAATACTCGCCATGCTAGGAATGCACATTAGTTCACCCTTAAGTCTATATTCGAACGTACAGTGAAATACAAGTATTCGTTTCTTAACCGTACACGCGAATGTGGAATGCTCTTCCACGCTCTGTTTTTCCCTCACATTACAGTTTACAGACATTTAAAGCCAACGTGCATCGGTTTCTCCCTTTCTTTAATCCTTCATTTCCTTAATGCCTGCACTGTGTCACTTCATTATAAGGGTATCCATAAGTCCCTTTAATGCGCGTACATTATAAGAAAAAAAATCGTTCACAGCTAGGTTAGGCTGGGCAAAGCTATTAGAATGCTTCCAGTGTTTGATGATATGGAGTGTTTTATTATCATCGGATGATCCATATAGATCATTTCCGATAATAAAAAACACCTATTGTTGCCATTAGTCGAATATTAGTCTTGCCACTAAAAAATAATATACAAAAACCAAATATTCGGGCTTTTTACATATACAAAGTATTAAGACCATGAAAAGACTGAACGTTTGCAGTTTTAGAGATGTTTATATATGTATATAAATAGGTGTATGCACATACATTTTTTAATACAAATATGTTTTCATACTTCGTTGTTCGTCGTGTTGAGGAAAAGTATGAATACACCAAATATTGTTTTGTCCTTTAACTACTACTGAATCAAAATGTATTTATATACAATTTAAAAAAAAGCTGATATAAATTACATTCGTGCAATTAAATTGGTTTTTAAAAAAATTATGCAATGAATTTGTATTACTTTTACATCTTACTGTTTATCAATTGTCAAATTTAAACAAACGAAAATTGCAAATTCAATTGAGATGAAGGAATATAATTTCATGTACAAAACATTTTTTGTCCATAGGCCAAGAAGAAATTGGACTGCTGCGGAAGCTTATTCTTTCCTCAAGGCTTACGCCAAAAGACAAGGCGATGAACTAGAATGCATTAACTGAAAAAAACACACTTCGAAACTAGCTACAACATTTTTGGGAATCAGAGCAATTCTCCAAAATTGTCTCAGTAGTTTCATAATAAATATTAGCCTTCCGACATTGAAACAAATCGTTTCCAACGAGTTAGCTTTTGTCTAACTTTGTGACTTAGAAATCCGAGCAGCTTTATGTTATTTTTATATTATGTTTTACTATACGGTATGTCCATGATGTATAGTAGCAAAGGATCTTTCTCATCAACATTTTGTTCTTCCAATTTCAGCACGCCCGAGAAAAAAATACGCCATGCTAAAATGTCCTCGAAGGCCTTCTGGCACAAGGAGTTCTTTAATATTTTATTTTGATTTACTTAAACTTCCCTTTATTACAGACTCAGTACACGACGGCGAAAATGCTTGACGTGAAATTAAAAAATCTGATTAGAGCTTTCAAAGCCACTGAAGATAGAAACAAAAGACAGGGAAATTGGGCAGGCTCCGCATGAAGAAAAAATGCAGGAGCTTTTCGGAAATCGACCCGCGATGAATAACGCCCATACGTTTCCTTTTTTCTGTTCTTGTTCCTTTTTCTGCTGACGTTTTGCTGGACCACGATGGTTGCGCATCAACATCGCATACGGAGAGAAGTGATTCATAACAGAGTAGAAGGCGGAGGTGCATATTCTAGTTGTATTTGAATTGACCCGTATGAAAGTTCCCAGTATACTGTCCTTTAGCATATAGATCAGATGCATCTGGAAGTAAATACTAACAATACAAAAGTGTTTCAGCAGCAAAGTTTATATGATTTGAGTGTTACATGTCCACTCACCGACCATCTGCCTTTTTTCCGTCTGCAATATATGATGTTTTAATTTAAGAGGAGGGAAGTAGAACAAAAGTTCAAGTTTTTTTTATATTTTATTATTTATTATTAAATGAAGTCAAAGTGTTATTTTCACTCCATATCGCAATTGAATATGCAATGTATGATGTTTTAACTTTTTATTTTTTGCTACTAGGGGCGCTGTTATCGCTTGGGATAAATAATCCCATCGGTTTTTTTTTGGAAATTGGAATGTATCGTCCCAACCGTATCTAAGGAACAAAAAAAACAGATATGATAGAAGCAAAGAGATACCAAACTTTCCAGTGGAAAACACTCTGCCTACAAGTGAAAGCATTAGTTTATGAGCTCTAATTAAATAAAACAACAACTATAATTTTCTCAAAATGTTTTTTGGTTTCTTTTTTTCCTGCACAATTTTTATATTTGATATTTATTTATTTGGTCTAAAACATTTACAAAGATTACAATGAAGTATCTATAATAACGTAAATGTTATCATGAATGATCTATTTATTTATTACAATTCAATACAAAATTTTAACATTTGATTAAGGTTAGCATGAGATATAAATTTATATTTAAATTGGATACAAATGCTTACATTAAAATGATAAAAGAGAAAAAAGAGCGATATAGAAAAGTTAACAATTTGGGCAACAACATTTACAAAACTATAATAGAAATATTCAAATACAATATTATGCAATAAATATATAAAATATTGAATATAATATTAATAATATAATATTAAATATAAATTCTGAAGTGAAAGCGAGGCAAACAGTATTTTGGTAGAGCTGTGCTGTGTATTTTCAAAGATTAAGTGCATTTAAGATCAATAGAATATGCGAATTGGAATAAACTAATGATTAATCATGTCGAAATATAAAAAACCACTAAGAAAATGTACCTGGCTAATTTTATGAAATCTTACTACACTGTAATAATTAATCATTAGATTATTACAATTAGTATAATAAAACACTTCCTTAATCTGGTCATAAATACATTAAAATATACTAAATTTCCGAAAATGCATATCCCATACTGCCAATAAATTATTAATATGACCTCCAGATTTTTTTGTTTTAGTGAATTGTCATCTGTAAAAATGTCGCCTTATAGTTACCATTTCTGTACTTGTGTAACAAATTCAAGCCTATGCGAAAAGGCAATCAGATATGTATTTTGTATACCCTATCCTAAGGGTATATTTATTTTGACACATAGTTTGTAACACCCCTTAATATTCGTCATAGACCCATAAAAGTAGATATATTTATGATCAGGACCAAATCCTAAGACTATTTAGCAATGTCCGTCCGTATCAACTTTTGAGGCCTTTTAAGTTACGCTAGGAGGCTGAAATTTGGAGCATATACTCCCTAGGGTCCCGAAATGGTAAAGTGTTAAAAGTTTTTAAATCCGCCCCTGCCACGCCCACAGTTTAGAAAAAACCGTTTTAAGGCTTAAGTTAGAGAGATATAGTTGTACAACCTTCACAAGATATGTAGGTACTGCCTACCTTTATAAATTTGTCATATAAAGTTTT
Organism: Ferdinandea cuprea; assembly: GCA_963576555.1. Classification (NCBI taxonomy): domain Eukaryota; kingdom Metazoa; phylum Arthropoda; class Insecta; order Diptera; family Syrphidae; genus Ferdinandea; species Ferdinandea cuprea. The sequence goes on along the minus strand of OY754958.1, from coordinate 99,874,344 downwards.
TTACCACGCCTACTTTTTGTATGCGTTTTTCACTAAAATGCTGTTTTCTTTGAAAATTTTCATCGAAATCGAAAAAAAATCACTTATACACTGTAATTTAAATTTCTATTAAATTTTGAGAAGTAAATATTACATGTGTTTCCACGGGGAACTTTAATTACTACAAGTAAAGCTGAATACATTCACTTTATTTCATTTGACATATCAAATACAATTTAACTGAGCTTTACTGAATACATCCATTGTCATATATGAGGTGAATATTCAAACATCTGTTTTTAAAAAATTTCAAAGTGATGCGAGATTTGTTTTTAATTAAAGTGTTTAAAATGGGTCTTGTAAATAGGAAAACAATTTCCAAATATGTACTGGGGTGCCTTAAATATGAGTACACATACCGGCCAAAGGAAGAGTCAAGGTCATTTATTAAATAATAAAACAAAACTTAAGAAAACGAGAACTAGATTTAAGTTACACAAATAAAATCATACAATTTAAAAAATTGTTGAGGTACCAACAATAAAAAAATGTATAATGGTTGTTGCCAACAAATAATTAGTATTAAAATAATTGCTCTTTTCGTCTAAGGAGAAAAAAAAAGCCAGAATTTAATTGCCAGGGTATTTTTTTAAATATGGATCGAAAAATAATGGTAAAGTGTTAAAAAAATTTCAAAGTGATGCGAGATTTGTTTTTAATTAAAGTGTTTAAAATGGGTCTTGTAAATAGGAAAACAATTTCCAAATATGTACTGGGGTGCCTTAAATATGAGTACACATACCGGCCAAAGGAAGAGTCTAGGTCATTAATTTTTGCATGAATATTTTAATTTTGATTGTGTATGACTGAGAGGGAAACTGAAAATTGTTCTTAGCTCCATCTATGCTACTCTTGCGAAGCTATACAGTGACTTTGTGTAATTAGATATAAAATGTTACTCTCGTGGAATTTTATTTATTTTACAGAAAAACTAATTTCTTGTATTTTATGCTATATTAATTTATGATGCAATAGTTATCAAAAATAACATTGGTTTTAAAATATCTAGTCTTCAATTTTATTTTATGACTATCAAATGACGCATCTTCCTTTAAACATTAAATCCGCAGGCGATTGACCTCTTTATACCCTATCCTAAGGGTTTATTACTTTTGACACATAGTTTGTAACACCCCTTAATATTCGTCGCAGATCCCTAAAAGTATATATATTTATGATCAGGACCAAAATCTAAGACTATTTAGCAATGTCCGTCCGTCCGTATCAACTTTTGAGGCCTTTAAAGTTATGCTAGGGAGCTGAAATTTAGAATATATACTCCCTAGGGCAGCGAAATGGTAAAGTGTTAAAATTTTCAAAATACGCCCACTGCCACGCCCACAGTTTAGAAAAAACCGTTTTAAGGCTTAAGTTAGAGAGATATAGTTGTACAACCTTCACAAGATATGTAGGTACTGCCCCCCTTTATAAATTTGTCATATAAAGTTTTTTGCCACGCCTACTTTTTGTGGGCGTTTTCACTAAAATGGTGTTTTCTTCGAAAATGTTCATAGAAATCGAAAAAAAAAGTTTAACAATTTATTTAGCCAATATATTTTGCAATATATCGTATATCATACAAAGTTTTTGGCCACGCCCACTTTTTGGGGGCGTTTTTCCAAAAAATTATTTATTTTCTATAAATTTTATAGAATGAAATAAAATGCTATCCATCATCATCCTAATGCTTTTTTTCTTTGGGGTACAAAGGGATAAGGATAGGGTATCATACTGTTCGCCCTAAGCGGACTTCACCTTTTCTTTATGTTTTTTTTTCTGAAATTAAAGAAAATAATAACTAGAAGAACAAATTTTTCTGCATAAGTTAAATTTAATAAAGAAATTCCACATTTTACTTACAAAACCCAGAGAATACAAGAAATCTGAAACAAATGTTTACTTTTACTAAGAGAAATGTCAAAATACTTACCACTGATAAATAGGTGCGTCCAAACCAAAAAATTTCGAGTGCTGAATTCATTCCTTCAGGTTCACATATATTCACCGACACGGCCGTCACTGGAAATCGATTACAACAAAAACAATGTATACAAATGGTTTCGAGCGGCAAAGGAGGTAAGAGTTTGGCATCTTTGCCTCTATCAGCTCTGAAAAAAAATAATGAAGAGTTTAGAAAAATTTATTTAAACATTTTTTTAACATGTAGGTAAGGAGAGAAACAACTAAAGCACAATCGAACATCACAATCCTTGCAAGTAAATAGTGTTCTTTTATAATTTTTTCTGCCTTTCTTGTCCTTGTAGCACTTTACACATCTCCTGTGTGTTTTTTCTTCTATAGGCATAGGCCTAAACCCCATACTTTACGGTGCTATGCTTTTGACATCGCCCAGTATTCTTCTTTTTCGGTGTTTTATTTTTTTGTAGACCATCGTTTATCATTTGCTCTGCCAGCGTTGAAATATAATCAATATATGTTAACTTCGGTAAGTGATAAGTTTCTTTATAAAGAATCCCCATGCGTTTACGCAAGTTGATTGAACTAATTTATAAAAAACTTTCTTCCACCATATGCCGGACTTTCAATTTATGTCATAGAGTTGTGCAATTTGGTCGGATAAGTCGACACCACCCATAAATTTGTTGTAAAAAATTATAGACTCTGGATAGTCAATTTCTCTCACCATTCTTCTGTTTGCATCGAATAGTTCCTAATTTAGATCCGTGGCAGTTACTCATGACAGTAAGCAATTTTGTATCTTGCCAAAAAGCGCATGATGTTCCAAACTGGTTCATATAACTAAAACTGTCTCCTCTCGTCAACCTAGTTGCGCAGGATGGTACTTGTTTCCGGTTCGAAATAATGGTGCCAACAGCAGGAAATGGTAAAGTATTAAAAAGATAACAAAGTCAAACATTCGAACTTTTGATAGGTTTTGGCAAAGTCAATACAACCCGTTGTCCCAATGTACCTTCCAGCATTTGTGACTCTTTTGCACAGTAAATATTAAAATCGTAAATATATCCTGTATTTGAATCCGATCGTTCCCAAACCTTTATCCCTCTTTTTATAGATTTCACGGCAGATATTGTGTCAGAGTAGATCTGCCCTTGAACTTGACCATTAATTCATCTAAGAACTATCTCCTCTGCTTTGATTGAATGTCTTTCTTAGGCAACTGGCAACTTCTTCAATATAATATGTTGTTGAAATATAATTTCGAGTACAACAGAAGAAATCTATTAAGAGATATGCTATTTCTTATTAGTAAGTTACCAACCGACTTCTTTTTGAAACAATACATTGGCATTTTTGGCAACCAATTTTAAGAACTTATTAGCATTATGCCCAACACCACAAGAACTTCGTGTTGATCTGTTTGCACTACATCACGCACTGTTCGGAACTTACCCTCTTGGAAGCTTTTGATAATTGCAATTCTTTCATTTGTACATTGACTTATCCATACAAGGAGGCTGCGTGGAGATAATTTTAAAAACTTGTCCAATTCATTCGAACCCCTATCCACATTACAAAGCACAGATGGAATAGTTTCAAGTGGAACAATCGTTCTTGGAACTGTGGTATCGACAGAACAAGTATGTTTTACTTCCGTTATATCCGCATATACTTGGTCTTCATCACCTTCAAAGCTCGAGTAATTTGACTGAGATTCTTCCTCTTCATATCCCTGAGGTTGCATACAGGGATCCTCTATTTCGCTTTCTTTCAAACCTCGGTTCCTACATAAAATAAACGATCGTATAGCTAAAAATAAGAAGATTGCATACTGCAGGGACATATAATCCCAACAAATGAAACTAATGGGGTATATTATCCCAGAAAACTAAAATGCACAAACAAATAATTAATATTAATTGTTTACTATTAATATAAGTCAATATTTATTTATAATAAATGACTTGTTATTAAAATCTACAAAAAAGTATAAATTATAAAACTTACATCAAGTTCAAGAGACAATGAATTTACACACCAACTATTGAAACACGTGCCAAGAACTGACAATTACCAAGAACTGTTATTTGAAAATACTGCATGGGTAACATGATATTAAAGTTTCATTCAAAAACATAAAGAAAAGGTACAGTCCGCTTGGGGCGAACAGAATGATACTCTATCCTTATCCCTCTGTACCCCAAAGAAAAAAAGCATTAGGAAGATGATAGATAGCATTTTATTTCATTCTATGAAATTTATAGAAAAAACGCCCAAAAAGTGGGCGTGGCCAAAAATTTGTATGGACGATATATTGCAAAATATATTGGGTAAATAAATTGTTAAACTTTTTTTTTCGATTTCTATGAAAATTTTCGAATAAAACACCATTTTAGTGAAAAACGCCCACAAAAAGTAGGCGTGGCAAAAAACTTTATATGACAAATTTATAAAGGGGGGAAGTATCTACATATCTACAACTATATCTCTTTAACTTAAGCCTTAAAACGGTTTTTTCTAAACTGTGGGCGTATTTTGAAAATTTTAACACTTTACCATTTCGGAGCCCAATGGAGTATATATTCAAAATTTCTGCTTCCTAGCATAACTTTAAAGGCCTCAAAAGTTGATACGGACGGACGGACGGAGGGACATTGCTAAATAGTCTTAGATTTTGGTCCTGATCATAAATATATATACTTCTAGGGGTCTGCGACGAATATTAAGGGGTGTTACAAAATATGTGTCAAAATGAATATACCTTTAGGATAGGGTATAAACACCGAAAAAATGCCAACTGCAAGCAATTTCCTTCATAAATTATCCCAGTAGGATTCTTAAAATTTTCTTGGGAAGTATTTCCTAATCGGTTAGGAAGGGATAAGAGGAGGGAAGAAGAAGAAAGTTTAAATTTGTTTTGTTTTATATTATTTATTATTAAATGATGTTAAAGTGCTATTTTACTCCATGTACCAATTATGACTGCAATGTATAATGTTATAATTTAAGAGGAGGGAAGAAGAAGAAAGTTCAAGTTTTTTTTTTATGATTCATTATTAAATGAAGCCAAAGTGTTATTTTCACACCATGTGCCAATTGAGTTCGTCGTTGTTGTCGGTACAAATGTTATCCACTATACATCCACATACCAACAAATTTACTAATACGTTTATTTTTCTTTGTTCGGTAAAATGAAGAAGTCTTCGAAAACCGACTTTTAAATAAACCGAATGAATGTTATACAATCACACGTCCGAATGGATGTAGATCATTAAATCTCCGTTGCGCATTCGGCATTATCTCTAAATGGTGGAACTAACCAATCCATAGATAGAAACGCAGAGTCTCCGAGCAAAAATGTATTGTTTGCGAACAGAACAGTACATCGTCGATAGCATTCTTACATAAGTCAGACTTTGTTAGGAACCGACTGTCATGTTACCTGCCGGGTTCACCACAAAAGATGTTTACAAATTTCATTTTAGCATCCACTACAGCCTGAAGTGAAATACTATAAAACTGTTTTCTATTAAAATAGCATTCTTTGCTGACAGACGGAGCCTTGATTGGTATGTGGGTACCGTCAATACATCCTAAAATTCCACCAATCTTTGTTTTGAACTCCAATATGTTGCATTTAATCTTACTAATCTCATACTTATATAAAGACAACTGTTTGGAACCTTTCTAACAAGGTACACCTCTGAGGCATTACCTTTTGGTGGTGCCAAATATTCAACTTAATTCTAGTTCATTACAGTTCGGCCATTCTGACCAGTCAATCGACCTCGATTGTATAACTTAGAGCTAAAGCTAAATGTGCCTTTCGAATCCGTCTATTTTACGTACTACTTATATTTACTACACTCGACCCATTTCTTTAGTCTACTTGAATCTAAAATGCCGTAATACGGAAACTATCACATTACGGTAATTTTCTAGCTTCTTCTTTATTACATTTGGATCGCGATATTTAGGTTGTAATTTCTTATTAGTCCCAACCGAGGTGTCCAAATTCTTGATTACTACAAATTCGCCGACGCCAAACTGTTTCATGTCGCCGCCTGGTCAAATCTATTCGCGCGTCATCTTGGGGGCGACCCCGTCCTTGAATGGTTAGTATTATTTATGGCCTACTTAACCCTGGCCAACTGCTGTTTCCAATCGGCGCACTCGGAGGACTCAACCATCTTCGCTAGCATTGCCTTCAAAACTTGGTTTACCCTTTCAACCTGGCCATTCGACTGAGAAGATGCTACAGCAACTTTAATATGCTCAATGTTATTTTCCTCAAGAAATTTACCAAAATCCTATGACATGAAACCAGTGCCCCGATCACTAATGATATTATATAGGTTTCGCTCAGTATTTCGCGCGGGCACGGAGTGGTAAAAACACATCAAGGACAAGTTTTTCTTTTCATTCGAGATCCAATAATGCTTCTGGATTTGATTTACGCATTTGTCGATACCCTGATGCCCACATATCTCGTGGATGACACACGTGACGTTTTCTTCTAGTTCCTTGGGGACACAAAGTTGACGTCTGTTCTGCGGACCGACACGAAAAACTAACCCATATTCCAGTACATACCCGGGAACTTCTTTGGCTTCTAATTCTTCTCGGATAGACTGTATGTTCTCATCGCACGTCTGGGACTTTTGGATATTCAGATCCAAGTCTTCACTCGTTCTTGCCCCGATGGCGGGCACACGACTAAGCGCATCAACATGAGATATTCTTTGATATAGCTTGATAATTGTAATTCTAGCTAAAGCTAAAGCCTACCTGGCTTTCCGCGGATTCACGTCTTTCTTCTTCAGCGTATGCGACAAGGCTTCAAGAAAAGTCTTGAACCATTCTAAGGCATGTACGACAGCTGATGTCTCTAATTCAAAACTAATTAGCTTCGATTCTTCACCAGTCGTCTTTCTTGAAAAAAAAGGCGACTGGATGAAACTTCTTGTCATCCTGTCTTTGCAATAAGTATAGCCCCAAAACCATGTGCGTTGGCATCACAGTGAAACTCCGTTTCCCGCTTCGGATTGTATATTGCCAATATTGGCAAAGAAAATCGTTTATTTCTTAACTGCTCAAAGGCTTAAGTGCACTCATCAGTCAAAGAAAACTTTGAATCTTTCCTTACCAAATTTGGCAATGGCAATGCAGGAGAGTCATGGGACGAAGCGACGGAAATGGAAAAACAACCCATTACACCTCTGGACCTCTTTAGTATTGCCGGGCATCGGGTAAGTGCGAATCGGTTCTACGTGATTGTCGAAAGGGCGGATCCCATCCGCACTAATAACCAAGGTAATCGATTTTGTTAAGTGCGAACTTACTCTTTTTACTAAATAATAACTCTGCTCTTTGTCAATCGACGGTTTCAACGTTAACTAAATATATGCTGAAAGACTGCGGGTGCATTCTTAAAACCGAAGCGCATTTGGATTATCCAAAAAGAGTTACGAACGCGGTATATTTGACCGATTCTTCAGACCCTTTTATATGATGAAACTATTCCCTCAAATATAGCGTGCTAAAGATCTTCTTATTTGCGAAATATTCCTAACAGTCTTCGATTAGTGGAAGCGGAAAGTTGTCCCTTAGCATAGGGTGAATTACTCAGTCTGACTATCCTTTTTCCAACAACAGATCGACAATATTTTGTAATACGAAAGTCGCCGTGGCGAACAATATATTGGCACATCCCTGGTTAAGATAAGTTTTATTGAATAATCACTAGCTTTCGCTTTAACTTTTCGACTTAAGGTAGTGTTCGACCGCTGACCTGACAGCACTTGAATGAGCTTCTGGCAATTGTTCATTTATATTTATTTCGTCGTCGTTCTCGATACAAGTCCCAACTGCGTTCACTTGCCGACATAAATCAGTAAAGTCTACCATACCCCGGTCATCTTTCAATTCTATTATCTCTACTGAAACACCTTCGGTTGAGACTTCACAATTTGTGTTTACATTTTCTACAGTATTACGTATTCTAGTTAATTCTATCGGGTCTTCAAGTAATCAAATGACACAAGTGCACTGACAACTTCCTTAGGTAATTCAAAATTTTTTTTATTAAACGAAATTTGTTTGTTCAACCGGTACAAAAAGTGTCTGTCAGAATGTAACTTAAGCCTGCAAAGGTGTATGTTGAATTTTAATAAAATATCGCGTCCCAAGAGCAGCGGTACAAAAGTTCATCATCTGGAATTATAATAAACGAATGAGCTACGGTTTTATCCCGGAATTTAATTTTGCAATCTACGGTGCCATACGTACTTAAGAACTGGTTTCCCATTCCTCTGAACCGCGTTGGCATCTTTTCCCAATAAATAAACAGGACAAGCGACTTTTTAACAAAGCTACTTGGGCTGCCGGAATCATAGGCAAACATAGGATTTATCCTCAGAGCACTTGTTATGACGACAAAGGCAAACTCCCACATCCTCTCTGCCATCTCCTCGAATCCTTCAATAAACTTATGGTCGCGTGCATTTCTCTCTTCGGAGTGCTGCTGGACTGCGGAAACGGCAGTTTTTTTTTTGGGTCAATTTTGATGGAATGCGCCATCTCGTGACACTTAAAACAGGCGTTCAGCGGACCCTTCGGCTTCAGGCACTGGCTCTGATAGTGGCAAAACTGTGAACAATTATAGCAGCTCACTTGCACTTCGGTGCAGACTGCGCTGGCTGCGGCCCTCGGTTTGGGGTTCATGACAGCGGTTGGGTTGACTGCGGTTTTCTTGGGGGCGTCGAAGGTGCGTTTCCTCTCGAATCTATCGAGGAGGGTTTTCAGCTGCCTCATACTGGGCCATTAGGGCGACGGCACTGTTGCTGCGGTCGTTCAATCCGTCGACAATACACTCGATGATATCGGCCTCCGGTATGTTGGCGTAGGAGGCAATCTCCTGCATCTCCAGTACATACCTTTTCACGGACTCGTTCGCACTGCTAGAAATGCACATCAAATCACCCTTACATAAGTCGAGTTGGTCCAATCTGATTATAAAAGAGACACATACACCCCTATCAATTTGTTACAACCCGATATCAATTTCTGCTTTTCAAATTCAGCTGTTTTGTAATTTTTGACGGAAGCACAGACCACAGCATTGAACACAGAATCTTGTTTTACCAAATGTTGTCAAAATTAATTTTTATTAAAATCGGTAGAAAACTGCTTATAAAAGGATAGAACGCGCATATTTAAGAGATATCATGGATCTCTCAGATGCGTCGTAAGACAATAGATTTATTAGTAACGTTTTATTTTTGTGCAATGAATTTTAATTTAAGTTTCATTTAAAACGTCCATCTTAATACCTCCGGGGTAACTTCCTTATCGATGTGAATTTCGAATTTGAATTTGAGGTTGGTCGGTTTTGTAGCAGAAAACAGAAGTGATAGCTGGAAAATAATTTTAAATTTAAATTAAATATGTAAAATAAATATTTGAATGTCTTTAACTGTCAGGATAAAGCATCCCCCGACAGGAAAAACGCGCATTATTAGGAGGAACTGCAGAATACATAATGGATCTTCCAGATTCAAAGTGAGTTTTGAAACACAATCATAATTACCAATATTCTGGCTACATTTGATCAGATATGCGACCATAAGCAGTGGATAAGATGTTTGTGCGGATGCAAAGAATCCGGGCTCCAACCAGGACTGAGTAAAAAAATATTTTATGGAAATAAATGCATAAAATACTTACATACATATCAAATTGAAGTTGCAGCAAACAAGCACCAAATACGCAATGAATTAGCTGCGTATCTGAAAATCAAAGATTGGTGAATGTTTCACCTCAAAAGTATTCTGCGATGACGATTTAGTTCTCCCCGTCGGACTCCACGATATGACTGAATATCTGTATAGCACAGTCAACTTTTTCGAAAGTATTACAAAATTACAGTTTTATGAAAGGTGTATGGTACCTGGGGCCTATTTCAAAGATCAAACAACACATACATTAGATACATCATACAACAAATCAATTACATTAACATTCCTCTTTCACAGATTTCATTGGAAACACTGTATGTTTCTAGTTTATGTTAGAGTTGAACAAAAAATCACTACCTGTGATTTTATACCTGTGAGTGAAAAGTCACAGTCACTACCTGTTACAACCTTTCAAATAAACTGTGAGTGGCTAAAGCGTTATTGATATTTTTTCCACTCAACTCACAATATCTGTTAAAAAATATCTACAACAAACTATCGACTCAAAAATCACAGTCACGAACTAAGACCAAGTAATGTATAAACAGATATTACGTCAGCAAAACGTGAGTCGTTATTTGAGTACACATCGTACATACACACATCATAGTTTATTTAGTATTCGTATGCCTTTCGAATTAATTGGAGTTAAGGAATTATATGTGTTTGCTTGGTTTGGGTATTCGTATTTTTATTTTTGAATGTAAAATGTGGATGCTTCGATTGCTTCGGTGAAGATGGGGGAGGAATTCATAGTTTTTTTTAAATTATCCATATTTTAAAGTAGGAGCGTTGTATGTAAACTATAATAAAATAAACAAATATTTTTAATATGGATAAAAATAGGTAGGACCACATTTGATAATAGAATAATTTATTAATTATGTAGGTACTAATACCGAAAAGAGAATGAAACAGAAATTTAATAAGAGTTTGAGAATGTTTTCATAAAACCATCGATATGTGTTAAGAACATTTTATCTTCGGATTTATTGTACTGATTGACGATGAATTGAATATTTAACCATTGTTTCTTTTAATAAATTCTTTTACATATTAAAAGGATTTAAAACAATCATAACATCACATGAATATTTTCGTTTGCATTGATTTTTACCGTAAGGTCCTCGGAGCTTAAAAACAAGGACATATCAAAAGATTAGTCCTTAGATTAGTCTAACTAGATTCGGTTGCTATGATTTTACTAAAAGGTCTTTGTAGCCTTAAAAAAGGATATTTTCTAAAAATGTCGTTAGAATCTTATGATTTTTTGCTGTTGCTATGACTTTTTATGCGTAGGTCCTTGTAACCTTGAAAAAGGTCCTTGAAACCTTCAAAAATGATATTTTCCAAAAATGTCCTTAGAATCTCATGACTATTTGCTGTTGCTATGATTTTGTATGCGTAGGTCCTTGCAAACTTGAAAAAGGTCCTTGAAGCCTTAAAAAATGATATTTTCCAAAAATGTCCTTAGAATCTCATGACTATTTGCTGTTGCTATGATTTTGTATGTGGAGGTCCTTGCAACCTTGAAAAAGGTCATTGAAGCCTTAAAAAAAGATATTTTCCAAAAATGTCCTTAGAATCTCATGACTATTTGATGTTGCTATGATTTTGTGTATGGAGGTCCTTGAAATTAAAAAAAAATGTTTTTGGAGCCTCAAAAAAGGACATTATACTAAAATCACATAGGTATTTTTAGTTAGAATGATTTTTAACAAAGACGTAACTGAAACCGCAAAAAGACGTACGACGCCTTTTATTAACTAGCTAAGGAATGGACAGTTAAATTACACGGTTTAAAAATGCGGATCCATTAGGAATCCGGATAGCGATGTTTCTTATTATCCGGATAATAGAGGGTTCTAATTTTTACCATAAGGTCCCTGTGGCCTTAAAAAGGACATTCCATCAAAATGTCTTTAGATTCACCTGACTATATTCGGTTGCAATGATTCTTTACCGTAAGGTCCTTTGAAATATTTTAGGTTTGGTCTTTGGAGTAATTAAATTTAAATGGATATCCGTGACCTAACTACCAGAAAATAAATAAAATATTAACCTTATTTAAAAATTGTTTTTGTAAAGCGCTAAGACGTCTTAGCTTAATTATGCAATATTAACAATAATGGCAGAAATTTTAAAAAAAAATTTCGTCAGTGATACATTCCCACCCTATTGGTGGGAATGATAGCGGGTTATGGTTTTGTGTTTTTGAGTGCGATTATGTGAAGGGAGTGAAATATGTTCATAAACCAAATTTGTAATTAGATGTATAATTTTAAATTTTGTGGTTGAGAAAAAAAAAATTTCGTTGTTAGAAAGTCATAGCCTATTGTAATAGAATATAGTACATTTAAAATGTGTATTGTCATTGTGTACCCAAATTATGAACTATTTTGTACATAATAATAAAATACATACATTAAGTATAATTAAGCCAACACGATTTTGATCAAATTTTGGTAATGCATTTTGCAATAAGAAAAGGGAATTTTATTTGTATATTAATGTGAATTGCATTTCTATTCATATCTTACAATAGGTAGAAAAACTGCCCAGTGATTTGCATTTCAATGGTGGTGTTTTGACAAATTTTTGTTGATTCATTCAAAAAATGCTACTGAAGACAAATATTCTTAAAGCTCAGATGATCTGCTTTCCTTTATTTATATTAAATGTATTTGTGTATGAATTTGTGCAAACACACCTTTAACTGTGAACATAATTTGAGCGATCCACCCTAAGCCTAATACCAGCGACAGCGATTCACCCTAAGCAGGAAAATTTACATCGTTGCTGATTCGTTTTTTTTTTTCTATTTTTGAAAACTTTAAGCGATGGAATTTTCCATTAATGACCTCCTTCAGTAACATAATTATTTGAATAAATAAAGTTGAGATGCAATCCAAGCACAATTTAAATTTCAACAAAATTATTTTAAATTTTGTGATATAGACATTATATTTTTTTTTTTAGAGAAATGTTTTGGGATATGGATGTATATGAATATTATATACTGTGAAGAGCAAAACTGTCTAGATGTTTTGAATTTCTATGGTTAAGTTAATTAATATCATACAGAATTACAAACCATTTTTTTAATAGTTTTTTAATAGTTTAATAGAATTAAGCTACCATAAGTCTTCTTTAAATCCAGAGATTTACCATACAATTTTTAATCTGCTAAGCACAAGGTTAAAAAATAATCTATAAAAAGAGAGGTAAGAATTGGCTTGAAACACAGACCACACCACATAGTCGTGCATTTTTTTCTAACAGGGTATAAAAATGTTGTAAATTCACAGTCACAGGTAAAAGTATCAGTGAGTCAAAAGTAACAGTAACAGTTATCATATCTAGTTTATGTTGTATGAAATTTATAATTTGAAATTTTCAAAGTTTGTCAGAAAGCGTGACTCCTACATTAATTGGAAATTTCTTATTGGTCAATTATTTTTTAATGTCAAAAATTCCTATTCCCCTTTGCAAGATACGGTTGCTAGCGTAATTTCAGTTAAGTGTACTTCGCAAAGCGATTTCGCAACAATTATGTAAAAAAAAAAGTCTTTCTTTCAATTCAACCTTACCCTCGACAAATAAAACCACATCATGTCTGACCACCTCAACTCGCATTCGCATGTTTATACCATATCCCAAGGGTATATTAATTTTGACACATAGTTTGTAACACCCCTTAATATTCGTCGCAGACTCCTAAAAGTATATATATTTATGATCAGGACCAAAACCTAAGACTATTTAGCAATGTCCGTCCGTCCGTATCAACTTTTGAGGCCTTTAAAGTTCTGCTAGGAAGTATTTGGAACATATACTTCCTCGGGTTCCGAAATGGTAAAGTGTTATAATTTTCAAAATACGCCCACTGCCACGCTCACAATTTAGAAAGAACCGCTTTAAGGCTTAACTTAGAGAGATAAAGTTGTACAATCTTCAAAAGATATGTAGGTACTGCCCACCTTTATAAATTTATCATATAAAGTTTTTTGACACGCCTACTTTTTGTGGGCGTTTTACAATAAATTTCTGTTTTCTTCGAAAATTTTCATAGAAATCGAAAAAAAAAATGTTTAACAATATATTTAGCCCATATTTTTTCCAATATATCGCCCATACAAAGTTTTTGGCCACGCCCACTTTTTTGGGGGCGTTTTTTCAACTAAATATATTTTATTCTATAAATTTCATAGAATGAAATAAAATGCTATCCATCATCTTCCTAATGCTTTTTTTCTTTGGGGTACATAGGGATAAGGATAGAGTATCATACTGTTCGCCCCCAGGTGAACTGTAGCCTTTCCTTATGTTTTTGTACCTCATTCACCACAATTCAACTCAATTCAATATTGAGGCGACCAATACATTTCGCACAATTCATTTGCTAGTCTTCTCAAACCTCAACAGAACAAAATGAACAAATACTTTTAGAAATAAGGACCAGGATCATGTAACGTCATCAGTGTCTTTCGTCTTCAGATTCATTCAATTCCTCAACATTCTTTGCTTTATTTTGTATTTACCTTTTCCTTGAACGTTGTAAAACCTTACCCTATTCTTCCTTTATTACAGAATTTGTAATGTTGTGCCGGCAAAATTAGATAAACAATAATTATAGCGACACATACTACTTACTTACTTTTGCTTACGTTTTGAAACGTCAATTGCTTCCTTTTTACATCAATTTATTCTGCTGTATGTGATGTATGAAAATGTATCATGTATCATAATTGTATGTATGACTACCATCATACAACAAATCTGTGAAATAGAATTGATGTATCAAAACAGTGAAAATCATAAATTTTAAGTGGTGTATGTTCTGTGAAATAGGCCCCTGGTGTTGTTATGTATGAAGGTAGAACACATATATCTATTTAAGTTCTGTGCCGACAGCGTAAGATTCCGTTGTTTAATGATAGGTAAGTAACTGCATTATGTGTATGCACTTTAAAGTGTTTCAAGAAGAACCTGGGCTCTAATCGCGTAAGACAACGATCGTCTAACGAAGTCGTTTCGACGATTGTGTTGCTTCATGTAGCACATAAATATTTTAATCGTCTAGACGACGTCAAATGAACTGTCAAATTCGACGATTTAATGACTGTGATTGAACGATTACTGTTAAACAATCGTTTTTTACTTAATGGTTTATTCTTTAGTTTTCTTTGACATTTTTTTAATATAAAAAACTTTAAAACCGTAAATAAATATTCAAAAAAATGATTTATTAAAGTATATCTAATTTCCATTTCAGTATTTTTACAAAGAATCCAATTATCCAAAGAGGCCTTTGTATTAGTGTTGAAAACTTTTAGCCTAAGGCGCGGCTCAAGGTCAACATACATTCCCCCGATATTAAGACTTTGCGACATAAAATTTTGGCTGCATTTATTCTTGGCGCGGTATTTGATGTCTATACACAAAAAAATAAAATTAAATAAACAAATTAATCAAAAGCTACCCATCAAATTATATTTAAGGTTCATATTCTACACTTATTGGGTAGCCCAATGGCATTTATAGTGCCAGGCAATTCAGCCCACAGTTTGTTTTTATTTGTCTGCCCTGTGTGATTCGTGCGGTCGCCATATTAGGGGCCGAATTACCGCATTAGATAACGAGCAATACGTCGCTGAATTATCTCGGTTTGGCATTATTGCTTCAGGTATCGATTATCGAGTTTTTTTGTTTGACATTTCCTAGTCAGTTATTGTGTGTTTTTGCACACGTCAGCTCTGGAAGTGTCGTATGGCGGTAATGGCAGAACAAGTGTAAGTTTTAATAATTAATGTACAAATTTTCTCAAACTACAAATTTTAAATTATTGCAGAATAAATTTAAAGAAAATAAATGCTAGCCTGGTACAAAATTTAATGTAGTAGAGTTTTACTAGCAAAATCACAAACTGCGTTCGATACGTGATGCTTCGTATGACATAATCCCAATGTGCTTTTTCGATAGTTCAGTAACATATAGAAGTTAGGTTAGGTTAGGTTTAAGTAGCACTTCACTTCTAAGAAGAAGTTTAACTCAATTAGACCTAAGTAAGGTCCATTTTAATACCACGTGGATCTAAAGTTCCTTTCTACTCGTTGAACCAATTTGAGCTTTTTATAAAGCGTGAGAGGCGTTTTGGGTCGGTCGAATTTAAATCGCTAAGATAATTGTAGAAGTAAGCTCCTACATGGAAATTTCGTTTCCGGGGGAGAGCAGAGCATGCACAAATATGGTGTAGAGTTGTCTCTTCCTACTCCTCATTTACACAGCTCCTGCAAAAGTCGTTCGAGTAAGCGCCAAGTCTTGTTGCATGCCTGCCTAACAGACAGTGTCCAAAGATGACACCAACAATTATAGCACTGCTGTGCGATCTATTGAGGGTAATCAAGCTCTTAGAGCATGTAAGATTTAGCCTAGGCCAAATCTGCTTAGTCTTCAGACAGGTAGTACCGTCTGTCCATCTGTAGTTTGTTTTTTCTATTGCATCTAGTTTCAATAAGAGTTTGCATGTAGAGACTGGTATGTTGAAATAGGCCTATTTTGGGGAGAGATCGGAAAGATGACAGGAAACGAGGATGAGGACAGGACCTTAGGATGGGAATAGGAAAAGAGAGGAATAGAGAGTGGTTGAGTGCGAGGGACGCGGCATGCTTGCGATGCACAAATATAGGAAATAGGGTGGTTCTTGCCCCCTCACTCAACCTAGCCTACAATAAAAACATAAATCATGTCAAACAAAAAACTTACTTTTCCAAAAAGGCCGTCCACCACACTTGAGGGCGCTGCTGGTGTTGGTGCAGCGTGGCCATACCCTCCCTACCTGGAAATTCCTGGCCATGAATCTCCCCTATGATGACATTCTTGCTCTGAATCAGACGACAACCACCGAAAGGGCTTTAGTCTGCCCTACCGCACCCCCTGAAAAATTGCTTACAACCCAAACATGACCCTAATTATCATGCCCAAAGAAAACAAAACGCTCAAAAATTAACATATAACTTTAACATTTAATAACAAAAAGAATAAATAAATAAATATCAAGAAAATATTTATATGAATAAATAACCAAAAAAAGAAAATAAACTTCATAAACAGGTAAGTTAGGTTTTACCCTTTCCGCCTGCCCTGGTAACCATTTGCTATTACCTTACTCTACTCTAGTTTTCTCTGAAGACTAGAGAGCTCTGTACAGGTGCGTATATATGGGATCGTATTCCCAAAAAAAAATTTAAACAAGAACTGGGCGGGAAAACTTCTCCTATTACAAAAATAATTATATGTATGTATGTAAAGGGTGATTTTTTAAGAGGTTTAGAACTTTTTTTAAAAAAAAAACACAGAAAATTCAAATTTAATGGAGAATGTTTATTATCATTTGAAAGAACATTCTTTGGCATTTATTTTTTGAAGATTATGTCTATCAAATGTTGGCCGTTGCTACGTCGCAGATGGTCCATCCGTTGAGTCCAATTTTCGATCACTCGTTCGAGCATTTCAACTGGTAGCTGGCGAATGACACGCGTGATGTTTTCCTCCAAGGCCTGAATCGAAGCGGGTTTGTCGGCATAAGCTTGTGACTTTACATATACCCACAGGAAAAAGTCTAACGGTGTGATATCACACGATCTTGGTGGCCAATCGACCGGCCCAAAACGTGAAATTATGTGCTCACCGAAATGTTCTCTCAATAAGTCCATTGATTGATGCGATGTGTGAGAAGTGGCGCCGTCTTGCTAAAACCAAATGTCGCCGAGAGCACGAGCTTCAATTTAAGGCATCAAATAGGCATCTGTGCATTAGTGGAACTGCTCAACGCACAGGCTATGTCACTGATTATGTAAGTGCGAATGGCGGGGAGTAGTGTTCTATTCACCCTCTCTGACGCATTAGATTGTGGTGCGTAGTTTGCTGTCCTTAGGTGATGGATTCCATACTTTTGCAGCAAAGTTTGGATATCCTTTGCCTCGAATTGCTTACCATTGTCAGAGTGAATAATTTGAGGTACACCGAAAATGTTAAACACTTTTTATCGTAAGTATTTCACAACGCTAGTAGTGTTGGCATTTTTTAATGGTTTTAATAAGACAAACTTGGACAAATGGTCAAGGACTACAAAAACGTATGCATTACCCGACTTAGTTCTAGGATACGAAACTAAAACATCAATATACAACTTTTGAAAGGGACGATCGGAACAATAACTAGTAGAAATAGGGAGACGTGAAACCTGATTTGAAGACTTACACTGTTTATATATATCACATTCTGAGACATATTTTCTGATTTGGACAGTCATGTTTGGCCAGTAGAAGTACTGCCGGACTCTTTGTAGCGTCTTATTTATTTCGCCGTGGGCTGAGGCACCACAGATTATTTCCTCGGTGATTTCCGATGTAATCCACAGTTGCCAATTATGTTCAACCATCGTGTCATCTCCCTTAGGGGCTAATACTCTCTTGTACATATAACCGTCCGCAATTTTTAGATCAGGCAGCTCCTCGGCATGCCCTTTAATAATCTCGATCAGATTTTTGTACTCATCTGACTGAACTTCCTCAGAGTCTGACAATTGGGCTTGTACCGCTGGAGAAACAGGGTAGTGTCGCTGCTTCACTGGAGCCGCATATCCCATATCGATGACATGCTCCATCTTTCCAAGCCCATGCTGAGTGTAGTAGAGGAATCTTCCCCTGACTGCCTCCAACTCGGACTGCTGTTGAAACGAAAGCAGCTTTCGAAATTGTGACCGCGCTTATCACACTAGGTGCTATCTGGAACGCTTTCCAAAAATCAACACCCAGGTAGAGCTGATCGAGATTTGAAACCAGGTAAAAAGTGAGGATTTTCTCGCTGCCTTTATATGATACTGGAGCTTTAATCATCCCAACAATGGACTGATTATTTCCGTCAGCCGTTTTGATGTCGGACTTGAAAGGGTGGATATGTAAGTTCAAACATTTAACGAATAGGAAACAGTCTTTCCCCAGGATGCTGATACTAGCGCCGCTGTCCAAAAGACCAAGCAGCTCTTTATCCGCAATTTTAATTTTGACATAAAGTCTTGGGTCAGTAATTGTATTTGCATTTGCCCTAGTTACCCTGCTACTATTATAACCGGGGAGTCTGAGGCGAACGCATCCCCCCCGACTGCAACGCGTTCCTTTGAGGGTTTTCCGGGATATAGCTTCCGCACTCCGGAGGAATCAACCCCTCCTTACCACATTTGTAGCAGAAGAGGTTGCGTGTCGGTGTGTACACTCGACAAATGTGTGACCGGCAGCTTTACAGTTCCAACAACTTAAAGTTCTTGATCCCGGAAAGTTTCCGGTAGAATTTGGACGCACGCCGCGATACTGCAGCGCGACTAGATGCTCATTATGTGGGAATGCGATCTCCTCCCCATACTTAAATCTCATGAGCAGTGTGCTTCATCGGAGTACGGTGGTATTTGCTGGCCTCTGCGTTAGGAAACATTTTGTCCGCATCCTTGCATGCATTTCGCAGATGGTCCAGCGAAAATATGGCCATAGGGTATATCAATCTTCAGCATACGGACCAACTCCAACTCCGGTATCGCTACCCTGAGGTGGGACTTCAGCTTTGAGATTGCGGCGATTCATCACACGACTCCCAGGCGCCTTGCCTACGGTCCATTTCGAAGTCGGACTTGGAATTTTGGAACTGTCTCATCAGAGCGTCCCGTAGAGTTAGCCAGTCTGGCCGGAAGTGAGACCGTTGGAACTGCCATTACCACTCGTAGGCTGCACCTGAGAGTAGCAGATGAAAATCTCGCAAAATCTCAGCCCAGGTGCACCGATACTGGCCCTGAAGAGTCTCCAGGCGAAAAACGAAGTCTTCGACAGGCAGCACATCCTTTCATGAACTCTAGGAAACTATTCAGCACTTCAGCTTTTAGACTGCTGGAGATGTCTTCCCGAAGAAAGTCGCTATAGGACGAAAAGGCGTTGACAATAGCTAAGTTTATGTAACTCTTTAGATCCGATGGCATGTTGCTCCCTTCATTTGTTTCGGTAAATGTTTTTTTTCGAATGATTTCTATTACTTTCCAGACCGACCACTGTTCGAACGCTGGCATTTTAGGCTACCATGGACTCTGCACCAGCACCACTTAAAGTGCTGTAAATTGTCGCTGCAATGGATTCGGTCGAACTAGAAAATCTACTCGTCGGCAATGAATCGTTTGAAGCACGTTAGCTTGGATGGTCACGAGAAGTGGTTAGCAACATTGATGGCTCCATAAGACCCTCAGGAGGACCAACAGTTGACCCTTGTACTGGAGGCCACTTAACGTTTCCTGGTGGAGTACGTGAGGTCGTCATTTTTTCTGAGATCGGGTAACGATTTGCTTTTCTGGTGGATTATTTGTTTTTTCCATTACAGAAAATTAAACTCAACAAGAACAGGAGGACATCTACATATGTAACGACGTAGATTCACAACAAAAAATACTTTATGCTGATAATAAATGAATAAATAACAAGTAAATAAATTAGATAACATAAGACAACTATTTATATATACCTAAGATAATTAACTAAATAGCACTATTTATATACGATAACTAACAAAATAACACCATATCCATAAGGTACATATGTAGTCGGGATTTGCCAAGATCTGAAATTTTCCGGAAACAACGTCGTCGTCGAGGATCTTTATTCGACTGCTCTTTATTTAAACATAAATGTAGGGTGCTTGTGTGATAAGTTCATGTGCATGGAAGGGTTATTTGGGTGTGTGTGTATATGTGAGTGGAAGTGGTTTTCACATATAAGAACTAATATAATATATCATATACGTTACTAGAATAATAAGTAGATAGATAAATAACATATAGACAAAATATATCAACTTCACTGCGGACGGACAATTATTTATTCCTCTGTATGGTGGAGTGTGGAAAACAAACAAGTACGTGTACAATTTGCTGCATCCCCTCACGCTTCCGCAATTCCATTTTGACCTTAAAGCTCTTTGATGGAAGCCTTGAAGCGTTCGGGTCAGCAACACAAAAAAAGGAAAGGATGGACTAGTGCTACATGAGTGGAATTTATCACCAAACAAGGCCATTAGATCCATGTTATTTAAAAAAACGAAACGATGGCAATGGGTAAAGAAAATTAAAATTTAAGGATAGAAAAGTAAAAATAATAAAACAAAGGTAAGGAAGAGGATGGGAACTGACAAATACAAAACAGGTTCCAATTGTTTCTGATGTCACCTTGGTGTCACTTTACGCAATTCAAAATTGGCAATTTCTACGAACTTTCCAATTGAAGACTTACGAGTTCTTTGGTGTTGACCTCAAGAACAATTGTGGACGACACCATAAAGGACAAATGACATACACAAACAAAAACGTTGGGCGCCACTTGAAATAGGCCTATTTTGGGGATATAGAGGGAGCTAGAGATCGGGAAGATGACTTGAAACAATGATGAGGACGGGACCTTAGGATGGGAATAGGAAAAGAGAAAGATAGAGAGTGGTTGAGTGCGAGGGACGCGGCATGCTTGCGATGCACGGCTTGCGCTCGGAAATAAGGTGGTTCTTGCCCCCTCACTAAACCCAGCCTACACCATAATCATAAATCATGGCAAAAAAATTGCTTTTTCCACCAAGAACGGACGGACGTCCATCACATTTGAGGGCGCTGCTGGTGTTGGTGCAGCGTGGCCATACCATCCCAACCTGGAAATTCCTGATTCCTAATTATTATGACCAAAAAAAAAGCTAAAAAATTAACATATAACTTAAACATTTAATAACAAAAAGAATAAATAAATAAATAACAAAAGAAATATATATATATAAATAAATAACAAAAAATTCCTGATTCCTAATTATTATGGGCAAAAAAAAGCTCAAAAATTAACATATAACTTAAACATTTAATAACAAAAAGAATAAATAAATAAATAACAAAAGAAATATATATATATAAATAAATAACAAAAAAAAAAAATAAACTACACAAGAGCTCTGTACAGGTGCGTATATATGGGATCGTATTCCCAAAAAAAACAAATTTTTGAAACAAGAACGGGGCGGGAAAACTTTACCTAGTACAAAAAAAAATTATACATAATATGTACTTTATACAAACAAAAAAAATTAAGAAGGAAATAAATTACGACTTATATATGGACTTACAAAACTAATTAAATAAATAATAAACAAAAATAAAAAGTGACAAATTAACATACTTATCTATTCAAACTAAAAATAGCTAATATACCAGCACAACATTATTTATAAAACTTAAGCAACGTTGCTTGAGCGATTCGTAACCTAAACGCCAAAATTTGCGTTTAGAGGCCGCGTAAAGTATGTGTAAAATTTGTTTTTGATTGCAAATGCCATTTTTTTATTTTCATTAAAACAAAAAAGTTGTAAAAAGGTACAAAAATGCCATTTGATTTCGTGGCTTTTGTGAAGGATATGGATTTAATTAACTTCTTCAGCCAACAAAGTAACCCGAGGCAATGCCAATCCTATAATTGATTGTAATATGTGTGCCCTTGTAACATATTTCATAACCAAATTGTAGTACCTTATCAGTGGAATCCCAATTTTCAGACATTTTCTTTTATTTTGGGAGTTGATCATGCTACGCAAAATATTTCCATATAAAAAAAAACAAAAATCTGTAAAATGCAGCTAAGTTTCTGCACTCTTAAAGCCAAATGTAGTAGAATTTTATGTTTTCGGTACTAGTTTTTTAAGTTTTCTTACTTATTTAGATACAAACCTCATTTAGTTAAAACACAGAGGAAAATCGTTTATAAATCAGAATTTCAGCAAAGATGCGTAAAGGTTGCGTAAATACTTGCGCGTTGTTTAAATAAGCAACCTTTGAGAGGTGTTTTAAGGAAATCTAATAAATACGGCTATTAATGTATAAAAAACAACAAATCCTTTGTTGGACGGTGCATGGACATATGTATATTATATCAGGTTAGAAGAATTTTTGGGTTTAGAATTTTGATGGACACATAAAGGGTGATCCATTTCGAGGTTCCCTACTTTTTTAAAGAAAAAAACACAGAAAATTCAAATTTAATGGAGAATGTTTATTATCATTTGAAAGAACATTCTTTGGCATTTATTTTTTGAAGATTATGTCCATCAAATGTTGCCCGTTGCTACGTCGCAGATGGTCCATCCGTTGAGTCCAATTTTCGATCACTCGTTCGAGCATTTCGACTGGTAACTGGCGAATGACACGCGTGATGTTTTCCTCCAAGGCCTGAATCGAAAACGGTGATGATATCACACGATCTTGGTGGCCAAATTATGTGCTCACCGAAATGTTCTCTCAATAAGTTGTTGCACAAGCTGTATTTTGTACGCTTTCAATTTAAGATCTTGACGTAAAATGCGCCAAGTCGTTCCATACTTCAGTCCGAGTTGCTGCGAACGACGCCGAATCGACTCTCTACGGTCTTCGTGTATACTCTCAGCTACGGCCGCTATATTTTCTTCACAGCGTGCTGGACGTGGTCTATTCGGTCGAATATTATCCAATAATGAATGCTGGGTCTCAAAATGGGTGATGGTGTTGCGAATAGTACGGTCAGTAGGCCGACTATGTTAACCATAAGTTGAGCGAGGTGCACGAAACACATACCTCACAGAACGCGAATTTTCATAATAAAGTTGAACAATTTGTAAACGTTGTTCACGCGTAAGTCTTTCCATTATGAAATGCCAAACAATACTAAACAAAAACAACATGACAGCATGACACGACTCACACGTGATCTGTCAAAAAAGGCTATTGAAAAAAAATCTCTACTTGGATCACCCGTTATGTCCAAACCACCTACCCAATATAAAAAAATACACTTATTTAAATTTAAAAAACAGCCTTTATAGGACCTTTTACGTTTTTGAAATATATTTTTCACTGCGATTTTTCAAACGCGATCCACAAATCCGCGAATGAAAAATTCGTTCGAACATAACCATAAAATTGACAAATCTTGCTGCTAACATTTCAAAATCAGATCCGCGGGTACCTGCGACCAAAAGAAGTTTTCATGTGAAAGAAATGTCAGAATTTACGAATATTTCCTTCGCGGTTCGCTCTCTTTGTGTACTTTTTTTTTATGTGGTGTGGCCGCTATTTGACTTAATACCCTATTCACACCGCACTAAAATTCGAGGTTTCCACAAACAGATTTCGCAATCGCGGCAAAGCATTCACACCGAACACAATCCGGGTTTTGTTTGACGGTTCAGTCAGCCATCGAAAAATAAAAGCGAATAAACAATTATTGCGTTCAAATTGCAAGTGCACTACAAGTCCACTATAAGTTAATAACGCCTATGACTTCATATAATTCGCGTGTTCGTCGTTCAAGAAATCGGTAAGATTATTCTTATGTGACTTGCAGTTGACTTATAACTCAGTTAATAATCTGTCAACCACTTGTCAACTGCTTTGTGTAACTTGTGGAATGTATTAAAAGGTGCGTTTGCGTTGACAACCTTACCATTGAAACCAGATTCTGAGGAGGTTTCATCGAAACCTCATACAATATCGAGGTTTGGAAATCTCGAAAATGTATGGGAAACCTCCTGATTTCGATGAAGGTTTCATGAGTATTGGCGAAACCTCAGATTTCGATGCGGTGTGAAAAGGGTATAACTCTTGTATAATGCGACCTTTACGTTTTCGTATAACTTCTATATATAAAGGTTCTTTTATTAAAATTGTATTATGGTGGGATGGAGCATCTATAGAGAGTTTGCGTCTCCGCTAAGAAAAAAACCTTATCCAATACACGAACGAGAAGAACAAACTGGGTTTACAATAACACGCTGACATGACAGATTGGTCGACATTTTGTCAACAAACATAAAGTGACATGGACGGAGGGACGTTTACATTTATTTTATTTCTCTGTTCATTTTATTTTATATTTTTCATGTTCAACATCACTGAGCAGGACCTTGTTTCGACAGTCATCTGTCTCCATATCAGACAAGGTGTCCAAGATAGAGGCAGTGAACTTGGCTGGAGCCATTTGTTCTGTGGAAACATCGTCATCCATACAAGGCTCCGAGGCTGCGGAAACAGAGTCTAAGCGGTGAGGAGGCAGTTCGCCAGTCTCTAACTCATTCTTTTTGTAGACGCGCAAGGTTATTTTATCCCAACCAAAACTTATCGCGCCATTAGTCATCGCAAAAGGAGCAAGGGATTTCTGATTGATTACTATCGTAGCTTATCTACAGGCACCCCTTTGCTTTTTCAGCTTTGCGACCTTCTAGAACTTCATCCGCGGAAGGTAGTTCGATGGGGATCCAGGTGCGAGTCGTAGGTCTGCTAGGGATGTTTTCCTTTGCTACGACCTCGAGCTTAGCACCAGGCCAAACCTGTCCTAGGCTGCTTACAGCCAGTTTGTAGAGGTCGACAGATCTCGTGTCAGCGCAAGAAGTTATTCACTCGTTAACTGATACGGTAATGCTCCTCCATAAAATGGATAAGGCATTCCATTTGCCTTGGTGTTGCTGATGCTAACCTAGTGCGTTAATTTATAAATGAATAAGTTAACTAAAAGTTAATGAAGAAATATTAAAATTTTCGATGTAATTTACTGTTTTCAGTAGTTTCCAAAGACGCGACGGTCCAGTTCAAAAACTAATCGTGACTCCCCAAATCACTATCGCCCAACTGGCCTCAGGTAGGGATTCCACCGTACAGCAACAACTTAAAGTTGCGACACAGGCCTCAGCGCCTAAAGCTCCCGAGGCACAAGGCGAACTGCTGACCATTTTGCTCCAAATCCAGGGGCAGATGAGGCAGTTGAAACACACGGGCGTCTACTTGCGAACAACAATGTGGTCAGATACCTTGGACTTTGGTTAGAGCAATATCTACATTTTAACAAACATGTAGATGTTGCTCTCTCCAGAGCCCGAGGTGTTTTGCTTTTTACAGCAGCAAACTTGATGCAAGAGTGAAGGATATCTGCTACCCGTGTGGTTCAACATAGGGGCAAGTAGGACGGATAAGATTCAGTTGTTTGAGAGGGCCTGCCATTGGGCTTGCCTTCACCTATATAGAACACCAGAGTCTCAGTACATAAAATTGTATTCCAATGAGGTCCTATACAGCGGGGTTCATCTGATAAGAGTGGACAATTTCCTGATTAAGATGACTCGGAGACACATTGCGAGGGCAATGACGTCGAGTTGCCCGGACAACTGCGTACAGGCGACTCAACTACAACAGAGACGTCACAGAGAGCGCTGAGGAGCATCTCCGGTTTAGTCGGTCGGTATCGGAGCCCGATATAAACGATGTTGAAAAACAGCACCAACAATTTTGGTGGCTTTCAGAGAGAGCTCCCTCGTCGATTCCTTTTGATCCGGGGTAGATCCGACACAGTAAAGTCGGCTTGTCATATGTATATTATATGCCTTGGCCGGCTTACATAGTTTAAGTAGGTAGTAGTTGTATGTTTTAGATGTACGATAGGCACAGCACGTGGCGTTTAGGCTGTTATATTAAAAAAAAAGTGCATATATTAAGGGTGATTTTTTAAGAGTTACATTTTTCAGGTTTGCAGAACTGGTTAGTAATAGCGTGCAAAAGTCATCTGTCAAAGTGAAAAGTTTTCAGTATACTCTGCTATTTAATCACGGAAAGTCTTGCAAACGAGCAGCGATTGTAAATTATTGAAATTTATTATGAAAATTCGTGCTCTGTGAAAAAATATGAAAATCTTCTGTTTTATCAAAAAATTGTGTTCAGCGATGAGGCTCATTTCTGGCTCAATAGTTATGTAAATAAGCAAAACTGTCGCATCTGATGAACAGCCACATACCATACAAGAATTACCGATGCATCCCGAAAAAACCACAGTTTAGTGTGTTTTATGGGCTGGTGGCATCATCGATCTATTTTTCTTCAAAGACTTCCGTGGAAGAAACGTTACCGTCAACGACGAACGATATCGAGTGAATTTTTTTGCCCCAGTTGGCTGAGTTGAACTTGATTGATATTTGGAAGGTACCACATGCCACACAGCTCGTAAAATAATGGAAATGTTGAAAGATGCATCTGGTGAGCAGCTTATCTCTCGAAATGGCCTTGTGAGTTGCCCGCCAAAATCATGCGATTTAACATCTCTTGATTATTTCTTGTGGCGTTATATAAAGTCGTTAGTCCATGTGGACAAGCCGAACACGATTGAAGCCTTACGGGATGACATAACAGCTTAATTCGTGGAATACAGGCCGAAATTCTCGAAAAAGTGACGCAAAATTTGACCTTCCGACCATTTAAAAGGGAGCCGCGGACAACATTTTCATGAAGTTAAATGGGAGCCTTCTGAGGATGAGTCTCACTTTATCCCCACCATCAACTCTGCACAACAAGAGCTATCGCTACTTGACAACATTTTATCTTTTGACTTACAGCAAACAAGCTGTATAAAAATTGAACTCTCGATTTATTATTTTCTTTCGACGCTGTTAGTACTGTTGTTGATGAATCTCACAAAAGTATTACTAACATAGACAAGTTTTGGAAGTTTGTTAACTCGAAGAAAAAAGCGGATGGGTTCCAGCAAATTTTAGTTACTGTAATAGTAAAACTTCTGATTCCTTTGCTGTTAGCAATATGTTTGCTGACTATTTTGGTGCATCATTCAGTGACTCTCCTCTTTCCATCGATGGTAATTATTTTAGCTGTTCAAATAGCTGTTCCCAGATTACGTTCAGTAATTTTTCTTTCGATTTGGAAACTATTTCGAAATTTGTTGTCCTATTGAAAAATGTCTACTCATCTGTACCCGATGGCATTGCCCCGATTGTTCTTAAAAAATGCAGCCAAGCCCTTAGTCCTTATCTTAAGTATTTGTTCGATTTATCCATTAGCACTGGGAAATTCCCTATGGAAAAGTGCCTTTATCACGCCTGTATTTAAAGAGGGTGAACGTGGTGATATCACGAATTACAGATCAAATTCTAAGCTTTCGTGTATTCCTAAGCTTTTTGAGCAAATTGTCTGCGAAAAATTAATATTTCTGTGTCGTAGTGTCATTTGTAACGAACAACATGGATTTGTAAGAAACAGGTCCACTGTTGCAAATTTGTTATGTTTTTTACGTGCATGCTCTGGTTCCTTAGAAAATAATAATGAAGTCGATTGAATATACACCGACTTCTTTAAGGCTTTCGACCAGCTGTCCCATGATAGAATCAGATTTAAACTCAGGGGGTATGTTTTCCCACCTGTTTTTATAAAATAGATTAATTCATACCTAATGGGTAGGGATTATCGTGTCAAATTTAGAGGTTCGTTTTCTGAATCTTTTTCTGTTCGGTCTGGAGTTCCTTAGGGAAGCCTTATTTTGTTCATACTTGCTATAAATGATGTTAAAGCTTGCATAAAATCCAGCAATATTTTAATATACGCAGATGATATGAACATTTTTAAATCTATTAACAATCAGTATGACAAAAATCTTCTCCAAGCGGATATAGATAGTTTTGTCACGTGGTGTGATAAAAATGGGTTCACTTTAAAACAATCTAAATGTCAGCATATGACATTTTCAAGAAAACGTATTCCCTCCATTTTTCATTATTCTTTATCCGATCATATGCTTTGTCATGTTGATAGTTTTAAAGATCTCGGAGTTTTCTTTGACCCCAAACTTAACTTTATTGGTCATATTAACTTTATTGTTAATGAATCTAACTCCATTCTGGGCTTTATTAAGAGGTGGTCCAAAGAACTTGATGACCCCTACGTTACTCAGTCTTTGTACAGTTGTTTCGTCCGTCCGCATCTAGAATATGCTTCACAAGTTTGGATTCCGTACTACAATATTCACTCAATTCAAATTGAAGCTATTCAACGTAAGTTTTTTCGGTTTTCCCTTAGAGGTCTTCCATGAGATGATCCATATAACCTTCCCCCCTATCTCAAAGTAGACTGAATAGTGATATAGTTTTCCTACAGCATCTCATAGCTGGTAATATAGACGCTCCTAATCTGTTGTCTTCCATTGCATTCAACTTCCCTGGTGGTGCTCACAACTTACGTAGTGTGGATCTTTTAGTAAGTGGTTATCGTAGGACCAATTATGGCAGGAATGAGCCAATTACTCGCATGAGTAGAATTTATAATTTAAACAATCATGTGATTGATTTGCATGTCAGTATATTTAAACTGAAAATGTGTTTGCGTAATCATATTTTAGTGTCTTAGTGTTAGAACACTTTTATATCTTTCGTGTTTGTGTTGTCCATATATGTTTGCTTTGTGTACGTATTTACTAACACCAGCACTAAATGATGAGCCTGAGGTGCACTTTGAAAGCAGCTTTTAAAAAGCACTCAACGACACATATCTGATAGTAAATAAAAAAAAATAAGTTGTCTTTAAAACTTAAATGGCAAAGGCCTATTTACCGATTATAATAAAAATTTTAAATATTTATTGCAAATTTGAGTGCTCTATTCGATTTTTTAAAAAACTACGCTTAAAAAATCACCCGTTAATTGTGCAGCATAATTAAGATAAGTTAAGTTATGTTAGTTTAATTATGCGACACCAAAACCCAAAACAACGTTCGGATCCATAGTTTTTAATAATAAATTCTCTAAAAGTGTTATTTTTATTTAATTTGGAATACTAAATGTAAGTTAAGTTAAGTCGAAAGACAATTCTTATTAACTACATTTAGCTTAGGGTGCCTGTATAGGGCCAATGAGTTCAAATTTAAATAACAAAGTTAAGTTAGTCAAGCTATTTTTAAGCATTTTTGTCTAGCATGTAAGAATAAATGAATTAACCAATAAAAAGCATTAAAAACTAAACTGAGTAAGGGCTTGTGAGTTACTAGATTAAATTAAAAAAGAGACTTCCTAATAGCCGACTTGCAATTTAAAACTCTTTGTTTTGTTTGTATTTTCTTTAATTTTGGACCCACGAGTAAGGAGGACTTACCCCCGGTATACAGAAAAGGCGAATTAAATGAAACTAGAGATCCCTAGGTATCTAGAGTTAATCGTGACAGTCTTAGGAACAAAGTCCCTCTGGCTTCCTTTCCGATACCTTCTCAGTTCAAGACGTGTCTTAAGCTGGGGTGGTATCGGATTTTTTTGGGTTGTGATCTACTCAAGACATGAGGTAGCGGCATCTCATACTTGGTCCAGTCAACTACCCTTTCTTGCAGAAACCTTCGCCCCCACTATTGGCGTATACATCCACTGTATTATTTTTGGATTTGGTCCCCACCTAATGGCATGTGTAGAGGCATTAGCCGTTTTCTTCACTCTTTAATTGCCATTAAGTTTCCAATTGAGTTTCCTATCAGGTATCATTCGCATATATCTCGCACTATCAGCCACTATGTCTGCGAGAAATCGCGTTGTTATCCTTCATTAAAGATGATATATTTTAATAATCATAAATTAAAACAGAATTTTTCTTGCCGGTTGGCATTATCACTACCGAAACCGATTACATTTGATATCGGAATTTTATTTCACTTAAGCAATGTATTGAACAAAGAATCGGTACTACAATCCACAGCGTATATGAAGTAATTTCGTTATCGGCTCACAATTTCAAATAACGTATTTGACCATACTCTGCGA
The DNA here is from genome assembly GCA_963576555.1 of Ferdinandea cuprea. Classification (NCBI taxonomy): domain Eukaryota; kingdom Metazoa; phylum Arthropoda; class Insecta; order Diptera; family Syrphidae; genus Ferdinandea; species Ferdinandea cuprea. Next base: position 99,843,988 of record OY754958.1, on the reverse strand, counting down.
TCCCGGGAACGCTCCTTCCAGTTGTCCAGACTAAGCGCTCTGGCATCCGCGATGACTTGGTCCTTAAAACGGAGGTTTGGTCTTCCTTGTCGTCTCGAACCTGGGGGCTGGAATCCGAAAATCCTCTTGGCAGGAGCGTTGTTGTCCATTCGCTCGATGTGACTGAGCCAATGTAGTCGACGTTTCTTGGCTTACAAAAGAACAGAAACCTATTCATTTTGACATGCAGAGGTCACATGTCGGCCTAAATAACGAACAGAGTGTTAAACGTAGGCATTTGCGGCAATGTGGGCATACCCAAAAATACTACAGAGGGGAAAAAATATCATTGTCTCTTAGACACTAGATCAGATTGTTCGCTTATCAGAGCAGATGTTGTAGAAAAGTTTCCGTTTTCGAAAATAAAAAAAATTGCTGTTGGGGGAATTGCAAAGGACTCAATTGTACTTGACTACAAAATAAATGTCGAATCCAGTTTTTAACTAGTTAAGGTCGAGGTATCCCTCTATATAATTGACCCTTTATACCTTCAGTGTCAGATATCGCATATAGATGTGTGTAGACTATAGGGTCTTGAACCGAATTACCGTTAAAGATCGCTGTCCTCTATCTCGAATACATGATTATTTCGACAAGTTATCAGGAAATAGATTCTTCTCGTCCAAGGACATGGCTTCGGGTTTTCACCAGCTGTAGGGGGTCTTACAGATAAAGTATCAAGATGACGTATTGGTAAAGACAGATTCTTAAGGCAAATACTTAGAATTGATTTTCTCTCAATATCAAGAAGTGCAAAAAATTAACTAGAGAGATGGGCGAACGATAGAAAATTATATAATTAAAAAAAAATCTATTGTATCGCAAAACAGTCGAAGGTAGAAAACTGTTTGTTCCACAAAAATGTTGACTGGCCCTTATGAGACGTTATCCTGAAGACAACTGTCATATTGAATGGCATAACTTTTATTACATTCAAAAATAGTCTCATACGATTAGTTTTATTATCGTAGACAATTACATATCCCCTGCTTTATCATCGACGTCAATTTCATTATCATCTATTATAATATAACTTAACTATACACTTTGGTCTTGTTCCTTCCAAAAATATGCACCCAGTTATTCTATAAATTATCTTCCCGTTAAGACTGTAAATGTTACAAACGGATCAACGGAAAAACGATAAAATTCTTTAAAACGTTATAATACTTTGATGGTTTTATTTCGAATGAATAAATATTTGGCAAAGCAAAATATTGTTTATATTCTTTGCAGTGCAGAGAATTTGACATATAAAGTTTGATTAAATTAGTGCTAATTCACAATAATTTATTTTATATTATTTATCTTTACCAAATTGCTTTATATTTTAACGAAGTGAAAACATTAAATTAATTAAGTTAAATTATATTCAAACCATTCACCACCGCCGTGAACAAGTTTCGCAAATGATATACTGCAAAAGTGGCATCACTAATATGACCGTCCTAATAGTCATCACTCATCAGGCTTGCAATAATTCTTCTTCTTCTTCTTCTTTACTTGCTGTCGAAGAAATAATTAGTGTAAAAGAGAGAAACACGTCAGGGAACATAGCAACAACAATTAACAAACACCTTAACACATTGAAAGTGAGTAAAAAGCCTCTCCCCATTGCTCTATGCCCTAAGCGTTGCCATCTATTTTCTTCAAAGGAGTGAAAAGTGCTTAATTGTGCTAAATTTTACCTCCAAAATCGCTCAAATTTTGTATTCCAGTTCCTTTTCATGCCCTAAATTCAGATCTGCATAAACATTTTGGCGCTCTCTACCGTTTGGGCGTGGCACTCCCCAAAGTTTTGAAAATGGTACCAAAATTTCTAGAACGGAGTGTCCAAATGTTATAAAATTAATTTTATTCTACTAGTGAAAAGTGTAGTTAATTAATAAAAAAGTTTCATCAGAATCGGTTCATAAAAACAGGAGTTATCCAACAAAGAATAAATACGGGTTTGTGAATGAATATCGTATTGGGTATTGACAATATTGTGCATGTTATCAAGATTAATTTGTATGAAATTCCATTTAGGATTATACACACGATTCTTCAGGTGTGTCCATCAATGATTGTATATATGTACGTTTGTGTAGTGTGACGAATGAAATTTACAAGTTGGGTATTCGGACCAGGTAAACTGCCACCTAGCTCACAGAGTTTGAAACAGTAATGTATCTACAGTCCTGTCAGTTGCTGTCAATTTGTATTGAATTTTGTGAATTTTCAAAACCTGAAATAAAATTCAAATTTTTACAAAACTATTGTGCGTAATTAAAAAATGAATAAGTGGACAACAACTAGCAAATACGTAAGTTCTTTTGACGTAAAGAAATTTATAATAAATCAACCAGTATCGACAATAATTTGTTCAATTTGTAATAAGTAAAAAAAATTATAGTTTAACATTTGTTTATGTTAATAATTGCATTTCTTTGTACATTTATATGTTTTTATAGTTGGAATACAACACCAGCCTTACATGACCACACATATTTCCATTCGCTCGGATCTAATGCCACATGCTTTAGTTCAACTTCATGTGACCTCTCATTTATTTTTGTCCTTTAAGAAAGTAGACAATAATTGTATCTTTGTGGGATAAAGAAGTGCCAATAGAGTATACCCAACCAGCATCCACCAAATTGTCGGCTTCTCGCAATGGTCGAACAGTGTCCGTAAAATTTGTAACAATTTTTAAAATTGCTTTACAATTCGTTTGCGTGAATGCAAAGTATGAAAGTGTGTTGGGTTTCGGTTAGAAGCAGTGTCTCTGAGTGAGAGTTACCTGTGGTTGTTTTGTACGATGACAGTGGGATATGGTTTTAATTTGTAGACTTAAATTGTTTTTGGTGTTTTATGAATTCATTAGTTTAAAAATAATGTTTATTTTGCTTGTTTATTTTTTAGGTGTGTGCTGTTCGGAAAACAAAGTTGCGTGAGTTTTAATTATAATTTTATTGTTATTATTTTTTTACGATAAATTAATTTTTATTTTTCGTTTTATTTTTTGTTTTTGTTGTTGTTTTAATTGTGAGAAATGTGCATGTGTAGTGAGATAGCGTAATATATTTGCTGAAGTATTGAAAAAAAAAAATATTAAAGGGATGTTATTTTATTGCTCGGTAGTGAACAGATTTTGGTGATCGGTTACTTGAACTCACCGTTATGTGTCTTCAACGTTACCACGCGAATAAGTTTATCTGCTCCTGGGTGATGTTGTATTACTCGGGCCATAATCCATTTGGAGGGTGGAATCCGCTAGTCCTTTACCAAAACTAGATCTCCTAATTGCGGTGGTGGCTCGCTTTTAAGCCATTTCGGTCGTTGCTGAAGACGAGATAGGTATTCCGAGCTCCATTGCTTCCAAAAGGTCTGGTATAATTGCTGTATTCGTTTCCATCTTTCAACACAGCAGATGTTTTCTTCGATTGTGTTTGGCTCCGGTACAACTAAAGTGGGTTCTCCAATAAGAAAGTGTGCTGGAGTTAGAGCTGAAAATCATCTGGATTGTTGCTTATTGGACAAAGTGGCCGGGAGTTCAGAAACGCCTCGATTTGAGCCAAGAGTGTATACAGCTTCTCAAAGGTGATTGTTGAATTTCCAGCAACTCGTGTAAGGTGGTGTTTCACCGACTAAACTCCGGCTTCCCAGAGATCTCCGAAATGAGGGGAAGCTGCAGAAATAAAATTCCATTTAACCCCGTCGCTTGCTACATTTTCTGCTACCTGCTTCTTGTCGAAAGCTCCTGCTTTTCGTAGATTTTCCAGTTCTTTAGCCGCTCCCACGAAGTTCTTACCAAAGTCACTGAAGTTCTCCTTGCAGCCTCTGCGTCTCGAGGAAATTCTGCGAAAGGTCTCAATGAAGCCTTGAGTCATCATATCGCTGACCAGTTCAAGATGTATAGCCTTGGTGGCCAAGCAGACAAATATTGCAAAATATACTTAGACTCCAATACCTCTTGCGAAGAAAAGCGATCATCTGTTGCGCTCCTCCATGGAAGGTTTTGTCGTGTGCGTCATGTATAATGAGGTGAGTTAAATGATGATATGGCCTTAAAATTATTGGATGTCGTTGTGCATAACATAGGTCAGCGTTTTGTAGTCGACCTCCTACTTTTAAAATCTTCTCTAGATCAACAAAAGAATTTAATGACTTTAAACCCTTTATCGACATATTTTACATAGAGTCCGATGTCTCCGCATAGATCATGTTACGTTGGGCAACCTGAACTACTACTTTTAAGGCTGTATCAATTTCTAGTGTTGAAATAATATCTAATTTTCGGTAAAATGCTGGTTTTCGTAAATTGGAATCGAATCTTAAAATATATACTAAAATACGCAGCAACTTCTGAGAGCTCGAATGTCGATTGATTAATATCTCCTACTTCATTGGGTTCTGCTATGACAAAATGTGTTCGAAATGCGCGGCATTCTCCTCGTCGGTCGCTATATTTCGCGGTTGATTTGGCATTATGAACTCCCATTTCGACTTCAGGAATTCTGGACCATTTCACCAGAGATTGTTTGCATTTAGATCGGAAGGAAGAAGTCCATGCGATGCCAAATCAGCTGAGTTTTGTTACGTTGGAATGTGAACTGCTACAGTTTGTGACTAGCTGGATTTCTGAAACGCGATTGCCCACAAAGGATTTCCACCTGGATAGGGGTGCCATGATCCACACCAATGTGATTGTTGAATCTGACCAGGCATAAGTCCTTACGTTGTTCAACCTTAAGACCGTATAATCTAAAAGTGTGGCCAGTATTACAGCTCCGCAAACCTCCAGGCTAGGAAGCGCAACAGTTTTCAATGGAGAAACCTTCATTTTCGATAAAAGGACGTGCATGCGAATGTTGTCATCCTTGTCTAAAACACGTAGGTATATTACAGCACCATAAGCCTTTTCGGGGGCGTCATTCACCTCCGTTAGCGTAGGTGAATCCATCTTGACATGCGGATATTCTCAATCAATGGAAGCTCTCGACATAAGATATCCCAGCCGTCCTTAACCTCCAATGGAATTGGTTGATCCCATGCTAACCCACGCCACCAAAGTTGCTGCATCATAATTTTTGCCTTGACGGTACAGGGCGAAATCCATCCAAGCGGATCGAAGAGACGTGCGATCATTGACAGCGTTGTTCTTTTTGTGGGAACCTGAGAAACATCGAATGACACATTTTGAAAAGAAAAGGAATCGCCGACGGGATATTCGATGGGTTTCGTGGTTCTGTCGTTCGGCGGATACCTTGCCTAGTAAAATCCGACCCAACTGGGTGTTTTGAGCTACTGGTGACATTTCATCGGCCCTAGCGATTTCTTGGAGAATCAGTTCGGAATAAACATCACTGCCTAGCAAGAGGTCTACTGTAGCAGGTTGGAAAAATTGTTGATCAGCTAGTACTAATCCATTGATGTGTTTCCATTTATTGAGAAGCAATTTCTTCTCCGGGAGAAGCCCAGTCAGGGATTTTTACACAAAAGCTCGTGCAGTGGTCTCAAATGTAAGCTGTAGAGACCCGAACAAAATGTCAACATACCGATGGCATGCTCTAGTGCTGACCTTTCCCAACCCTGATACTTCAATAAATGTACTCCTGGCATAAAGACTTAGTAATTGCACCGCTGTTTCGGTGATGAATGTTGCTTCTGAACTTGGATCGATAAAGGATCTTAGGATGAAATATCTAACATTCAATGATTTTACCTTCACCATGGCCATACCTAGTAATATTTGTGTGTTTGTGTTGCTTTGTGCGAGATGGTTTCCAACTGCTGCACTGGTAGTTGGTTGTTCCTGCTGAAACGTGTGAAACGTCGAAGCACCTGAGTTTAAAGTCGATGTTTGGTAGGACTAAGTTTGAAAATTTGGATTTTGGTTGGGGTTTGATGAAGGTGCAGGGTTCGGGAGCGATGAATTTACTATGGGGTGAACGTGTGACTCCGACGGCGGGGAAGTGCTGACATGGTGGCTGTTTGTGACTGGAAGACTATAAAGCAATGAGTGGTGTTTCTGCTGGAAGAAATAGCAGCACGCTTCACTTGGGCAATGCTGTGTTGTATGACCATATGCCAAACAGTTGCTACAAACTCCAATTTTATTTACCGTTCTACAACGTTCAACGATGTCTATTTTAACAAAACGATTGCATGTTCGAATTGGATGTTGTCCCTTACCACACACGCCACACCTTAACTGTTCCCTTTTATTGTTTTGCCTAACATGAAACGAATTTTTTGTTGCAGATGTCTTTGGGTTCGAAACCTTGGAAAATGACTGACTCGCCTTGGGTTTTTGGCGACAACTTCCAGTGTTCTATACCTTGTTCCGAGAAACTTGGTGAATTCGTCGAACTTAGGTAGGTCTTTTGAAGCTCCTAGCCGTTCTTCCCACTTTTGTGTGCATGGTGGGAGTTTTTGAAAAATTGTGTATATGACAATTAAATCCCATGTCTTTACAGGAACCCCTAGATTTTGCAGCGAATGCAAACACTCTGTGGAAGTGTCCAGCAAGCATTTGAGGCCTATAGCATTCTCCTTTTACATCACTGACTGACCGAAGAACATCTTCAAATGCGTATTGACCAAAAAAACGCTTGTTATCATACCGTGCACAGAGAATGGGCCACGCTTTCTCATAGTTGCCTACTTCGATGTCCAAATGCTGCAATAAACGATCGGTCTCCCTAAACAAACCAGATTTTAAATAATGGAGTTTTTGAATGTCTGATAAACTTGCATTAGTGTGAATCATACATTGAAATTTTCTATTATATTGTCTCCATTTTTCGTATTGCGCCGAAAATAAGAGAAGCGACATTTCTGGTAAACGTATTTGTGTGTTGGCGAAGATTTGAGTGGATATTTTGGAAAGTCTAACGAAGACTATGAAGACTGCCATGTAGGACTAGGATCAAACAGAGCCGGCACTTGGTCACTTATATTTAGCAGTGGAGGAAAAGAAACCCAGATTGACTACCATTTGGTAGCAAGTTTCATGAAGCCTAGAGTTAACGATTGCGAAGTGATCTTGGGCAGACTCCTCCTGGCAGAAATATTCATGGAGAAGAACTACAAAAATAAACAAACAAAGGGTTCTGCAAAAATCACTTGGTACAACATGGACAAAAAAAGGCGAGTTAATAAAGTTTCGAAAAATGCGAAAATATCCTCCGTTATAACACCAACGAAGTTGAGAATAAAGAGTGCAGCGCACCAGATATGTGGGATTCCCTCGAAGGGTCACTATCAGCACTGAAAGGAAACTTGGTGGTAGACAGAGGAAATTCAAGCAGCAATAAAGGAAAAGAAAGTGGCTTTCACAGCTTGGTGAAAGTGCGCCTCTAATAATATAGTTGAAAAAGCTCGTCTTGAAATGGAATACAGACGTTGCAAAAGTATCGCGAAGAAAACGTGTGCCCAAATTCAAGCATGGAGAGCCTATATCAGGTATGGAGAGCCTATATCAGGACTTGGAGGAGGTATCTTCTTTTCCTGCCAAAAGGAACCAGGTAACCCACGAGCTTCGGCAAAACACGAACAAGGGAACAACAATTTTCAATATTGCCGCATAGAGAAGAAGAAATGCTCAGGAAATTCGTTCGCCGAAGTTCATTAACAATGCTTAAGGCCAACTACTTGTGGACGATGAACAAATTTTACACAGGTGGCGGGAGTATTGCGAGCAACTTTTAAACGAACAGAGCCGCCCCAACAATGAAGAAGTGACCGACATAACAGGCGAAGAAGTTGGGAAAGTGGTCAAGAACTCCAAGAAGAGAAAGAGAAAAGCGGTTGGGCCGTATGAGATACCCAGTGAGTTCTGGAAAAAGATGGGAGAAATCGGGCTCAGATGGCTCATGATTCTTATCTCCGAACTCATGAGAGGTCAACCAATGCCCAATCAGTGGAGGGAAAGTTATTTTCTTCCTTTGCACAAAGGAAAGGGAGATACGCGAAACTGTTATAATTACCGTTCAATTAAGTTGATGTCACCCAACATGAAGATTGTTGAGCGGGTATTAAATGGCCGCCTAAGACAAATAATACGGTACTCTGATGACCAGTGCGAGTTTGTTGCGGGTAAATCAACCACAGATGCAATCCAAGCAACAGTTGATGACGACATCAATCATTGTGTAAGCGTTCAACCCTACGCTTGAAGTGGCAGGAAAACTCTGCCATCTTCTGTGACCGAAAATGTCCCCTAAGCTGAAAGGAAGGCTCTGCACAGCAGTTGTGCGCCCAGCGCTCTTATACGGTTCACAATCCTGGACAATGTACAAAAAGTATGAGGGTAAGTTGACAGCAGCTGAGATGAAGATGCTTCGCATGACAGCAGGAGTAACAAAGCTTGATCGAATTAGAAGTTCCAGAATCCGAGGGAAGGGTTCCTCAAAGAACTCATCTCAAAAAAATTGGATCACGACCGACACAGTTGGTATTGTCATGTTCAAATGAGGGATCCTACGAACCCTGTCAAAAGGCAATGGCAATCAACGTTCCCTTACAATCGTGCAAGCGAGGCAGTTCTAAAAACTCCTGGATCACACAAATGCAGAAACATCAGCATTTGATTGGCCTCAATGATGAAGTGATCCAAAATCGAGATGCCTGCAGATATCTTTTGAGGTCGAATTGGCGAACCCCACAGGCGGATCAGTAGGAATCCCCTGTAATCCTGATCATAATCTCGTCGTTAAATGGAGAGAGGATATAAATTTATGTTTTTATACATGATTGCCCTAAATATCACACCCAATGTCACTTTTTCTTTATTTAATTTTATGTAATCCGTTTATTTTCTTGCAGTGTAGAGAATTTTACATATAAAGTTTGATTATACAATAATACAATAATATATTTTATATATTTATCTTTACCAAATTACTTTATATTTAAATGAAGTGAAAACATTAAATTAATTCAGTTAAATTGTATGCAAAACAGGTCTTAACTATAATATATTTTAACTAAACACTTACATGTAACTTGAAATAATATATTTCGCCATATCGTCCGTTCTGTTTTCCATTATTTAAATTTTCTTTTTTTCACTTTTAATATACTCTGCTACAATTTTACTTGTACCTGTAATAATACTTTTCTTTAATACTCTACATTTTCTAGAGCAATACTTTTCTTGTCGCTTTTATTGCTTTCTGTTACAATCTTTTCTTTTCACTCTTAAGTCGTTTTCGTTTGGTAATCCGGAAGACTTCCGGACTCGTCTGAAACTGTTCGTTTGGTACTAAAATGACAGTTCGTCTCCTGGAAAGAAGAGAAAATCGCTTCTGACTTTAAATTTAGAATCAAAACCAAAAGTACTGATGCAACTAAACACCACAGCAGTCAGAATTGATACATGTAATTGTTGTTGCTGATGCATTTAATAATTCTTAGATTAGGTGGAAATTATAACCAAATTTAATTAAACATATAAAGAAATAATATTAGGTACAATAGAAACATATTTCACAGCTAATTTTGTTTTCTTCTATCCTCTTCCTGGTCATCACAGTTGCATAGTTGGAGTTACTACTTACTTACTTAACGGGCTCCCGACCCGTGAAGAGTCCCTGCCTGAGACACGACAGCCTTTCATCCTCTTCGATCCCGGGCACGCTGCTTCCAGTTGTCTAGATGGCTTGGTCTTTAAAACGGAGCTTCGGTCTTTCTTGTCGTCTCAAACCTGGGGGCTGGGATTCGAGTATTGTTGTCCATTCCCTCGATGTGGCCGAGCAAATGTAGTCGACGTTTCTTGGCTTTTTGGACTACATCCACATCTTGGTACGACTCATAAAGTTCGCGGTTGTATCTTCTCCTCCATTCGCCCTCCTCGTACACAGGAGCAAATATCCGTCGAAGGATATTTCTTTCAAAGGATCTCCTTCCCTGCTTATCGTCCAGCACTCGGCGCCGTATAGCAGAAGTGGCAGTATAAGGGTTCTGTAGAGCATGCACTTTTCCTTCGGGTCAGGAGTTTCGAACCTATTTATTTTGCCAAACCGAAGTACCAGCGGTTTCCAAGGGTAATACTTCGACGGATCTCAACTAAGATGTCATTTGTGGAGTTGATGTTTACCCCGAGGTAGATGATCTCCTTAACTAACTCGAAGTTGCTGCTATCAACAGTGAAATTTTGTCCTATTCGATGGACAGGTGATTGTTTGTTCGTTGATAGCATATATTTAGTCTTGTCCTCATTCACTTCAAGGCCAACTAGTTTCGCCTGTTCTTTAATAGCCGTGACAGCCTCTATCACGGCACGCTGGGATCGACTGATGATGTCGATATCGTCCGCATACCTCAGCAGTTGGACTGATCTGTTGAAGATAGTGCCTTTTATGTTGAAACCTGCCCTGCGCACTATCTGCTCAAGAGATTGAAGAAATCACACGACAGCGCATGTCCTTGCCGAAATCTGGTGCACATTTGAAAGAATTCAGATGAGCTGCTGCCACACTGCATCTGATCAGTCTGTAGTGAGTGAGCGCTGCCGTTGGCCCATCAAGGGCTCATCCGCACCAACTCTTTTGCAACACCCTGGCTTAGTATTGGAGATCTCTATAGACCTGTGCTTCAAATAAGTCGAAGCAGCTCATATAGGCAGATTAACTTGTTCCACCTAACTGGAACTGTGGACGCCGCCATTGATCCTTCCGTAGAATCCGTCCGCCTCCGTCCATAAACAGGAGATGTGCCTTAGTGACCTGGCACTCCTCCCCCTCTCTCGTTAGCTGACCCAACGACCTTTCACAGGGACTGGGTACCCCATCTCCAGTCGAGGTACTAGAGATACAACTAGTTCCTGGACTGGATACGGGATAACCAGACTATGCATAAATCCTTATTTATAAAACATTTTGCTACCCAAATTAGTTATGCAGTGCTTGTGCCAGATAAGGTACCAAAAAGCCGAAATCTCTTACAATTAGTTGTCCGAATCAGTAAACACGCCTCAGCTGTTCGTAGAAAAGCAAATTGGATGTATTCAGTTAAGACTCGGAAATTTTGTATTTAGCAACGAAGTAAACGGTTCTTAATATAATTTAAGCGGTTGTTCATTTTTCGTAACAATACATAATTCAATCCGCCACCAAATAACTACCGCAACTTTCGAACTGCACACAAATGATTCCCACAATGTCGTATCCCTGCTACACAAATTATTTTTCGGGGCCACTTTCCAAACGGGCCGCATGCTTTAAATATTATTTTTTTTTTCGGAGGTAGTGCCTTCAATATAACATATTCAAAAAGTGGAAGTGAGGAGACTCCCCTAAATCGTTTAAAAAAATCGCACTTTTTCAACCAACAAAATTTTGGTTTGTCTGAAAAACATATAAGTTTTCAATCAGATGGCATAAATATTGGTGAATACAATATGGCAACAATACTTGAGTGCTCCACATTGCGGATTTAAGCGATTTTAACCCTTTTTCCGCACACGGCAAGTATCGTTCACACAACTTCGTTGCTCCGCTCGGGGGATGTGCTTTTCGTCTTTCAGGCGTCAATGGCAACAGTGTGTTTGGCAACACTCACAAAAAAATTTATAAACAGGATTTTTAAACTTCGTCGGGTTTGATCAAAAAATTCCCCAAAATTCAACAAGAAAAGAAAAATTCCCTACAAAATTCAAAATATAAACTTCGATATGGGATCACTGAAACAAAGAGAAGTGAAAAAATCTCAAAATAAACCAAAGTAAAAGTAGCTGCATTTCGATGAACGCCAGTATGAATATATTATTTTCCTGTCATTTCAGTGCAAAAATTGTAAATTTTAAATCAATAATCTCCTCACATTCAGATATTGGACTTAATATTTTGATCAGTTTTTCTGACGAATAAATGTATTCGTATGGGCATTTCGTGCTACCCCTTTGGAAAGTTGGCCAACTATTAGTATTCATTATTGGTTGCACATACACTTTAAAATCCTCATTGATAATTGAAATGAACATTTGAAATAATTTTTAAATTGGAAACAATTTCGTCGAAAACAAATTCGATCAAGTGGGTAGGAAGATAAAGAAAAAAGTAGAATAACGTTTCTCTACAAAACAACACTTAAACGGGCACTAAACAACCTCTTTAGAGGCATTTTAAAGCGTACATAACTTTGTAACTCTTTAAACTACGGGTATAAATTAGGCTGTACGTCTTTATTCACTGACCGATGATTCCAGGCTGGTTTGGTTTGGCGTTTCAATATGAATAGACTGACGACTGAACATCGCTTCCAAATTGTGGAAATTTATTTTGGAAGTCATTTTTCTGTTCGAAATACGTATTTGCGAATTCTATTTGGCGATGAAGCTCACTTATAGTTTCCGCATAGTTTCACATTACGGACCCGTGAATTGGCCTCCAAGATCGTGCGTTTTAACGCCGCTTTAGTTTTTTCTGTGGGGATATGTGAAGTCGTTAGTATAATATCGCCTCAAGGTTTGTCAGACCTATGTTCGTCATATCATATCGGCAAATTTCTCTTACTCCAGCCACACACTTAAAGAACAAGCTCCTAAAAGAACAGTAACGCAATACGTGAAAGCCAATTGGGAAGCTTTAAACGGTTTCTTTAGGAGTTTTAACTGGTCGTTGTGCTTAGGGATAACGACGTGAATGCCGCTGCCAAATAAAATTCTCCTGGGTATGAAACGCTATGATGCCAGAAATGACTTCAATGCCCACATTAATCCGATCTTCCGATCTGACCACCAACGCGCAAACACGTGCTCTGTTCCGCGGCCAGTGATCGTGTTCGTCGCCACACAAAAGGGAAAAACCTTTTCTCGGTCGGTTGTGCAAAAAAAAAAAAAACAAACAAGTGCTCAGTGCTGCATGTTAAAATCGCTAGAGTACACAGTGCGTGTGGTCCCTTACTTCCTATTCCATCTCGTTTGCTGTAAGGGCATAACACCTGCGGTAATTTGTTTTGGTACGCTAATATAGAATTTACATTGCACAGCTCTGCTTAGGCAGCGTCAGTGTTGAATTTTTTGTGTTTGTTTTTTGTAATGTTTGGCAACTTCAGAGTAGATGTAAGTAACATTCGTGGCTTAAGAGCGAATCTTTTTTCTCTGTACGCCCATGTTTCCCAAAACAAACCAGCTGTTTTGGCGCTGAGTGAAACTCAGGTTAGCGTTGATTCTGATTCATCGGAATTTAGTCTACCTGGTTACAACTTAGTGCCATTATTCTTTCCCCATCGTGGTCTCGCCGTTTATATACTTAGTGATGTAGCCTACCAACTTCAACCACGTATTGTGCCAATGTTCCAATCCGGAATTTAATTTCATTTGGCTTAAATTCCACGTCCGTAGGCAATTAATCCACTACTGTTTCATTTATAGAAGCCCAAACTTGGACCGTAATCTTACTTTTAACGAGTTTGATGAGGTGTCCGATTCCATTACACGAATTGTAACCCTTTATCCTCACACTGAAATCGTTGTTGCGGGCGATTTCAATGTTCACAATTCAAATTGGCTTCGTCACTCTGGACAGACAACACCCGAAGGCAGGTACGCTGAGATCTTTGCTGAGGTAAACAACCTAACCCAGCTTGTAAATGAGCCGACATGAATTCCGGACATTAGTAGTCAAACCGCCAACACACTGGACTTGTTTCTCACCTCTCACCCAGATAAGTACACCATAAATGTATTATCGCCTCTAGGTTCGTCAGACCACTGTGTCATATCGGCCAATTTCTCGTACTCCAACCACAAAGTTAAAGAACAAGCTCCTAAAAGAACCGTATGGCAATATGAGAAAGCCAAATGGGAAGAATTAAACGGTTTCTTTAGGAATTTTAATTGGTCGCTATGCTTCCTCGATGACGATGTGGATGCTTTCGGTCTTATAAGGCCAACCCAACTGAGGAAAACCGAATAAAGTTTAAACGAGCCAGAAATGACTGCAATGCCCACATTAATCGTGTGAAATTCTCCTACGACCAAAAGTTGAGGCAAAAAATACTACACTTAAACGGGCACTAAACAACCTCCAAACGCGTTTAAGTTAGACAACCTCTAGGCAACTTTGCATTAGAACGTTAATTCTAAGTTTAGAGGCATTTTAAAGCGTACATAACTTTGTAACTATTTAAAATACGTGAATTGAATTGAATTGAATTTTTATTGAGACTTTTATGAATTTATACAGTGAATTTGATACGATTATAATAAGAAATAACTGCGGCTATAAGTATTGCCTGCTTGAACTGGTTGTGGAAAATGAATATGCCACATGGCTGTCATTTAAAATGTTGAGATAGCTTTTGCTCAGGAGCTTTATGTGATGTTACGAGTGACTGATGGTCACAAAAAATGTACAATTTTTTTTTCTTTAACCTAACTTAAGACTAGAAATTAAAACCTAAACTAAAATAAAAAGAAGGGAGACAAACGTATATACAAAGATGTGTTTACCACATCAGGTACAGAAGTCTATGTGAGAGACTGTTGTTTTTTGTGATTTTTTTTTTTTTTTTTTTTTTTATAATGGACATTGTATGGTTAAGAATACACTTATGAGTGTGTTATGGAATATTATCACAGATACAATACAGGGTATTTATATAATATATCACAGATCCAATGGATTTGTATAGGTACATGGTGGTATGTGTTTTGTGTTTATCACAGATACATTATGAGCAGATTGATTATGAGCAGAGTGCTTGTTGTGTTAACTTCATTTGTGTAATAATTTTAAGTTTGTGTTTTGATATCTTTCGATGAGTGTATGTGGTAAATTGAGGTTAGTGAGGTGTAATGTGATCAAAATTCTAAGGCAGAAGCAGAACTGTCCTCAAATCATTATGTCAATATAAAGAAAATGTTTTATATTTCGTTTATTAAGGGGTTAAAAGTGAAGGTGAAATCTGTCCTTCAATAAGAATCGTACATCAGGTTATCCCAGATTTGAGGGGAAAACGGAATGTTGTGTTTAGCCGCGGTTGTGACCAGTATTTACCTTTACATAGAACGGCAGGGGTAGGTCATAGGGAGTTGCGTCGAGGTTAATCAAAGAAACTCCAACGGGTAAAGGATAGACTTCGTTGTCCCAAGAGGAGACGACCTGGGAGGAGATTTGAGTTAGAAGGCTGTTTTCTGAGAGGTGGAGTCTGGAGATGGTATTTTTCATTAGAAGTAATGTGTATCTCATTAGCGGAATGTTAATTGTGTCGTTGTAGATATGCGTGTTGGAAAAGCGCTTATTTCGGGATTCGAAATTTTTCCCCGCGCACCAGCGAAGTATCTTTCTTTCAAGGATTTCCATTTCCATTGCCACAGTGGGGGATATAGTGAACCATATTGGGAAAGCATATGTTAGGATGGGTCTAATAAGTGTTTTGTAAAAGAGAATTTTGGATTTTTTGTTTAGGGCCCCGTTTTTGAAGTAGGGTGAAAGCATATTAAAAACCATCCTGGATTTAGTTAGCATGGTTCTAGCATGGGGTTTGAATTTGAATAACCTGTTAAGGGTAACTCCCAGGTATTTTATGTTGTTTTTTGGTTGAATGGTACAGTCATTGAGGCGCAACTTCAGGTGTTTGCTTTCCAGCAAAACCCCATGGGGGCCTTTACCACTAGCGTTTCTGAAGCAGATCAGATCAGATTTTTGGTTATTAATTTTTATACCCCAAGTACGGTAAAAGTTGCTTATGATCGTTATGTGTTTTTCGAGATGCCTAAGAGCAGTTGAGGGGAACTCGTGACTACAGTAAGCGATGGTGTCGTCTGCATAAAGAAGGCCGAGGGATTGGAGGTTATTTTCAGTGAAGGTGTGAGGGAAATCATGGAGAAAGATGTTGTATAATTGAGGGCCCAGAATGGAACCCTGAGGGACACCACTATCGCCCGCACACATGACATGACAGATTTGGTCCTCTGCATTTGAATGAAGAAGGATCTGTTATTGAGGAAGCTTTCAAGTAAGTTAATGGAGTGGGGTGGGAGATTTATAGAAGCTAACTTATATAGCAATCCTTCTCTCCACACGCTATCGAAGGCTTTCTCGATGTCGAGAGAGCAGGCGACAGTGCAGCGTTTTTCTCTGAGCTCCAAGGTGACGTCATTGTGAAGTTTGAGTAGGGCGTGGACTGTGGAGTGTCCCTTTCGGAAACCGAATTGGTAGTCGGGAATGGGGTCAATGGGATTCTCCGTTGGGGAGGTGATGCTGTTAAGCAAAATCCTCTCGAGGATCTTACCAACATTGGAGAGCAAGGAAATGGGTCTAAAATTGTTTATGTCATACTCGTTAGGTTTCTTTATAATTGGGATGATTCTGGCTGATTTCCATGAAACCGGAAAGTAGCCATTATTAATGCAGTTGTTAAAAAGCACTGTCAGAAAGCTAATTGCCGGAGTAGATAGCTTTTTGAGGGCAAAGTTTGATATGCCGTCTGGACCGGTAGATTTTTTAGGTTTGAATTGGTTAATTATGCTCGCTACATCTTCGATGTCAGTGA
This sequence comes from Ferdinandea cuprea, assembly GCA_963576555.1. Taxonomy (NCBI): domain Eukaryota; kingdom Metazoa; phylum Arthropoda; class Insecta; order Diptera; family Syrphidae; genus Ferdinandea; species Ferdinandea cuprea. Next base: position 99,827,464 of record OY754958.1, on the reverse strand, counting down.
AGAAAGGGGATCCGACTGGCCTTAGGGAAGTGTTTATAGGGTCGAAAAGAAAGATGTGTGCAGGTTTGGATTGCCTAATTCGGCTGACTTTGCCTCTTCTGTTATTAAGGGGTTGAAGCTTGGGGTTGTTGCTTTGTACACTTCCTTGAAGTGGTTGCTGAAGGCTTGCACGATGTTGGTTTCGCTGGTGAATGTTTCACCGTTTACTGAAACTTTGCTACAGGAGAATTGTTTATTTTTACCCATTAATCTAAATACCTCTTTAAAGGCTCTAGGGCCGGGGTAAATCTTCGATAGTCTGTTCTTCAGTTGATCATTGAGCCAAATTTTAATCTTATCCTGTATAATTTTATTCAGGAGGGATATTCTGGCTGAGAGCTCTTTGTAGAGAGAATTTACTCTATTGTACGAAGAGTGAAAGATGTTTTTAAGCTGTCTTTGCCAATGATGTTTAGTTATAAATAATTGCTCAATATCTCTAGGGTTTTTGTACTTCCTAAATGAGGCAGTGACCCTTGTGGAGTGACTTTCAAGAGTTCCCGTCAAAATTTCATTGAACCCTTCAATATATTTGTCTATTTCAGTGTTTGGTAGGCAAACAGTATTGGGGGGTTGAAAGAGGGATAGGGACCTGACTAGGTCTTCCCTGAAGGCATTCCAGTCAGTATCTCTAAAGGACCTAGAGATAAAAGGTTCCTGAAAACACATAACGGCTTCTTCAAGGTGAATTGCCAGCAAGAGTGGAAAGTGGTCCGAGAATGTAGGGAGTGTCTGAACGGAGAAGTTTCGGTTAACAGAGTTCATCAGGTGGTGGGAAATAAGAAAATGGTCTAGGAATGAGGAGTTTCTTGGGAAGGTCGGGGTTGAGGAAGTGATATTGCCCAGGGAGGGGTTCTGGGCTTGAAGCCATGATTCGAAGGTCTTTCCATTAAGGTTTTGCCAGGAGTCACCCCAGCTCGGACTTCTTGCGTTCAAGTCTCCTCCTATAATGGCGCCATCGAAGGAGTTTGCCAAGGAATCAATTTTTGCCAACTCGATAGTTAGTGACGCTGTGGAACTGTTAGTAGGAAAGTATATCGAGCCCAGGAGAAGATTTTTAAAAATGTTATTAACTTTTATCTTTATAGTAATAAAGAGGCACGGTATTGTTGTGGAGGACCATTCAACGTTCTCGTATGTAATATTGTTTTTAAAAACAATGGCAACACTCTGTTGAAGGTCATTTCTTAGAACGTGGTATGAGTCCAGGGAGACCCTGTGCTGACATCTTAAGTGGGTTTCCTGAATGAAGGCAACTGTAATTTGGTTTTGCTGGAGGATCTTGAGAAGTTCAAGCCTCCTGTTATGGGATATTAAGGACGAAATGTTGTATTGCAAAATTTTCAGATTCATTAGTTTCCGCAAAGAATAAGCTGGTTCACCAACTCCAAGTAAGCAACCTTCTTTTGTAGGATGGAGTCAGGCTAGACATGAAGCTCTCGATTTTGCCTAAGAGGGCACTCATCTCGAGACCGAAGAGGTCCGAGGAAAGGTTCATGAACTGGCTAAACACACTTGCCCCAGGCGGTTGTTTGGAGGTGAGATTGGTATTCCTGTTAGGGGAAACAGTGTGGTCCTTGTCAGCTGAATTGCTAAAGTGACTTGCAAAAGAGACCGCTGGAGTCATGAGGTTACCATTGGAGATGAAGTTTCAGAGTGCTCGCGCACTACTCCTTTTTTCTTTCGCTTCACGAAAAGTTTTTTTCCACTTTTGGTCATATTCTTTGTAGGCTTTGCAACCCTTAAAATTAGCCGAGTGGTTTCCACCACAGTTAACACAGGTGGCTTTGCTTCCCTCATCCCTTAGAACGGGACAGCCCCCAGGGTCGTGGTGATTGTTGCATTTTACGCAGTTATAATTGTTCGCACAGTTTTTGGCAAGGTGCCATCTCGTCAGCACTGGTTCCCGGTAGGAGCCTGACTAAAAAAAGGTTGTAAATTAGTTTTTCTTGTTTCGAACGGAGGGTTTCCAGCCTTGAAACCTTGTCAACGTTGTTGACCTTCGATTGAAGCTCCTCAAGAATCTCTGATTCTGGGTAATCCGAGGTGAGGCCCCTAAGGACAATGTTTGAGGTTCGGTCCTCTTTCAAAGTGAAGGAGTGAGCCTGAACTCCGTTGTTTTTTCTGAGATTTTCCATCAACTCGCGATGGACCCTACTGTCGTTTACATACAGTCTTGAAATTTTACCGCGATTTACGATTTTATAATCGAAGGAAACCGAATTCACCTTAAAATTGGACATAATGATTGGAGGACAAAACTTACCCCTGTTACATTTGGAGATGGATAAATCTGGATTGGTGTTGTCTGTTGTTGGAACGTGATTTCCCGCGCTGGATTGAGGCTTAACTGCTTGCTGATGGTTCTTGTTCTGGAGGCTTGTTTCGGTCAGGTGGTTGGCCGGTGACTGATGATTGGTTGATGTCGACTGGTGGCTGGTTACTTGAGGAGAGGTGTTTGTTTGGGGCCTCTTGCTGGGCTGGATTTGAATTTTCCTCAGAATGGCAACCTGGTTTTCATCGATTGGGGTTGAAGCCTCCATAACGGCGCTTGAGCGTTCATTGGTCAATGTGTGTCTCTTATTTGGGACTTGCCAGTCTGTGTTGCGCTGGGATGTGGGCGCTGCATGTTGAAATGATGAAACATCTGAGGTGTAGGCTTGTGGACCAGGTGAAGACGATGGTGTCGTTGAGCACGATGCGGCAATGTCCTCCATTGATTGGCTTAGGACAACTAATTGTTTGGCGGCGGCCAACTGTGCTTTGCAAACTGAGGCGTTTGATGTTGGTTTGTATTTCCCAGGGCTTTAAAATTTGTAATTCTCCATTTTTGTCCTCATGGTGAGACATGGAGTATACTGGATCGAGGGATTCTGGGCACGTGTTAAAAAAAAATCCGCAGAGTTATACCGCAGAAAACTTGAATTATCGGTAGAATATTATTAATCAATTGATATTATTAAATTATTAATGCTTAATCAAGCTTTATATTGTTTATTTTGAATTATTATTATTTTTGTTTTTGTTGTTTTTTTCGATGTTAGTATTTTTCTGCGCAGGATAAAAAGGCCTTAAAATATGTGTATAAATTAGGCTGTACGTCTTTATTCACTGACCGATGATTCCAGGCTGGTTTGGTTTGGCATTTCAATATGAATAGACTGACGACTGAACATCGCTTCCAAATTGTGGAAATTTATTTTGAAAGTCATTTTTGTGTTCGAAATACGTATTTGCGAATTCTATTTGGCGATGAAGCTCACTTATAGTTTCCGCATAGTTTCACATTACGGACCCGTGAATTGGCCTCCAAGATCGTGCGTTTTAACGCCGCTTTAGTTTTTTCTGTGGGGATATGTGAAGTCGTTAGTATAATATCGCCTCAAGGTTTGTCAGACCTATGTTCGTCATATCATATCGGCAAATTTCTCATACTCCAGCCACACACTTAAAGAACAAGCTCCTAAAAGAACAGTAACGCAATACGAGAAAGCCAATTGGGAAGCTTTAAACGGTTTCTTTAGGAGTTTTAACTGGTCGTTGTGCTTAGGGACAACATTATGCCCACATTAATCCGATCTTCCGATCTGACCACCGACGCGCAAACACGTGCCTCTGTTCCGCGGCCAGTGATGGTGTTCGTCGCCACACAAAAGGGAAAAACCTTTTCTCGGTCGGTTGTGCAAGCAATCTCGTTTGCTGTAACGGCATAACACCTGCGGTAATTTGTTTTGGTACGCTAACATAGAATTTACATTGCACGGCTCTGCTTAGGCAGCGTCAGTGTTGAATTTTTTGTTTTTGTTTTTTGTAATGTTTGGCAACTTCAGAGTAGATGTAAGTAACATTCGTGGCTTACGAGCGAATCTATTTTCTCTGTACGCCCATGTTTGCCAAAACAAACCAGCTGTTTTGGCGCTGAGTGAAACTCAGGTTAGCGTTGATTCTGATTCACCGGAATTTAGTCTACCTGGTTACAACTTAGTGCCATTATTCTTTCCCCATCGTGGTCTCGCCGTTTATATACTTAGTGATGTAGCCTACCAACTTCAACCACGTATTGTGCCAATGTTCCAATCCGGAATTTAATTTCATTTGGCTTAAATTCCACGTCCGTAGGCAATTAATCCACTACTGTTTCATTTATAGAAGCCCAAACTTGGACCGTAATCTTACTTTTAACGAGTTTGATGAGTTGTCCGATTCCATTACACGAATTGTAACCCTTTATCCTCACACTGAAATCGTTGTTGCGGGTGATTTCAATGTTCACAATTCAAATTGGCTTCGTCACTCTGGACAGACAACACCCGTACGCTGAGATCTTTGCTGAGGTAAACAACCTAACCCAGCTTGTAGATGAGCCGACATGAATTCCGGACATTAGTAGTCAAACCGCCAACACACTGGACTTGTTTCTCACCTCTCACCCAGATAAGTACACCATAAATATATTATCGCCTCTAGGTTCGTCAGACCACTGTGTCATATCGGCCAATTTCTCGTACTCCAACCACAAAGTTAAAGAACAAGCTCCTAAAAGCACCGTATGGCAATATGAGAAAGCCAAATGGGAAGAATTAAACGGTTTCTTTATGAATTTTAATTGGTCGCTATGCTTCCTCGATGACGATGTGGATGCTTTCGGTCTTATAAGGCCAACCCAACTGAGGAAAACCGAATAAAGTTTAAACGAGCCAGAAATGACTGCAATGCCCACATTAATCGTGTGAAATTCTCCTACGACCAAAAGTTGAGGCAAAAAATACTACAAAGTCCCACCGGTAGTAAAACCTTTTGGTCGTTTGTTAAAAATATTAAGAATTCGGCCACAACATCTATCCCGACACTCATTTGCAATGACATTCCAGCTGTCAACTCTTTGGACAAAGCCAATCTGCTTGCTGCTCATTTTGCAGCTAGCTCAACGCTACCAGATTGTGTTTTATCTCCCCCTGTACTCGAGCGCGTAGAATATACTATGGGACCAATTCATTTTCGCACTCGTACAGTGGCAAGAGTTCTTCGAGATCTCAACGTACATAAATCCCCTGGTCCAGATGGTATTTCCCCTATTGTTCTGAAGAGGTGTTCTTCCACGCTGGCAAAACCACTGCGTAAGCTTTTCTATCTGTCCTATTCTTCAGGGCTCTTTCCGAGAAGATGGAAAACAGCATTGGTCCAGCCTGTCCCAAATAAAGGCGAATCTTCCTCTCCCTCCTCCTACCGACCAATTGCACTTACGTCCCTTCTTTTCAAGGTCATGGAAACACTGATAAATCGTCAACTTATGAAATATCTTGAATCGCGGAAACTTCTTAATGACCGGCAGTACGGTTTTCGCGGCAACAGGTACACTGGTGATTTGATGATATATCTAACCGAAAAGTGGAACCAATCTATTCACCGTAGTGGTGAAAGTAAGGTCGTTGCGCTTGATATTTCGAAGGCATTTGACAGAGTTTGGCACCAAGCTCTTTTGTCGAAAATGCGTGCATTTGGAATCGATATTACCTTTATTCATTGGATTAGAAATTACCTTTCGGACCGTTCAATTCAAGTTGTTTTGGACGGTTTCAAGTCTGCAACTTACCAAATAAATGCTGGTGTTCCCCAAGGCTCCGTTTTGTTTCCGACTCTCTTTCTCATTTTTATAAATGATCTACTCTCTGTTACTTCTAATCCTATTCATTCCTTCGCCGATGACAGTACCCTCAGCTTTACATATTCGTTTCCTGGGCAACGCCCCTCATCTTCGGGCGTCGAACTGGAACGGCAACGTATGTTAAGCTCATTAAATTCCGATCTTGACAGCATTCTTGAGTGGGGTAAAACCAATAGAGTGGAATTTAATGCTTCCGAAACACAATGTTGTCTTCTGTCACTAAAGCGAACCCTCAATACTTTGCCATTATCCATTAATGGCACTTGCATTGCTGAATCCGAAAGACTTTCCATTCTCGGTATGTGTGTTAATGACAACCTTCGTTGGAATGACCATATATTCGATGTCGCCAAGAACGCTGCGAAGTGTCTAGGCTTTCTAAAGCGATGCAAGAAATATTTTACCCCTTCTGATCTGGCTAGAATCTACAAGGCGTTTATTCGCCCAAAACTTGAGTATAACGCTCATATCTGGTCCGGTGCACCAATTACATATTTGGAGCTTCTTAACAGAATTCAAAAACGCGACATAGAACTTATTGGCGACCGAGATATTGCGAATTCGCTTGACCCTTTTATTCATCGTTGTAATGTCTCCTGCCTATCGTTGTTTTATCGCTACTTCCGCCATAAGTGCTCAAACGAAATGGACAGTTGCATTCCACCCCACAGTAGTTTAACCGCAATATGTTGAGATACACATCGGTTCACCCTAAGCCTATATTCGGACGGACAAGGATTGGTTTCTTAACCAATGTGGAATGATCTACCACCCTGTTTTTCCTACACATTATAGTTTACCGATATTTAAAACCAACGTGCATCGGTTTCTCCCTTTCTCTAAACCTTCATTTCCCTAATGCCCGCACTGTGTTCCATTAGTGCGCGTACATACATTCCATTTCAAAGTTCAAAAACACTCTTTTAATACCGATTTCAAAAAACGACTGCTCTCGTTTAATATAAATAAGCGTGATTAACTTGTTACTATTTCATAGACATCTAAAAGTTTAATCTTTAAACCTTGTCACCTCGGAAACAATAGTATCCCCTATATTTCATTCCTAACATTAGATATTAAATAAAATAATATTGTACATTAGAAACAATACTATTTTATTTTATACCCTAAAATACGGCTGATCAAATTCTAAAACACAACTCATTTATAAATAGGACATAAAAGTGGACAAAAACCATCCACATGTATGAAAAAAAGAATAAATGCTGTTACTTGACAAATCAAATATTTTATTTAAAGACATTTGTACTAAAGTCGTGTATCTCTAGCTACTCCGTAATGATTTCGTCTTTAAATGACAATGCCGTTATCGCTTTAGTGTGGCCAATGTACTTCCTTTCGGGGTTTTTGGTTTCCAATTTCCAAAGCCTTGCAATTCCATCTGACGATGCGGTGAATAAATATTTAGAGTCCGCACTGAACTCGGCATCCCATATCCAGTAGTTTTCAACAGAAAGTTCTTGCCACATTTCAAAGTCATCGGACTTCCAAATACGCGCCTTTCCATCTCCTGAAGTAGTAACTAGTAAGCTCGAATCCGGGCTAAATTTACAGCGAAGGACGTACCGTTGGTGTGCGACAATTTTCTTTTTTGCTTGTAATGTACTTAACTTTTGATTACTTGATGAAGAAAGACTCCATATATAACAATTTCCTTTGTTATTTGCCGCAGCCAGATACATTCCATTCGGACTTATAGCAATATCCTGAATAGAAGCATCTACTTCAGGAAGAAGCTGATCGTGATTTTCAGATTTTACATCCCATAAAAAAACTCCTCCAGTTTGCGAGCCAACTGCAATTTCTACTTGATTAGGATGCAAGCACGCAGCATTAATAGGTGCTTGGCAATCAAAAACTCGCGAGCACGAAGGTGTACTATGGCCATACGACATATCCATGTCCCATATACGAACTCGACAATCTTCACCGGCTGTGAACATCCACTTGAAGTCTTCTTGAAATCCGAGGCGTGTGACATTTTTTTGTGCCCCATCAAAAGCTATTAGGGGATTCAGGAAATTTGAGTCCATGTCGTACATACGCACACACTGATATCCGCATGCTGCCACCATGCTTTTGTCTGGAGAAAATTCCAAAGCATTAACTTGCTGTAAATCAATTTAATAATATACATTTTCATTTACTTTATAAAATAATACTATGTTTACCGAGGACTCGTGAAACAATATAGTCCGTACACAATTCCCGGTATGTGCTTGCCAAAGACGTATTGTATGATCATAGCCACCAGTGGCTAAAATTAATTGATCTCCAGATGTTTCCATTTTTTGCTGTATTTATTTCATGATGCAAAGTTTTTTAGTCACTTTAAATAAACTAGATTTTTACAACCCATCAATCAATTTTCATTTTATTCCCTGACAACAGATGTGTAAATGGGCGCATTCCGTGTATTTGTTCTTTAACTTAACCTAACCTAATTTCGTTTTCGATTTACCCATCCACTATAATAGAACTACTTGCAAAGAAACTAGAACAGCACTGACAGCAATTGGAACAGTACTTGACAGCAGTTGGAACAGTTCCATTACGGCCACAGATGAGAATTATATAGATAGTCGACTCAGAATACCTCTGTCCCTTTGAACCCGCAAAAAATGTTTAAAAATGGAGAAAAAATTATCTCTCAAATGTTCTATCTGTGAATAAGTGTTAGCCAGCCAAATAAAGTATGGCGGGGTTGATGTGTAAAATATGTTGAAATATGTTTTTAGCGCGAGCAGTTTTGCAAGAATTCCAAATGGCAACAAAAAACATCTGATTATAGCGGATGTGTTGGGGAAGTGCTGCGAAGTATTGAGTTAACGAAGTTCAAGTTTAATACATATTTTAATTGAAATGTTTATTAAAAAAATGGTTAGGTATATAATAAATAATGAAGTTGTTGCAATCAAATGCGAATATTTCTTGTGTTTATAAGAAATAGTTCTCAATTTTTTATCTGCCTTAAAATAAACATACTTGGGTTGTTATATTTTTTCCATTTTGGTTATTAGAGTAAGATAAAATGTGCATATTATTTTATAATTGCATGAATACTACTAAATTAGTAATGTTTGGGTGGAAAATATTTATAGTTAATAGTTTTGGATTAGTTTTTCATGTATATTAAATTCTTTGGTTATTTATTATGTTTTTATTGAACATATGAAAGTTTAATATATTTACATACCTACATATTCGAAACGTACCTATATGAGAGCGAGCGAGCGAATTGACAAACTGCGACAAAATAACTTTAAATGTATTTTTAAACACAAACTGTAGACTTGACTATTTCAATTCCAAGTTAACAACGTAATTAAATTTATTTCATCATGTTTAACAAATTTAATAACGTTATTATCTTTGAATTGGAATAGTGAATAGCGGTGAATAAAATAGCAGTGAATTTATTGAATACTTAATATTAAATTATTGAAATGGTCAGTTAACTAATCACGCGTTACTCATTAATTTCATTCATTGAGCTTTTATTTATTTTACCTACAATTTTAGTAATTTTACAGAATATTTTATTAATTCACTGCTGAAATATTTATTAAACCTCCCGTTTAAAAATTATTTGATTTTAATTATTTTACTCGACATTCCATAAGTCAACCATCAAAATTATTTTATTATTACTGACAATTTAGAACTGCTAAATTAGTTTAACTACTGGCAAACAAATTATGATATCCCTTATTTTATGTTTAACTTGCGCAACTGCCAAAATGTTTACGAAACTGTTTAAAAATGTTTACCCAAAAAATATGCTTGTTTGGTAAAACTATTATTTTAGTTTACATAATAATTAAAAACATTCACCAAAATGTTATTCTGTTGCAAATTCATAATAAATTGTCGCATGTTATTACGATGTTATTGGACAGAGCCCAGTTTTGACTTTTAATATGTCAACATGAGATCTTTTCCAAAATGGATTGTTAGGCGCAGAACTGCTATTGTGTGCGTGAGCTGGCTCAATTTGATTTGCATGTAAAAACATATACGAACACAGTACTGTGCCTTTTTGAAGCAAATATAAAACGATAGGCGGGAGAGCCAAAAATCCTCTCAGTCGACTATCTGTATAATTACTCATCTGTGATTATGGCGGATGGGTGAATGGAAACCACTTATTGCTCACATAAATAGTCACCAATATTCCGCGTTCTGGAGCAGTGTAGTGTAACATTGTTTATTAACGTGTATTTCGCATGTGTCTACTACACAACTGTCAAAACAGAACTGACATTAGGGGCCAATCGCAAAATTTATAGCATTTTCTGATAGGAGAGTTACTTTTGCGCCACCTTGTAGTAACCATAAATAATTAACACCCAAACATTATTAATTTAGTAATATTTATGCAATAATCAAATGATATATACATATTATCTGACTTTATTAACCAAAATGGAAAAAATATAACAACCCAAGTATGTTTATTTTAAGGCATATAAAACATTTAGAACTATTTTTTATAAACACAAAAAATATTTGCATTTAATTGCAAAAACTTCATTATTTATTATATATCAAACTATTTTTTTTTTATAAACATTTTAATTAAAATATCTGTTAAACTTGAACGACGTTAACTCAATACTTCGCAGCACTTCCCCAACACATCCGCTATAATCAGTTGTTTCTTGTTGCCAGTTGGAATTCTGGCAAAACTGCCCCTGCTAATAACATATTTTTGACACATCAACCCCACCATACTTTATTTGGCTGGTTTACACGTATTCACAGATAGAACATTTGAGAGAGGATATTTTCTCCATTTTTTAAAAATGTTTGCGGGTTCAAAGGGACAGAGGTATGCTGAGTCGACTATCTGTATAATTACTCATCTGTGATGGAAACCGCTTTGTTCATGTGCAGAGCAGCACAAATTTGTAGTAAAAGTCAGATCAAAGGTAGAACAGAAAAATACAGCCATATGTTAGTTGTCACAAAAAAAAACCTAATTTTCGATTGTTGGATAATTATATGAATTTACAAGTTCAGTAGAAATCGTGAATTAATGAACATTAATCATGTACTTACTGTTTTTTATTGTTACAAAAACCTATTGCCCTTTATCACACGATTGTCTAATTTCTTCTATTTAATTAATCAACGAACAACTTTTCACTTCGAACACAAAACAATTAATTTGAAACCACGACTGAGGGCGCTGCTGGTGTTGGTGCAGCGTGGGCATACCCTCCTAACCTGGAAATTCCGGCCAGTGAAACTCCCCGACTATGGATGCTGCTCACCGATTAGACTATTTCAGCCGAATGGTCTTTAGCCCACCCTACCGCAACCCAAACAAAAAAAAATTATTAGCAAATGCTAGACGGGACGGAAAAAATTAACCTATTACAATTTAAAACTAACACTATATATTGTAAACTTCTCTTGATTTAAAATTTAAATTTGGATTTATTAAAAACATGTTCCTTATGCTTTGACAACTTATCTCTTACTTCTCTAAAGACAAGTGTTTGAAACCTTGTTACATGACAACTTATTCTGGTCGCAGGTACCCGCGAATCTGATTTGTAAATGTTAGCAGCAAGATGTGCCAATTTTAAGGTTATGTTCGAACGAATTTATCATTCGCGGATTTGTGGATCGCGTCTGTATTATGTGGATTGTGAATAAAGAGTGATAGTTCTCGGCAAGAATTTTTCAATTCGCGGCAAAATTTTTTGTAATTGTAAATATTTCTATTTAAATCAATTAAGACTCAGTTTTTTAGATAATATGTAAGATCAATTAAATATCAAGCTTTTGTGGTAGAAGCAATTGAATTTTTTATAGAAATAAATACATTAAAATTGATTTGTTCGCGATTCGCCTATTCGCAGTTCGCTCTCATGTGAACAGTCCTTTAGGTATTAATTTCTTATTAGTCCCAACCGAAGTGTCCACATTCTTGATTACTACAAATTTATCGGCGCTAAACTGCTTGGGCGAGGTATGGTGCTTATTGAAATAGTTCAGGTTATACAGCTGGGACTTTTCGACTGCTTCGGAGGCTTCGTGTCGCAGCTTGGTCAAATCTATTCAGAGCCTCTGCCTGAACCCGAAGCGACCAATAACCGCCTGTTTTAAGTGTCACGAGATGGGGCATTTCTATCAAAATTGCCCCAAGAAAAAAACCGCCGTTGCCGCAGTCCAGCAGCACCCAGAAGAGAGAAATGCACGCGACTGTGAGGCCATTGAAGGACTCGTGGAGATGGCAGAGAGGATGAGGGAGTTTGAGGAGACAGCTGAGTAAATGAAGTCGTTCCAGATGGTAAGTATTGCCCCTGTCAATCGTCATAACAACTGCTCTGAGGAGAAATCCTATTTTTGTCTATTTGATTACGGCAGCCCCAGTAGCTTTGTTAAAAATTCGCTTGTCCCGTTTATTTATGGGGAAAAGATGCCAATGCGGTTCAGAGGGAAGGGAAACCAGTTCCTAAGTTCGTTTGGCACCGTAGATTGCAAAATTAAATTCTGGGATAAAACCGTAGCTTATTCGTTTATTATAATTCCAGATGATGAAACTTTTGTACCGCTGCTCTTGGGAAGCGATATTTTTATTAAAATTCAACATACACCTTTGTAGGCTTAAGTTACATTCTGACAGACAATTTTTCTACCGGTTGAACAACCAAATTCCGTTTAATAAAAAATATATTGAATTACCTATTGAAGAATCCTGATGTGGTAGAGAATAGTGTTAAGACAGACCCGATAGAATTAACTAGAATAAGTTATACTAAATAATAATAAATAATAAAAATGTAAATACAAATTGTGAAGTCTCGACCGCATGTTGAAATTGTCACCGAGGTGCTGCGCGTAATAAAAGCAGCCGGCTTGGAACTTAATATAAAGAAGAGTAAGTTCGCACTTAACGAAATCGTTAACCTTGGTGCGGAAAATACACGAATCGTCTGAACCACCAATTTTATGTACACAAATAGTATACACAAGCGATTTGTGTGTCATTTGTGTATTCGATTCACAAATCGAATTTGTGTACATACACAAATCGTATGATTGAATACACAAATTAATTTATGGCTATTTGTGGATTTGTGTATAGCATTTTTGTATGCCTATTCATTTGTGTATTCTGAAAATTGATGTAAACACAAAATTCGTTCGAATACACAAATGGTTTTGAAAATCAAATTGGTTATTCAAAAGTTGAGTTGGGTTTGCAGGCATTACTTGAGTAATTAAAGGCCAAAAGTAACATGTCCAAGTAACGCAGCAAGAAGTCAAGGCAAGGCACAGATGAAGCGGTAGAAATCCACTGGCGCTACTTTAAATTTTTGATGTTTTTGGAGGCGAACGATGTCCAAAAATCAACCGAATGGACGTCATCACTGGCACTGGTAAACTATTTAATTTTTGAATTGTTATTTTCTTTAGTGAATTAATTGTGTAACTTGCAGGCCTCAGCAAATACAGATGCAACTGCTCTAGCCGATTTTTTGGTAGCACCTCTGTCGCCGTCTGCACTCGTAGTCGGTAAACGAAAACATCGTGCCAATATTGGATCTTTGCCAATGCCGTCGCCGACACCTAGCGGTAACTCGATGAGAGAGCTGGCTGTCAATGCGATTATTTCACTACGGATACAAGATGACACATTCAGTGCTTTCGACAATTACATTGCTAGCGAGTTACGAGCCCATCCTCCTGAACGAGCAGTATTTGTGCAACGGGGACTGAATTGCGAACTTCTAAGGCTATTGGAAGCTTCTGAAACTACAGCGCCACCGCTGCCGCAGCAATCTGTATCATGAAAGTGGCTGTGACGATTTGGAAAATTAAAATCAATAAACAAACGAATTAAAAGGAGAAAATGAGTTTTATTTTAAATATTTTGGTATAGCAACTCCACTTCGCCCTCCTCGACAAAGTAGTCGGCAAATTCTTTTGCACCTTTTTGATGTTGGTTGTGGGCACCGTTCGTGCGGTGACCGACTGGAGTGGATGTAGCGTTGCGTCAATCCTTACATCGGCGACAGGAACTTGATGGAAGGCTTTCTGCAAGTCAATCTTGGAAAATATTGTATTATCTTGGAAATTGCCAGCAAAGTCGTTCAGATATGGAATTGAATAGCGATCCGGCAGTGTGATGGCGTTTAACGCGCCGCATGGCCGCCATGAACCATCTGGCTTCTTGACTATATGTAGAAGGCTTGCCCAAAAACTGCTTGAAGGTCGGCATCCAGTTTTTCGGGATCCAATCGTCGAGGTCGAGTGTAAACTGGCTCTCCTGTAGTAATTATTCGATGCACAATTGTGGTAGGAAAATCAGTTCCAGGCGGTGCCAACTTCGTAATCAGTTTGTATTCTTGAAGAAGATCAGCATAACTTGAATTTGAACAGTATGTTTTGTATTTGGTCATCTCACTGACAGTTATCGACATACAATTTGAATTTGGTCCGGTGAGTGGATCGATCATTTTGTTTTCCTGCATATCGATCAACAATCCAACTTTTTTAATAAAGTCGGCAATACTTATTGGAGTTGTTACTTCAGCGATTAAAAACGTCCACACGAAGTAACGTCGCAATCCGAAGTAACGTCGCAATCTTCAGTGTTGTTGTGCCATATGTTTTAATTTAGGTGCCGATTCTACCAGGGCATCAGCTGCAACGAGCCGGTCTTTGATAGACGATTCCTTCATTTGAATGACGGCGGCGTAAACGCGCAGCCCACGAAATCTCTTTTGCTGTGAGTCGGAATAAACAGCGATAATTGTTGTTTTCACTAGAGGTTATTTACCTGACGCTGGGACTGTGCCAATTTCCGTTTGGATGATGGCGAGGTCATTTAGAGGGACTTGCGTTATTACCGAGCAGTATTTCTTGTAGTCACTGGTCAAATTGCACGCATTTTTTTTGGCATTGGCATACGGGGAATGGTTGCTCATGCATTTATTTCAACATTTTGTTCATTACCCGCATTTGGTGCGCGGCCGTCACCATTATTATTATAGGCCTCCTTCGCGTCCATTGCTAAGAGATTGATTTTATTTTATGCGCCAGCATATAATAATATGGATCTTAAGTTTTTTGCAACAAATTTAGCGAAAGCAGATTAACACTGAAGGCAGTTTTTTTATCTAGATTGCCAAAATCGAGATCGAGAGTCGATATTTTGTAATATTTGAGAGACGAGCCGCTTAATGTTCAAATTTATTGATGGCTTTGTTCGCAAAAATTGCGACTTATGGCGGAGCACTGGCGCTTCATAGAGAATAACCAAAAAATTAATGTTGAATGATTATACCAATCTTTTTGCGATGATTTCAACGGAATGTAATACGAATAATTTTTGGTTACACGCAATCACCATGCCGATTTGGGATAATTTATTGCGAAATCACGTCAGGGTCACCTATTTTTAGTGCTCTCGCCAAAAACTTCACGGTTGCCTTTTATTTTTTTTGATTTGATTAAAACACATTTCCACTGTTTGTAATCTTCAGTACAATTGTTATTTTATAATTCAAGTGTTTTTAATCAAATTTCATTTAGGTACACGCGATTTATTATTTTTTCAATTCTTCAAAAAACCGCGAGCAAAGATGTTGAAACGGCGGTGGTTGAGAATCAAAGATGAGGAATTAACCAGATAGTCAACTCGAGAGCGAATCCCTCACCTTGCCTACAAGCTAAGTCGAACTGATAAGCCCCACATAGTTTGCACTTATATGGGCTTTTACGTGCAAATCAAATGGGAATCACACACACATGAATCCAATTATATGGGACTAATGGCCGCGCCCATGAAATGTCATTCTTTATAGCAAGAAGTTGGGAACAGTTGATGAATTTCAGCAGATTACAACTCACAATTTGGGTGTGTAAAATAAACATGGTCAATATGCGGTGAATATGGATTGATAAAAACATACTTACCACACAACTAATAACATAATAAAATATTATAATATTAAGAATAAAGTTGTGTTTTAACTAATTTATTCTAATTTTTAATGAAAAATAATCAAAATAATATTGATTAACGTGACTAGTATATAATAAGTAAGTTCATCATACATTTTCGGTTGACAATAAATTATGTAGATTTTGTAGATTATGGATGGTTATATTGAAGCAGTTAAGTAACTCTACACAATTGAACACTGGTTTAAAACGCTTTTTAATAAAACGTAATCCAAATTCTTACTAATATTAATTTTGGTACATCAAAACACTTTTTTAACAAAATTTGCAATTATTTCCTAGTAGTAGAAGTAGTAGTAAATTGTTTTGTTTATTTTCATATAAAATAAAATTACAAAACATTATAAATTGACAAATAAAGTCGGCTGTTAAAAAAAGTGGATAATGAATTCAATATATATGTAACATGACCGCCTTAGAAAAGAAACAGCTAAGAAAATTGATTGACTAAACGCACAAATCTTGTAACACAACATAATTTAAAAAGGATTATAAATACTTCTTTTTACTTTTTTTTATCCATGCACGGAACCCGAATATGTAGATATATTCATTAAACTTTCAAGAACTATTCCAACTAAATTGTAACAACTTTATTGGGTAACTAATTTGTTGTTTCTTTATAAACATTTATATTAAAATAAAATAAAAAGTTGAATCACATAAACTCAACACTTCGCAGAATTTCCTATTTCCCAACACATCCGCCGTGACCAGCTGTTTTGTTGTTGCGATTTGGATATATTGCAAAACTACCCACAATTATTTTTGGCGGGTAATCTAGTAAATTAGATCTAACTTCATGTGTCTGGCTCACACGTATTCACAGATGGGAAAATTGAGAGAGGATTTTGCGGCCGTTATTAAATATTTTTTTCGGGTTGAAAGTGATAGGGGATTGCAGAGTTGACTATCTGGTTAATTCCTCACCTGTGTTGAGAATACTCTGTCAAGGCGAGAGTCATCATTTTGTTCATTACCCGCATTTGGTGCGCGGCCGTCACCATTATTATTATAGGCCTCGTTCGCGTCCATTGCTAAGAGATTGATTTTATTTTATGCGCCAGCATATAATAATATGGATCTTAAGTTTTTTGCAACAAATTTAGCGAAAGCAGATTAACACTGAAGGCAGTTTTTTTATCTAGATTGCCAAAATCGAGATCGAGAGTCGATATTTTGTAGTATTTGAGAGTCGAGCCGCTTAATGTTCAAATTTATTGATGGCTTTGTTCGCAAAAATTCCGACTTATGGCGGAGCACTGGCGCTTCATAGAGAATAACCAAAAAATTGATTGATTTAAACGGAATGTAATACGAATAATTTTTGGTTACACGCAATCACCATGCCGATTTGGGATAATTTATTGCGAAATCACGTCGGGGTCACCTATTTTTAGTGCTCTCGCCAAAAACTTCACGGTTGCCTTTTATTTTTTTTGATTTGATTAAAACACATTTCCACTGTTTGTAATCTTCAGTACAATTGTTATTTTATAATTCAAGTGTTTTTAATTAAATTTCATTTAGGTACACGCGATTTATTATTTTTTCAATTCTTCAAAAAAACGCGAGCAAAGATGTTGAAACGTCGGTGGTTGAGAATCAAAGATGAGGAATTAACCAGATAGTCAACTCGAGAACGAATCTCTCACCTTGCCTACAATCTAAGTCGAACTGATAAGCCCCACATAATTTGCACTTATATGGGCTTTTACGTGCAAATCAAATGGGAATCACACACACATGAATTGAATTATATGGGACTAATGGCCGCGCCCATGAAATGTCATTTTTTATAGCAAGAAGTTGGGAACAGTTGATGAATTTCAGCAGATTACAACTCACAATTTGGGTGTGTAAAATAAACATGGTCAATATGCGGTGAATATGGATTGATAAAAACATACTTACCACACAACTAATAACATAATAAAATAATATAATATTAAGAATAAAGCTGTGTTTTAACTAATTTATTCTAATTTTTAATGAAAAATAATCAAAATAATATTGATTAACGTGACTAATATATAATAAGTAAGTTCATCATACATTTTCGGTTGACAATAAATTATGTAGATTTCGTAGATTATGGATGGTTATATTGAAGCAGTTAAGTAACTCTACACAATTGAACACTGGTTTAAAACGCTTTTTAAAAAAACGTAATCCAAATTCTTACTAATATTATTTTTGGTACATCAAAACACTTTTTTAACAAAATTTGCAATTATTTCCTAGTAGTAGAAGTAGTAGTAAATTGTTTTGTTTATTTTCATATAAAATAAAATTACAAAACATTATAAATTGACAAATAAAGTCGGCTGTTAAAAAAAGTGGATAATTAATTCAATATATATGTAACATAACCGCCTTAGAAAGGAAACAGCCAAGAAAATTGATTGACTAAACGTACAAATCTTGTAACACAACATAATTTAAAAAGGATTATAAATACTTCTTTTTCACTTTTTTTTATCCATGCACGGAACCCGAATATGTAGATATATTCATTAAACTTTCAAAAACTATTCCAACTAAATTGTAACAACTTTATTGGGTAACTAATTTGTTGTTTCTTTATAAACATTTATATTAAAATAAAATAAAAAGTTGAATTACATAAACTCAACACTTCGCAGAATTTCCTATTTCCCAACACATCCGCCGTGACCAGCTGTTTTGTTGTTGCGATTTGGATATATTGCAAAACTCCCCACAATTATTTTTGGCGGGTAATCTTGTAAATTAGATCTAACTTCATGTGTCTGGCTCACACGTATTCACAGATGGGAAAATTGAGAGAGGATTTTGCGGCCGTTATTAAATATTTTTTTCGGGTTGAGTGATAGGGGATTGCAGAGTTGAATATATGGTTAATTCCTCACCTGTGTTGAGAATACTCTGTCAAGGCGAGAGTCATCCATCTCGACTCGCCAACCCAAAGGTATAATACCGTTTTTGTCCGCATTAGCAGATCAAACAACAACAACAAAAATGCATGTACATTGCACAGGCAAGTGGATCAAACGATAGAAAAGAATATGAACAAATGTTCAAGTGTACATACATAAGGTAAGTATACAATGTTTGGCAATAAAAGGAAAATTAAGTTAGTTTTTCTATTGTTATTTATACAGCTATTTGGTTTCGGCTTACAAAATCAATAATTAAATATATAAATAACTTAACACTACGTACAATTTATCAAATAAATAACAAAACCGAATGGATAAAGAAATAAAAAGATAGATAACTTAACTTAGGCACTAAAGCGAACTGCGAATAGGCGAATCGCGAACTAATCAATTTTAATGTATTTATGAATAGAAAATTTCTATTGCTTCTACCACAAAAGCTTGATATTTAATTGATCTAACAAATTATCAAAAAAAAACCGAGTCTAAATTGATTTAAATAGCAATATTTACAATTACAAACAATTTCCCGTGAATTAAAAAATTCTTGCCGCGAACTGTCACTCTTTATTCACAATCCACATAATACATACGCGATCCACAAATCCGCCAATGAAAAATTCGTTCGAACATAACCTTAAAATTGACACATCTTGCTGCTAACATTTACAAATCTAATTCGCGGGTACGTGCGACCAAAAAAAGTTCTCATGTGAAAGAAATGTCAGAATTTACGAATATTCGCCTGTTCGCAGTTCGCCGTTCGCTCTCATGTGAATGATCCTTAAATGTACAAATAACGGAATTAATGAGTAACTAATTTAAATTTACGTATATATGTATCTAGGAATAAATTTGTTTGCCTGAAATATGTGGAACTGGGAGCCAGACAGACATACTATACCCTACAGACGACAGTACATAACTTACAGAACGGGCAATCATGCGACCATCTGGCGATCGAAAGTTGAACAAAGTACATATAGGACCGAACGGCAACAAACGATAACAAACGGAACATACAAGCAGCATATACCACGAGACGACAAACGAAGCAATACACCACACAGTCATTCGGAGAACGCGATAGCGTAAAGTTGTTCGTGGCAGCGTTTTACCCTACTTACAATAGATGTAACTAGTATTAAGACTTAATGAACTAAATAAAAAGTGAAGAGAAACAGCGGATCTGTTTTATTGGGAGCAGATCCTATATAGACATATAAATAATTTTTCCCTTATTTTATATAGGTAATTCTTTAACTTTATGTTCTAAATTTATGAAAATTGTAAATTTTATTTAGTGCACTTTGTAATGTGTACCAAGTGTGGTTACACATAAAACCTGCAAACTATCTCTCTTGGAAGGATCTGCGGTGCTGATTTTTGTGGCCTATGAATCAACGCTCGTGCCGTCCATTCAATGCATTATATTAACGGCGCTATATGGCGCCGAGTGCTGGACGAAAAACAGGAATGGAGAGTTAATACTGGGATCCTTTGAAAGAAAAATCCTTCGACGGATAATTGGTCCTGTGTGGGATGAGGGCGAATGGAGGATAAGATACAACTGCTAACCAAGATGTGGATGTAGTCCAAAAAGACAAAACTCGTTGACTACATTGGCTCGGCCACATCGAGCGAATGGACAACAACGCTCCAGCCAATAAGATCTTCGAATCCCAGCCCCCAGTTTCGAGACGACAAGAAAGACCGAACCTCCGTTTTAAAGACCAAGCCATCGCGGTTGCCAGAGTGCTTGGTCTGGACAACTGGAAGCAGCGTAAATGGGATCGCATAGGATGGTAATCTGCCGTGTCTCAGGCAGGGACTCCTTACGGGTCATGTTAACATGTTAACACCGAACATGTTAAATACTTCTTGGTATAGATAATTCACAACGCTAGTAGTGTTGGCATCTTTCAATGGCTTTAATACGACAAACTTGGACAAATTTTCAAGGACTACGAAAACATATGCATTACCAGACTTGGTTCTAGGGTACGGGCCTAGAAAATCAATATATAATTTTTGGAAAGGACAATCGGAACAATAACCAGCAGAGATAGGGGGACGTGAAACCTGATTTGAAGACTTACACTGTTTACATATATCACATTCAGAGATATATTTTCGGTTAGTCCCGATGGAATCCACAGTTGCCAATTGTGTTTAACCAGAATTTTTGCACTGCCATGACTCCAGCCAGACACTCCTTCTCAGTCACGCTGTAGTTCTTCCGATTGATTTTCTGTGAGAAGTATGAGATGGGAAACTCTTCATTCACGTTGTTTCTCTGGAATAGCACAGCACCTATCCCAGACTCAGAAGCATCGCATTGAATATTAAAGCACTTTCCAAGATCTGGATGCGTAAGCACTGGCGCAGTTGTTAAAGCGGTTTTCAATTTTTCAAATGCTACAAGTGCCTCCTCAGTCATAATAAACTTTTCCTTTCTCTTCTTCAGCGTATCCGTGATGGGAGCAGTCAGGCCGGAGAAATCTCTGATGAACCTTCTATACCACCCTGCCAGACCAAGCAGTCTACGAACCTGTCTCGAAGTCTTTGGAAACTCCGAAATTGCCTCCATCTTAGACGGGTCCGTTTTGAGCCTCCCACCACCAACTGTGAAACCCAAATACTTCAATTCCTTCAGGCAAAATTTTGATTTTTTCAAGTTGATGGTGAGGTTCGCTGTTCGTAAGCACTGAGCTACTTCGTCAAGCAAGGCAACATGTGTTTCGAAATCCGGAGCCACGATGAGCTGGTCGTCTAAATACACGAAGACTCGGTCCTTTAGCCGTAAAGGAGTCACTTTGTCCATGAGACGGCACTTCTTCTAAGCTGCATTACACAACCCAAAGGGCATGACCGTGAACTGGTACAAAGGTTTTTCCGGCACCGTGAATGCAGTTTTTCCCCTACTCTGCTTGTCCAAAGGTATCTGCCAAAATGCATCCTTTAAATCGACACTACTAATATAGTATGTGTCTTGGAGCCGGCAGAGAAGTCCGGCGATATGTGGGGGAGGGAAAGCATCCTTTTTGGTCACTTAGAGAACCCAAGAATAGTTTATTTTTGCCTGACTTCCGAATAAGGACCACTGGTGAGCACCATGGGCTTTCGCTCTCCTCCGCAACGCCTAGACTTATCATCCGGTCAACTTCGTCGTACAATTGGGCTTGTACCGCTGGAGAAACAGGGTAGTGTCGCTGCTTCACTGGGGCCGCATCTCCCGTATCGATGACATTCTCTTCCAGCTTTGTCTTTCCAAGCCCATGCTGAGTGTAGTAGAGTAATCTTCCCCTGACTGCTTCCAACTCGGACTGCTGTTGAAGAGAAAGCTGGTGAGTAGTTGAGTCACCTGTAACATCCGAAAATTAAACCGCACGTATCACATTAAGTGCTATCTGAAACAACTTCCAGAAATCAACACGATTGACTGATTTTTCCCTTCAGCGGTTTTTACATCCGAAACAAACG
Organism: Ferdinandea cuprea; assembly: GCA_963576555.1. NCBI lineage: Eukaryota > Metazoa > Arthropoda > Insecta > Diptera > Syrphidae > Ferdinandea > Ferdinandea cuprea. Next base: position 99,805,351 of record OY754958.1, on the reverse strand, counting down.
AGTTCAAGGATACTAATGCTTGCACCGCTGTCCAAGAGGCCGAGTACTTCACTATTTGCAATCTAAATTTTTGCATAGGGTCTTGGGTCAGCGGTTGTATCCAAAACCGTTGAAGCTTTACTTTTACGCATTTCCTTTCTTATATTATACCTGTTCCGTGCTTTTAAAATGTTTTTCGAAATATTTTTAGCACCGTGAAATATCCTATCTCTAGGTTTTTGATAATTCTTAATCCTAATATGTAATGGCTTAATCTCAAATCTATTTATACTATTATCTAATTCTAGGTCCTTATCTCCATTTAATATTTTAACGGTCCACTGTTCGGTAGTGGACTTCTTAACCCATCTGTTTGGCCTTGGGTGTCGCAATTGAATTTTACTAGGGGAGTGGGGAAGGGGTCTGAGTCGAACGCGACTCCCCTGACTGTTTCGCGTTCCTGTGTACGTTTTCCGGGTTGCACGTGATGCACCTCGGAGTGATCACCCCATCTCATCCCCATTTGTAGCAGAAGACGCTACGTATGAGTGACGAAACCAATCTCCACTTGTTCAATCTGAAATGTCCTCGAATTTCGGGCGGAGGACTGGCTCTCATAGGCAAATTATACAACTGTCGAACATGAATCCTTCTTGATAGTCTTTTGGGTCCGACGATGCTGAAATCGTTGTCCAGTAAACATACCAACATCATGGCTTACGTTTGAGGACGGCTGGCTTAGACGGTTAGTTCCAGCTGTGGAGAACGCCTTGTCTGCTGTTGTGCAGGTGGATTTTGGGGTAAGGGGTGACTTTCAACAGGCACAGTTGATTGTGATGCACCGTGTGTCAGTGCGCTTATTTCCTTCATGAATCCAGGAAGCTATTCTGCATTTCAGCTTTCATACTGCTGGAGATGTCTTCGCAAGAGAGTCGCTATAGGATGAAAAAGCGTTGACAATAGCTAAGTTAATATAGCTCTTTAGTTCAGGTGGTAAGTTGTTCCCTTCAGGACGACTATGTACATGTCACTTCACACACTAATTGAAGAAAAAATAATACATACAAAAAAAAAAAAGTACATATACTAATATCTTAACGTAGACTTGAATAAGTAACAACCGAAAGAAAATTAAAAAAAAAATGTAGGAATACTTACATATAATATAGACTTAAGAAAACGAAAAACAATATAAAGTTGGCGAAATTCGGTCTGACTTTGAGCAAACAAGCAACAAAAGAAATTTGCATTATTTAATTTCTCCAAGTCCTTTTTCGTGGGGTGGTTATGGGTTACGTTTGTGTTGGGACATTTGGAGATGGCTTTCGCTTCTTTATCTGCTGATTCGTTGCCTTGAATATTAGTATGACCTGGAATTCACATCAGTTTTGACTTGTTACTCTTTCATGTAATATTGTACCGGATGTTATTTATTAAAGGTGTTCGTCGTTTTATATTTCTTATAGCTTGAAGAGTAAAGAGGCTATCCGTGAAAATAGTAGTTGGCCTTTTTGATGATATTGCTATTTTTTGCCTTCCATGTAGCTAGAACTTCTGTGAAGAATATGGAGAAATGTGTTGAGACTTTAACGGCAGATTGTACTACTCCGTGATCATCGACGATAGCAAAACCAGATCCTTCAGAGTTCTTAGAACCGTCAGAGAACTAGGATTTGGAAAAATGACAAAAAACGATGATGAGGACGGGACCTTAGGATGGGAATGTGAAAAGTGATAGAAGTTGCTTGAGTGCGAGGGACGCGGCATGCTTGCGATGCACGGCTTGCGCTCGCCGGAAATGGGTTGGTTCTTGCCCCCTCATTGAACCTAGCTACAACAAAACATAAATCATGCTAAGGTCCTTACTTTTAAAAAATCACCGAAAGCGGACGGACGTCCACCACACTTGAGGGCGCTCCTGGTGTTGGTGTAGCGTGGCCATACCCTCCCAACCTGGAAATTCCGGCCAGTGAATCTCCCCGACTATTGATGCTGCTCAACGATTAGACCGTTTCAGCCGAATGGTCTTTAGCGCACCCTACCGCACCGCCTGAAATTTAGACTTAGAACCCTACTATGACCCTCACTGTCATGGTACAAAAAATTAACTCAACATTTAACATACAATTGAACTTATATCATTTATTAACAAAGAAAAAAAAATAAATAAATAACAAACAAAAAAAAAATATTTAATTATATAACAAAAAAAACTATATAAATAAATAAATAATAAAAAAAACTAAAGGCTGCCTCCCTGGCAACTCTAAACGTTTTACCTTATAAAAACTATAATTTCTCTAACTAGAGAGAGCTCGATATAGGCAGCTTTTTTGTTATTTCTCTGGGTATATGAAATTCCCCAACAAAAAAATTTATTAGCAAATGCTAGGCAGGACGAAAAAACTTCACCTATTGCAATTTAAAACTAACACTATATATATATAAATTTACAAAAAAATTATGACAAAATAAGAGATTAAATCGTTACTTACACTACAAATACAAAATAACTTACAAAATTATTAATTTACTATATAAATAACTTAACGCAACGTACAAATTATCGAATAAATAACAAAACCTAACGGATAAATAAATTTAATTAACTTAGGCACTAAATGAACAAATAACGGAATAAATGAGAAACTTTTTTAAAGTGACGTACATATTTATTTGGGAATAATTATATTTGTTTGTAATATATGGGACTGGGAGCCAGGCAGACATACAGAGAACGAGTCAGAAATGACTGCAATGCCTACATTAATCGTGTCAAATTCTCCTACGACCAAAAGTTGAGGCAGAAAAAACTACAAAGCCCCACCGGTAGTTAAAACTTTTGGTCGTTTGTGAAAAACATCAAAAACTCGGCCTCTTCATCTGTTCCGACACTCATTTACAATGACATTCCAGCTGTCAGATCTTCAGACAAAGCCAATCTGCTCGCTGCTCATTTTGCGGCGAGCTCAACGCTCCCAGATTATTCACCATGGTGGTGAAAGCGAGGTGGTTGCGTTTGATTTTTCAAAGGCATTTGACAGAGTTTGGCAACAAGCTCTCTTCTCGAAAATGCGTTCATTTGGGACCGATGATACCCTTCTTCAATGGATTAGAAATTTCCTTTCGGAACGTTCAATTCAAGTTTTTTTGGACGGTTTCAAGTCTGCAGCTTAACAAATAAATGCTGGTATTCCCCAAGGCTCAGTATTGTCTCCGACTCTCTTTCTCATTTCTAAATGATCTCCTCTCTGTTGCTTCTAATCCTATTCATTCATTCGCCGATGACAGTACCCTCAGCTTTACATATTCGTTTCCTGGGCAACGCCACTCATCTTCGGGGGTTGAACTAGAATGGCAACATATATTAAGCTCATGAAATTCCGATCTCGACAGCATACTTATATGGGGTAAAACCAACAGAGAACCAACGTACTTCCAGAACGCAATGCTGTCTGCTGTCATTGAAGCGTAGCCCTAATTCTCTGCCATTATCCTTGGTTGGCACTTGCATCGCTGAAACCGTACGACTTTTCATTCTCGGTATGTATGTTAATGACAACCTCCGTTGGAACGATCACATATTCGATGTCGGCAAGAACGCTGCGAAATGTCTAGGCTTTCTTAAGCGATGCAAGAAATATTGCACCCCTTCTGACCTGGTAACAATTTATAAGGCGTTTATTCGCCCGAAACATGAGTATAACGCATATATCTGGTCCGGTATTCCAATTTCATATTTTATGCTACTTGACAGGATTCAAAAACGTGCGGTAAAACTTATTGTCGATCGAGACATCGCGTAATCACTTGACTCTCTTAGTCATCGTCGTAATGTCTCCTGCCTGTATTTTTTTTTTGCGGCATTTCCACCAGAAGTACAAACAAAAGAAATAGCCAGTTGCATACTACCCCTACAGCAATTCAACCACAATACTAGCCATGCTAGGAATGCACATCGGTTCAGCCTTAAGCCTGTATTGAAATACAAGTATTCGTTTTTTAACCGTACAACGCGAATGTGGAATACTCTACCACGCTCTCTTTTTTCCTCACATTACAGTTTACAGACATTTAAAACCAACGTGCACATAAATCCCGCAAACTATCTCTCTTGGGAGCATCTGCCTATGAATCAACGTTCGCTATGGAACAAAAGGGACGTTCCATTCCATCCACAATTCCATTTTTCATTTAATTATTTTTCTTTTCCCTTACAGGAGACCAGGTGTTAATAGTTTTCCAATTTAAACTAATTTCCATTTATGTATTTTAAAGATTTCGTAAATAATTAATTTTAAGCTTGAGTGTTTCTGCAAGAAACGCAATAGGTAAGTGCAATGTTGTTGAATTTACATTAAATTACAATTTCATAATTCACAGAAATTTATTAAAAGTCGGCTTTCTTTGCGGTTTGAGATTTTGTATTATATTTATTAATCATTAATACAAAATACAGTCAAACAATAATTAAACAACAAACATTCGCATGAGGAAATCGCACAATACGACCCTAAAGCAGACATGAAAATAGCAAAGAGATACCAAACTTTTCAGCGGAAATCACTTAGCCTACAAGCTAAATTCCAGAAAGTTGATGATTTTAAGCAAGTATGGGTGAATTCGTCAATTCACCACGATTTCTTCGTCAATTCACCACACTTCCCCCGCCGCCTCACCGACATCGCCCAAAAACCAAAAACGGAGTTGAATAAAACGAAAATAAATTGTTTTTTTTAAAATATAAAATTATACAATTTCAAATATTGTTTATGTACTGAGAACAATTACAAAGGATTTTTTAATGGCTGTTACTTACAAGTAATTGATGTAATAATTGTAATATTTCCTTAATTTCTTTTTTACTTGTTTATTATCTTTTTCAATTAGAAAATAATTAATTTATTTGTGGGTGACATATAGTTGGGTGTTTATTGTATTTACCTATTTTAAAAATTGAATCTTTAAAAAAATGGAAATGTCACTTACATATGTGGTTTCAAGATTTTTTAAGATATCAAAAAAAAAAATTATCAAACAAAGATTTTATTCGGATTCCCGAACCCTTTTTTTATGAAACATAATTTCTCTTATGCTACATTTCCACAAAGATAAACAGGCGAAAGATTAGCAATAATTTATTACACGTTTCACCGCAAAAAAGGAGATTAAGCAGCTAGTTAAAGCCTCATTGAAATACATCGTTGGAACAAATCAGTGGAACAGTTCTTTCATTCTTTTGACAAGTCGGTTACAGCAATCATTGGAAAATTTCTGTTAGTGGAAGGCCACTGGTATAGATTTAAAGTTAGAGTTGATCATTGAAAGCAAAACTGACAACTGATAATAGAACCAGAATGGAACAAATCAGTGGAAAGATTGTGTTCCATATTAACAATCTACTTCTCTCTACTTCGTCGGAAACGAACCACAATCATATAAATAGTCGACAAATAAACTTTCAATAAAATTAACATAGATTTTATTAAATTCCAAAACGATTGTGTTCCAAAATTTGATTTAATAAAAAAGAAATGGATTTGATATGTTTTTCACACACACACCCAAACACACAGCTGAGTTGGTCCCAAGCACAGATGAGGAATTAATCAAATAGTCAACTCTGCAATCCCCTATCACTTTCAACCCGCAAAAAATATTTAATAACGGCCGCAAAATCCTCTTTCAATTTTCCCATCAGTGAATACGTGTGAGCCAGCCACATGAAGTTAGATCTAATTTACTAGATTACCCGCCAAAAATAATTGTGGGGAGTTTTGCAACATATCCAAATCGCAACAACAAAACAGCTGGTCACGGCGGATGTGTTGGGAAATAGGAAATGCTGCGAAGTGTTGAGTTTATGTGTTTCGAATTTTATAGCTATTTTAATGTAAATGTTTATAAAGAAACAAAAAATTAGTTACCCAATAAAGTTGTTACAATTTAAGTGGAATATTTTTTGCGATTATAAGAAATAGTTCTCTATTTTTTATCTGCCTTAATATATACATACAACTACAGGTCCATTGTACTACCACTCAGACACCTTACATTAATGTACTTAGTTTTCCCGTCTTTCGAAGAAAAACGAGAAGGAGCTTCAGTGATAAAGAGCTTAGATGTTCGGCACTCACCACGTCAGCCCCGAAGATCCGCCACCTGATGCGAGCATAGGCCGGACAACTGCAGAGAAAGTGTTCTGCTGTGTCATCCTCCTCACCGCAAGCAGGACAGGTAGTGGTGTCGCTTAAGCCAAACACATTTAAGTGTTTAGCAAAAGCTTGGTGGCCCGAAAGAACGCCTACAAGCAGCCTACAGTCGATTCTCCTCAGAGATAGAAGAAAAGATGCTGACCTTTTGCAAATGTCCGGGCGCAGTAGTTTGGCCTGTCTACATCCACCGCAATCGCGCCACCGAATCTTGTGTTCACGAGAAACCCAAGAATCGATAGACGACATCACTAAAGACGCAGGCAGACCCAACACAGGTTCGGGTCCTGAGAAAACTTCTTCTGAACCTTGCCTAGCAAGCTCATCCGAGATCTCATTTCCCTGGATGCCAGTGTGACCTGGAACCCAGACAAGATTCACTGTGTTCAGTCTTCCGACCAAATTCAGAGAAAGCTTGAATTCTAGCACTAACTTGGACGAGGTAAGAGGGTTTAGAAGCGCTTTTAATGCAGCTTGGCTATCACTGCAGGTGCAAATGCCTCTAGCCCTCCACCTGTTGTTCACAATATAGCGCATTGCCATTAGGATGGCAAAAATCTCCGCTTGGAAAACAGATGCATGTTTATCACCCCCTTGGGTAGTAAAGTCGTATATCATCGCATTCCACAAAGACACCAGCACCAGACCCCTGCCCGGTTTTGGAGCCATCCGTGAAAATACGATGGCATTCAATCCATGGTTCAGAGTCTGACCGAAGCCATTCCGTTACCTGTGGAAAGTTGACGTGGTAGTTTTTTCGCAGAAGGATTTCTGGTGTCATTGCGTCAGACTGCATATCCATAAGACAGGGGTCAAAGGATAATTCTCGAGCAAGTTCTTCAAAATTCCATTGCGCATGTTACCAAAAACCACCTCTCATTAAGCGAAAGATGGTTTTTAGCGTACATCCCATGATATATAAGTCAAGGGGAGGAAGATTCATCAAAGCATCTAGAGCAGAGCCAGGGATGCTAGGGAAGGCCCCTGTGCAGCCGAGACAAGCCGTTCTTTGGAGTTTGGCAAAAGAAGTAGTAACACGTTTCCGCGAAAGCCTGTTCCACCAAACAACTGATGCGTATGAGAGTAGCGGTCTAATCATGGCCGTATAGATCCAAAGGACCCGTTTTGGAGATAAGCCCCATGTCTTACCAAAAGCGCCTTTGCACTGCCAGAAGGTCGACAGCGCTTTATCGGTTTTCGATTCGACATGTTTGGACCACAGACGTTTTTTATCAAGGATTACACCCAGATATTTGACTTCTTCGGATATAGGGATGGTGACACCTTTAAGCACGAGATGGGACAGGCCAGTGATGATTCTTCTTCTCGTAAAGAGAACAACCGTGGTTTTTAGAGGATTCACTGAAAGCCCCACTAGTGTACCAGACATTGATCAAATCCAGGGATCTCTGCGCTTGAGAGCAGACAGCCCCTAGATTTGAACCGACAGAAAGAACGGCGACATCATCCGCATAAGCTTGAGTGTAGGTTCAAGGAAAGTTGAGAGCCGTAAGCAGAGAGTCTACCACCATACACCATAGGAGGGGAGACAGAACACCACCTTGAGGGCAGCCCCTATTTACCCCTGTTATGACGCACTTGCCACATTCTAGCATTGCTTTAACTCACAACATCAAAGTTTCATCTACACCATGCTGTCTGGCTGAGTTACACATACTGTCAAAGGTCGCATTATCAAAAGCACCCTCAATATCGACGAAAATGCCCAACGCGTACTCCTTCCGGTCAAGGGCACTATCAATCCTACCAACAAGGTTTTGAAGCGCAGTCTCGCAGGATTTTCCGCGCTGATAGGCATGTTGCATTTCAGAGAAAGGGGGCGATCGAAGAGCAACTTTGCGCACATGCAGCTCAACCAGTCTTTCCAAACTTTTCAGTAAGAAGGAAGACAGACTTATGAGTCTAAAGCTTTTGGCTAGAGTGTAGTCAGACTTACCAATTTTTGGTATGAAAACCACTTTAACCATTCGCCGTGGGGAAGGTATATAGGCCAAGGCCAAGCTCGCGGTGAAAATTCTTTTCAACATTGGCAAAACCTGACTTAAACCTTGTTTCAGCAAAACTCGATAAATTCCATCCGGACCAGGTGACTTGAAACTCTCAAAAGATGCAATGGCATATTTGATAGCATCATCAGTCACCACTCCCGATGCAAAATACCAGCTGTGCCGCGTGGTATTAGTCGGTTCAAATGTAGCCACAGTCGTTTGAAGGGCTGAAGAACACGTAGTAACCTGATTACCCGGAAAGTGAGTCTCAAGTAGAAGACTGAAAGTCTCCGCCTTTGTCTCAGTGTACGTGCCATCAGGTTTAAGGATTGCATCCAGTTTACTTGGTCTGTTCCTTTGGAGGACTTTAACAAGCCTACTAGTTGCACTTAGAGATTCGACCTCTTCACAAAACTTTTTATATGAGTCATTTTTCGACTTGCGAATAAGTCTCTTTAAAACTTTTTGCTTCGATCGATAAAGATTCCAGTCTTCCACTGAGTTGGTTTTTAAAGACCGATTTAGCAGCTTCCTAGTTTCTTTACGAAGACACTGCAGTTCGGAGTTCCACCAGGGTACCGATTTTCTGCGGGGGGGTTTAGAAACGGGGCACGCAAGTTCAAAGCAGCGGGTGAGGACGTTGTTCAGATCCTGAGCAGACCTCTCCACTCCCTGTCTTGATCTAAGTTTGAGTGGAACTTTGACAGAGTTGGCAAGCTCCTCTCTAAACCGTGGCCAGTTCGTTTTTCTCGGATTTCTTCTCTCTAGCGAAGGTGAAAGTTCGCAGTAGATTTGAAATTCGATGTATCTGTGATCCGATAAGGTGCTATCTGGCGATACCTTCCAATTTATGATAGACTTCAAATGCCTGCTAGACAGGGTAACATCAATTACTTGCTGTCTTCTGGCTGTAACAAAGGTAGGTTGATGACCTACATTGTTGATGGTAATATCAGACGATAAAATGAAGTCCAAAAGTCGATCTCCCCTTATGTTGCATTTGCTGCTGCCCCAAACAGTGTTCTGAGCATTAGCATCACAGCACAGGACAAGACCTAACCTTTTGGATTCACAAAACTCTACGAGCTCTACAACAGCCTTTGGTGGAGGAGGGGTTAGAGAGTGATAGGGGAAATAAGCCGATGCAGCGACCAAGGTTTCCCAGTTATCATTTGCATGGTAAGTTATAGAAACAGCTACCAAATCTTGCCTACAAAAGCTTTTGATCATAGTAGCTGTAAAGGATTTCGATACAATAAGACAAGTCCTAGGTCTTTCGGATTGCTCATCATAAAGAACGTGGTATAAATCACTCAAGCAACCAAGACCACAGATGCGACTTTTCCACACCCATGGTTCCTGGATGGATATTATGTGTGATTTTGTTCTACAAGCCACAAGCCTGCTACTTAAAAGGGCGGGAGCAGCCTTGCAGTGCTGTAGGTTAATTTGAGTAAACAAGATGGATGAATACTCTGGGTAACGTCCACTATTAGCATTGTTTGACATTGAAATGGAAATGGATCCTGGCAAGATGCAGATAGGGACGCATGTTGTACCTAGATTTGATGATCTCGGCAGCAGCCATGTCTATACTCACAACAAGAGAACTACCACCTTCATTGTGGCGGTTTTTACTCTTCTTGTGTGAACGGACAATCCAAGCTTTTGTGTCGAGACCAGGATTCTGGGTTTGCAAACGCTTTAGCACATCCGCCGATTTCTCTAGTTTCCCAGGGATCCAGCAGACAGCCCGCGTAAGCTTGGGTGATTTGTAGACTTCAAAAGATGAAGTCCTAAGAGTAGGGATTTTCGGCACCATACTGCTAATCCATTCAGAGGTTTTCTGTGATGAGGTCTTCACCATGAGGGTTCCGTCCTTTAACACACAGCCCTCCACCTAAATGCAAGCATTTGTTGCCGCAGCCAGCTCCAAAAGATGAGTTTTGCAGTGTTCGGACTCTGCAACACTCATACTGTTATCATTGCCCGCTTTCCCAATGCGAACTGCTAAAGAGGAGACAGCAGCATTCTTGTAGGAATGCTTCTTAACTCGCACTCTTTTGCGTTTAGCACATGGTTTTTTAGGCGCACACCTACCATCAGAGCCGTCCGCGTCGACAAAGTTCTGTCCACTAGTGCTGCACCCAGTATTGGTCACAACACTAGCATCATCCATTACCAGTGCACGGTCAGCACCAACATAAGGTGCACTTCCTCTACTCATACTCAAGGGTGAGTCCACTACAACCAATGTCCGTCCATCAAAACTACTACCTTTGCTGGTAGAAGCACCGACTTCATTCGGAGACAGGGCGTGGGCAGACACAGGAGCTTGAGTAGGATTGTATCTCTTAACGAGCTTGGGTCGCTTCTTCTTGTTTTTCGGTTCAGCAGAAGAGGAGGCATTGCCTGATGAAGGGGTCAGGTCAGCTTCCGTTTGTGAGACTTCCACCGACCTATCCCGTTTCATAGACGCAACCGAAGAGCCGACCGGAGTGCTTGCGCCTTCAGCCTGTGGATCTTCTTTGCGCCGCAGATCGCTCAGCTGCTTCCTTTCCTCTTTCGCTGACCCTTAGTGAGGTGCACCTCAAAGCCAGCCACTTCAGGAGCCCGTTCAACATTTGAGATATCACGGGGCAAGCTGTCAGCGGCGGTGCAGTGGGTAGCATCCTTACTCATGCTTAGTTTGCCCAAAGAGTCGCACATAGAGCCACAAGAGTCGCTTGTGTGTTCAATGAATGTTGGGGCCTCCAGACTCTGAGCCCCAGCCGCAGTCGAGAAGACCACGGATGGATTTTGGCTATTGCCAGTACCACCTGGAGTATTAACATCCTTAAGGTTGTTCATTCATTAATGTTTTGAGTTTTAACTACTGCTCCTGTAGGTTAGAGTACACTAACATATATATTACTAAATTAGTAATGTTTGGGTGTAAAATATTTGTAGTAAATAGTTTGCAATGTTTTTATATTTATATATTAAATTCTTTGATTGTTTTATTGTTTATTTATTATTTGATTGTATTTTTATTCCTTTTTTAAATTATTTTGTGTTACAAAATTTGTACGTTTAGTCAATGAAGTTTCTTAGCTGTTTGTTTTCTTAGGCGGCTTTGGAAATTTGTTATATAAGTTTATGTACTTTATTTTAAAATATATAGTAAGTGATGACAGAAGAAAGAGGATAAAGGATAGCTGGAATGCACTGCATAAATATATTGTTGCTACATTTTTATATCGAAAATGCTTCGTAGTTGTTGGTAGTTGAATACAACTCATAAATAAGCATGCACATTATGTTACATATGTATATTGAATTAATTAGCCATTTTTTTTAACAGACGACTTTATATGTCAAATTTACAAAACATTATAATTTTTAAATAGAATTTTTTTGGATGAAAATAAACAAAACAATTTACTACTAGTTATAATTCTCCGTTGGAGTACGGTCTTTTATTTTCGGCGACGCCTCTTCGAATTGAAGATTTGCGGTACAGCACAAGTTCTTTACTTTATTCTTTTTTTAACTACTCACAAAACCTTTAACTTTTCACAGAAATTTCCTATCAGAACTTCGACTGGCTAGTTCGCTGGTCAACCAAGAAGTGGTTTTCCAGGTTCCTTTGTTCAAAGTCGGTCAAAGTTGGACATTCACACTCACATACATACATTGGCAGTGGAATCTCACGTATGGCGTGTCATGGACTTCCCCCTCTGTGTGGGTGGTTGTCCGCCATATATTCCACTACCAACACATTCAAACTAGCGAACCAACTGGCGGCACTTTTCAGCTACTCCAAAGCAATTTTTGCAGTGGTGTGCCAATGCTCTCCGTTACCCCTTCGCTTTCAACTTCCACTCGCTCTTATATTACCATTCACCGCAACTGGAAAGTCCGGTTGCAGTGAATTCTCTGACCAACCTGGAACAACCTTTCCAATCCATTCCGATTGGCTTACCCGATTCATGAAAACAAAGCGCTAAGGAAATTTCCCTGAAAAGTAAGCTACGCGTTAATGTCCCCACTGGACGAAGTTAAATTTGTAACCACACACCCACTAACTGGAGGAAAAACCCCGAAACATTCTGACGAGGACGATTAACCCTTGCTCACCCAACGTGATGAGTCATACCCCAGCTACGAGAGGAGGACAAGGAACCAAGTATAGTAAACTGCAACGAGTAACTTACGGTTTGGTGGAATTTTGCGCAGATTTGGGGAATTGCCGATAGCGTGTCATACCTTACATGTAGGAAAATATATATATGTTGGGCTCTCGGCCTTACTGGATAGATTATTTGTTGGAACGGTGTCCACTTGACGGCCACTCGTGTTCGTTCGTTGGCCAAACTTGCCCCTCGTAGCTAAGTCCTATTTGCTATAAAAGTTTTCCATGTACATGGAGGTTTGTCATAATATAAGTTCATGATCCGGTCCGTAAGGACCCCTTTTATCAGTTTTGATAAAAGCAGAGCACCACACAGTTCCAGTTGGGGTAAGGATATTTGCTTAACCGGCGCCACTCTACTTTAAGCACATAGAAGATGTGAAGACCACTATCTGGGCTTCTTCGATTGCGCAAATATAGGGCAGCAGCATACGCTTCCTCAGAGGCGTCGCAGAACCCATGGACATGAATGGAACTTTCAGGTGTGTACTGAACCCAACGGGGTACCTGAATTTTCTGAATGTCAGGCAAAGCAGCAAAAAATGAATCCCAGCGGTGACACGTTAGAAGCATGAGAGGCATGTTCCAAGACGTCCCATCCTGCCAGATTTGCTGCAGAGTGATTTTTGCTATGATCAAAATCGGTGCTAACCAACCAGCTGGATCGAAGAGGCGAGCGATAATCAACAACACCATTCGTTTAGTAAATGTACAGCCTTGATCTTCAATTTTTAAAGAAAAATGAAACGAATCTGACTTAGCGTTCTATTGCAAACCTAAGGTTTTAGCTAAACTTTTGCTTTCGAATTGAAGAAAGTTCGCATCGTAGAGAAAAGATTTAGGCAGACTTTTAAGAAAATATACACCGTTAGAGGTCCACTTTCTTAAAGGAAAACCTGCTGAAGCTAAGGCAGACAATAGCTCTGGCTTTGCTTGAACGGCTGCCTTAGATCATGCGCTCGGGATGGGATACTTATGGATGCGCTCATGCGATGGGATACTTATGGAGCAGAGTTAACACCAAAGGTTACAGTTTTCAACTCGAAGTCTCGAAACTCTTGCTGTTGTGAATTCCGAAATACAATTCTTTGGTAAGGAGTGTCTTCCGTATGCCCCCATATTTGACGATACATTTTCTCGATATCTGTGCTGAAAACGTATTTATAAATCCGCCACCTTAATATGAGTAGCATTAAATCGCTTTGGAAAGTGGGACCAATATGTACCGTATCGTTTAGGCTTATGCCACTGCTTGAGGTGCTCGAAGCATTAAACACCACTCGAATTGTTGTAGTTGTGCTTTCCGGCTTAACAACTGCATGGTGTGGTAGATAATAAGACGTTATTTTTCTATCCTCAACGATCTCAAGAGACGGAACAGCCTTCATATGACCGAGAAGAGAGTATTCTTTAAGTACTTTAGAATAATTGGAATGCAATTCTTTGTTTTTTGATAAAGATTTCTCATTGCGCAAAAGTAACTTGAGAGCAATATGCATTGAATGACCAAGCGCCGTTGAGGAGTTCTTGAAAAGAAGCCGTACCACATAACGAACATGTTTATCCCTTGACGTAGTTTCTGAGTAAAGCTTTTCACATAACTCATCACTTATCGAAAGGGGTTAGGAGATCTCCTCTAATTCCCAAAACCTTTCTAATTGCTTAGCGATTGAGACCTCGGAATAGTAAGAAAGAATAGTGGAGAGTGCTGCGGCAGTGGACCTGAAATAACCCACCCAAAAACTGTGCTCTGTGCTACTAGAGACCAATAGATATTTTGTTTCACCACATTCAGAATTATGGAAGGGTATAAATCAGCTCCTATCACAAAATCAATATTAGAACTTTCATAAAAATAAGGATCTGCGAAATCCAAATCCAACGGATTACCCAATTCCTCTCTGCTCACCATACAAGACGGTAGATTACCAGTTCAACCTTTTAAGACAATTGCAGTAGCTATGATGGAAAAGGATTGGGTAACTTTGGAACTCAAAACAAGTGAACAAAGTTTGGAGGACGGCACTAATTCCAGATATATCAGCTTGAAGAGCGCGCAATGTGTACTTATTGCCAAGGTGATGGACATCTATTAAGGCAGTAGCGAGAAGAATGCGTCTATGATTTTGAGTAAAATGTGATTTAACTTGATGTTGTTCAGATGGTGGAGTGGACTGTATTGGCTTAAGAGGCTGTAACGAGTCACTTGAGGTTGGAATAAGTTCTGCGAACATGGGAGAGAATCCATTACGTGTTTCGATTCTAGGGGGGAGGTGTGAAAGTGTGTGATGCCTCTGTTTACATACCCTGCATGAGTAGACACTGCGACAATCTTTGATGACGTGTGTTGACGCAAGACAATTTAAGCACTGTTTTAAAAATTTAGCCATAGAAATTCTGTCAGGAATATTAAGATCCAAAAATTGAGGACAAAGGCGAATCGGATGGGAAGTGTTACACATTTGGCAACCGATATTGTTTGCTTTGGTGTGGAAGGACCGGTGTTGTTGTTGTTTTGGCTTGTTCTGAACAGGCTTATATTTTGGATCCCTTTTATTGGTATCTTGTATGTCAGAAACAGCCTCTAAAATCTGATATTGGTTCGTTGAGAACGAATCCATTTCAAACCATTCCGGAAGATCACGAGTTTTCTTGAGTGATTATTCCCACAACGATAATGTCTTTTCTGGAAGACGAGTGGAAAACAAATAAACAAAAATAGGATCCCAAGACTTGGTATCTACATCATATGCTTTCAATATTAAAAGGCAATCATTAATTTCACTTTGTAGTTTCTTTATATTTCGACCCGATTCATCGGTGCTAACGGATAGATTAAAAAGAACTCGTAGTTGGCTGTTAATTAAAATGCGTTGGTTTTTGTACTGTTCAGATAGGGCGTTCCATGCGAGGTTAAAATTATCTGCTGTAAGAGCAAACTTGCAAACAATATGGTTAGCTTCACCTTTCGTTTTCGAACGAAGGGGATATAATTTTTGCACTGCACAAAGTTTCGGGTGGTTAATATAAATTACTGTAAACAAATCGCGAAAAGAAGGCCAAGGTAAATAATCACCATGAAACGTAAAAGTATCGCAAGGTGAAACCTTAATACACAATGCTGATTCTGGATTAGGAAGAGAAACGGAATCATATTACTCCTTAAAGCATTCATTGCTAAATTTGAATCACATTTTATCAATTCCAGTTTTCGAACTAAATCAATAATTTCACTTAATCATGTTATGTAGAGTGATATTTCGATTTAATGGCGGCTGAATCCTCTGAACTCATGCCTTCATTAGATCGCATACAAAATGAATATGAATTTTTGATTTCGATCCATAATTCCTTCAATTCGATTCTGATAAATTTAAAGACATTGTGGATTGGTCTACCGAGGGAAGTTCTTGCAACTTTTCCCGAAAATCGGTCAACTGGTCAGTTGCAATGACAAAATCGTCAATTCCGATCATATTAATATTATTTTATATGACGATTTGGTAAAAGACTCACCCCAAAGCTATATACTTAGGTATCTTCCTAATCGGCTATACTAAATTAATAACACACACTGTAACCGTTACCGCTGTTTCAAATCCCATTGGCTATGCACAATAGAAATCATTTTTTTTATGTCTATAAACCGCGATAATCACAGACATTTGGAGACACTGGTTTTTTTTCACAAAGGAAACTAATTTTAGGAGTTCACACACTATATATGTACTATATTATATGTACTTGAAATGTTTAATTCCCGTACATTACCCAGCCATAGCAAGTGCACGCATGAATATACGACACTCGCTATAGCCAAGCAAAGCAGCAGCAGCAGCAGGTCAAGATGTAACATTCCTTGTTAAAACCGATTTGGCTCTGGCACAACACCTGAACACAACAAAAAAACAAATCAACGGAGGGTATATTAGTGGATGAGAAAGGTAATGAGGAAAATCCCTTTCAAAGAAGTTCAAGGATGCTAAGGTCACCAGACACCGCACCAGCACCCTTAGGGAGAAGCACTGAAAGCAGTGATTTTTCTGCGACAAAAGAGATGGCAGTTGAACCAACCTCGCAACTATCTGCCTTCCACAAACTAGGTGAGCAGATACGTCAACTGGTGGAAATGCTAGAAGATGGGAAAAGGCGTTCAATACACCAACTTATGAAAGATGCAATTGAAAGCATTAGATCCCTATATGAGCTTTCTGCTCAAGCGAGTGTAAGGACATTCACACATCGCACTACCATTGAGCTGAAAGACATCGACGAAGTCACCGGAAATGAAGACATTTGCGAGACAATAAGGACTCAACTCGGGGTTGATATACAACCAGCAGACATATTATCCTTGCGAAAAGCGTACGGTGGAACCCAAACAGCAACGATTGGTCTTTCCGTCGGATTTGCAAAGAAACTGTTGGATGCAGGATAGGTAAAAATTGGATGGGTCATTTGTCCCATTCGAGAGCGAACGCTTCTCCAAAAATGCTTCAAATGACTTAAATTCGGGCATATAGCCAAGCATTGCAAAAGTAGCGAGGACCGCTCCAAGCTATGTAGAAGGTGTGCAACAGAAGGCCACATAGCAAAGACCTGCGATAAGGAGCCATCATTCATGTTCTGTAGAAAAGAACACCCAAAAGATTCGAAGCATGTAGCCGGAAGCAGCAAGTGTCTGGTTTTTAGGAAGGCCATCACCAGAAAAAAAAGATGAAGATAATACAGATTAACTTAAATCACTGTAGAATTGCACAGGATATTCTGACACAAACCGCTAGAGAAGAAAAAGCGGACGTTATCTTAATAAGTGAACCATATAAAACTCTTGACAGCAATATATGGGATCTGCGATAGGACAAACCATGCTGCCATATGGATATGCGGAAAGCATGCCTTTCAAGAAACCAACGGACTTACGGAGGGCTTTGTATGGGCCAAAATAAATGGCATACATTTCTACAGCTGCTATGCACGTCCAAGCTGGACCATGAACGAGTACCAGGCAATGCTAGACAACCTATCCGCCGATGTTCGTGGTAGAGCCCCGCTGGTTATCGGCGGCTACTTTAATGCATGGGCAACAGAGTGGGGTAGCAGACGTACAAACGACAGGGGACGTAGTCTGCTAGAAAGTTTTGCAGCTCTTAACATAGGCATTGCAAACCAAGGTTGTGCAAATACATATCATAAGTCAGGAACGGGCTCGATTATTGACATCACGCTCGTAAGCACCTCCCTCTTGCGAAATATAAAATGGCGAGTCAGCGAGGAATACACGCACAGCGACCACCATGCAATAATTTTTGAGACGAAGGAGAAAAATACCGTGCAACGCGCTAAACGAACGGGCCCAAAATGGAAGGACATGCATTTCGATCAGGACGCGTTCAATGAAATGATAAATATTGGTAACATAATTCGAAGCGGAACAGCTGAAGCCTGTATGCAACAACTTGTCCGCATTCTCACTATTTCGT
This sequence comes from Ferdinandea cuprea, assembly GCA_963576555.1. Classification (NCBI taxonomy): domain Eukaryota; kingdom Metazoa; phylum Arthropoda; class Insecta; order Diptera; family Syrphidae; genus Ferdinandea; species Ferdinandea cuprea. The sequence goes on along the minus strand of OY754958.1, from coordinate 99,787,494 downwards.
GCGATGCATCAATACCCAGAAGAACGGGTACTAGAGGAGGAACACCATGCTAAAAATTCCAAAGCCGCCTAAGAAAGGAAACAGCTTAGAAAATTGATTGACTAAACGTACAAAGTTTGTAACACAAAACAATTTTAAACGGATTAAAAATAATTCTTTTCCACTTTTTTTTTTATTGATGCACGGAACCGGAATATGTATATGCAATAAACTTTGATATGTTTAATAAAAACAATCAAATAATAAATAAATAATAAAACAATCAAAGAATTTAATATATATTCAAAAAACCATTCCAAAACTGTTTACTATAAATATTTCACAACCAAACATTACTATTAATTTAGTAATATTTATGCAATAATTCAATAAAATATACGCTTTATCTCATTTTATTAACTAAAATGGAAAAAAGCAACCCCAGTATGTTTATTTTGAGGTAGATAAAAAATAGAGAACTATTTCTTATAACCGCAAAAAATATTCGAATTAAATTGTAATAACTTCGTATTTATTGTGTGACTAACTTTTACTTTCTTAATAAACATTTACATTCAAATAGCTTTAAAAGTTGAATCACATAAACTCAACACTTCGCCGCACTTCCTATTTCCCAACACATCCGCCGAAACCCATTGTTTTTTGTTGTCATTTGGAAATTTAGCAAAACTCCCCACAATTATTTTTGGCGGGTAATTAAGCAAATTAGATTCAACTTTATGTGTCTGGCTTACGTGTGAGCAGATAGGAAAATTGAGAGGACTGAGAGAGGGGATTGCAGAATTGACTATCTAGTTAATTCCGCATCTGTGACTGTGTGGCTGGGTAATATTCAATTCTTCTCGCTAATTGACCAAGCACGGTCAAAATCATTTGCACTTGCGTAAATTGATTTTCTTGACATAAGAAAATTGTGTAGTGCACAGATAGCAAGAACAATTTTCGTAGCTCGATTGGGCTGAACCTCAATAGGTTTTTCGAAGTATACGAAAACGAGAAGCACAGATCGCAAAGACATTTATTAGACGCGCCCGCGACAACCGGTAGTTAAAGATGCGCTGCCTGACATCAGGGTTTCGAAATGCATACGGTTTCATTAAATACATTTCATTCATCAGCGACGACGACATATGGCATGTGTCTTTCTTCATTCGGAAGTGGTTTTGGTGGTGGCAAATTGAGACTATTGTCTTTCAGTTTGCAGTCCAGTGCGACAACGTAGTTTGGAAAATTCCAGCGCTCTTCGAACACTTTTGCTATTTTATCCCCTTCTTCAATACTCTATGGGATCTGAAAATATTAATATAACGTGTATTTCAGGCTCCGACGTTTACGGAAACGGATCCCGAGGAATCAACATGCCCAAACTTAGACCAACTTTCTTCCCAAATCGATGATTTTGGCTCATCACCAGATATATCGCTATCGCCAATGACACCGCCGTGGCCAGAGCTTGTTTCTTAAAGATCGAGAAAAAATGGTTCGGCGCCTCGAAATGGGCGAATTTGATACTGCAATATTTCTGTCGCAAATGAGGGGGGACATTTTTAAGGGATTTGATTAATAAAAATTAATATATGTACTTACTTTTAATTAGTAGTATTTAAGTGTAGCATCTTCACAGGCACGTAGCGGATGACCGGCATTAAATATACAAAACTTTCAGGCTTTAGGTATAGAGAAATTGCTACGAAATCTATGAATTTTGCACCGAATGCCAACTGCAAGAAAGTTTTGTTTGATAGAGAAGACGAAGACGATGACGACGATGATGAAGATGACGATGAAGAAAGCAATTCAATTATTGTATCCAAATTAATTTTTTATAAGAATCTATTAAGAAAAATTAAAATACTTGCATTTTATATGTATGTAATTTAACGTATGTATTAATTTAACTCTTGAAAAAGAACATTAAGAATCTTTCTTTTTTTTACACACACCTTACACAGCTTTTTTGACTCTTAAGCAGCGTTTCTTAAGTTTTTGTAGTTTACATGACCACGCAGGCCATCTCGTAAGATGAGTGGGATGCACAATACTAAAATATATAATGCCAGTGTCCTTTACTGTCCCGCTCATCCCACTCATCTTGCGAGTTAGGCCTGCGTGGATAAAACAACACAGACATGTGCAAATTAAAGAGGAGTACCTACGGACAGGGAAATGACGACGACGCAACATTAGATATTAGTACATAGTTGAAAGTCCATCATTTCATGTCATTGTCACTCACACCTACAGCTATTTAAACTCTTTGTGTTTATATTGTTTTTCAACTTTTAAATTCATTATGAACTAAACATAATTACAATACTGCATCTGCCATGCTTTATTAGGATTAAAAAATAATTTCTCACATACTATATATATATTAATAGTTCCTACTCGGAAATCATGAAATGATTATGGAGATTGATTAATTCGACAAGTATAATCTGAGGAGCTTTAGTTGGAAATTAAAGTGCACAAAATTGTTTAGGGACGTTATGACGACATAACCTAATTATAAATAATTGCCTAACAAGATATAATTATTAATCAATTAATTAATTAAATATAACCTTCTACTATGAGAATACTTCTGCATGAATGCACTCATTTGCTTTGGCTGAACGAGTGCAATACTTCAGTGTACTCTGTTGATTGTATCATACTAGAAAATTTACTGTACAAATGAGTCCTAATATTAAAAGAGACGATCACTATACTCTACTCGATCACTTAATACCAAAATGAGTACACTGTTTAGATTCATGTACTCAAGTGGGTGCTTGCTTTGAGCAAAACTTGTAATAAAAAAATAATAAAAATACAGAGTACAATGAGTATACTGAGTGCACCCATTGTAAATGAGTGCACTCATTTGAATTAATGCAATAGGTTACTTGTTTCTAGCTTTCATGAGGTGATGAGAATAATAGTTCCTGATCCGAAATTTACGCAGTTAATTTTTGTTCCGAAATTCACATATATCTAAATGTTTTTTTAAAAATAATAATAAAAAGGAGTAGAGTTTATTACGTATGTATAACAACATTGAAACTTTACGTATAATTTTATTTATAGGAATAAAACATAACGCACAAGTGCCGCCGCACTTCGAAATTGCTTCATATCATTTGCCCTACTATCATTAATAGAGTACTGGATTCATTCAAAATGAGTGGACTCAATGTATTCGGTGTACTCAGTGTACTGTACCCATTCTATATGAGTACACTGAAATTAATGTTTTGTTGACAATGTCCAGATGTCTAATTGACAATGGCCAACCGAATGTACCGCTTTGGTAAACGCACTACATGCAGCTGGAATTGAATTTCCTGCATCAGTCAATGTAGTCATATTACCATGACTCTATGCCGAGAATATCCAAGTTGATGACATCAAAATCGAGGCCCGTTCACCATTACCAGTAATATCTGAATCAGAGCCGTCAGAGCTAACCGAAGCCGTAACCCATCACCGCAACATTGACCAGCCGCACAACCAGAGCTAGCACCTAACCGAATCCGTTACCCATCACCGGAACACCGACCAGCCGCACAACCAGAGGTAGCAGCCAACCGAAGCCGTAACCCATTACTGGAACCAGAGGCAGCAGTTAACAGAAGCCGTAATCCATCACCGCCGCCGGAACATCGACCAAACGTCGATAATAATGATGCCGAGTTAGAACAATTGAGAAAATTAACGGAAGTTCCCAGACGAAGAGCCGAGTTACGGGCATTGGAAGCCGACAGCATAGCCGTAAGCCAGAACCATCGACGACGATTGGAATTTAGCGATGTTGGATACTCTCTTCAAAAATTCAATGGATAGATATAGATAATTAAAGAGTGCTAAAAAGAATCGCAGACTTAGAAAAAATTGTATTATCTGGTCAAGAGGACGAGCGAGACAAATTGATTTTTGACCGCCAAATGATGGACTCGAACTCGTTAAAAGATAAATTAACGATGGAACTTGATCGATGCCGCTCCCGATAAGACGTCTATGCTGAATTAAATAAACGAACGATCCGTGGCAACGAAACCATACGCCAATACATTATCGATATACAAGTAATAGCTAGCTATTCGGACATTACTGAATACGAGTTACTGCAATTTATACTCGATGGACTCGAGGATACTGGGCCGAATGGATCGATCGTCCACACTGCCTGTATTATGATGGAACTCAAAAAAGCTGTAGTTCACTACGAACGTCGCCGAACAAGAGTCTTCAACACCCGTACAACCCTTTCGAGCCATACACCAGCAGCCAATAACCTGGCAACCTGTTAAATAACACCGATCACTAACATGGCCAGTCAATCGAACATCGGCGACATTAACTACAAAATCCGAATCGTTGTGCAAATTGTCGCGTCCTTGGCCATAATGAATCCAGATGCCCGAAACCACGTAGACCATCAGGAAGTTGTTGCCACTGCTGGGAGCTAGGATAGTTCAACGTTGACCGTCGAACAGCCAATGATCGACCAGGCCGTTAGTGGGGCAGCTAAAGAAGTCTCTCAATCAAAACCTATCCGATTGTATTAGTCAGTATCAATTAGCTCAAACTGTGTGTAGTTCTTCCGAATCAATAAAATTCCCATTTAAATCGTATTGTCGTATGATCAATTTGCTCAAAAGTCTACAAGTGTGCCGTGTCCTGGTCCAGGGCGTCAATTAATGGAAAAAATGATATTTTATCGTTCGATACACTCAATGATCTACCATTATTTATTGCAACTGCTCACGAATCAACTAAATTTGCCGATTTAGATAAAGGGCATCATTTGGGTGACTGTTATTATGATAAATGTTTTCAATTAATAGAAAAAGAACACATTTATGCAAAACGAACAAGTGATACTCCCCTTTAGAATACAATGACCATTCGTTTAACTACTGACGTACCGTTTTGTTGTCCACCACGCAGATAATCTTACCGATAATCTTGCTTGCTCAAAAAATTATTCAACCAAAACATTCACCCTCTGTATCACCCGTTGTGTAGAAAAAAAATGGGAAAAAATCTCAACGTTCTTCGTAAACTTTTTCGTCGCTTAGTTGAAAATAAATTGGAAATCAAAATAGGCAAGTGCATGTTTATTCAATGATCGATTGAATATTTAGAGTACCTAGCAGATAACCGAGGTATCAAACCGAATAATCGTACTTTCGAAGATTTGTAACCTCGTTCTCTGAAATATGTTAAGAAAAATTGACACATTCGATCTCAACTGAGTGTAACAAGCAACTGTTTTATTGTTAAGTATGTAAAGCAAAGAATTAGTGTTGTACAGTTTTAACAATTCATAAAGTAAATAGGAGTATAAGAGAGTAATAAGAGAATAATAAGAGTTTTTAGAGTAGTGTATTGCGAGTTGACAGTAGTGTCCAAATTCAAAAAATAATAATCTTCAATACTACCTCTCAATACAATATCTCTCAAAAACAATATCTTTCAAAACAAATTCAAACTGATAATCCCAGTTTCTCAGATAATTTTAAATGCTTTGCTTTATTTAAAATTTTAGTCAAAATATCTGCAGTCATTTCAGACGTAGGTACATATTTTAAAGTAATTAATGATTTATTGTAAATTTCACGGATATAGTGGTATTTTATATCTATATGTTTAGATCTTGAATGAAATACAGGGTTCTTTACTAAGTGTTGTGCGCTCAGATTGTCTCCGCACAGTTCAGTTGGTTCTTTTACGACATATCCAAATCCAATTTCAGTTAGTAGCCTTCGCAAATAAACCGCTTCTTTAGTTGCCGCTACCAATGCCATATACTCTGCTTCGGTACTGCTCAACGCCACTGTAGACTGTTTACGTGACTCCCAAGACACAGCCCCTCCAGCTAAGAAAAATGTGTAACCAGTATACGATTTTCGGTCCTCACAGCTACCAGCCCAATCAGCATCCGCATATCCATTTAGAAGCTTTCTAGTTTTCTTAAAAGAAAGTTTGAGATTAGAAGTAGTATTCAAATACCTTAACAAATGTTTAGCTGCAGTCATGTGTTCCCTATGTGGCTCAATATTAAACTGAGATAATTTGCTAACAGCATGCATAATATCTGGCCTTGTAGTGATAGCGAGATACATCATGGATCCAACCAACGATTGATAATCTTTAGGATCTACCTTAGTACATGCAGTTTTCGAACATTTCCTTAGTTGTTCACCTGGATCCAGGGGAGTGTTACATTTCCTAGTTGAAGTCATGCCGTATTTTGACAAAAGGTTTCGAATGTACTGTTCATGGGATAATGTAATTGATCCTGTATCTTTATTACGGTTGATTTCAATGCCTAAGAAAAAATCTATCGGTCCCTTATCCACCAAATCGAAAGCGGCTGCAAGTGCTTCCTTTATCCCAAAAACAGAGCGTTCATTTTTGCAAGCGATAATAATGTCGTCGACATACACTGCGACGATGTTTAAGTCATCCCATTTGTTTCTCGTATAGGCACACGAGTCTGCATCACAGCGAGAGAAACCAATTTCCTTTAAAGTGGAGTCTAGTTTACTGTTCCACTCCCTCCCTGCTTGCTTCAGACCATATAGCGACTTTCTCAGTTTGCATACCTTTCCTTTGTTTGACGGGTCCACGAAGTGATCAGGTTGATGCATATAAATTTCCTCCTTTATGTCACCATTTAGATAAGCACATGAGACATCTACTTGGTGAACTAGCAGATCAAACTCCACTGCCAAGGCCAAAATTAATCTAATGGTTGAATATCTCACAACCGGCGAAAACGTCTCATTATAATCGATCCCTAGTTTTTGGCTACAGCCCTTCGCAACAAGCCTCGATTTATATCGGATCAGCTTCCCATGTTTATCATGCTTTATGTTAAAAACCCATTTTGACTTTATTGCATGCCGATTAGGGGGAAGGTCAACTAATTCCCAAGTGCCATTCGATTTTAGAGAGTCGTACTCGCTTTGCATTGACTCAAGCCACAAATTGGAATCAGGTCGGCCTAACGCCTCACTTACCGAAAGTGGATTCGTTTTTAATAAATGCGCTTTACTTTCCATAAAGAATATAATTTTTCGATTTCTTGGCCTCAACTTCATATTGAACCGAGCAGGATCGTCTCCATCTATTTGATCGCGGTTATTGGTTTCACCATCCATCACGTCGGGGTCAACGTCAGCATCGTCATCAATCCTTGACTCATTTTCTCCAATAAAAACGTCACCTTCGTCATGATCTCCAGTAGCGTTCCCGTCATCACTACCTCTGTTGTATGCTTCCTCACCATAAGTACCATCAGCTCCCGTCTCTTCATCAACAAACGTTTCTTCTATTTCTGTTTTGGGAGAACTTTTCTCCACTTTGATATATGCAATTTCGTTTGATTCATCCCATCTCATCCCTTCGCTGTTGATACTATTGATACTATTCCACGAAACTTCTTTGAATTTTATATCACGGCTTTTCAAGACTCTTCTCCCGATGGGCTCATACAATCTATATGCCTTCGATTCCTTGAAATAACCTACCATAAAACAGTCTATTCCCCGTGAATCGAATTTGGACTTCTTTGGTCGTTTGTCGAGCATAACAGCCTTTGACCCGAATATTTTTAAATGTCCTATATACGGCTTTCGTCCACACCATACTTCATAGGGGGTTTGGTTTTTTAGAAGCTTAGTAGGAGATCGGTTTCGAATATACACTGATGTGTTTAATGCCTCAGCCCATAATGATTCGGGCAATTTCGAACTCAGTAGTAAGCATCTCGCCATCTCCACCAAAGTCCTATTTGCTCGTTCCGAAACTCCATTTTGCTGAGGTGTATAATCAACCGTCAGTTGTCGCTTTATACCTTGCTCAGAAAGAAATTTGGAAAATTCTGAATTCAAATATTCTCCACCATTGTCGCTCCTTAATACTTTTATCGTGCATGCCGTTTCCCGTTCTACTTCCGCTTTGAATTCTTTAAAAGCACGAAATACTTCGCTCTTAGCTTTCAAAAAATAAACAAATATTTTGCGACTAAAATCGTCTATAAATAATACGAAATACTTCGCACCTCCCAATGATCTAGTTTTCATAGGCCCACATACATCGGAGTGAATGACCTCTAGTAATCCTTCTGACATGATTTCTTTATTTGTTTGAAACGATGAACTACAGATTTTGCCTTTGAAGCAAATATCACAATCCAACACATTTGGAATGTTTTTAAGCATGGCTCCTTTTACCATATACTGATTAAATAATTGATTCATGCTTTTTATATTAAGGTGGCCTAAACGTGCATGCCACAGTAATGCATCATCTAATTTATTATTCATGCTACACAAAATATTTCTTGTTTTGTTTTCATGCGCAAACAAATCACCACATTTAATCGCATGCAAAACTAGATTTTTGTTGTTATCGTAAATTCTTGCCTCCTTTTCACCAAATAAAACAGAATGATTATTTTCTACTGCCTTGCTCACTGAAATAAAATTCGTCTTTAATTCTGGCACAAATAAAACGTTAAGCAGTTCAACATTGCTTTAATTCGTACATATTTTTACAACTCCGACACCCGTTGAATTAATGAAATGATTGTCTGCTAATTGAATCTTCTCGTAATGTGGCTCTAAATTTGTAAAAAAGCTTTTGTCACAACACATGTGACAGGTCGATCCGCTATCAAGCACCCACACATTTTTATCGAGTGTTGACGAATTGGTGTGGGTATTCAACATAGCAAACGATGACGTCGTATTATTTTTTGCTAATGAGCTTTTTGGAGATCGGCACTCAGAAGCGAAGTGGCCTTTCTTCTGACAGTTATAACACTTCCCCTTTACGCGTGGCTTATTTTTTGAATGTGAAGCTTTATTTTGATGACGACTAAAAAATGCAGATTCACCAGTCTCCACACTATTTTCTTCTCTCCGTTTCCCCTCTTCTAAAAGCTTTGTCTTTATGGCGCTAATTGTTGGCAGCAAATCCCTCGACTCGATAGCTACCACGAAATTTTCATACTCTCTAGGCAAACTTGACAAAAGAATTATAACTACTAACTCATCCTGCATTTTAATGTTAATCTCCATCAATTTTTCGGATATATCAAAAAATTTGTTCAAATGACTACACATTGATTCATTTTCCGCCATCCTCAATGACAGAAGTTGTTTAAATAGAGTTACCTTCCTTGCCGGACCACTCCGCTGGTGAATTTCCTCTAACGTTGCCCATGCGTTTCTTGATTATGTGCATTTTTTGATGTGGATTAGTTGTGAAGATTTTACACTTAGTAAAATTGTCGACAGCGCCTTTTCATCCTTGCTTATCCATTCTGCCACGTTTGACACATTGGTTGTATTTGCCTCGGGTTTTAGAATAGCTCCTGACACATAACCCCACAGATCGCTGTGCACTAAAACAGCTTTCATCTGTACCTTCCATCCATCGTAGTTCTCTTCATTTAGTTTGTCAATTTGGTATAGTGAACCCATTCTACTAATACCGAAGACTACCGATTGCAAAAAAAAAAAACTATGTACAAATTATTTTATTACTTTATGCGGACCTGGGCCCATAACCTTTGTTAAGAAAAATTGACACATTCGATCCCAACTGAGTGTAACAAGCAACTGTTTTATTGTTAAGTATGTAAAGCAAAGAATTAGTGTTGTACAGTTTTAACAATTCATAAAGTAAATAGGAGTATAAGAGAGTAATAAGAGAATAATAAGAGTTTTTAGAGTAGTGTATTGCGAGTTGACAGTAGTGTCCAAATTCAAAAAATAATAATCTTCAATAAAATAGCTGGCCCATTGTTGAACATATTACAGAAAGGATCCACCTTTCATTTTGATAACGAATGTAAAATAAGCTTTCTATACTCTTCGTGATGCCCTAGCATGTGCACCCGTTTTAGTCATTTCTAAATCTACCCGAGAAACCGAGTTACATACTGATGCCAGTTCACAGGGATTTGGAGCTGTGATATTACAAAAGCAAGATGATGGCAAGTGGCATCCGGTGTCATATTATTCTCGACGTACGACCCCCGCGGAATCGAAACACCATTGTTTTGAGCTGGAAACAGTCGCTGTCATTTATGCCCTGCGCCGATTCCGAGTCTACGTGGAGGTTATACCCATCCCAATTGTCACTGATTGTAATTCCCTGGTTCAATCATTGTCCAGGAAAAGTATCAACCACCGCATTGCTCAATGGGCACTCGACCTTGAAAATTATGACTACTTCATAAGCCACCGAAAACGTGTTTTCATGGGTCAATTACTGCCCCCGCTTCTGTGAATAGTTCCGATACCATTGTTCATTTCGTTCAAGATGATGATATTTATTTTTATCTGCAAGCCCGAGACCCGAATATAATAAATTAATACACTGCTGAAGCCGATCCTTTCGAAATACATAATAGCCTTGTCTATCGCCAAATGAAGGAGGGTCATTTAACTTTATACATGTTAGAATACTTAAGAGTTATTATGTTAGAGTACTTAAACTTATTATTAAATAAAGAAAAATATAAACGAAAAGTATGTGCGCTTCTCTTTCTCTTATGGATCATACAGCATGGATATGGTTTAACCAATGGTTGTCTATGGATTGGTATGAGTATGAAAGGACGAAAGAGAACAGAGTCTCTTTCCAAAAGAGAGGAATCTGCGCTTTTGCGAGTCATTTCTGATAATGACGAGGACCAAAGGCAGTTACGCAGAATCCGAAGAACGAGAAGGACGTGTCGTTGGTCTTGTGTTCAATTACTATTCTGTGTTCTATCATCAGAAGTGGGATAGTGTACCTTGCCGTCAAGGAAATAATTCGTTTTTTTTCTATTATTATGATAAAAGAATACCTATCAGCATTTATTTTGGTGAATTATTGATAGTAGTACGGTAAATTTGTTTTTTGTTCGCGCCGGTTTGACTAGAGAGTGACTTCGTATACGCATCAAATTCGAGATACCTACCCTTCGTGTGCGTAGCTGGTGTGTTTTTCTTTTGTATTGCTACGACGGGTTGGCTATACAGATACGTGGTGAGGCTCGTTTCTGCGTGTGCGGACTTGAAAAGTCGAGAAGGCGACATTGCTTGTCGGTGTCGTTAAAACAGATACGTTGAATCTGCTACATGACTGTGCCTGTGTATTCTGTGTGCGCAGCTGGTGAATTTTAAGTATCGCTTCGGAAGGATGAACATACTTACTCGTAAGGAAACGTTGCCTTGAATCCGGTTGTTTTAAAAAACTTGTTTCTTTTTCTTTTACGTAAACAACACCTGTCTGCTGAGTTGTTTCGAGTTTATCAGCATCTTCTTGCGGTGAGTGTATTTTCTTTATCAAACAAATGGCTGAAGGTTCGAGTATCGATGTCGTTGATACCGAAGGGGATCAAGGGAAAGATGATGGGATTCCTGGAAATACTGGAGCGGTTCCCTGTGATCTATCTACCTATCTACTAGCACGAATCATCCACTGATCACGCTTGACGCGCTAAACTCGATTTTTAGCGCGGTGGCCAAAAACGAGCGTCATTCCACTGACTTGGTTGGATTTCCGGCCTATGATCCCGACTATTCACGCGTCAATATAGGGCAGTGGTGCAGGGACGTGGATGTGAGGATTGATAGGGACAATATGAAAGACTTTGACATAGTCCCTCGTGTTCAGTTAGCTTTGATGGGAAGAGCTAAGTCTTGGTACCAAAAATATGGTTACCAGCACTACGCCTGAAGCGACCTTCGTGCTTCGCTTATCCACACGTTTGGAAGTGGGTCGGATATAGTGGGACAGTTGAAGCAAGTATCGAACACAGATAGTAGCGATTTCGATACCTACACAGACTATGTTATGGAAAAAGTTTCCCAAATTAGTCGTTTGCCTTTCGATATACCGGAGGACAAAGTTATTCGGATCGTTATAGTGTGTATTGCAAATGTTGGCCTGCGAAATTCGCTTACATTTGTCATGCCACCTACAGTCCAGACTCTAATCGATCATTTGTCCTCTATAATTGAGTCCCCGCGGCGTAAAAGGGAATTTAATAAGCAATCAAACTATACTGATCCTTCAACATCAAAGCGACATGATGGCTCAATGCCACTACCCAAGCTTCCACGTTTTGGCACCAATAAAAAGTGTTTTGGGTGTGGCAAAGTAGGGCACATAAAAGCCAATTGCACTCAGACATTATCAACACAGTCGACACTAAATTCGAATATATCGGCGGAAGCAAGGACAACTCCGAACGTCTGCACTTTTTGTAGCAAAGCAGGTCACGACGAAAAACGTGTTGGGCCAAACAACGTGCAGACAGAAAGAAAGTTAGTTTGTGCAGTGACACTACCAAGGTTAGTGGTGTTACTATTGTTGTTATTCGTGGCATTGTGTGTCGCTGCCTCCTTGATACGGGCTCCGATTGCTCACTGATCAGGTCAGACATAGCCAAGAAACTGTCAGCAAAGGTATCGACTAATTTTACAACCATACAAGGCATTGGCGCTATTCCCATTTTATTGACTGAACAGACGGATCTTTTGGTGGAATTTGAGGACTTAATAATTGAAGTTAATTTCCATCTAATTGATTCAAGTCAGCTAGGCAGCGAAATGATAATTGGCCTTGATGTCTTAAAAGATACAGCCTTAGAAATAAAAGTCGACAGTACAGGGTCCACAATCCGACGAAAATCCATAGGTCAGACCTTTGTTAATGTAGTGGAATCAACAGAAGACGTTGACTGCCCTGATGAATGCAAAGAACAGGTCAACCGCGTTGTCAGTAAATACGGAGGTTTCGTTGTGACGGGGTATCCATTGACAAGCGTAACCTAGGGCGTACTTAACATTAAACTGCAACCAGATTCCACCGTTAATTATAGACCTTACCGATTATCAATATCAGAGCGCCAGGTTGTTAATGAAATCATAACCGATTTGAAGGAACATAACATCATACAAGATAGTCACTCACCTTTTGCTAGTCCTATCGTGCTGGTTAGGAAGAAAAACGGAGCCTTTCGGACTAGCGAATGCTCCGGCTGTATTTCAAAGAGCAATTAACAAAGCGCTTGGTGATCTCAAGGATGATATTGCTCTTGTCTATTTGGATGACGTTTTAATCCCATCAAAAACAATATGTGAGGGTTTGGAAAGACTAGATATTGTCCTGAAAGCATTGACTGACTGTGGTTTCTCTCTAAACGCCGACAAGTGCCATTTTCTCCAGTCAAAAATAGAGTATTTGGGATTAGAGATTTCTATTGAAGGAATACGGCCTGGAACATCCAAAGTAGACGCACTAGTTAGGTCTCCTGTCCCATCAAACGTAAGAGAAGTCCGTCAATTTATGGGGCTATCGAACTACTTCCGTAGATTTGTTCCCGGGTTTGCAGCAAAAATTTGTTGTATCACGTCACTCACAAAACAAGGAGTACCATTTCTGTGGACGCAGGAGTGCGAGGAAGCCAGGCACTATGTCATCGGTCAACTTACTAAGAGACCAGTTTTAGTTATTTTTGATCCAGCACGAAAAACGGAACTTCACACCGATGCTAGTTCAATTGGTTTTGGTGCAATATTGATACAATTGATAGACGGGCAGCATCATGTAATAGCTTATTATAGTCAGGCTACGAAACCTTGCGAAAGCAGGTACCTCAGTTACGAGCTAGAGACATTAGCAGTTGTCAACTCCATCAAACATTTTCGCACCTATTTGCTCGGTTTAGAATTCACTATTGTTACGGACTGTAACGCTCTAAAGTCGACAAAGGAAAAAAAAGATATTTTACCAAGAGTAGCCAGATGGTGAATTTATCTCCAGGACTTCGAGTTCGAAATTCAGTACCGTAAGGGGAAGGCTATGCAACATGCTGACTATTTGAGCCGAAATCCACCTATGCGAACATGCTATCAATTGAACAGTTTGTCAGAAAACTGGCTTAGCGTCGAACAAAGTTTAGATCAAGAGGTGCAGGAGGTTATCGATCAAATCCAAGCGGGTGACACGGATGCTGAGTCTCGCTACTCACTGAAGCAAGGTTTGCTTTATCGTAAAACGAAGGAAGGTAATAAGTTGTACATACCTAAACAATGCCGTTTATCGTTGATGAGACGTTGTCATGAAGACAATTGCCATATCGGGTGGGAGAAGACGCTAGCAAAAATGAGACTATATTTTTGGATGTCATCGATGTCAAGAAATGTAAAGAAATTTGTAGAATCCTGCCTTATTTGTCTGGTTGCAAAAAGACCTTCGGGAAAGAAACAATCCGAGTTACATCCTATCGATAAAGTGCCGGTACCGTTTACCGTTTCATACGATACATATCGACTATATGGGACCGTTTAAAGGGGATGCTAAAACAGATAGTCGTTATATATTGATTATTGTTGACTCTTTTACAAAATTTGTCATCCTTTCACCGTGCAAAACCTTGCAGGCTGCTGAGACCATACGTCTTATGAACGATTTTTTAACATTGTTCGGTGTTCCATGTCGTATCGTCAGCGACAAGGGTACTAATTTTACTAGCGGCGAGTTCAAAGTCTTCTGTGGGACATATGGAATTAATCACCATACAATTGCTCCTGGGACAAGCAGAGCTAATGGTCAAGTTGAGCGATACGTGGATACCGTTGCTAATCTGCTGAGAACCGATTTAGGTACCAATTTGGAATGGACTAGTTATATTAGCCGAGTGCAATTGTCGCTAAATACTACAGTTAAGAAAACCACTGGACTCTCCCCAATGAAGATACTGACTGGTGTAGATGGCCGAACGCCGTAGATTAGTGCTCTTCTAAATCATCTAGAGATAGAGCCGAAGTTTGACGATGTTAAGGCAATACGAGCCTTGGCTGCAAAACGAATTGAGGAAAATGCCAACAAAATGAAACTACGCTTTGACAAAGGGCAATGCAAGCAATTGGTCCCAACTACTAGTAAAAGTAGAGTATGCGATAAAGGATTCGGTTCATAGCTCCTCTAAACAAACTTCCAGTATGCTTCTCTTTGGTATTAATCAGCGTAGTACCGAGACGGACGAATTGACTGAATATTTAGATAAAAATAGAATCGTAAATCAGACTCGTGATTTGGTTACTTTATGGTCGGACGCGTCTTCCGAAATTGAGCGCTCTCAGAGTAAAAACGAGGTTCAGTATTCTCAACGAAGTACACCGCCGCGAAAATATCAGGAAGGCGAATACGTTATTATCTGTAATGTCGACACTACTATAGGTCAGAACCGGAAATTGATACCTAAATATCGGGGTCCATATGTAATTCATCGAGTGCTTTCGAATGACCGTTACATTATCCGCGATGTCGATAACTGCCAAATAACTCAAGTAACATATAATGGTACACTTGAGACAGCTCGATTCAGAGTGAGGGCGTGTTGCCAGATGGAGGCATGGTAGATGATTAAGGAATGCTTTGAATCGAGGGCGATCTTCTTATCAGATTGGCCGAATGTAAACCTTATTTTTAAATTACAATATGCTTGTATGCGTCCATTGGCACACTGAACGAGATGGCTGACGAGCTTGACTTTTCTTGTGTTTTTTGAAAGAAGAAGTAAAAGTATGAACTTTTTTCGTGTGTGCAAATTTAAAACAAAAGACTGTTGTGGAAATCAGTAAGAATTATTGAAATAAACTGACTTAACTACAATTGTTATCTATTGTTTTTCCCGGCGTCGTCATTATTTATATATCTAAAAATAATGGATCGCACAATTACTTAATATAGATATTGGATGAATATAGAGATGACTTCAGTTTGTATAAATTTCCTTGAACTCATGCTACAGGTACTTTAATACTTTAACATATTCATTACAAATCACAAGATTTTATTATGCGTTTCTCCTTCCGATGGCATAGGGCTGGAAATTCAGATCAGATTCAGAACAGTTCCCTGAAGAAGCAGTACGTAAGTTTTAAGCAATATTCATATTTATGTGCAATAGCATTGTATTTATAATAGCCGTTTTTTTTGTAATTTACTTCCACAATAATTTGCAAGCCGTGTCATTTATAATACGAATTTCCGAAACAGGAGTATTTTAAACTTTTGACTTTCAATTTCTTTGCCCTACATGAATGCATAACTATATTTGTAATCTAAGAAATATTTTGGAAATTAGTAATGAAACAGTTTTTAATTTAAAGTTCAATAGTAGTAGTGTATAATAAAATTTTAATTAAAAGCTATATCTTATCTTAATCACTTGTCGGATATAAGCAAATTTATACACTTGAGTTTTTTTTATAAAGGATAGTTTGAACCTTGCAATTTAATGTTTAAAGATAATTTCATGCAAATGTTGACCGCGGCTGCGTCTCAGGTAGCCCATCCGCTGAGTCCAATTTTGGCATACTCTTTCACACATATCGGCCGGTATCTCACGAATGAATGCATGGATGTTGGCTTCCAGTGCGTCAATCGTTGTCCCTATACACATTAGCCTTGGCATACCCCCACAAAAAATAATCTAATGGTGTCAAATCGCCTCGCAATTGCGCCATTGTTTCGCGTGCTGTGTGGCATGTGGCACCATCTTGTTGAAACCACATATCATGCAAGTCAAGAACTTCCATTTCGGGCAAAAAAAAGTTTGTTATCATCGCTCGGTAGCGTTCACCATTGACAGTAACGCTGCGATTCGCATCATCTTTGAAGAAATATGGCCCAATAATGCCGCCGGCCCATAAACCGCACCAAACAGTGGCTTTTTCGGGATGCATTGGTAGCTGTTGCAATGCTTCTGGCTGATCTTCACTCCAAATGCGGCAATTTTGCTTATTTACGTACCCATTCAACCAAAAATGAGCCTCATCGCTGAACACAATTTTTCGATAAAAAAGCGGATCCTCGGCCAGCTTTCCAAGAGCCCATTCACCAAAAATTCGGCGTTGTGGTAGGTCGGCTGGCTTTAGTTCTTGCACCAGCTGTATCTTAAAAGGCTTTACGCCCAAATCCTTCCGCAAAATTTTCCACGTAGTGCTGTAACAAAGGCCTAACTGCTGGGAACGGCGCCGAATCGACATTTCGCGGTCTTCTGTCACACTAGCTGATACGGCCGCAATATTTTCTTCAATACGCACAGTACGTAAACGTGTTGGTGGTTTAATGTCCAACAAAGTAAATTTGGTGCGAAATTTGGTCACAATCTTCCGAATAGACTGCTCAGAAGGTCGAGAATGCCGATCATAAAATGGAAGCAGAGCGCGATGAACATTTCGAACCGAGCACGAATTTTGATAGTAAAATTCAATAATTTGCAAGCGTTGTTCATTTGTAAGACGATCCATGGTTAAATTGCAAACCAAACTGAAGCTGTTTGACAGTGACACAAGGTACTAAACACACGTCAGCTGTCAAAACCAGTGTTGCCAAAACCAAACCAGCTAAAAAATCACCCTTTATTTGCCTAAAATCAGCAGTCCAATTGACTCTGCAATATGGTTCTGGTCCAAAGAACGCGGATTCTGAACCAACTCTTGCCAGTTCATCCGCCTGCCAAGTTTAACCTTGTTGAGTCTGGCGTGGGATCGCAGTGCATCGTACCAGCATTTCACTGTCATAAACATCGTG
This sequence comes from Ferdinandea cuprea, assembly GCA_963576555.1. Classification (NCBI taxonomy): domain Eukaryota; kingdom Metazoa; phylum Arthropoda; class Insecta; order Diptera; family Syrphidae; genus Ferdinandea; species Ferdinandea cuprea. The sequence goes on along the minus strand of OY754958.1, from coordinate 99,769,896 downwards.
TTGGACGACAAAGCTTGGCGAGCTGCTTGACTATCTTATGAGATATAGATTATTGATCCTTTTATACCTCTTCTGAGGTTTAATCTAGCGAAGATCTCAATTTCATGGATATCAGCCGGAATCACTGATCCATATCTCACGGTTCAATATTTCAGCTTCAAAAAGTCTTCCGAAACAGTATTCCCTGACCATTGTATCCGGGACTGTGTAAAACATGTCTTTATTTGGAAAGGAATTAGGTATACTCAGATGACCCACATGGTCTTCTGGCTCAAACTTGTATTCAAGCTGTTCTTTTAGAGCACATCAGCTGTCTTTCTAATAAAGATGTGTAATGGCGAAAGCCCAACAACAGCTTCTAGTGCTGCAGTGAGACATGTGCGCATTTCACCTGTAACACCTAGACAGTTAACTCTTTGAAGCTTTTGTAGCTTAGTTGCCGTGTCCGTTTAAGTACTTTTGGCCACCAAACAATGGCCGCGTACATTATAATGGGACTGACCATCATAACATACAACCAATGTATCATTTTTGGGTTCACACCCCAAGTTCTGCCGTACATGCGTCTACAGGCCCACATGGCTCTGGTGGCACATTCTGAGGCAGACTTGATGTGTTAATTCCAGTTATGTTTTTTATCATGGAATACTCCTAAATATTTGACCTCGTTGGAATACACTAAGGAAGTACCTTTAATGACAATAAGAACTAGATTTACTAATCGCTTCCTAGTGAAAGGTACCAGAACGGGTTTGCTAGGATTTATGGATAGCCCTTCGTTGTTGCACCATTCCATTACCTGAAGTAAAACACTTTGCATTGCATTTGTAATGGACATACTGTGTTTACCTCTGATAATGATTGCCAGTTCATCAGCGTACCCAATGGCAACATAGCCCAATCTATGGAGATTGACTAGTAGACTGTCGATGACTTGTGACGTGAGGAGAGAGTACTCCTCCTTGGGAGCAGCTTTTAACTGCAGTAACAAACACCGGCACTCCTCCAGAGGAGGAAGTAATGATCCTACTTTCCAGCATGGCACAAATCCAGTGGTCAGTCGAAACTTCGATTCCTTTGTTGCTGATTGCTTTAGATATCGAGTCATAGCCAGTGTTATCGAAAGCGCACTCGACGTCAAGAAATGCGCAAAGGACGATTTATTTAGAGGACAGAGCTCCTTCTATCTTTTTCACGCGACAGTAAAGAGCCCCTTTCGTGGATTTACCCTTCCTGTACGCGAGTGCAGAGGTGTGGATAAATCTAATCTACCTCTAATATAGATATCGATTAGTCATTAAATGGTTTCGAGAACAACTGATGCTAGAATAATAGGTCTATAGGATTTAGGTAGTTCGCTAGGCCTATTGCCTTTTTTTGGGATAAATATCACATTCACCTGTTTCCAAATCAACGGAATGGCCGAAGGGCCACTAATTTCAGTAGGATGAGGTCGCTTACCTTCTGTAAAAGAGCTGGGAAAATATCGTCTCCGACGGGGGCCTTGAACGGTTTAAAGGCGCCAATTGCCCAATTCCCAGATACACTATTTCCTCTGTTGGCATTTAATACCCTATGGTCAGATGCATAAGAGTTTGTGTTTGTTGCACAAAAGATCGAACCTGGAAAATGAACATACAATAAGGTTTTAAGAGTATCCTTTCTGTCCGACGTGTTGGTGCTGTCATGCTTTTTCAGCATTCCTATACCGTTTGAGTGATCTTTGCCAATCGCTTTTCAAATACGTGCTGCTAGTGGCATGGCGGCAGCAGCTCTGAATTATTCTTTGTGAGAGTCGACTTGTATTCATCCCACAATTTTGTATGTTTGGCTCGGTTGAAGAGTTGTCTCACCTTCTTCCTTAGCTTAGCAAGTCGTTCATTCCAGCAGGGTACTTTACGTTTGCACAAACTGGGTTTAGGAACACAGCTGCCGTAGTAGGAGGTAAGCAACACTTCTTTGAGCTTATATGCTGCTTCATTAAGGTCCCCTATGGACTCAATGGACGAAACAAGCATATCTTTTTTAGAGAGAACTAGCTCCCGATATGTCTTCCAGTCCGTCGACTTGGGATTATATATTTTAAGTGCATGCGACAGCTGCCCAAGTATGTCAAATCCGATATGTTGATGATCTGACAACAAGGCTTCGTCTGACACATGCCAATTTACAATGAAATTATAAATAAATGGACTATCAAGGGTGAGATCTAGTACCTTCTCTTGAATCGCATTTATGAAGGTTGGCTTAGAGGCTCTATTTACTATATCTACATTGCTACTAATAAGATAATCTAAAAGGGACTCACCTCTTTGGTTGATGTCACTTCATCGATATGTGCATGGTGCATTGTTTGTACGACTTTCCATGAAGTAGCCTTAACTTCAGCGTTCTGTGCCGCTATTTTTGCAATAATTTTCTCAGTTGAGATTTCTTGGCTCTGTTGAAAGAACCCTCGGCCGCTATGTGGTTTGGGGAAAGATCTTTCTTCCACAAGCGTTACGTTCATTCCACATTTAGCTCTAATTTTCTCAAAATTTGAGCGCATCCATCAGTTGAGCTGTCTGTACAGACAAAAAATAGCCATCCCGATTTTGAGGAATTTGGGCAACACGCCGCAGTTGCTCGTCTTAATCGAGATGTCTATAACCGCCTCTTAGACAAGAGCCATCTGCTCAGGTGAGAGGGGTCGTTTGGTCAAGTCGGCCGGTACAACACCCAACTTAGTAAGACTAGACACCTGGCCAACGGTGGGAACTTCAAGTGTGGGGTCCGTACGGGCCTTTTTGGCAACAGATGCCGGTGGAGTCTGCTCTTCCGATCTGACCCGTTTGGCATCTGGAATGATAGGAGAGGTCGCTTTGGCTACCGCAAGGGCATTATCCCGGTCAACACCGTTGCGCCTGGTCTTCCTATAACGGCTTCTCTCATTGGAGTTCAGTTTAAAAAATGCACCTTGCTGAATCTGCAGCCCAACTAAACACTTTCGAATGGAAAAGCAACCTGATTTCTCGGTTATGCTGCAGTTGTCAACTAGGGTGGATGTGACAGAATCAGAGGCAGTAGAGTCTACTTTCTTTAAGATGGCACGTAAAAGTTTGGATGGGGCCCATTTGGCGTCTCCTTCCTTACCTTGTAAGCTAGGTTGCTCAACAGCAGACCTAGGTACATTAGCCACGGTGTGCTCGGCAGCACAGGATCCAGTGGAGATCGGTCTAAGTTTCCGACTGGTTTCTCAGCAGTATTACCAGAAGTTGATGCGATTGCAGAGGCATCTGTCTCCCTTACCGCCTTCTAAACCAGTGCCCAATTGTGTAAAAGTTTAATAAAACCACATATTACCTACGAAATCCGTGTTTGTATAGGTATATTTAAATATATTGTCAACCGAAAATGTATGATCAACATTAATATTAAGAATATGAAAAGTTGGGGTAAAACAAAATTTAATTATCAATATTGTATTATTATATTATGTTATTAGTTGTGTGGTAAGTATGTTTTTATAAATCCATATTAATCGCGGACCACTAAGCGAGAGGTCGACGATTCAAATCCCGACCTTACCACCTGAAAGTTTTTATTCGCTGTCCCAACTCTTGCAAACTTCTGAGACAAACATCCAAGAATAAAAAATGTCATGAAAAGCTTCTCAAAAATAAATTGCCGTTCGGAATCGGAATTAAACTTAAGGTCCCGCCATTCGTGTCAAAAATATACCTTCGCACACACAATGGTTGGAGAAGCTAGGCTTTAGCTCCTGTATGGGCCATTTACGCCTAATACTTATTTTATTTTTTATTTTAGGCGTTTATTTTACACACCCAAATTGTGCACACTCATTTGCTCCCAAATTCTTGCTTAAGAAAATTACATTTTATGAGGGCGGTCAATAAACCCATTCCTTCCCATTTGATTCGCACGTTAAAGCCCATATAAGTGTAAATTATGTGGGTGAAAACAGCTGAGTTTACGTTCGATGGTGAATTGAGGGCATAGATAAGGAATTAGTCTGTTAGTTAACTTTCGAGAGAGTCTGTCAATTCACCCTCAAACGTAAGCTCAGCAGTTTTAACGTACATAAATTTGAACTAATTTGCAAATGGGTCCCTACTTACACCCAAATGAAAAAAATATCGTTGTAGACATTATTTTCACTACTGCGCATGAGGAATGTTGTCGCCAATTTTATATTTTTGAAGTATACAACATTTTATCTTTTCACTTACAGCAAACAAGCTGTTTAAAAAACTATTGAAATCACTATCGACTTAACATTTTCCTCTGACTCTGTTAGTACTGTTGTTGATGAATCCCACAACAATATTATTAACATAGACAAAAATAATCAACCACTGTACATTTTTATTGACTTAGACGGATATCTTTACGAAAACAGTAATGATTATGACCGTTCTCTTTCCTATGACTTTCGGATATCAAATTTTCAGAGGCTTTCTGACGAAATTAATAATTTACAAATAAATATGAACTTTTCTGATATTGATGTTGCAGTTGAATCATTCAATGCACTAATAACTGACTGCATGGATAGAGTTACACCCGTTAAGTCATCTAGAAATGGAGACTGGTCCCACTTGGTATATGAGAGCATGGTAACAGAGCACGGAAGATTTATTTAAAAAGCCTGCTCCAATCAGATTTTGATCATTGCGAGTCATTGGTTTGGTGTGTGTTTATTTAGTGTGTTTGCTTTATTTTTTTATTTTGCTTTGTTGTGTCCGTCGGCAGATATGAGTTTTTAATGAGGGTGATTGTTGTTGGCGTGGCATGGGTTTGGTGTGTGTCGTCATATTAGTTATCAGTTTCGTGTGTTTGTTTTTGCTTTGCTTGATAATGTGTGATTAGTTGAGGGGAATTCTGTTGAGATTCGTCAGTGAGCGGTGTGTGCGTTTGTTATTCATTGAGCATTGGTCATGACAACCAAGCTGCAGCGTCAGCCAAATGTGCAGACGCCCAGCGAGTCCAGTATCTGGTACAATGCCCATGCCCCATACTCTCGACGTTAATTCCATCGCATTTAAAAAAATATATATATTTCAAACGCAAGGTTCCAAATGACGGCGGCATATTCAAGAAGAGATCTTACTAAGGCAGCATATTAAGATAAAAGAGCAAAAGGGTCCAAGTATTTTTAATTGCGAGTAATAAATCCAAATGCTGAATTTGCTTTACGAGCAATATAGTCAGTATACATTTTGAATAAGTAATCACTTGACACTTTCTTAGATTAGGTTTTAAATCATTAAAGTCACACCAATCTGAAATAGACGTTAGGTCTAATTTAACAAGTTGGCAGTCCTCTAAGCTTTTAATGTTTAGAAATAATTTTAAATCATCGGCATATAAAAGACACTGACATTGTTTTACCACAAAAGTTATATCATTAATAAAAGGAATAAATTACAAAGTGGCTCCCTTGAGAAACCCCAGATGTACATTTTATTGGTTTAAAATCTGGTTTTGTTTTAATATCTTTGAATGAAAACCAATTAACTCCAGCTATTTTGGTAAACAAAGATACAAAGATAAAACAGTACTGTTTTATCATAACAGCTGTCTTTTATTTATCCATGAATTATGATCGCTTGAGAATCCAAGCCACTTTAAATACACTTGATCACCCTTAGTTTTTAATACTATATATCCGGGAAGAATGGTGGACACAAATCTGGATCAGCTTATGAAGCAAATTCCTGTGTTTTTTGTTGGAAAACAATGTAGATTCGCTTGAGGAAGATTATATCAATAAATTGTAAAATACAGAAAATCATGTGATTGTATAATCGCTTAAATAAAAGAATTTTGTTCATCATAATCTAACTATTCATCATATTATAAAGGGTGATTTTTTAAGAGCTACGTTTCTCAGATTGGCAGCACTGGCAAAACTGTCGCATCTGGAGTGATGAACCGCCACATGAAATACAAGAATTACCGATGTATCCTTAAAAAACGACAGTTTAGTGTGGTTAATGGGCTAGTGGCATACGCGGTCCATTTTTCTTCAAAGACGACCGTGGAAGAAACGTTACGGTCAATGGCGAACGATATCGAGCCAGGGATTTAACGCCTCTTGATTATTTCTTGTGGGGTTATGTAAAGTCTATGTGTACAAGCCGAACACCAGCAGATGATGGTTTAAATCCTTCTCCAGGAGGTCCTCGGGGACTAGTTGTTGTTGTTGACTTGTGAATTTGAATGAAACTCTTTCCGAACTTGACGGCGTTTATTTTTCCTTTAACGAATTGTCTGCTAAGGATTGATGTTAATATATGATATTTGCCTCGCGTACTTCTCCTAAAATAGAATTTATTTCATTTTGAAGATTATTGTTGCTTGCCCTTTGAGATGCAATTAAAAAAATTTAATCTATCAACGAGCTCATTGGGGCTATAGCAGTGCATATAATCAAAGCCCAATTAACTCGTTATCTGGTTCTGAAGCTGAAATTGTGGATACGTTACGAGCATTGGGCTTTCTCCAGGTTAATCACATCTGTAGTCATCAAGGCCTCACTTGACCTCATCTTTACAAACAACAGAGATGTCAGCTTTGTTTCTAGAAGTCTTTCACCACTGGTCTCAGAAGATATGTACCATTCGTCTTTATACCTATTTTCTATTTATAAATTCAAAAAATAAAAATGACGGTTATCCGGTATCCCTTTCCTACAATAATAAATCGTCTGACTCCTCTTCTACAATATATAATAACTTCGGAAATGTTTTCGAATCTGTTTATTCAGTTAATGAATCTAATGAAGATGAAGATTTCTTTAGTTATATTCAAGAAAATCAAAGCCCTATCATCAACAATGTTAAAATCTCTGAAGAGAAAACATAAAAATGCTTGTTGGAGCTAAGAACAAGTTTCAGTCCCGGACTGGATGCTATACCTTCAATATTCCTCAATAAATGTGCACAATCTTTACACAAAATTCTTTGTAAGATCTTTAAGTTGTCATTAAAATCATTTACATTTCCATCTAGTTGGAAAACTTCTTTTATAATACCAATTTTTAAGTCCGGTAGAAGAAATAAGATTGATAACTATCGTGGTATATGCAAGCAATCTGCTATTCCTAAACTATTTGACTAGTAATCGAACAATTAACATATTTTTGTAGGTCTTTGATTTGCAAAAATCAGCATCGCTTTGTGAAACAACATCCTGTTTACAAACATTATTGTCTTTGAAATAAGTAAAGGCAATGAAGTCGATGCAGCCTATACTGACTTCAGCAAAGCATTTGACTGTGTAGACCATAATATATTACTTTTTAAGCTTTAACGGTGGGGGTTACCATCTCCGTTTGTTAGTTGGTTGTCATCATATTTGAAAAATAGACTCCAATTCGTAAATTATTTTAGAAATACTTTTTCAAATAATATTTGCGTTACTTCAGATGTGCCACAGGGAAGCCATATCGGTCCACTTCTTCTTGTACTGTTCGTTAATGATGTAATTAAGGGAAATATTCGTAAAGAACTTATAAAAACTAAAAAAGATTTGATGAGAAAATATATGTTTCTCAAAACCCGGCAAATTATAAAGGAAAAGTAAATTGAAACTATTTTTAAACCAATAGTTGAACCCTTAAAAAAATTGTTAAAAATGTCATAAGTGGTTATAGTCGAAACACCGCTGCTGCTGCTTTTGGTACTAAAATCAATAAAGCAAAGAATAGACTACGACGACGTTTGCAGTTTTCAAGTTCTCCAGAAACAATAAAACCCGCTCTAAAGGAAAGTTTTGACCTTTCATCTACAGAATCAATTCAACTAACGGACAAATATGTTTCATTTAGGATACCTACAAATTTTAATACCGATGACCCTGATCAAAGTACTTCATTCAACCGATCATCAGCATCAGATTCAAATCTTGATAAGATCTATGGACCATATTTTGATGTGCAGTCAAAATCAACAAAATTGGGTAGATCATGTTATACAATTAATGAAAAAAGGAATTTCATCATTGGTGATGATGATAAAATCTTCTCTGGAACGGATGGTCTTTATGAATTAATTTTAAACCGATATAGTTTTATTTAAATATATTTTATTTTTTTATTTAAGATCGATATAGCAATAAAGATGTGGATGAATATCTTAAGATATTACGAAACACAAAAGCCCATTTGAAACATTATGATAGTAACTCTAAAGTTAAAGGAAATAGAGGTTAGTATCCAACGTTCAAAAGTTTTTTGACCGATTAATAGGTACGTTTTTTTTAAAATATCTAGCGAAATGTAGAAATGCCTTGGAAAGTTGACATTCGAAGCAATCGCTTTGCATAGTTGCCATGTTCGCCGCGAAGCGAATGTAATTTATCGCAGTCAGACAGTTTAACAATAAATATATGTAAGTCTTTAGTTTAATGCTGGCTTTTATCGCAAACACAAGCGCGCGCACTCGTAAAAATGTATTTTGTTATCGACCTGGAGAGATTCTTTCTGTATAAATAAAGAAATAAAAAATTTTGATTCTATTAATGAAATGTGAAATTTGTGTTTTTATTTCTTATTTATTTTAGTCTTTTATAGCCATATGGTAAGGAACTGTGATCACCAAGAAACTCAGGTTTTTCTGCTCTGGCTTTGTGGGATTTTATTTCCGCAACAGTAATTATTTGATATTCTCGCTTCCGACGAAAATTATTCGAAATAATCTTTATATCATCTGTGTTCTCAGCATTAAGTACATCTTTTAAATAATTAAAATTTTTTTTGTTTTATCGTTAATTAAAAATGGTTGAAAATTAAGGTGAATGCAATACTGGCATAATGTTTGCGTTTAATCACTAAGCCCAGCGCATTAACAAATGAGCTGAGTTTGATTAAATCTGAACTACCCGAATTGAAATGTAATTCAGTGCCTTCGCTTTCTCATACTCGTTTGCCGACAGGTAAAATATCGAATATATCCGAAACGGGAGTGTCAGTTATTGATACCCCCGTATGTGATAACGTGCCGGTCGTGATTGAAAATGCCTCAGGAGGCACCGAATGGAGCAAAGTGTCACGTAAAAAATCGCGGAAGAACAAAAAGTGCGTTAATAAAATTAATCCTATAATCGGTAATAATAATTCTGCGCTTGATTTTGTTGCAGCTCTTCCAGCTGAACTGAATGCCGCTGGTTGTAGCGTTGAGACGACGGAAAGGGCACTGACAACGTTACGTGTTACGCTTTTCCGACGACTCTACAGACAAGATATATTGCCTGTATAAAAACCATATTCCTTCCTTCAATTAAAAAGGTAACCTGAACTTTTTTTGAGATTCAGGAAAACTTTACATTTAACATTTCTAAATGAAAAGTTTTTGTACTACAATTTTGCATGATTATTTTATAAATGATCTTAGACTTCAGCGTTTTTATGAAGTCAAAGATCTTGGTGTCATATTTGATAATAAGTTAAGTTTCTTTTTTCATTATGATTATGTCATTGCCAAGTCTAACTCATTGTTAGGCTCTCTTAAACATAATAGTAAAGACTTTCGAAATATAAATAGCCGTAAAATTATTTTTTGCTCGAATATTGTTGCGTAATTTTGGGATTCGCCATATGCAGTTCACGAACTTAGGTTCGAAAGAGTCCAAAAAACCTCAAGAGGTACGCGGTTCGTAAATTAAATATGTTTGATGAGCTTCCTAATTATGGCAGGAGGTGCAATTTAGTTGGTCTGCGAACCTTAAGTTTCAGACGCGATGAAACTTCCGTCATGTTTATTCGCGATAGTCTTAATTTTTTTTTGTCGGAGGTTGCTCCTATCCGAATAAACGCTCAGACACAACTACAGGTCCATTGTACTACCATTCAGACACCTGACATTAATGTACTTGGGTTTTCCGTCTTTCGAAGAAAAACGAGAAGGAGCTTAAGTGATAAAGAGCTTAGATGTTCGGCACTCACCACCTCAGCCCCGAAAATCCGCCACCTGATTGGAGCATAGGCCGGACAACTGCAGATAAAGTGTTCTGCTGTGTCAGTACAGGTAGTGGTGTCGCTTAAGCCCAACACCTGTAAGTATTTAGCCAAAGCTTGGTGGCCCGAAAGAACGCCTCCAAGCAGCCTACAGTCGATTCTCCTCAGAGATAGAAGAAAAGATGCTGACCTTTTGCAAATGTCCGGGTGCAGTAGTTTGATCTGTCTATATCCACCGCAATCACCCCACCGAATCTTGTGTTCACGAGAAACCCAAGAATCGATAGAAGACATGACTAAAGATGCAGGCAGACCCAACACAGTTTCAGGTCCTGAGAAAACTTCTTCTGAACCTTGCCTAGCAAGCTCATCTGAGATCTCATTTCCCTGGATGCCAGTGTGACCTAGTACCCAGACAAGATTCACTGTGTTCATTCTTCCGACCAAATTCAGAGAAAGCTTGAGTTCTAGCACTAACTTGGACGAGGTAAGAGGGTTTAAAAGCGTTTTTAATGCAACTTGGCAATGACTGCCATCCGCTCGGAAAACAGATGCATGTTTACCCAAGGGGTAGTAAAGTCGTATATCATCACGTTCCACAAAGTCTCCAGCACCAGACCCCTGTCCGGCTTTGGTGCCATCCGTGAAAATACGATGGCATGGTTCAGAGTCTGACCGAAGCCATTCCGTTACCTGTGGAAAGTTGACGTGGTAGCTATTTCGCAGAAGGATTTCTGGTCTCATTGCATCAGACGGCATATCCATAAGACAGGAGTAAAAAAAAGGATAATTCTCGAGCAAGTTCTCCAAAATTCCAGCCGAGACATGCCGTTCTTTGGAGTCCGGCAAAAGAAGCAGTAACACGTTTCCGCGAAAGCCTGTTCCACCAAACAACTGATGAGTATGAGAGTAGCGGTCTAATCATGGCCGTATAGATCCGAAGGACCCGTTTCGGAGACAAGCCCCATGTCTTACCGAAAGCGCCTTTACACTGCCAGAAAGTCGACAGTGCTTAATCGGTATTCGATTCGACAAGTTTGGACCATAGAAGTTTTTTTTACCGAGAATTACACCCAGATATTTGACTTCATCGGATATAGGGATGGTGACACCTTTAAGCACGAGATGGGACAGGCCAGTGATGATTCTCCTTCTCGTAAAGAGAACAACCGTGGTTTTAAGAGGATTCACTGAAAGCCCATTACTAGTGCACCAGACATCGATCCAATCCAGGGATCTCTGCGCTTGAGAGCAGACAGCCCCTAGATTTGAACCGACAGAAAGAACGGCGACATCATCCGTATAAGCTTGAGTGTAGTTTCCAGGAAAATTGAGAGCCGTAAGCAGAGAGTCTACCACCATACACCATAGGAGGGGAGACAGAACACCACCTTGAGGGCAGCAACTATTTACCTCTGTTATGACGCACTTGCCACAACACCAAAGTTTCATCTACACCATGCTGTCTGGCTGAGTTACACATACTGTCAAAGGTCGCATTATCAAAATCACCCTCAATATCGACGAAAATGCCCAACGCGTACTCCTTCCGGTCAAGAGCACTATCAATCCTACCAACAAGGTTTTGAAGCGCAGTCTCGCAGGATTTTCCGCGCTGATAGGCATGTTACATCTCAGAGGGAGGATGTGATCGAAGAGCAACTTTGCGCACATGCAGCTCAACCTGTCTTTCCAAACTTTTCAGTAAGAAGGAAGACAGACTCATGGGTCTTAAGCTTTTGGCTAGAGTGTAGTCAGAATTACCAATTTTTGGTATGAAAACCACTTTACCCATTGGCCATGGCCAAGGCCAAGTTCGCGTTGAAATTTCATTGCAACATTGGCAAAACCTGACTAAAACCTTGTTTCAGCAAAACTGAATAAATTCCATCCGGACCAGGTGACTTGAAACTCTCAAAAGATGCAATGACATATTTGATAGCATCATCAGTCACCACTCCCGATGCAAAATACCAGCTGTGCCGCATCGTATTAGTCGGTTCAAATGTAGCCACAGTCGTTTGAAGGGCTGGAGTACACTTAGTAACTTGATTTCCCGGAAATTGAGTCTCAAGGACAAGACTGAAAGTCTCCGCCTTTGTCTCAGTGTACGTGCCATCAGGTTTAAACATTGCATCCAGTTTAATTGGTCAGTTTGGAGGACTTTAACAAGCCTACTAGTTGCACTTCGATACGACCTCTTCACAAAACTTTTTATAGGAGTCATTTTTCGACTTACGAATAAATCTCTTAAAAACTTTTTGGTTCGATCGATAAAGATTCCAGTCTTCCACTAAGTTGATTTTTAAAGACCGATTTAGTAGCTTCCTAGTTTTTTTTACGAAGACATTGCACTTCGGAGTTTCACCAGGGTACCGATTTTCTGCGGTGGGGTTTAGAAATAGGGCACCAAAGTCCAAAGCAGCGGGTGAGGACATTGTTCGGATCCTGAACAGACCTCTCCACTCCTTGTCTTGATGTAAGTTTGAGTGGAACTTTGACAGAGTTGGCAAGCTCCTCTCTAAACCATGGCCAGTTTGTTTTTCTCGGATTTCTCCTCTCTTGCGAAGGTGAAAGTTCGCATCAGATTTGAAATTCGATGTATCTGTGATCTGATAAGGTGCTATCTGGCGATACCTTCCAATTTATGATAGACTTCAAATGCCTGTTTGACAGGGTCACATCAATTACTTGCTGTCTTCTGGTTGTAACAAAGGTAGGTTGATGACCTAAATTGTTGATGGTAATATCAGACTATAAAATTAAGTCCAAGAGTCGATCTCCCTTATGTTGCATTTGCTGCTGCCCCAAACAGTGTTCTGAGTATTAGCATCGCAGCACAAGACAAGACCCAACCTTTTGGATTCACAATACTTTACAATAAGCCGATGCAGCGACAAAGGTTTCTCAATTATCATTTGCATGGTAAGTTATAGAAACAGCTACCAAATCTTGTCTACAAAAGCTTTTGATCATAGTAGCCGTAAAATATTTCGATACAATAAGACAAGTCCTATGTCTTTCAGATTGCTCATCATAAAGAACGTAGTATAATTCACTCAAGCAACCAAGACCACAGATGCGATTTTTCACCATGAGGGTTCCGTCCTTTAACACACAGCCCTCCACCTGAATGCAAGCATTTGTTGCAGCAGCCAGCTCCAAAAGATTAGTTTTGCAGTGTTCGGACTCTGCATCACGCATGCTATTATCATTGCCCGCTTTCCCAATGCGAACTGTTAAAGAGGAGACAGCAGCATCCTTGTAGGAATACTTCTTAACTCGTACTTTAGATTGCTTGCGCCTTCAATCTGTGGAGCTTCTTTGCGCCGCTGATCGCTCAGCTGCTTCCTTTCCTCTTTCGCTGCCCCTTAGTGAGGTGCACCTCAAAGCCAGCCACTTCAGGAGCCCGTTCAACCGTAGAGATATCATGGGTCTAGCTGTCAGCGGCGGTGCAGTGGGTAGCAACCTTACTCATGCTCAGTTTGCCCAAAGAGTCGGACATAGACCCACAAGAGTCGCTTGTAGGTTCAATGAATGTTGGGGCCTCCAGAATCCGAGCGCCAGCCGCAGTCGAGAAGACCAAGGATGAATTTTGGCTATTGCCAGTACCACCTGGAGTATTAACATCCTTAAGGCTGTTCATTTATCAATATTTTGAGTTTTAACTACTACTCCCGTAGGTAAGAGTACAATAACGGATTATTTTACAGAGGATAAGTTAAACACCGTTGCCTCCAACACCTCCTCCTTTATCCGGGCTTGGGACCGGCATGCTACTGGCGTAACAAGGCGTAGTTAATTATCATATTAATTCACCAGAATTTATCTTTCTTTTAAATATATATGCTCCGCAAAGGTCACTGCGGGTTAGAAGCTTGTTTTATACAGATAGGCATAGAACCTATAGGCAATGAGCCTATTACGAGGTGCATACGCACATTTAATGAATTTTGCAACGAAATTGATTTTTGCTTGTCGCGAGCAGATTTTAAAAAGTCCAGTTATTCATTAACATTAAATTAATTATATATGTAATTGCTGTTATTACTTAAACAGCTTCGTCTCAAAATTGACCTTCTTCGATGCTGAAAAATTTAGATTTATTGCTTTTACTTTACACATAATTTTTTCGATGTCATCTTTTGTACGGTAGACTTTGTAAGCATAATTTTTGGGGCCGCCACTTACAAACTCAGGAATATAATTTCCATGACCATATTAAAGAAATTGTAATTATATGAAGCCACTGTCATTAATCAACTGCTTATATGATTATATCCTGTTTGCAACTTATCCTGTTTGTAACTGGTCCCGTTTGTAACTGATCCTGTTTGTAACTGGTCCTGTTTGTAACTTATCTTGTTTAAAACCACTGTTTCAAGTTATTAAATATGGAAGTTAAGGAAAATAAAAATCTTATAAACGAAAAGAGATTTGAGGAGAAAATATATGTTTCTCAAGACCCGGCAAATTATGAAGGAAAAGGAAATTGAAACTATTTTTAAACCAATAGTTGAACCCTTAAAAAAATTGTTAAAAATATCGTGTTTTCAGTCGAAATACTGCTGCTGCTGTTGGTACCGATATCGATAAAGCAAAGCATCGAATACGATGACGTTTGCAGTTTTCAAGTTCTTCAGAAACAATCAAACCCGCTCTAAAGGTATGTTTTGACCTTTCGTCTACAGAATCAATTCAACTAACGGACAAAGATATTTTATTTAGAACACCTACAAATTTTAATACCGATGACCCTAAAGTACTTCATTCAACCGATCATCATCATCAGATTCGAATCTTGATAAGATCTATTGGCCATATTTTGATGTGCAGTCAAATTCAACAAAATTGGGTAGATCAAGTTTTACAATTAATGAAAAAGGGAATTTCGTCATTGGTGATGATGAAATCTTCTTTGGAACGGATGGTCTTTATGAATTAATTTTTGGAAAAATCCCGAAAAAAGATCGATATAGCTATGAAGATGTGGATGAATATCTTAAGATATTACAAAAACCAAAACTCCATTTGAATAATGTTTCAAATAGTAATAGTAACTCTAAAGTTAAAGGATAGGTTAGTATTCCAACGTTCAAACGTTTTTTGACCGATTAATAGGTACGTTTTTTTTTAAATATCTAGCGAAATGTAGAAATGCCTTGGAAAGTTGACATTCGAAGCAATCGCTTTGCATAGTTGCCATGTTCGCCGCGAAGCGAATGTAATATATCGCAAATTTTGCGTTTCACTGTGCATCATTAGCACTATGATATTGGTTAAAATTTTAAGGTGAAATTGTACCTCATCTGTGTTCATGTATAAGGATTTAATATTGCATTTTCATATCTTTTCGCATCGGAAGCAATAGTACTGCCATGCCAAATAGATTCTACTAAAAGTTCATTTTTTTAACTTTATGCTGAAATTAACTCTTGGCTACCCCAACGAAAAACTAAAACTTTTATTGACTGAAAACGTATACCAAACAATATTGCGACCATTATTTACGATTCTCATGATGAATGCAAAAGAAGATACTGAGACGTCGGTCCAGACGATTTAAGTCGTATCATTACATTTCCTCGGTTATACACTTTTTCCAATACAATTTTCTGTGCATTTTTTCAGCTTAGTTGGTCTTTTCTTTTGTATAAGACCAGCCGATTTTCGTTTCTTTGTAAGCTCTTTTAGTTTCCGATTGTATGTAAGCTGCATTTCTTTAGTCAACTCCATAGGAAGTGTCCATTCCAGACTCAATAGACGAGCTGGTTTAATTTCTATAGAGTTTTCGGGAATTTGTAACCCAAGTCGATTGCAAACTTTTATTAGGATGTCGTCAACATATGTAGAAACAAGCAGATCAGCCTTTTTGTCCTACAAAAATTGCAAATAAATGCAACGAATTAATTTTTAAAATTGCATACATACATGTTTTGTTGGTTGTAGGTTACATATGACTAACTTTCCACCATACTTTTTGTTTTTAAGAGGAAGGTTTCCACTTGGTACAATTTGTAGCGTAGTTCCCAAAGTAATATTTAAATCCGCAATGCTAAAATAGGAAAACTATTGACTTACTCACGGCAACAAAATTAATTATATTTCTTACGTTGAATGCATGATTGACATTTCAAGATCACGTTTGGGCAAATCATGCTCCCAGTCAAGAACGTTGTCCACCAAAGTACCGCCGCGGCATGGCCGAGTATTTGATGTACCCTTACACATTCCTCCACATGGCTTTTGTCCAACTGTCTCCGTGGCAATCTCCCTTATGTATTGCCTAAAATAAAATGAATTTCACAAAATTTACAAGCTTCAAATATGAATTCACCTTCGACATTTATAGCACTGTTCCACAAACATATTTCCATGCAGTTCCGATATATATTTCCTGTTCAAGCCTGATTTCATATGAAGTCCATCAATATTCTGACTTATTATGTAGTGAACGTAGCCTCGCTCAATTAACAACTTTAAAGCAATGTGAGTTTTAGTCGGAATAGCGTCATTAAAAGATATATTAATCGACGGTTTTTTCCCCATTTTTTCCAGGGTCCATACACCATTGGGTCCACTAGATATACATATATAGCAAGGTTGAAAGTAACTCGCATAAATTAACTTACCGAAAATCAGGTATTCCTGCGGATGTGCTTATACCGGCTCCAGTATGAACAACTACGTGTTTGGAGCACTTAATCAGTTTAGCTAGCTTTTCACATTTTTCATCCACTTCAGCTTCAGAATCAAATTTCTATTGTCAAATTAACATTACTATCAAAATGAAGTATATATAAATTGTTTAATTGTAACCTCAGCTATACCAAGCACTCCTTTGTTTTCGTAAGGTGTCAAACCATCCGCATATGTACACGACATACTGCTTACGAAAATTAAAAAGACTACACTAAAAATGGAAAACGTCGCCAAAAAATATCGCGAAACAAAGCATGGGGCTCATTCACTATGTTCTTTACAATAGTCGATTTCCATTCTTTATTCGCCATATTGGAACTGTCCAATAGGGAAATTTGTAAACGTCAGTGAGAAAAAAAAGCAAAATCAAGAAGTGACAGCTAAAACGACGGAGGGAAAATAAAAGTAATTACACAATTTGGGCGGGAATAATTCATAGATTTAAATCTTTGTAAAAGTTTGAAGTGGTCGTTATTATTGTTTAAAAAAATATATAATATTAATTAAGTATTTAGTTGTAATGTTACAAAATCAGTTACAATCAGTGTCGCGGATTTTTCTAAGGATATCTGTATAAATAAATGGAAATATTGTGGCGGTAAGTTAGTTATTGAATGTTTTGTTTCAACAATAATTTATAGTGCAAATTAATATATTAATTTAATAATAAAGAATTTTTGTGAATCCGTGTTTTTTTGTTGTTTGGGTGAATGTAGTGTACATTGAACCGTGTACCCAACTTCTAAAACATTATTCCATTAAATATAAACATACCACCGTGTAGATGAAGAAAATTGCAATTAACGTACTTTCAAAGTTCGTATACAAGAACACAATCGTTTCATAAGCGTGAGCACAAGAACTTGAAATTTGTTTAAGTATTTTATTTTTCTAAAACAATTTTAAAAATTTCCTTCAATGGACTTATATATGGTAAATAATGTAAGATTATGTGACAAGTCAGTAAAATACCGAGTCTTGACATCACTGTCTTTAAAGAATTCTTTTCCCATTTTAAACTTTATACTTTCATTTTTGAGTTTCAGAATTTCAAGTTCTTTTTTATCTAACTCCAGCTCTTTTTGCCTCAGCACTGAGAATGTTTTGTCAACTTCCTTCATCACAAAACCAGTTTGAGTCCCTGTAAATTAAATACTTAAAAACGTACCTACTTAAGTACATTATTTATTAATAAATAATTTATTTTAATTACCAAATGATTTCCGCGACGGCTCTTACATTTCATTAGTTTGGGTACCTACAACAACATTTTAAGAATGTCTTTAAATTTATATTAATTAATATTGTACATTTACTACCTAGCAGTTGATTTTTGAAATGGCTCTTCATCGGTTTGGGTACCTAAAAGTAAATATTTAGTACTTCTCAGAATTTACATAAAATAATAATGTGCAATTACTACCAATTGATTTATGTGATGGCTCTTACACTTCATTAGCTTGATTGCCTGCAAATACATTAAAAATGTTATTCAGTATGTGTATAAATTAATAATTCATATTTACTACCAATTGATTTTTGCGAAGGCTGGTTTCTTTTCATCAGTTTGGGTACCTGTTAATATATTTTAAAATGTATTTGCAACCCTTACCAATGAATCCAACCAACCAATGAAATTACCATGTATTGTTTTTAAAAACACAAAAAGAAGAATATACTTACTATTGGGTTGCATAGAATAAAACGGGAAGTTCTCTAAGAACTCTTTTCGAAGTAGGATTCGATAGCGTAGGATTGATTTCCCGGGGGTACCCCAGATGCAAGCTTGGAACCCAATCTGGATTCATATGATCACACAGACTTGCTCTTTTACCTTCAAATATTCAAATATAATTTTCTAAATGGGTTTAAATACCGGAAATAAATTGCCTACAGAACACACGAGCTATTTTGATGTTCAGTTCTTTCCGGTTTATAGCTGCTAACCATTGGTTTTGTCTCTCTACAGACAGCGCTCGCAATTTTGGTTTCACCCGAATTTGAGGAAACAAATAAAACTTTTTATTCCAGTTTTTGAGGGCATTAGTGTTTCAACCCTTGACGCAGCAATTTCGTGGCATTTTGGCTTATTTATTAATTCAAATTAAATGTTTTGTCAATATAAAATTTTCCCGCCATGATAAGGTTTGGTTTCAAGTTAATATTTTATGTATTCTATATATTTGGTTCACTTCTTAGAACGCACAATACGTCATTAAAACTATATTATTCCTTTTTTTTCTTTAATAGTACTTTAAAAAACTTCGTTTCAATTTAAATGTAGAAATAGTTCATCGAAACTGCTCGCCACACAATCGTGCAAAGTCTTATTTTCCCTCCAACGATTTTTTTGACACTTACTTTTTTTTCTCAGTTTACACTGACGTTGTCGCAAATAACCCTAAGTTTTTTTGTGAGTGCTGTTCTGGTTCTCACTAATACCAACATTTGACATTTGTCAGGTGTCAGATTTGCTCTTGTTTGTGATTTATATTTTTCAAACATTTGTAAAAATCTAAATCTAAAATCTATTACATTCCGGCTGACATTTGACATATACAAATAACAAATTTCTACAAACAATGAAATAAAATTGTGGAAAAATGTTGTTGAGATCAAATGGTGTAAAGAAATTTTTTTACATATTTTGAAAACGTTTACTTAAGCGACAAGATAGTTTTTTTTTATTAATTTCTCCTATGACACCCGGTCATACCTCGTCTAGGGGAATTCGGCGGAAACCTAATCCCAGGAAAACTTGAGTTTGTAAAAATAAGTAGATAAATTTGTTTAAGTATAAAATGATATTTACCAATTTTTATTGGTAAATTTAGGAAAAGAAATATTAAAAGGTAAATTAATACCAAAAGGCAGTTATAAAAATAAGCTTATCAGTGCGTTTTCATTATTTTAAATAATTTGCGGTCTAAGAAAATGTAATTCTGCCTGGCCCTTGTTAAAATAACTTGAAAAAAGTACGTGATAATTGAATTGTCGAAGTATACATTTTCTCATATTGAATAGATTTTGTGGCCAAGTGCAAGAATAATGACAGAGGATTGATAATTGAAATTAAAAAACACAAATTCTATTCAATATGAGAAAATATAGGGTCCGCCAAATATTTTTTTTTGAAACAGGGCGCAAAACATCGAGTGTAGCGCCGTCCTGTTGAAACCAAATGTTGCCAATATCCTCCTCTTCAATTTTTGTGAACAAAAATTCGTTCAACATGGCCCGATAATGATCGCCATTGACTGTAACGGCCACTCATTGTTGTTGTTGTTGTTCGTTGTTGAAGCGTATACACAACCATATTCGTTCAGCGGAAGGATAAAACTAATTATCTGTCAAATCAGACATGATCTAAGTTCGCAAAATAAGCACCAGTTAAAAAAAACTCAAGATTCCTAAGCGAAAACCAACCGCAATCCAGCATTGCCAAAAGCTTCTGTGCGGAGTAAATTAAAGCCACATATAAGAGGTTGAAGACGAGGGAGTCTCCTTAAAATTCTCTACTATCGTATCAAGGTAAATCTAAGCTAGCGACCCGCCATCCTCGCTTTTGGTATCTTGTACTATTTTTATCTATTCTTAATCCCAAAGGGCAACAGTTAACACAATAGAAAAACATTTTTAGTATAATTGGGTACGTACTTCGAGTGCTTTGCTTGCAATATTTTACCGCATGACTGTAGTATTGCATTTTAGGTAGTGTATTTTAGTTTAGCTTTTGCAAATAAATAAATACCTATACTAAAAATATACAGAAAAATATTTTGTGCACTCAACCATATTATAATTTTAATTGGAACTTGTGTGATGACAACTGACAAAAAACTCATCCTGAGATTCGATTGATGATTTGGTGCATGCACCCAACTAAAGCATCACCACCATGTTTAAAAAGTTCCGCTAGCAGGCCATCAGAACCAGCAGACTTGTTGTTTTTCAGCTTTTAAATAGCTATGCAACTTCCTTTAAACTGGGAGTTGGATTTTATTTAGAGAGATGCTTCATGACCAAGAGATTAATATTCCATTAATGAATGAAACAATTCGGTTTAGGGAATATCAGATTCTCCTTCCCTAGCTCAGATGGCCAGCGCAAGAAAGCTAAAGATGGAGCAGATTAAACTGCACCACTCCCAAGCTGCCACCGACGACCTGCTGCTCTTCATGGCCGAAGAAACTGTGGACGTGGCCTTAGTCCAGGAACCGTGGCTACAAAAAATCCAAAATCCACGGACTGATGTTAAAAAAATTACACACTCCTATACTCTAACTGTGAAGGTAAACTTAGAAGTTGCATTCTGATAAGGAAATCAATTAATTTTTCTTTCTCTTATCGCTTCAGCAACAGCGATATGCGACCGCAAGAAAGAGGCCCCGCTAATCCTTGCATCCGCTTATCTGCCCTACGAAGAAGAAGACCCCCCTCACCACTACTAAGGGACCTGGTACACCATGCCAGCACAACCATAGCCAACTTAATAGCAGGTATGGACGCAAATGCTTACCACACACAATGGGGCAGTAAGGACATTAACAAGCGAGGTGGGTCTATACTTGATTTTATGTTACTCTCCAACCTACATATTTGGAACTTTCCATAAGAAAATTAGGGAAGATGTAATTGATCTCACTCTAGCACTCCCAATAGATAGATTCAGGGTCAATGACTGGATGATATCCCCAAAGTGCTGTTTTTCTGATCACTTCAGGAAAACATTCACAATTGACTTTGTTCTACGCAAAGAACCCCCCTTTAGGAATCCTGTCAAGACTGACTGGAGTAAATTTTCTGAGTTAGTCGAACGTCGACTTCCAGCTAACCCCATTGGTACATTGTAGAATGCGGCTCTCATTGACGAAACAGTCAATCTTCTCACAAAGACCTTAACCGACTCCTTTAACAAAATAATGCCCTATTAATCGTCCTCCTAAAGTACACACGCGGCTTGGTGGGCTGGGGAACTACGACTTCTTACGACCAAAACCAGTAAACTTTTAATAGAGCCAAACTGACAAAAATCGCAACAGCTTCAACGAGTTCAAAAAGAAAACTAGAGCAGCCAAACGAACATCCTGGGCAAACTACTGCATCGGCACCACAGAAGCGGCTGGACTCCGGAAGGTTTTAGCCAAAACCCTGTTGGGTTTCTGTTTCTGTGTAAGGAAGCAGCGGCTGGAGAGTTGATAATCAGGAAACTCTCGAGCTGCTCCTCGGTACACACTCTCCGGGATGTACAACCCCAGGAAGCCTGCTGCGCAGTTCTGACGGCGGACCGTTCTCATCTTCGGATGAAGAACTGACCGTCAGCAGTGACTGTACTAGTACAAACAGAACAGTGCGCAACAGGCATATGTCAAAGGCAGATCTGCGGAAACAGCGCTGCATGAAGTAACGAGAATAATCGAGAGATCCCTTGGAAACAAAGAATTTACGTTGGCGGCCTTTTTAGACATAGAAGGTGCTTAACAACCTGAGCACTGGAACCATTATTTCCTCACTTAAGGATTCAGGTTCGCCAAAGCTTCTGACAAACTGGGTTGGGGCTATGCTTAATAGCGGAGTCATTAACAGCAGCCTAGGGGCTATGCGATTAAGAAAAGTGCCAACGAACATCTCGATCAAAAAAATTCTTAAATCCCTTGTCAGATGTAAAGATAGTCGCTTATACTGATGACATAGTTGCACTAATAACAGGAAAGTATCTTTCCACCATCAGAGACATTATGGAATCTGCGTTATCAGAACTATCCAAATGGACGGAACACAGCGGCCTTTGCGGTTAATCCAAAGAATACCGAACTAATTCAAAGGAAACATAAGGTACCTAAATGACCCACCCAAGCTCAAAGATGTCCGCCTAAATTTTCAACTAAGGCTATGTACCTGGGTGTGGTGTTTACATAAAAACTGAACTGGAAACGGAACACCGAAGAAAGAATGAAGAAAGGACTTAATGCCGTATATGCTTGTAAAAAAGCATTTTGAAAAAAATGCGGCTTACAACCGAACTTTCTGACCTACGGTTCAGTTGTCTGGTGGGAAGCGGTTAAAACCAAATCTTACCTCAAAAACTTGAACAAGGTGCAGAGAATTGCTTGTCTGGGCATAACAAGCGCAATTAAATCCACACCACAACTATGTCTGGAGACTTTATTGTACCTGCAGCCCATTCACTAAGAACGTAGCAGCCAAAGCCGCTCTCAGATTAAGAGAAATCAAACTTTGAAGGCCTGGCTATTGCGGACACTCGAGCACCCACCTTTGATAGGAAGGGCCTCATGTCACGTACTGATTACGAGAAACCCAGAAACCCTTCGAGGAAGATTTCGGAATCACTATACCCAAAAGACAGGACAGGGACTCACGCAGTACCATCACTAAATGTATACCCGTCTACACGGATGGTTCTAAAACAGATAAAGGTACAGGAGCCATCGTCTTCTCGGAGGCACTTGCCATCAATGAGGCGTTTCGACTGACCGATCACTGCAGTGTCTTTCAAGCTGAGATCTTTGCGGTTAAGAAAGCAGCATAGACTATCCTATCGATGGGACTACCCGCAATGGAAGTAACCATCTGCGTGGACAGTCAAGCAGCACTTAAAGCAATCGGCTCTAACCTTTTAAACGCGAAGTGCGTAACAGATTGCGTCTTGGCACTAAGGGCTATACGTTATCACTCGGTTTTTCTCTGCTGGGTCCCAGGACACGTTGGTGTTGAAGGGAATGAAAAAGCGGATGAACTGGCCAGATACAGCTCTGATTTTAACCCACCACTAGCGGAGGGATGGGTGCTTCCACCTTTTAACACCGCTAAGACTTTTATCGACGACGTCATCCTACAGCTGGCTAAAGAACAATGGAGCAACACAAGCGGTTGCGTCATAACTCGAAACCTGTTGTCGACATCAAAAGATCAAAATCCCTAATCTCTCTTAACAGAGGTCAAATCCGGATGCTCGTCGGGGTATTAACCGGACACTGCGTCATCGGAAACATGGCTAAAAAGCTAAGGCACTTTGCAAATGACTTCTGCAGAAGCCGCAGAGACGAGGAGGAGATAGAGTGCGTGGAACATCTCCTATGCCACTGTCCAGCTCTACAAGAACGCCGCTTATAGTGCACGGTACATCGAAAGCTTGGACGTCGTGGCTAGGGTACCTCTATCAGACCTAAAACTTTTTCTCTTTTACTGAGAGCGAACTGCGAATAGGCGAATTGCGAACAAATCAATTTTAATGTATTTATGAATAGAAAATTTATATTGCTTCTACCACAAAAGCTTGATATTTAACTGATTTAACATATTATCTAAAAAAAACTGAGTCTAAATTGATTTAAATAGCAATATTTACAATTAAAAAAAATTTCCCGCGAATTGAAAAATTCTTGCTGCGAACTGTCACTCTTTATTCACAATCCACATAATACAGACGCAATCCACAAATCCGCGAATGAAAAATTCTTTCGAACATAACCTTAAGATTTACACATCTTGCTGCTAACATTTACAAATCAAATTCGCGGATACCTGCGACCAAAAAAGTTCTCATGTGAAGGAAATGTCAGAATTTACGAATATTCGCCGGTTCGCGGCTACCTGCGGCTAAAAAAAGGTGTGTGTGAAAGGAATGTCAGAATTTACGAGTATATCCTTGTTCGCAGTTCGCGGTTCGCTCTCCCGTGAATGATCCTTAACAGTAAATGTAGCCGCGAATCTGATTTGTAAACGTTAGCAGCAAGATGTTACAAGGTTATGTTCGAACGAATAATCTAATTTAGACAGCGAAATAGAAGAATTTTTTCAACAAATTATCATCGATACAGCCGACATGGAAGAGTCGGTAACATCAACGACGATGAAAGAATTGCTGAAACAAATATGTGGAATACGTTCAAAACTCGACGTAGGCACGTCCAATGCCGCAACAGAAAGAGGTGCATGAATTCGCCTGCAGGAGCTTGTGAATCCAGCCCAGAGTAACAACAGCAGCATGCACATCGTATACACCTGCAGTGCCGACATTCTTGCCGCCGATTAGTGCATCGCAGACATGTATCAGCCAGCAGTTTACGCCAACGCAATCCTTCATGCAAACTCTGAATTTGCCACCAAGTTGTTCCATTCAGCATTGCGAAAAAACTAGCATATTCGCAAGCTTCAAGATCTGCCTCAGTTCACAGGTAGAGGAGGAATGTTCACAGGTAGACTGAACCAATGTTCTCAACTGCATTTCGAGAATCTACTCTGATGTATAATTCCGCAAAAGTGCATAATCTGCTTCGTCTACAAAAATCTGGCAGTTGATCAATCATTACTCATCAACCCTGACAATGTTTATCAGGCAATGACTGCCATAGAGTTCAGATTTGGACGTCCCGATTGTCTATTGAGAAACCAGTTTGGGAAAGTGAGGGCGTTTTCACAAATTTCGGAATTAAAACTAGAACTGCTGGTAATTTTCGCCAAAGTGGTGCTAAATCTTTCGACGTTTTTGGAGGAGAGTGGTCAAAAGGATGGTGATTGCGATTATATCAGAACACAAGCGTTCTCACTTTAGCATAACACCATCAACTCCTACTTCTTACCTCTCCGTGGTGACTGCTGGGTGCCTAGTAATTCGACTGGAGATGAGGTAACCAACCCCTGTGGAAGGTCGTTGGTGGCAGCTGTCGAGAGAGGGGGGAAGAGTGCCAGCTCACTAAGGCACTTCTCCTGTTTCCGAACGGCGGCGGACGAATTCTACGGATGGATCAACGGCGGCGTCCACAGTTCCAGTTAGGTGGAATAAGTGTTCTCCCTATATGAGCTGCTTCCACTTATTTGAAGCCCAGGTCTATAGGGATCTCCAATACAAAGCCAGGGTGTTGGAAAAGATTTGGTGGCGGATGAACCCTTGATGGGCCAACGGCAAAACTCACATCCCCGAAGTGGGTTACTGGTACCGGAATTACCGGCCTACTGTCCTAGGGCCAATAACAAGACCTGGCCCTCCAGGTTGGGGGTTGTGCCGTCGGGGTAACTTCCCGACCACGTCAAAAACATCTAGTAATGTGGAGATACTATAGCAGCCTCGGATATAAATGTACCTCAAAGGCAAAATAGACCCGGAACGTTAACGGACTACTCAAAACTTGAATCTGTCCTCTCGCGGTACAAGGCCGACATTACCGCGATCCAGGAGATACGATGGATAGGATCAGGAACTATGAAAAGGCAAAATTGCGACATTTATTACAGTTGTAGCAAAATATTGCACTTGTTAGGATGCGGATTCGTCGTGGGAAATCGGCTTAAATCCAAAGTAATGGACTTCAAGCCGATAAGTGATCGCCTGGCTGTGATCCGCATCAGAGCTATATTCCAAAACATTAGCCTAATATGTGCACACGCCCCTACCGACGAGGCTGAGGACCCTATCAAGGAGGAATTCTATGACCTCTTGGACGGCCTGTCCGGAGTACAGGCTCCGGAAATTGTACTCGGGTGAATTGGAAGAGCAAGGTGATTACATCAGTAACGGAATATGTGAAAAAATGCAAACAAGAGTAAATCAATGTCTCTATAAGATGGCCTCTAAACCTTGTTGCAGTTGTTGAAGTTGTGCAGAGCATCGAGGTCATGTTTAATGTCTGAGTTAGAAGCCGCACATTGGTTGTAGAGAGATATTAACATAAGATTGTTATTATTCTTCAACGTGATTGTTACGCAAGTAACTTCGAAAGTTCTAAGACCCTCTAATCTGTGGAGATTTGCTTGGAAGGAAGACCGGACGAGTACCGCTTTCGCCGGGTACCTGCTTGTCTCTTCTGAAAAGACAATACTTGTCGAAAGATGGCCGGTGTTTAGGCTGTATTTTCATCTCAGATAAAAATAAAACGTCTGGGTTATTTTTAGTCAAAAAGTTTTGGAGGGCTATCCGTTTAGGATGTGAAATTAAAGAATTTATGTTATAACTAATAATGTTTATCTTTGACATGAGCGACAAGAAATCGCAGCCAAAGAATTTTTGGGAATCACCCAAGACGGAGCAGTTTGTGGTTTGAAACCACTTGCCGTCTTGGGAACTGTTGTAGGGCTTACGGCTATTGGGGCTGTAATTATTGGTTTGTTTTGGGGTTTGGGCCTAGGAGTGGTAGTGAGGATGGGTGATTTTATTTTCATTATATCAGAAAATGACTTACCCGGAATAACCATGGACTGCTGCGGTGTTGACGTCTTTCTTCTTAATGCGTTGGTCTTCCTTCTCGCGCTTCCATGCTAAGACTTTTTTATATCCTGGACATCTTTGGTAGTTCGCTGAGTGGCCTTCCGTCTTGAAAAGTACGCAGTACGGCTTTCCCTCCTTCTCGTCTGTACGTTTGCACTGCTCGTCCTTGCATTTGACGCACCTCGATTTCATGTCGCAGTTGATGCTGACATGGCCAAAGCTTTGGCAATTCCGGCATTGTGTAACTTCGTTGGGGAGAAGTCTTTCCCATACGACTGCTTCGCCAAGCAGGTTCTTCGTTTTGACGACCTCCATTACACTAGTTCCCTTTTCGATAACGAAGGCATTATAGATTGTGGATTTGTTTTTCGGCTGTTGCCTTCAGCGCCTTAAATCCGGCAGTCCGCTGATGATGTCTTCGGGAGCGTGTGAATGGTGTATTTTTTTTGGAGAATTTTGCACTTCCAGTCTATCTTCGCGGTAAATGTGTGGTGCTGGATTTGCTGAGCCCTCAGGTAATCCCTTACCACCAGGTGGTCTTCTCTGCACACAGTCTTCACAATGGATTTAGTTTTGTTGATGTTCACGATCGTATATTTTATTTTGTTGACATTGGCTTTAAAGAACCTGTACATTGCCGCTGTAGCCAGACCACAGATGAGTAATTATACATATAGTCGACTCAGAACCCGCAAAAATCTTGGCAACAATAAATAGCTGATTATAGCGGATGCGTTGGGGAAGTGCTGCGAAGTATTTAGTTAACGTAGTTCAAGTTTAATAGATATTTTAATTGAAATGTTTATGAAAAAAAAATAGTTATATAATAAATATGAAGCAATTCAATGCAAATACTTTTTGTGTTAATGTGTTTAGAAATAGTTCTCAATTGTTTATCTGCCTTAAAATAAACATACTTGGGTTGATATATTTTTCCATTTTGGTTAATAAAATGAGATAAATTGTATATATTAGTATATTATTGCATGAATTTTATTAAATTAGTAATGCTTGGGTGTAAAATATTTATAGTAAATAGTTTTGGATTACTTTTTTATATATATAAAATTCGTTGGTTGCTTTATTATATCTTTATTGAACATACGACAGTTGAATGTATATACAATACATATTGGGAACGTTCATATGAGTGCGAGCGAGCGAATTGACAAACTGCGAAGAAAAACTCTTAAATCATTTTTAGACACAAAATGAAAACTTTATTATTCTAATTGAAAGTATAAGAAAATAAAATATTTCATCATGATTCTAATTGAAAGTTTTCTTATACTTATTATACTTATTTCATATTTAATTTATAATAATTATGAATAATTTCATCATGATGACTAAATTTCATATTATTATAATGGGTGATCCAAGTAGAGATACTTTTTTCAATAGCCTTTTTTGACAGATCACGTGTGAGTCGTGTCATGCTGTCATGTTATTTTTGTTTAGTATTGTTTGGCATTTAATAATGGAAAGACTTACGCGTGAACAACGTTTACAAATTGTTCAACTTTATTATGAAAATTCACGTTCTGTGAGGAATGTGTTTCGTGCACTTCGCTCAACTTATGGTCAACATAATCGGCCTACTGAGCGTACTATTCGCAACACCATCACCCATTTTGAGACCCTGCATTCATTATTTGATAATATTCGACCGAATAGACCAGTCCAGCACGCTGTGAAGAAAATATAGCGGCCGTATCAGAGAGTGTACACGAAGACCGTAGAGAGTCAATTCGGCGCCGTTCGCAGCAACTGCAACAACTGAAGCCGCTCGACCTTCCCAAGCGACATCGCTTCGCTCTATGGGCTCTTGAAAAGTTCCAAGAAGATCCGACATTTTCGAGGCAAATTTTGTTTAGCGATGAGGCCCATTTCTGGCTCAATGGGTATGTAAACAAACAAAATTGCCGCATTTGGGACGAAGAGCAACCTGAAGAGATTGAAGAACTGTCACTTCATCCAGAAAAAACAACGGTTTGGTGTGGTTTGTGGGCCGGTGGAATCATCGGTCCATATTTCTTTAAAAATTATGCCGGTGCGAACGTAACCGTCAGTGGCGACCGTTATCGTGCCATGATAACCGACTATTTGATGCCTGAAATTGAAGCTCGTGATCTCGGCGACATTTGGTTTCAGCAAGACGGCGCCACTTCCCACACATCGCATCAATCAATGGACTTATTGAGATAACATTTCGGTGAGCACATAATTTCACGTTTTGGGCCGGTCGATTGGCCACCAAGATCGTGTGATATCACACCGTTAGACTTTTTCCTGTGGGAATATGTAAAGTCAAAAGCTTACGCCGACAAACCCGCTTCGATTCAGGCCTTGGAGGAAAACATCACGCGTGTCATTCGCCAGTTACCAGTCGAAATGCTCGAACGAGTACCACGGATGGACCATCTTCGACGTAGCTACGGCCAACATTTGATAGATATAATCTTCAAAAAATAAATGCCAAAGAATGTTCTTTCAAATGATAATAAACATTCTCCATTAAATTTTAATTTTCTGTGTTTTTTTCTTTAAAAAAGTAGGGAACCTCGAAATGGATCACCCTTTATTTGCATTGGAATAGTAAAGTTAACATGTTTGTGTTTAAACTATTCTTATAAGCAGTAGATAATGGTCAGTTAAAAAATAAATGCGGTCCGTAAAATAATTTTTAAATGGAAGGTTTTATAAATATTTGAACAGTGGCTTAATTAAATAATATAATAAATTATTGAAAAGGTCAATTAACTGATCTGGCGCTACTCATTAATTTCATTCATTGAGCTTTTATTTATTTTGCCTACAATTTTAGTAATTTTACAGAATATTTCATTAATTCACTGCTGAAATATTTATTAAACCTTCCGTTTAAAAATTATTTGATTTTAATTAATTTACTCCATATTCGATAAATCAACCAACAAAATTATTTTATTATTACTGACAATTTAAAACTGCTAAATTAGTTTAACTACCGGCAAACAAATTATTATAATCCTTTAAAATGTTCACGAAACTGCTTAAAAATATTTGGCCGAAATATATGTTTGTTAGGTAAAACTAAAATAATACATAATAATTGAAAACATTCAACGAAAGTTTATTATTTTGCAAATTCATCATAAATCGTCGCATGTTATTACGATGTTGTTGGACACAACCCAGTTTCGCATTTAATACGTCAACATGAGATCTTCTCCAGAATGGATTCTTAGGCGCAGAACTGCTGTTGTCTGCGTGAGCTGGCTCAATTTGATTTGCATATAAAAACACATACGAACACAGTACTGCACCTTTTTGAAGCAAATAAAAAGCGATAGGCGGGAGAACTAAAAATCCTCTCAGTCGACTATCTGTATAATTACTCATCTGTGAGCCAGACTGAAACAGCCTATTGGCGGTTGTACACATTTATTTTCCTGAGGTACTTCAGATATCGTCTTTGGTGTTGTCTTTGGATGAAGTTCTTTCTCAGATTCTTTCCTTTAGGGTCGATCTGCTAGTTTTCTTTTCGTCTGCTTTGCAACTTTGGTAAATCCATCGTTACTTCAGCTCTTACGTCATCTATTTCGATGGCGTTTGCTGGCAACTCTGCGGAAGCAAGCTTCTTCCGCTTAGGAGCTTCTTCTTCTTCGGTGGAATCGGCGTTGTCATCAATCGGTTTAGATGCCTAATTGTTGTTAATCATCTCTTCTTCAAAGAGATTTTTTAAGAAATCGTCCACGTGGTATTCAAACGTCGCCGAAAACTCTTCGCCGTAAAGGTTCCGCAGGTAGTTGAACTCTTGCTCGATTTTTTCAAGCAGACCTGACTTGGCGATCTTAATTTTTTACTTAATAGCCATTCTCAGGCATTTTTTCGGATGTCGGGTGGGGTTTTATAACTTTGTTTATGTTTTTATTAGTGAATTCTAGGGAATTCACTTTTTTTTTGCTATTTTTATTACCGTCTGAGTATTTGTCGGACCTGTGTATTCCGTCGTTGTTAACCAACTCAAACTTGTTGTCTTCCATTGTGACACTAGTCGATACAACGTTCAAAAATCCCGGCCATATATATATTATACTCGGAGCAGACATTTACGCTGATATAATTCTGAATGGAGTAAAGAAAGATTCAAGGTGCTTCGCTATAGCACAGAGATCTAATCTAGGTTGGCTGATAACAGGCCCAACCTCAACACAAAATAACAATAATGGCAAGAGAATTACAGCAATATTCTTACAGACATCCATTTAAAAGCAACTTGAACGATTTTGGGAAATGGAAGAAGTAGCTGAACGAAATCCGAAAAAAAATGTGTGGTATGAAAAATCTCATTACCTTTGTGCAAATAAACATTGTCAGCATACCCTTCGATCAGGAGCTATAAGCAACTCACAAGCTGGGAAAGTCACGCCATAGAGCAGTGGCTTGACTACTGCAACTAGCAAAGCGATTTACCTCCGATGAACCACTGAGGAAGGAATACACCAGGTTTATGAAGGAATACTTGGATCTTAACTACATGGTCCAAATAAGCCCCAGCAATAAAGACGACGTTTACTATATGCCGCACCACGCTGTACATAGACCAGATAGTACAGCTACTAAACTATACGATCGATTGGGTTGGTTAGCACCTGTTACTGTCAGGCAAAACTACTAATGCAGCAATTATGGAAATCAAACATCAATTGGGATGAGCCGCTTACAGATGAGTTAGCTGTAATGGCACTAATTTAAAAACAGTCTTGCAGCCTTGGTAACTGAATGGTAACAGACAATACTCAGAAAACGAAATTGCTTGGTTTCTGCGACTCATCAGAGAGCGCCTATGAAGCTGTCGTTTACTCAGGTATCAAATTAGCAAATGGAACCTACAAAATAACGTTGATAACAGCGAAAACTAAGGTGGCACCCATCAGACAGTAAATTACACTTCCTAAATTAGAACTTTGCGGAGCTCACTTGCTGTCCAAAATTCTCAAGGAACTCAAACCTCCAGAGGTTTAACACAACTTCAATTACAGGATAACTCATTATGGTGGACTGGTATTGAACGGCTAAAGAACTACAGCTCTACTTGGCCTACTATGGAAGGCGAAGAAAATAATGTTCCGGAATCAAGAGCTACGTTAACAGTTGTTGCTGATTGGGTACAGTACAGGCAATGAGATATTTCAATTGTTTTCTTCAAACGACAAATTAATCAGAACAGTGGCATACTGTCAACGATTTTGCTATAACTGCAAACATAATAACAATAATATAAGAGGGGCGTTAAAAACATTGGAACTAGAAACCGCTATCAAGGCCGTAATTCGAGCAGTACAACAAAGACACTTCTCGCATGAAATTTCGTTTTTACTAAAGGGCGGCAATATTCCAAAGACGAGCAAGTTGTTATCTTTAGCACCACATTTTGACGAAGATGAGCTCATCCATATATATTACCACGTCACAAAGTTACTAGTAGAACATATTCACAACAAAACATTACATGGAGGTCTACAGTTAACAATGGCAACATTGCGTCAATCTTATTGGATACTTCAAGCATATTGGATATAAAGCACGTGGCACGACTTATGATATATAATTGCGTGATATGTCACCGTTTTAACGCCACCTCGAAAAATCAAATAATGGGTATGTTGCCGACTCCAAGAGTAACTCCATTAAAACCATTTAAAACCACTGTGATCGATTATACTGGACCTATTCAGATACTACTTTCGAAAGGACGAGGAAACCGTACTACAAAAAGATATATTGCGATATTCATATGTTTAGTTACTAAGGCAATTCATATTGATTTAGTTAGTGATCATTTCTATTTCATTCCATCACTAAGAGGTCTTTGCTTGCACTTCTACAGTGACTGAGGAACAACATTCGTCGAAGCTAACAAGGAAATACAAACAATGATGAAGGATAGCATTAAACAGGCTGAAAGTGACGTTGCTGAGAAAATTTCAGATGGGGTTACATGGCACTATATTCCACCCGCCGCTCCACATTTCGGATGGTTGTGGGAATCAGGAGTTAAATCAATGAAGCCCCACTTAAAGCGGATTATCGGCGATACTTGTCTAACATTTGAAGAACTGTCTACTCTGCTATCCCAAATAGAATCTTGCCTCAACTCTCGACCGTTGACTATATTAAATAACGATACATCTGAAGTGATGTTAACTCCAGGACATGTTCTTTTGGGATACGCACTAAACGCATTGCCTGGGCCTATCTTGGATCAAATTCGAAGCTATCGTTCTCGTTGGTTGTTAGTACAGAAAATGTCACAAGATTTCGGGAAAATTTGGTCAACGAAATATTTGTCACAACTACAGCAACGCTCAAAGTGAAAACTAAGGCAGCCAAATATTCATATCGGAGATATTGTACTCATAAGCGATGACCGGATTACACCAACTAAGTGGTCACTAGGGAAAATTGCTGAACTTCCCCCAGGAAAAGGCAATGAGTTCGGGCTTTTACAGTTTTTAGTAAGAAAAAACTTGTAAAGAGACCGATTACTAAATTATGTCCTCTTCCCATTGAATCAACTGCGAATGAAATAACAGATCCAGCAAGCCAACAAGAAACTGAAAACCACACCCAGCGTAAATCGCAGAGAAATAAGATGACTTCATGTAATGTACATTTTGACTAAGTCTCGAAAGCTCATATACTTCGAGAAAGGATAATAAAATGGCGTGTAGTCTAAACCCAATAAGGTGGTTATTCTTCACCAGTTTGGTCATAATAGTTCTTGGACAAGGAAACTCATTAATATCAAACGAACAAATTGATCCTGTAAAGATTGAAAAACCACCCAGGAATTTAATTTGAGAAGATCGAAAGAGTAAATTTAATAACCAGTGGCTTGAAAATAATTGTTAACTATGACATGACGAACTATTGAAGAGAATTTGAAGGATTCCAGGAACTGGTGAAGGATATGAATGACTTTTGTAAAATGACATTTAGACTCACAATATAGTTTATCAATTCAACCATTGACAATTATAAAAACTAATAACAATTTGTTGCATATACAAGGAGGTGGAAGTTGACTCAAGGTCAGATCAAGACGATCGCCTTTCGACTTCATTAATACCGTGCCAGAAGCAACGAGTAATATACTACAGAAAAACAATGGAACTGTTACTGCACAGCTGCAAGCATTTCGATTAAGATCGATTTAATTTTCAAAATCTTTCTAAAGGAGTCTCAGTTAGTTGATACGTATGAAAGTTTGGGTGGGACCTCCTTTTTCAATAGGTAGTCACTGATTCTGAAAATGACAGGCTAATAAGAAGATAGATCGAAACATTCATCAACTTTAACATACGTAGCTTTCCGAAATCCCTTTTAAAGTGCATATCAGATTCGTTGAGAAATTTGGAACACACCACAGAATGTGTGTTTTGCATTAAAATCACCCCCGACAACAAAAGTCCGTGCAAGTCAGTTAAAAATACTCGTGCAATAAATTGTTTCTATCTTTTCGCTTGGAGGGAGTTTGTCTATTATTTTCTACAACCTTAAATTAGTTGCTCGATTTTTGTGCTTAATGAATGCTCAATGAAGTCTTTTATAAACAAAGACGCTCTGTCTCTAGCCCTTTCTGAAGGGGGATATGCATGATAGGCACTATATCGTTTAATTTTTCCACTTGAATCCTTCGTAAGTTGGGGTCCAGAAATCATATGTCGGTATCATTTGTGGGACTAAAGACATCAAGTTTGTCGATTTTCTGTAGAAGGCCATTCGCATTTCGTGTTACCATTTTTATTTTGGTTTTTTCGTTAACATTCATTTTCATATTTATATGCAATGAAGTGAGCCCTGATGTTTATGGTCGAGCTCGTAAAACTTTTCAAATATGCGTTAATTAATACGACTTTGTTCTTCCATTCTACTGGGTCATCCTCTATATCAAATTGCGGGATAGCTTGGTACCTTGCTTCGGCGTAAGTCTGCGGCCGAGGTTTTGACAACACTCTATTATTTTTTATGTCTTTCTCTCAGCAGCTTAGATATTCCTTTACTTTTTTTCGTCGTTCAATTGATTTGGTTCTACTTGTACATTTATGTATGCAAAGAAAAAAAAATAATGCGAGATTTAACTTGACCGGAATGTTCTCCAAACCCAATTTTTTTTGTAATCCTTTTGATTTTCATGTGCTGATTTAAAATCAGAAATAAAGTTGCACGACTGCATACGAAATATTTTCTGTACATGACCTGAGTTTCTGAATCGCCTCAATAAGAATGGTAACATTTAATCATTGGACATATTTAACGTAATTGTCCAAGATATAAATACAGATCAAAATCGTTTAAGCCTTTTATAAAAATAATAATATAATTTAAATTTGAGAAAATCGTTAGATAAAAAAAAATTATTTCATATATCGAAGTACGCAGATTTATTCAAGTTAACAGCATACAGAAAATAATAAAATTGTTTGATATTCCCTTTGTTAGTGTTTGAGATATTGGCAGTTTTAAAATTTACAGGTATTCGAAAGTTTTTCAAAATATTGAATATTCTCGGGCCCACCCTAAATATCACAAGAAATTTAGTAATTTGTAAAAAAAAAAATTGGGTATGAAACCGTTACAAGTAACGAAGATGTTGATGCGAGATGTTACCCCAACAGCTTTATTTCCACGGCCCTAGCGAGGATATCTACATACTCTGTCGGATACCCTAATTTAAGGCAGTTAGCCAAACCAGATTCTGCGCGACCGTCCCAGATTTTATGGTTCAGTCCCGCATTTATTGATAAAACATGTCCCGTAAATGGCCTATAGTGTCCCGCATGTCCTTCACTCCATACAACACGAATTAAAAACTAAAGGCCTGTGTTGCTCGTACAATTTTATTTTGATATTTGTCTAGCTATCTCCTTCTTATCGCATGTTTGCCTCTTGTTGTTTTTTTAAAATATTTTTATTTCTATTACTCTTTTGTAGGTTTGTTTGCTACGGGTCGGTGCTGGCATGCTTGTCGCTTGTCCTAAGCTCGTCGGTGGGCATGGGACATTGACCGTTCTCCACACAAAAATAAACACAAAAAAAAAAACCGAAATGATTTAACAAAAGCGAATGGTAAAGAGATATTCTTATAAAGGGTGTTTTTCTAGAGCTATAGAACTTCGAATTGAAATAAGACACAAGAGAATCGTTTTAATGTCCAGCAATTTGGCTTTATTGGAAGGATACTTTTATGCCATTAATGTTTAAATATGATGTCGGACATGTGGCCGCCGCAGCTTTTCAACCACTTTTTAAAGCATTTTAAAGCATTTGGGGCTGTATGTCGGCAATAACGCCAGGAATGTTGGCTTCCAAATTCCCTAACGTTTCTGGTTTGTTGGTGTAGACGAGCGACTTCACATATCCTCAAAGAACATAATCCAATGGTGTCAAATCACACGATCTTGGTGGCCAATTTATAGGTCCTTTCCGCGCTCATCGAACGTTTCCTTCAATAAATCGATTCTGACGTGCGCTCTGTGGCATGTAGGGCCGTCCTGTTGGAACAAAATAGTCGGTTATCATGGCTCTGTACCGGTCTCCAGTAACGGTAACTGACTGTCCAGCATCTTTTCGGAAGAAGTATGGCCCAATGACTCCACCAGCCCATAGAGCACACCAAACAGTCATTTTTGTGGATGTACTGGCGTTTCAAGGGTCTCATGTGGATTCTCTTCTCTTCAAATGCGGCAACTTTGCTTGTTGAGGTAGCCATTCAACCCAAAATGAGCCTCATCACTGAATAAAATTTTGCGATGAAAATCAGCATCGATATCAATCTCATTTTCGGCCCATACACCAAAATCACGACGCATTGCATGGTCTCGCGGCTTTAATTCTTGCACAAGCTGGATTTTGTAGTAGTCGTAAGAAGACTTTGCGCAAAATCTTCCATAAAATTGATGGACAAAGCTCCAATTGCTATGCACGGTGGGGAATCGATTCATTCGGGTACGGGTGATCCAAGTAGAGATACTTTTTTCAATAGCCTTTTTTGACAGATCACGTCTGAGTCGTGTCATGCTGTCATGTTATTTTTGTTTAGTATTGTTTGGCATTTCATAATGGAAAGACTTACGCGTGAACAACGTTTACAAATTGTTCAACTTTGTTATGAAAATTCACGTTCTGTGAGGAATGTGTTTCGTGCACTTCGCTCAACTTATGGTCAACATAATCGGCCTACTGAGCGTACTATTCGCAACACCATCACCCATTTTGAGACCCAGCATTCATTATTGGATAATTTTCGACCGAATAGACCACGTCCAGCACGCTGTGAAGAAAATATAGCGGCCGTAGCAGAGAGTGTACATGAAGACCGTAGAGAGTCGATTCGGCGCCGTTCGCAGCAACTCGGACTGACGTATGGAACGACTTGGCGCATTTTACGTCAAGATCTTAAATTGAAAGCGTACAAAATACAGCTTGTGCAACAACTGAAGCCGCTCGACTTTCCCAAGCGAAATCGCTTCGCTCTATGGGCTCTTGAAAAGTTCCAAGAAGATCCGAAGTTTTCGAGGCAAATTTTGTTTAGCGATGAGGCCCATTTCTGGCTCAATGGGTATGTGAACAAAGAAAATTGCCGCATTTGGGACGAAGAGCAACCTGAAGAGATTGAAGAACTGCTACTTCATCCAGAAAAAACAACGGTTTGGTGTGGTTTGTGGGCCGGTGGAATCATCGGTCCATATTTCTTTAAAAATTATGCCGGTGCGAACGTAACCGTCAGTGGCGACCGTTATCGTGCCATGATAACCGACTATTTGATGCCTGAAATTGAAGCTCGTGATCTCGGCGACATTTGGTTTCAGCAAGACGGCGCCACTTCCCACACATCGCATCAATCAATGGACTTATTGAGAGAACATTTCGGTGAGCACATAATTTCACGTTTTGGGCCGGTCGATTGGCCACGAAGATCGTGTGATATCACACCGTTAGACTTTTTCCTGTGGGGATATGTAAAGTGAAAAGCTTATGCCGAGAAACCCGCTTCGATTCAGGCCTTGGAGGAAAACATCACGCGTGTAATTCGCCAGTTACCAGTCGAAATGCTCGAACGAGTGATCGAAAATTGCACTCAACGGATGGACCATCTGCGACGTAGCAACGGCCAACATTTGATAGACATAATTTTCAAAAAATAAATGCCAAAGAATGTTCTTTCAAATGATAATAAACATTCTCCATTAAATTTGAATTTTCTGTGTTTTTTTCTTTAAAAAAGTAGGGAACCTCACAATGGATCACCCTTTAGTTAAAAAGTAAAAAAGTCACTTTTTTGACTTACCGGATTTTCTCTATCAGCCATCACGTGGGGATAGTAATCCTATATTAATGAAGTCTCTGAAATGATATGAATCAAAGGGTTGGGATAGGATATTGCGCGTCATTTTCGTTGAAAGCGAGCACAGATATTGGGCAATGAGGATAAGATTGGCTTTATATAGGACTTCTGTTCTATAATAGTGGTTGTTGTGAGGGTTTTGGTACAGCGAAGACCAGTGACGAAGCATTTTACGCTCGAAGATTTGTAACTTTTTATGTAAGTGGGGATGATAGTGTACCTGATAGGTAAGCAGTAGGTTATGATTGGACGTATCAACTGTTGTAGAGAAGAAGTTTGGTCCTTGTTTCGAGTCCACCTCTTATTCGCATAAGTAGCAGGACTAATGATAAGGCAAAGTTTGCCTTTTGAAGGGTAAGGGCTACATGATGATATGTAATGTTAAGGCAAGGGGAAGAAGAGTAGGTGATAAAGTCATCTGCGTAAGGCAGAGTCTCTGTTCGAGAATCATTTTGTGGTTGATCATAAGTATATAGATTAAACAAGGTTGGGGCGAGGCGTGAGCGCTGGGCTACCACTGCTTTAATATCACTGATACTGGATTTGGAGTTTCCTTTCCGCACGTAGAACTTACGGTTGATCAGAAAGCTGTGAATAATTCTTATGGTATGTTTTGGGAAATTAAGTGATTTCAGTTTGAAGACTTAGCCTTCAATCAAATAGGGTGTAGACTGATGAGTTTGTTTCTGAAAACTGGGTAATTAGGCTGGGAATTTCCGCCGTTACTCCACTTACTTCACTTCGAAAGTTGTTCAAAAACTCCGGAACGTGGTATGGGGGACTTGGTTGAAAATTATTTTCAAAATGCTCTGCAAATGCATTTCATTTTTCTGGGAATCTGATGATACCAATGAAGCGTTTGATAGAAGTGGTTCAGTGACTATGGACTTTTTTCCAACAATTTGGTTTATTTTCGTAAAGGTGTCTTGGTCTGGTTTGATAAGGTTCAGTCTCTTTTTGAATTGAGAATTCACAAAGGACTTTGTGTTCTCACTTATAAGCGTGCTAAGACAGTTTGACTGTGAAAGAACACTCTGATATTCAGCGCAGTGCGGTGGAATATTCGCTGTGTTTATACATATTCTGAATGTGTACAGGAAGGTCTTTGTATTTGGAGGGAATGTTGTTGGTTGCTCTGCAATGCTGAGTCAATTTGGGTTACTCAAATTTCAGGTAGAAATTGGGATGTTGTCTCTTAATTTTTCCGTTATGGACTCTTAAAAGGTTTCCCAGTTAATTTTGTTCAGATTGGTGAAATGGTCTTTGGGTACAATTAAGGTCTAAATACTGGTTCTTAATCGTATATTCAGATTAACGGCAAAGTGGTCAGAATCTGATAAAAATCTCACATCCATAATTCACAAGATGTGGAATTTTACAGACAAGACTAGAGGAACATATAAAAAAGTCAACAAGTGAGGGGGTGCGAGGGAACGTCAAACCAGGCTGAGAGACTATCTCGAAAGAGTGTTGGTAGGAATTGGCTTGGAGCCAATTGGCTATAGCCATACTAGGTGGTGAAAAGGTCGTGTTTAATGTCTGAGTTAGTAGCCGCA
This sequence comes from Ferdinandea cuprea, assembly GCA_963576555.1. Classification (NCBI taxonomy): domain Eukaryota; kingdom Metazoa; phylum Arthropoda; class Insecta; order Diptera; family Syrphidae; genus Ferdinandea; species Ferdinandea cuprea. Next base: position 99,730,060 of record OY754958.1, on the reverse strand, counting down.
GATTGGTTGTAGAGAGATATTAACATACGATTGTTTTTATTCTCCAACGGGAAAGAAAGACCGGACGAGAACCGCAGTACCGCTTTCGCCGGGTACCTGCTTGTCTCTTCTGAAGAGATAATACTTGTCGAAAGATGGCCGGTGCTTAGGCTGTATTTTCGCTGTAATTATTGGTTTGTTTTGGGGTTTGGGCTTAGGAGTGGTAGTAAGGATGGGTGTTTTTGTTTTCATTATATCAGAAAATGACTTACCCGGAATAACCACGGATTTGATTGCTGCAGTGTTGACATCTTTCTTCTTAATGCGTTGGTCTTCCTTCTCGCGCTTCGATGCTACGACTTTTTTATATGCTGGGCATCTTTGGTAGTTCGCTGGGTGGCCTTCCGTCTTGCATAGTAAGCAGTACGGCTTTCCCCAAGCAGGTTCTTCGTTTAGACGACCTCCTTTACACTAGTTCCCTTCTCCAAATCGATAACAAAGGCATTATAGATTGTGGATTTGTTTTTCGGTGATTTGAAGGCTGTTGCCTTCAGCGTCTTGAATCCAGCTTCCAGCAGTCCGCTGATGATGTCTTCGGGAGAGTGTGAATGGTGTAGTTTTTTTAGGAGAATTATACCCTTCAGGTCTTCAGAATTTTCCACCTCCGGTAAATTTTTCTAGGCAGCACTTATTAAGTACTACCTATTTAAAATGCAAAAAAATTCTGGCGCCTTGCCTTTATATACAAAAAAATGGTATCATGTATATAAATTATATGTTTATGAAATAAAGAAAATAAATACCTGGTTTGCAATTTATTTTGCTTCATTTGTACATTGCAACTATTTTTCTTTTTTCCAAATTTTAAAAGGAGTAACTTTAAAATTCCGAACAATAAACAATTTTTATAAAATTTTCAAAAATTTTTGATGTTAGGCGGCATTGACGTTCTGACTGGTGATAGTTTTTTTTTTCTTCTTAACTTTTCTCTAATTCCTATAGGCCGTTGAATTTCCCGTAGTGATAAAAAATTGCAATAATATTTGCCAACAAAAAATACAAAATATACAAAAAATAAACAAACTGTATGTCCATACGAAAGCGTGGGGCGGAACCTACTTTAAAGCAGGGCGACAACATCAGATAAGTGAATTTTAATTTTCTGAAGAAATTCTTTGTATTGTTTACCTTTTCATTTCAGTTTGATGTTACTTAGACGTGAAATGTGCCAATAGCTTTACCGAATAATTTTTTTAATTCGTACATACAGTTTCCAACAACACTACGAACACGGGACTTCAGAAATTTCGGGAGTAACTTTGCGAAGTTACTCTGTGCAAAATTCCTGCGAAAAACCTCCTGCCTCCTGTTTTTGGACAGTTGTTGTCGTGCAAGGGCAACACCTGCTTCGTGTGGTAAAAGCAACATTTCGGGAACCCGCAGCGCCGATTATACGATTGATTAACCGTGTGTGATCATGTTCTGTCCGAATAGGGCATAGTACGGTTGACATCCTAACGAGTCCTGTATATAACAGCGTAAAGCGCATGCTATACGTGAAAGGTGTACATCCCAGTGATCTTGCTCATCAGTAATAAATACTCTTTATATATTGAGAATGCTGTTAATTCTCCCCGAAATATTAGCTTGCAGTGAGTACAATGCAGTACGAACGTGTTTAACGCCATAGCAAAATTCGCCACAAAGAATCTTCGTTCACAAATACATCGCTTCTAAATCTACCTCTTTTGTATATAAAGTTGTCGGACACAAATAGATCTGGAAGTGAGGCTTGATTTTGACAATTTTCTCTCGTAAATTTTTACATTCCGCAGATTCGAATTCCACTGAGGTGAGGTCTACCTCCTCACCCAGAGCTGTGACGGTGCATCCGGCACTACATTTAACGAACCTTTTCGGTTTTCAATGGAAAAATCGAATCGTTGGAGTTACAAACTCCATCTTGCTAGCCTACCACTCAAATCCTTTAGCGACTTCAGCCACTTCAGACTTGGTCGGTAACAATACGGAATATGGAACCCTCAATGTAGGCACGGAATTTCCTGACGCTTAAGACGGCAGCGAGACATTCGCCGTGTAATTCTTTTGAGCCTTATTAAGCTTCTTAGACATGAAGGCTATTGGCTTTTAATTTTCGTCCAGTTGGAAAAGCACATCCCCAACTCCCTCCGAAAAACCAGAGCATTGGATACTGAAACACTTTTTAAAATCGGGTTGGGATAATACAGGAGCAGAGGTAAGTGCTTCCTTTAACTTTTCAAATGCCTCTTTCGCTTCCAGTGTAAATTCAAAATTCCTTTTCTTTTTTAGGTAATCCGTAAGCGGCGCAGCCAGATCGGCATAGTTTTGGATAAAACGTCTATACCACCCCGTCAAATCGATGAATCGCCGCACTTGCCTCGATGTTTTGGGAATCGGGAAGTTTCTCACCTACGATGTATCCGCGATACTTGATCTCTCACATGCAGAACTTACTTTTGCTGAGGTTTATGGTTAAGTTCGCCCTACGTAGACAGGAAGTCACCTCCGCCAATACTTGAATATGGGTGTCGAAATCCGCCGAACATACTAACAGGTCGTAAAGATAAATGAAAACATGTTCCCGGAGTCGTGCTGGAGTTACACGATTCATTAGGCGACACATCCTTTGTGCTGCGTTGCATAACCCGAACGGCATTTCCTGCCCATAATTTCCGAACGCACTTTATAATAGTTTTGCTTTCTTCCAGGAAGCGATTTAAAAGTAAAGGTGTTTATCGGGTGACTTTCTAATGCACTAGGTGGTCTTTAATATTTTGACAGGCATAGTCTCAGAAGATGGTGATCCTACTATTTCTGCTGGTCGGGAAAGTTCCCAAATTGTTTCCCTGGTGCTTAGTACATTCAGGTGTGCTGACTTCCCTTAAAAAAGAAAAAAAACTTTTCCTTGGCATTATTTAGAATGAATTCTATGAGCTCGTTTGAGTCAAAGGGCTCATTCAAGCGATCATTAAGACTAATAACAGCATCATAGAAATCATCGAATGACTCCTTGAATGCATGTCTCCGAATAAGCAGACGCATATAAACGTCGACATCATTTTCCTGCCGACCAAATTCCCTTTTCATGGCGACTTTAATATCTCCAAACTTTGCATCAGGGTCTTTGCGAAGAAGTAACCAAAACCAAGTATTTGCCATGCCTACCAACAGCGTGTGAAAGCTGGCAGTGATTTGGTCATCACTATAAGATGACGAAGATTTTAGGCGATCTACCTTGAAGAGGAAATCGGAAATGCTGTCAGAGCCGTCGAATTTTATATTCCACCTATCCAACCGACACTTTTCGCTACCATTCTATGGTGTTGGCGTTTCCGTAATAAGGATTGTAATAGAGCGATGGTTGGAAGGCAGAAGTAAATTCGTGGGTAATTCTTCTACGCTGTTCACTGTGTGAAGATTGGGAATGGCTACTCTTTGCTGAGGAGGTTGAGGTTTACTGATTTCGCACATCTTTACGAAGATACTGTTCATAAAAATTTCCAGTTGGCCGAAGAAGCGATGTTGATTGATTGCCAGCGAACGATCAATCTTATCAGCAAAGACTTCCATCCTGCCTATAGTACCAACGCCGTACCCGGATTTTAACCACCAGGGATACCTGCATTCCCAATGTTACCATACATTTCCAGCCTGGGATGCTGATGGTGGACTGGGTATGGTATTGGGTATGAAATCGTTACAAAGAACGAAGATGTTGATGCGAGATGTGACCCAAAAAGCTTTATTTCCACGGCCCTAGCGACGAAACCTACATACTCTGTCGGATACCCTAATTTAAGGCGGTCAACTAAAGCGGATTCCGCGCCACAGTCCCAGATTTTATGGTTCAGTCCCGCAATTAAATATTGATAAGAAATGTCCCGTAAATGGCCTATAGTGTCCCGCATGTCCTTCACTCTATACAACCAGATTAAAAAAATAATAAAACATTAAATAATTAGCGATCAGATTTACGATCAATTACGACAGCACCTTTTACTTCCTACTTTTGTTCGCCTGTGCCATTCTTCCCTATCCAACCGTCCTCATTCCATATAGCCCTTATTTAAATTAAACGCCCATTTTGTTGCTCATATAAACTTAATTATTCGAATTTACATTGCATATGCACGGGCATATATAGACAATAGCGACTTCTAGCTTAACAAACTTAACTACGTTATTTAAATTTAAACTTACGTAATTCATAGCAATTGTCTTTCGACTTAACCTAACTTACATTTAGTATTTAAAATTAAATAAAAATAACTCTTACAACTAAACAAAGAAAATGTATTATTAAAAACTTAGTAACCGAATATTTTGGGTGTCTTATCTTATAATTTAAACTTATATGCTAACTTAATAATAAACCTTAACTGAACTTAACTTATCTTAATGCTGCATAATTATATACATATATTTTTTAAGCCGCGTGCTGTGGCTTTTTTTTTTTAAATAAAGCCACGTGATGTGCCTATCTTACATCTAAAACTTACAACTACTACCCACTTAAACTATGTAGGCCAAGGCATATAATATATATAAAACATGCCGACGTTCCCGAGTCAGATCTACCCCGGATCGAATACAATCTACGAGGGAGCACACTCTGAAAGCCACCAAAATTGTTGGTGATGTTTTTCAAAATCTTTTGTATCCCGCCCCGATACTGTCGTCTATGTTGTAGTTGAGTCGTCTGCCCACAGTTGTTTGGGCAACGTGGAAGATTAACGGTACCGCGATCTATCCTGGATCAAAGTAGAGGAATGCTTCTGGGGTGGCAAAGCTGCTAAGACGCACCCTCTCATGGTACCTTGTTCATCGATGTCATTGCCCTCGCAATGTGCCTTCGAGTAATCTTGATCAGGAAATTGTACACACGCATTCATATGGTAGCATGGGCGGAATGAGGGCCATGTAGCAGATTACCTTCACCCTTGTATCGAGTTGGCTGCTGTAAAACAGTCTCTTTGTAAGGGCAAAAGCACCTCGGGCTCTGGAGAGAGAAACATCTACATGTTTGTTAAAATATAGATATTGATCTAACCAAAGTCCAAGGTATCTGACTACATCTTTACACGCAAAGTTGATCTTCAACTTCCAGTCGTCGCAATATCGCTGAATCTTATCGAAGTCATGCTGCAATAGAGTTGCGATAACGTCGATCTTTGGACCTGATCTGTACGCGATCAAATCGTCTGCGTACGCAATCGCGTGCTGAAGAAAACCTATCAGATCAGCTGTGAAAATATTGAAAAGCATCGGCGAATTAACCGCTCCTTGTAGCAGACCATTTTTGATTTCGAACACTCTAGTAGACGTCACATTGCCATTTTTTACAATGAACTTTTTACCGGTAAGCATATTAAGCAGCATGTACAGTAGTGGTTGACTTATGCCCAACCTTCTCTCCTTGTAAAAGAGCCGTTCCAACCATATGGTATCAAAGGCCTTCTCTAAGTCAATCAGGCAGGCACACGTGCATTGTTTTTTACGTTATCTGGATCTATTCTTGCTGCTGAAAGAAATCGTTCGTTGTTCGTTGTTTGGAGGATTTTCAGACACGGAAGTTCTTTGCAATCGTTCCTCATAAATATTTCATTAATCTGGGGGAACATACTCGGGTTATCGGACTTGATAGCTCGAATTTTGTTGGCTTTATTTAATATTTGGATGTTCTTTATCAACGACTTCAGCGTCCAAATTTTCAAGTTTTGTCTATCAGCAAACTGCTAATGCAAATTTTTGAGTCTCGTTAGCAGTCTACTTTTTTGTACGTGCAGTGAATCTATTGATGCGTTGCGGTAAATCTCCTCGTTTGACAGGTTCCTATTGGACGGTAGGTAGAGCGAGTTCGAGGAGATTGCTCTTGTCACGTCTCGGTAAAAGCGTGTCCAACGTGTCCTACTGTAATTGTAAGAGTACACCCGCACAAACTCTTCCATCCCAACGAAATTGGGAATCGTTATTTCGGCACTAAGTCCGCAATGGCCACTATAATACACAAATGTGCGCAGACAGTTTATTGTTTGTCGGTCCACGTCAGTCAATTGTAAACGTTCGTCAAATGGCATAAGATCGAGATAGGAGCCGCATCTGGGAAACGAAAGACTATCTGCAGCCTTCAAATCGAGCCGAAACTCGAAATTGTGCTGACCCCACCAATTGAATAGTCCCCTCTAGTATTTGGAGTTCGATTTCCCCAATCTCGATGTTTGGCATTGAGAACATTAGAAAAAAGTTCTCCCCCGACTGCAGCCGTAGGTATCGAAACAACGTCTCGAGCACCGATATAAATAAAGTCGATTGAGTGGCTTCGGCGGCATAGAGTGCGTCCTATCTACCCCTCGTGATTTAGGCGCTAAGGCCTGTGTCGCAACTTTAGACTTTCAGAACGCTTTTCTGCTTTCGGGCCAGACTTGCAGATTTCATGCTTTGAAACTCAGGACAACCCCGATAGTTTGCGGTGTGCCCTGAGTTCTTGCACAGTACACATGACACAGTTCGATGCGTCGTGTCTGAACCTTTGGCAGCGAACGCATTGAATAATGCTTTCGCTACGCTTTACTTTCTACCATGTTGCAACCTGATAGTCTACGACTTTTATACTCCTTAGACAATCGAGTGTACTATCGGTGGAATCGGCGTTGTAATCAATCGGTTTGGATGCCGAATTGTTGTTAATAGTCTCTTCTTAGCATGTTGAAATAAAAGAAAAATTACAAATAGACATAAAATAATAAAAATAAATCTGCTCCTTGTTGAGTTTTGAACCAAAGCTAATCCGGACTTTTAATTTGTCCAGCGAAAATTTACTTTTGTCGTTGGGCACAATGGCGGACTGCTTTTTAAATAATTCTAATTTAAATTGCCACAGAATTATTTCGTTAAATCGTAAAGTTAAATTTTTTTAGGCAGTACTTAATAAGTGTAATTAAATGTAAAAATGCAAATAAATTCTGTCGCCTTGCCTTTACATAAAAAATGGTATCATATACATATATAAATTATATGAAAGAAAGCAAAGAAAATAAATACCTGTATAATTGGTTTGCATTTTATTTTGCTTCATTTGTACATTGCAACTATATTTTTTTTTTTTTCAAAATTTTAAACTTTAAAATTCCAAACAATAAACAATGTTTACAAAATTTTCAAAAATTGTTTACGTTAGGCGGCAGTGACGTTCTGTCTGATGAGAGTTCTTTTTTTCTTCTAAACTTTTCTCTAATTCCTACAGGCCTTTGAATTTCCCACAGTGGTTTCCGTTTTTGGAAAACCCGGCTTTCTGGAAGTCTACATAGTCGAACTCTACACAAGGCATAATTTAAAGGTCTCATCTGCACATACCCTTCGAGACTCGTTTGTTTTGACAGACGAATAGTTCTGTAACATTTCCTAGGGTTTAAATATTTTTTTAAATTTTAATGGTTCACCGAGTTTGAAAATTGAATAAGCTGTAAAAAATTCTTGCATTGAGGTAGAAATAACAGTTCGCAGTTATTTAATTATTATTATTAATTCATAAAAAAATTATGTAAAATCTGGAACAAATAGACTTTTCCTATTCTCGTACACTTGTTTCCCAAACCCGAACACAAAGTTTCCATATATCGAACTTATTGACCCATATAGGACCTAAATCCTAATTTCACTGCACCCACGATGGATGGTTAATCAAGTCAATTATTTCTAATCGTTAGCAGTTCTTTTATACCCTATCCTAAGGGGTATATTAATTTTGACACATAGTTTGTAACACCTCTTAATATTCGTCGTAGACCCATAAAAGTATATATATTTATGATCAGGACCAAATCCTAAGACTATTTAGCAATGTTCGTATCAACTTTTGAGGCCTTTAAATTTATTCTAGGAGGCTGAAATTTAGAGCATATACTCCTTAGGGTCCCGAAATGGTAAAGTGTTAAAAGTTTTTAAATCCGCCCACTGCCACGCCCACAATTTATAAAAAACCGTTTTAAGGCTTAAGTTAGAGAGATAGAGTATTGGAACATTTACAAGATATGTAGGAACTGCCCTCCTTTATAAGTCTGTCATATAAAATTTTTTGCGACGCCTACTTTTTGTGGGCTTTTTTCACTAAAATGCTGTTTTCAACGAAAATTTTCATAGAAACTCAAAAAAAATTTTTAACAAGATATTTAGCAAATATTTTTTTTCAATATATCGCCCATACAAAGTTTTTGGCTACGCCCACTTTTTGGGGATGTTTTTTAAAAAAATATATAATTTTTTTATAAATTTCATGGAATGAAAAAATGTTTTTTTTTTTTTTTTTTGCGTGTAGCTAGGTGAAAATCGTTGAAAGACATCGCATGCGAGCTTTGCGATAGTGTGGGACTGGAAACACCCACTAAAAACACCCAGGGAAACACCCAATAATCGCACCTAGTCGTCAGACTAATCAGCAATTTTGTTCTAATATGTACTAATGTACTTACGTACAGTTTTAAGGAACTAACTTTGGTTTGTTGCCTTTTGTTTTTTAATTCATTATCACTTTGTTAGTGTGATTATGTTGTTACATATTTCTTTTCTTTTCACCCAGTTAACTAGTTCCAAAGGTTTTACTCTACGTAATCTTCTAACTAAATTAGTATTATTAAGTAGTTGGACTACTTCTAAATTAGCATGGTTGCGAAGCCTAACTTCATGTCTTCTAGCGACCTTCCGAACCTCGTCCTCTACCATTTCAATTTTTAGATCCCTATGTATATCAGCGTTACGTACGTACCACGGCGCATTAACAATATTGCGTAATACTTTGTTTTGGAAGCATTGTATGCTTTGAAGGTTGGACTTACTTGTGCACCCCCATAATTGGAGGCCATATGTCCAAATTGGTTTTAATATTTGCTTGTAGAGAAGCAGTTTATTGTGGATTGAGAGGCATGAATACCTCCCTATGAGCCGATATATTTTAATATATCGTAAATTTAGTTCATCACGTTTTTTCTTGACATGAGTTTTTCAGCGCAACTTTGCGTCCAAAGTCAAGCCTAAGTACTTAGCTGAGTTCGAATGCTGAACCATTTTATTATTTATATACACAGGTGTGTTGTACGTGTTTATTTGTAAAGTTAACATGAACCGACTTCAGTTTATTTAATTTTATTTGCCATTTGTTGGTCCAATTAGATATATCATTTACTGTCCTTTGCAGTTTTTATTTTTGTAGCTTACGGACTAATCCTTTGTGCCAGACTTTATCAAAAGCCTGTGTTACATCAAGGAAGATGGTAGAGCATATTTGTTTTTCTTCTAAAGCCTTTTCTATTATATTAGTTATTCTGTGGACTTGATCTATAGTTGAATATTTATTTCTAAATCCGAACTGATGGTTTGGGATCAGTGTTTTTTCTTCTAGAATCGGATGGAATCGTTTTAGAAGGATTTTTTCGAATAGCTTAGAAAGGATTGGCAGCAATGATATCGGCCGATATGACGTTACTTCACTGGGCAATTTGCCCGGCTTAGGTACCATAATAACTTCCGCGACCTTCCACAAACGTGGAACATACCTTAGTCTGAACGCTGCATTTATTATCTGTGCCATTTTTTTCATACCTTTTTTAGGCAGTTTTTTCAGAATTTCACCCGTTATTAGATCAAATCCCGGAGCTTTTTTCGGGTTGATCTTTTCTTTTATTTCTTTGGCTATTTCCCTAGAGGTAGAGGTCTCGTCTTCACACATTTCTTCCATTTGTTGGGAATTATCATTATCGTCATATGGCTGGAAGACATTTTCAAGGTGTTCCGCGAATAGATCCGCCTTTTGTTTGTTTGTTTTAGCCCAGTTACCACTGCTGTTTTTCACTAGCGGAATGTATGCCGTTGGTCTTTTCATTTTTTTTGTAGCCTTCCACAGTGAGTATTGTGTACTAGCATCGTTTGTCAGATTTGTAAGGTATCTTTCCATCGATGCATTTTTAAATTCTGCTATCTTTTTTCTGAGTTTATTGTTTAAACTATTAAGTCTATTTTTATCACTCGGAGCTCTTGTCAGTTGCCATCGTTTGCGAGCTCTTCTCTTTTCTGATATAATGTCGCATACTTCTTTGGGATACACGTTTCTTTTTACTTTGCTATTTAGTTCAGGCGTTGCAGCCCATGCAGCCTTTTGTATAGCTAAGGTGAAGGACTGTACTTCGCTTTCTAATTGCTCTATTGTATTAATTGTTGTGGATAGTTCGATGCATTCATCTATTAGGTATCTGAAATATATCCAGTCAGTTAGTTTGTTTACTAGACGTGGGTTGTGTTCCTTCATTACAATTTTATTACCAAGTGTAAGCAGCACAGATGAGTGATCTGAGTCAAGATCTGGCCCTTCCTTAACTTGGGTAGTATTTGATGAAATATTCTTAGTTATGAAGAAGTCGACAACATCCGGGATTTTGTTCCTATCTGTGGGCCAGTAAGTAGGATTTCCCGTTGAATGGTAGTTAGCATTGGTTTTTTTAATAGATTCAAGGAGTTCTCTTCCTCTTTTATTTGTTAATCTTGATCCCCAAGATTTGTTCTTAGCGTTGAAATCTCCACCTATTATGAATTTATTTCCGAATTTGCGTAAGAGGCATTCAAAATTGTTTTGTTTCAGTCTGTAGCTAGGAGAACAATATGCCGCTGTTACCGTCATCTGCCCGGTGCTTGTTTTTATGTTTACGGATTTGGCTTGTATTTCCACGACTGGTATTCTTCATCTTTATCGACCAAATCCTTCCTTAATTATAACTGCGGCCCCTCCTCTTGCTGCATTGTGAGGATGTGGGGTATGGTATGTCTTGTATCCGCGAAGCTTGTATTTTGTTCCAATTTTAAAATGTGTCTCGGAGACTAGACATATGTCAATTTTGTTTATACCGAGAGTCGCTTGTAATTCATCTTTGCGATTCTCGAGGCCATTGGCATTCCATAACAAGATTTGTATGTTTTTAGCCATTATGATCTTTTAGGTACAGTTCTTTTATTACTGTTTTGTTTTTCAAGGAAAGATATTCTTTCCAGAATTTTCTTATTATTCTTTTCTATATCTTCCATTCTGTTAAGAATTCTTTGCATTATATCCTCCATAACATTGCTGGAAGGCTTGGGGGTTCCGACTGGTTTTGCAACGTTTGTCGAAGCAACATGTGCATATATTTTCTTTGGACCGGCTATGGGGCTTAATTTGCCATTTTTGCTTAAGGGTAGATTTCCTCTATCTCTATCCAATTTTTTATTAATTTTGGGCCTAGATTTCGGTCTCGAGTCTTTTTTGTTTTGTTTTTCTCTGTCTTTAATTGCGTATATTTGAACAGGCTTTTGCATTTTTTTTTGCTTGCTGTCTTTTACCTGCTGTAGCTCTTTTGCTACTATACACCCTCTGTAGTTGGCTGGGTGTCTTTCGCTACAATTGGCGCATTTAAGGACAGCCTTTTTTTCCTTTATGCAGTCTTTTGTATGGTGGTCTCCTGCACATTTAACGCATTTCGGGTTAGAGCTGCAGTATTTGTGAGTGTGACCATACTTTTGGCAGTTCTTACATTGAGGAACTAGCTTTGATTTCCGCAAAGGATGAATTTGTACTTTCATTCCTAAGATATCTTTAATTTCATAAATTTTCTTGATGTCTTCATCTTGCTCAAAAGTAAGCATGAACATTGGTAGCGGTGCTTTACTCTTGTGCTTAAGCATGTTGACGACTTCAAGTATTTTGAAGTTTTTCTTCTTAAGGTCGTTCGCAATGCGTTCAGGTGTACATAAGTAGTGTAGTTTCTTTGCAACAACCTTTATTGGTCTTGTTTGTTTATTTTCAAACGAATACCATTGCACCTTTTTCTGGTTTAGTAATTTTGTCAAGTTTCTGTTGGATTCTTCGTTATCCACATTTATTTTTACATCATTACTATTTAGAAGAGCTGTATTAGCTTTTATTTTATTTTCTTCTAGAATATTCAATAAGCCTTCGTACTTCGTAATACAGAGCACTATAATTGGGGGAGGCTTTATTGGCTTGAGTGGCTTAGTTTCTCTATCTTTCACATTTTCAGGGCTTTTCTGGTTCTCCTTTGGTGGTGAAAGCTCTGGAGACATGCTGATTTTTCTTTTCTTGTTCCGTTTTGTCCTTCTACAGGATGGTTCTGTCTCTCTGCGCAGTTCTTCTTCATCCGTAGAGTACACTACAGTTTTAGGTATCTGTTCATTTTGATTGTTATTATTGACCTGGTCTTTAAGCAGCTGCAGCTCAAGCTTTAATTTATCAATTTCACTTGCCAGTTTTTCACTGAGTTGCTTAAAATTATCTCTTTCTTCCGGGCTTTTTTATAATTAGCTTCCAACATTGAATTTTCTCTGGTTGGTTGGGATGGTGGTGTCCTTACCAATTTACAACTCTTTATAAAAGGGTCATCTTTCAGCAACAAATGGTTCCACCCAGAATCCATGGAACCGGCCTCCGAAGAGGGTGGATTTACCAGTTTACCTGGCGTACCACCTGGGGTAGTTATATTATTAGTTTTGTTCATTGCATATTTTTCGTTTTTGGTTAACTTTTTTTCAAAAAGTTTAAAAATTTGGACTTTAGTCGCCTCTTACGACAGGCATGCCTACCTCGGGTATATTCTTTCCCCTACCGGAAGGGGACGATAATTTCAGCCGCCCCGGATTTAACCTTTTAGTTTCATCTTTCAGCTATGACTTTACTGCCAAGGGAGGCCCTACCAGGAGTACAAACCTCCAGACAGTGTCGCTCATACCCTCATTAAGACTACATCTTCGGGTGGATTTTAGTCGGCTTCTACGACAGGCATACCTTACCTCAGGGCTATTCTACCCCCGTCCCTGCAGGGGTCGAAAAATGTTTAACAAGATATTTAGCAAATATTTTTTTCAATATATCGCCCATACAAAGTTTTTGGCCACGCCCACTTTTTGGGTTCGTTTTTACAAAAAATATATTTTTTTTTATAAATTTCTTCTTAATGCGTTTTTTTTTTGGGCATATAGGGATACGGATAGGGTATCGTACTGTTCGCCCCAAGCGGACTGTAGCCTATTCTTATGTTTTTTTTTTTTTTGTCGTAGGTTGCTACTATCCTATGTAGACACAGCTACAGGTCCATTGTACTATCATTCAGACACCTCACATTAATGTACTTAGTTTTCCCGTCTTTCGAAGAAAAACGAGAAGGAGCTTCAGTGATAAAGAGCTTGGATGTTCGGCACTCACCACGTCAGCCCCGAAGATCCGCCACCTGGTGCGAGCATAGGCCGGACAACTGCAGAGAAAGTTTTCTGCCGTGTCATCCTCCTCACCGCAAACAGGACAGGTAGTGGTGTCGCTTAAGCCCAACACATTTAAGTGTTTAGCAAAAGCTGGGTGGCCCGAAAGAACGCCTACAAGCAGCCTACAGTCGATTCTCCTCAGAGATAGAAAACAATATGATGTGTCCGGGCGCAGTAGTTTGGTCTGTCTACATCCACCGCAATCGCGCCACCGAATCTTGTGTTCACGAGAAACCCAAGAATCGATAGAAGACATGACTAAAGATGCAGGCACACCCAACACAGGTTCGGGTCCTGAGAAAACTTCTTCTGAACCTTGCCTAAACATGCTCATCCGAGATCTCATTTCCCTGGATGCCAGTGTGACCTGGTACCGAGACAAGATTCATTGTGTTCAGTCTTCCGACCAATTTCAGAGAAAGCTTGAGTTCTAGCACTAACTTGGACGAGGTAAGAGGGTTTAGAAGCGCTTTTAATGCAGCTTGGCTATCACTACAGATGCAAATGCCTCTAGCCCTCCACCTGTTGTTCACTATATTGCGCATAGCCATTAGGATGGCAACAATCTCCGCTTCGAAAACAGACGCATGTTTACCCAAGGGGTAGAAAAGTCGTATATCATGGCGTTCCACAAAGACTCCAGCACCAGACCCCTGTCCGGCTTTGGAGCCACCGAAGCCATTACATTACATAAAAAGCGTCTTTACAGTGCCAGAAAGTCGACAGCGCTTTATCGGTTTTCGATTCGACATGTTTGGACCACAGAAGTTTTTTTATCGAGGATTACACCCAGATATTTGACTTCTTCGGATATAGGGATGGTGACACCTTTAGGCACGAGACGGGACGAACCAGTGACGATTCTCCTTCTCGTAAAGAGAATAACCGTGGTTTTAAGAGGATTCACTGAAAGCCCATTACTAGTGCACCAGACATCGATCAAATCCAGTGATTTCTGCGCTTGAGAGCAGACAGCCCATAGATTTGAACCGACAGAAAGAACGGCGACATCATCCGCGTAAGCCTGAGTGTAGTTTCCAAGAAAATTGAGAGCCATAAGCAGAGAGTCTACCACCATACACCATAGGAGGGGAGACAGAACACCACCTTGAGGGCAGCCTCTATCTACCCCTGTTATGACGCATTTGCCACAATCTGCATCAGCTACAAACGTCCTGTACATTAGCATTGCTTTAATCCACAACACCAAAGTTTCATCTACACCATGCTGCCTGGCTGAGTTACACATGCTGTCAAAGGTCGCATTATCAAAAGCACCCTCCATATCGACGAAAATGCCCAACGCGTACTCCTTCCGGTCAAGAGCACTATTAATCCTACCAACAAGGTTTTGAAGTGCAGTCTCGCAGGATTTTCCGCGCTGATAGGCATGTTGCATCTCAGAGAGAGGATGTGATCGAAGAGCAACTTTGCGCACATGCAGCTCAACCTGTCTTTCCAAACTTTTCAGTAAGAAGGAAGACAGACTTATGGGTCTAAAGCTTTTGGCTAGAGTGTAGTCAGACTTACCAATTTTTGGTATGAAAACTACTTTAACCATTCGCCACGGGGAAAAAATGTTTCGGTTGTCTTTCACAGAGTCACTGAACGACCCACAATCCAATCGACGGGCATTGTACTTATAATTTTTGAAGGCTAAAAGATGCTTCGTCGCTGTTGAAAATTAGCATTCTCTTCTTCTAAATGTTTTTCCAAATCGGTGTACCACTTGCGAGTTGTCTCTTTCTTAATATTGATATGGCCTTATCGATGGTCTCAGGAGTACTTTAGGATAGTTCGTTATTGTGTTTCAAGAAACCGTTGTACAATTTTTTCCCAGACCTTTCGTTTTTAAATGATGTGTCTCTTTGTTCTTTCGCACGCGTGTTTGCACTACATATAGCAACTCATTTGGTTTCTGAAGAATTTCACATTTCAGTTGCAGGTCCAGGCCTAAGAGCTTATCAGGAGCTCTTCCGTTAACTCTACCATAGAGTTATGGTCGGAACCCCGAATTCTCTAGTTGCACTTCGAATACTCATCAATTCGGTTCTAATAAAGACTCTTGTTTTTTTATTATTCATTTTACTGATTTGTAAGACGCTTAATATTAAGTTCAAATACAAGAAACTCGAAAAATGCCCTGTTTCCTAATTTCGAACACCTTTATGTCCACCATAACACCAATGATTAGGTGTTCCAAAATAGGAATACTAATTTTGTTCGCAGTTTTGGTAACACACAATCCAAGACAGCATATTTTTCTTTAAATAAGAATCTCGAGAAAATTGTATTTCCTATTCTCAAACACTAAAAAAACAAGCACACTTTAATATTTTTTGCAAGTGTTAATAACTAATGCATCTATGTATATGAATACTAAAACACTTACAAGTACTTACGTTAACATTTTCTACAATTTCTTTCCAACGGACGTTCACTGCAAGTTTTATTTTTTAAATTTAACAAATGTGAACTGATCATATTTTAGCACATGATACCTTATTCTATCCGTGAGAAACTCTTTGGGATTGGAGAACGAATGCGCCACCACATATAGGAGAACATTGAAAACACTTCTAAGTTATAACGCTTTTCCCAAAAAGTGTTCTATAACTGGTGTTCGGGAATGGGTGTCACTTCCCAACATATGTACATTTTTCACTACGCAGCTGAAAATCGGAAAACAAATGGTGAGACTGTAACTGAAAATGCACTTCATCGCACTGCAACACAGATCGTAGGTGTTTTTTTTTTTGTCGGAACAATGAAGAATAACAATAACATTATGGATCAAAGTTAAATTACAAAACGAGGATCAACATTAAACTTATATGTTATGAACTGGCCCATAGTCTTAATTTCTGAGAAAATTAGTAACAAACAAAACGCACGCCATACTATTTCAGCAAAAACACTCCACACAATATTATCAAACTTTATTTATAGTGTAATTAAGAAGTAAAAAATCTGAGCATATTTCATACATTTGTTGTTATTTACAAAAAAATGCTTTAAGTGAATTCGTTAAGTACAAAATCAATAAAACTTGATTTTGGTCTCCAGTTCTAATAAATAGAATGAACGTTCTTCAGGCAAATGTTAATGAAAAGAAGCTACAAGTTTCGAGGGCTAAATATGAATTGTTAGATTTTAGTCTTCAAATGTTAACCTTGAAGTTCCATGTTTTTTCATATATCGACGATACGATTTATACCTTGCATTCTCAGACAATGCCTTTTTCATATCTTCGTCTTGTTCTTCTTTCCAAGACGCAAAATTATCCGCCTTCCACAATTCATGATCCAAGTATTCCTGAATTTGTTTATCTTCTAGGGATAAGAATTGGTTTTGTCCCATGCCCATATTGCGTCTTATAATGTAAAGTTTTTGTTCTTTACCATACGGCTGCTTCAAAATTGAAAACTTCCATATCCAATTTAAGTACCATAGGATGTACTTACACATAGTATAAGGTAATATCAGCAATTGAATCCAAAGGACGTCAACAATTGATGGCTTAGCATATCCTCCTTTAACGTCCATTTTCTGTTCGATCACTTTGCGAATGATTTTTTCGACCTCATCTCTTTGACCACTTTTTGGCAATCGATTCCTTCCTTTTTTATTAATTTTCTGGTTTATTTCACTCTTGGCCATTTCTAAAGCTTTATTACGGTACTTAGGAATGGTTGCAAAATATTTAATCGCAGAGTCGTACCTCTGCCAACCTGAATAGTACTGCATAACCGAGATAACAGTCAATGACACAATAATTACAACACGGACATCTACTTTAGGAGCGACACGTCGTCTGTAGTATCTGTAGTAATGTGCATAGTACTCGTTTGGATGGTCTAGCATGTAGTCGTAGTCTGTCCTCGACTCATCGTCTTTGAGAATCTCGTAGGCCGTAGCAACAAATTTAAACTGTTCTTCAGCAATTTTCTTCGCCTCATCACCGCGATGTAGATCAGGGTGATACTTGCGCGCCAATAAACGGTAGGCCTTTGCAATTTCTTGCTTGGTAGATTCTCTTGTCACACGAAGAACATCGTAGCAATCCTGTTTGCCACAATACAATCCTTCCAGGAGTCCTAGACATACAGAGGGTAGCAAAACCACAACAAAACAGGTAAATAGTTTAACGAAAAGCATTTTAATTCTCAAACTGTCGATTAAATACTTATGAGTTTACTGTACTCGTGCCACGTACGAAGAGGGTTTAAATGTATCGATGACCAGGCCATGGCACAAAAAAGTTTATTCAGAAACTACCTGAAGTATAATCCAATTCACAGATGAGAAATTATACATGGATTCGACTCCGCATACCCCGGCCCGGGACCCCGCAAAAAAAATTTAAAATAGCTAACAATCCTCTCTCAAATTTTCTATCTGTGAATACATGTGAGTCAGCCACTTAAATACAGGGTGGCGATTGTGTGTTAAAAATATGTCATTAGCGGGTGCACTTTTGCAGCAATGCCTAATAGCAGCTGAGTTTTGCGGATGTGTTGTGGAAGTGCTGCGAAGTATTGACTTAACGTAGTTCAAGTTCAATAGATATTTTAATGGATATGTTCATGAAAAAAAGAATTCCTAAAGTTGTTGCACTTTATTTTTTGTGTGTATATAATAAGACATAGTCCTCTACCCATTTTTCTGATTTTAAAATGAAGACATTTCATAGACATACCTACTTGGATGGAAGAAGACGTACATATAATAAAATGATAGGTCTTAATATATTTGATTGTGTTATTGCATAAATATTCCTAAATTATAATTTTTGGGTGAAAAATATCTATAGTAAATATTTTTGGATTAGTTTTTCTTTTCTTTCAAATTCTCCGGTTGTTTTATTATGTTTTTATTGAACTTCATATTTTTAATGTATCAATATAATCGGAACGTTCATAAGAGGGAGACCTATCGAATTAAGAAACTGATAAGAAATAACTTTTATTGCATTTTTACAGAAAAGATGTAAACTTAGATATTCCAAATCAAATATAGCGTTATTATTTTTAAATTGGAGCAGTGAATATCAGTTAAATAATGAAAAAATATGTTAAATTATTGAAATGGGCAGTTAACTAATCACGCGTTACTATTAAATTTTAACACTGCCCAGTTTGACTTTTAATATGCCAAAATGAGATTTTTTTCAAAATTGATTCTTAGGCGCAGAACTGCTATCATGATCATGAACTGGCTCAATTTGTCATGTTTTACACGATACGACTTTTATCGTACGACACTTCTTAATTCTCTTTTGGGCACGCACTATGCTTCCATACGTTCAGATATTTCACGGTCCGTGCCTGTTTGTTTCGTATTCGAATTTCTTTTGTTTTCTTCATTCGTTCTCCAACATTTATTTATACTTGATTGCTCATTGGTTTGTTTCTATATAACGCGTAGCAAACACGACCGAGGAGAACATGAATAAAGCAAACCACAAAAATTAACGAAAGAAGAGCAAAAGAAAGTACAGGAATCGGATGGGAATTGCGGCTAATACGTGTTTGGCTATCCCCTACACTTTTCATCCGCTTTGTCATCAAACTCACGACGAAAGTTGTATCGTGTAAAACATGACTTTGAATTGGATGTAAAAACATGCGAACATTCATTGAGCTTTTATTTTACCTACAAGTTTTGGAATTTTACAGAATATTTCATTAATTCACTGCTTAAATATTTATTAAACCTACCGTTTAAATATTATTTGACTTTAATTATTTTACTCGACATTCGATAAGTCAACCACCAAAATTATTTTATTATTACTGACAATTTAAAACTGCTAAATTAGTTTAACTACTGGCAAACAAATTATGATAACCCTTATTTTATGTTTAACTTGCGCAACTGCCAAAATGTTTACGAAACTGCATAAAAATGTTTACCCAAAAAGTATGCTAGTTTGGTAAAACTATTATTTTAGTTTACATAATAATAGCTTACATAATAATCAAAAACATTCACCAAAATTTTTATTCTGTTGCAAATCCATTATAAATCGTCGCATGTGATCACGATGTTATTGGACACAGCCCAGATTTGAATTTTAATATGTCAACATGAGATCTTTTCCAAAATGGATTCTTAGGCGCAGAACTGCTATTGTGTGCGTGAACTGGCTTATAATTTGATTTGCATGTTAAAACATACACGAACACAGTACTGTGCCTTTTGAAGCAAATAAAAAACGATAGGCGGGAGAGCCAAAAAACCTCTCAGTCGACTATCTGTATAATTACTCAACTGTGATCCGACTACAGAAATCTATGGTAATGCATTTTTTAAGCTGACTTCTGGGCGCATTCGTTTTTGATTCGAATTACTTAAGGCTGTGTGTAAATTGGGTACAATTCTTGATTTTTTGGTCTAAACTTACTTTACCTAGCTATCAGGTCATGTGCCTAGCCTATGATGTCAACCTAGCTATCGTGTGCCTGGCTGGACGGTCATTGGAATGAGAGGCTTGTCGCACGAGAAAGGTATATTTTATGTGAGTCAGACTAAAAAAGGTATATAAAGGGTGATCCATTTCGAGGTTGCCTACTTTTTTAAAGAAAAAAACACAGAAAATTCAAATTTAATGGAGAATGTTTATTACCATTTGAAAGAACATTCTTTGGCATTTATTTTTTGAAGATTATGTCTATCAAATGTTGGCCGTTGCTACGTCGCAGATGGTCCATCCGTTGAGTGCAATTTTCGATCACTCGTTCGAGCATTTCGACTGGTAACTGGCGAATGACACGCGTGATGTATCCCCCAAGGCCTGAATCGAAGCGGGTTTGTCGGCATAAGCTTTTGACTTTACATATCCCCACAGGAAAAAGTCTAACGCAGTGATATCACACGATCTTGGTGGCCAATCGACCGGCCCAAAACGTGAAATTATGTGCTCACCGAAATGTTCTCTCAATAAGTCCATTGATTGATGCGATGTGTGGGAAGTGGCGCCGTCTTGCTGAAACCAAATGTCGCCGAGATCACGAGCTTCAATTTCAGGCATCAAATAGTCGGTTATCATGGCACGATAACGGTCGCCATTGACGGTTACGTTCGCACCGGCATAATTTTTAAAGAAATATGGACCGATGATTCCACCGGCCCACAAACCACACCAAACCGTTGTTTTTTCTGGATGAAGTGGCAGTTCTTCAATCTCTACAGGTTGCTCTTCGTCCCAAATGCGGCAATTTTGTTTGTTTACATACCCATTGAGCCAGAAATGGGCCTCATCGCTAAACAAAATTTGCCTCGAAAACGTCGGATCTTCTTGGAACTTTTCAAGAGCCCATACAGCGAAGCGATGTCGTTTGGGAAGGTCGAGCGGCTTCAGTTGTTGCACAAGCTATATTTTGTACGCTTTCAATTTAAGATCTTAACGTAAAATGCGCCAAGTCGTTCCATACGTCAGCCCGAGTTGCTGCGAACGGCGCCGAATCGACTCTCTACGGTCCTCGTGTACACTCTCAGCTACGGCCGCTATATTTTCTTCACAGCGTGCTGGACGTGGTCTATTCGGTCGAATATTATCCAAGAATGAATGCTGGGTCTCAAAATGGGTGATGGTGTTGCGAATAGTACGCTCAGTAGGCCGATTATGTTGACCATAAGTTGAGCGAAGTGCACGAAACACATTCCTCACAGAACGTGAATTTTCATAATAAAGTTGAACAATTTGTAAACGTTGTTCACGCGTAAGTCCTTCCATTATGAAATGCCAAACAATACTAAACAAAAATAACATGACAGCATGACACGACTCACACGTGATCTGTCAAAAAAGTCTACAAAAAAAGTATCTCTATTGGATCACCCGTTAGATCTCATGTTTCTGACTCACATAAAATCTACTTGGGTCGTGCGTCATGACTTTCATTCCCATGATTGTGTTTAGCCTGGCTCTATGGACGCTTTTTTGCATTCTAATGATTCTTTCGTTTGGTAAGAAAATTATTTTAATTTTTTTTTATTTAGATATGTTAAAACACGCATTTTGACAGTTAAAATTTTAATTTTTTTCTTGACATCTTATCAATTGCTGGGAATTTCTGGGAAAATACTGACAGCCTTATTAATAATGACGAATTAACTGATTGGTAACTCTAAAACACTTTAAATTCATTAGTGAAACTTAATTTTCTATTAATAATCATTTTTAGGATTTATCCGTTGCGTTATAACTGTCAAAAACTACCTCACTGATGTAGGTTATTTAAAAAGTTGATAACTTTGAAATAATTTTGCTGGACTTAAAAAAATGGTTTTTGTGTAAAATTTTGTGAATTTAGGTGTTGCAACAGTATTGAAACATAAAAAAAAATCTGTTTAATTTTTCATTTATCCATTCAAATAATAAACTGTTTTTTCCTTAAATAATCAAATAAATTGCTTATGCCGTTATAAACTTTCTTAATAATATAACATATTTGAAGGTGATATTATACTTACATCACGCCAAAAAAAAGTGTATAAAGTAAGAATATATCCTGGTACAAATTTGGAAAATGCTGCATTAAAGAAAATACAGGTTCTCAAAACCAAATATGTTGAATCTAATTGCCCTAGAAGACATTGATGGGAATAAAAAAAAGCGGACCCATTCCTGTGGATGCACAGGTGATGGCTGCCATTATATATATATATCAGTGAATTTTTCAGGAAAACAGTCAGTTGGTTTTTGTATGGAGAACCATTCATTATTAATAAAAAAATTTAACAACCGGATTAGTTTTTATCCGTGTGCTATCTAGCGAGTAGGGTTTTATTATTAATAAGGCTGTGATTGTATTAAGAAAATTATTTTTTCTTAAGGCCTCGTCAAATAGAAGGCGTTTTGACGCCACTTTTCGACGCCGCGTTCCACCGGCGCGTTGTAATTTATAGCCGCATCGAGTTAAAACAAAGTTTCGTCAGACGGGCGCTTATTGCAAAATTGTGTGTAGCAACATTCACCGCATGAATAAAAAGAGGATTTTAATGGCCACACAAATCTACCATCCAGGATAAGTGGGATGCACAATACCAAAAAGTCTGTGCAAAAAACGAACAGCACTATCAAATATGCAAAAATACGTGACACGTATTTTGATAGGTAATTTCAATTTGCGTGGGAGTAGCCGAATACAGACTGTTTGATCTTTGATATCACTCTTACATCTTTAAAATCGTTGAGGGCAGATATCTCTCTCTAATCTTGTGCCGAAAACAATGAGTGGCTATGTAAACGAGCCATAAAACTTTCTCGGGTTTTATCACAGATGAGTAATTATACATATCGTCCACACTCCCTTTTTCTCTCTCGACCATCGTTTTTTATTTTCTTCGAGAAGGCGTAGTACTGTGTTTGTTTAAGTTTTTGCATGCAAATCAAATTGAGCCGGCTCGTGCACACAATAGCAGTTATGCGCCAAAGAATCCATTTTGAAAAAAAGGTTAGGTAGACATATTAAAAGTCAAACTGGGCCGTGTCCAATAACATTGTAATAATATGCAACTATTTATGGTGAATTTGCAAAAGAATATATTTACGTTGAATGTTTTCAATTATTATGTATTATTTTAGTTTTACCTAACAAACATATTTTTTGGGTAAACATTTTGGCAGTTATGCAAGTTAAAAATAAAATATTTTGTTTGCCGTTAATTAAACTAATTTAAAAGTTTGAAATTGCTAGTAATAAAAAAATAATGTTGATAGTTTATTTACCGAATGTCGAGAAGAATAATTTAAATTACATAGTTCTTAAAACGAAAGGTGTAAAATTACTAAAATTGTAGATAAAATAAATAAATGATAACGAATGAAATTAATCAGTAACGCGTGAATATGTATCTGGCCATTTCAATAATTTAACATAGTATTTCATAAATTCACTGCTCTCAATATTCTAATTCAAAGATATTAATAATAATAACGTTATTAAATTTATTCATCATGATGAAATTATTCATGAGTTATGAGTCACCATCATTGGCGTCATAATTATGATTTATAAATTTAATAACGTAATTGTCTTTGAATGGAAATAATAAAATTTACATTAATAAAGTTTGCATTAAAGCTTATTTTTTCCCAGTCAGTCAATTTGCTCGTCGCAGATTTCCTAGCCGTCCAACGCCTACTGGTGAAACACTGCGACGTTTAGCCGCTTGCCTCGAAGAGACTGGCACAACACGAGATGCTGCCAGGCGTGGCAGACCCCGGAGTAGCCGTTCTGCAGAGAATATTGCTGCTGTAGCCGAAGATGTAATGGAAGCGCCGTCGAAATCGACCAGACGACGTGCCACGCAAATGAGTATCAGTCGACGGTCTTTACAGCGAATTTTGGTACAAGATTTGAAGATGTTTCCGTACAAAGTCCAGACGGTGCATCAGCTGTTAGCTGCTGACCGCCAATCGCGTCTAACACACGCTCAAGCCATCCTTAATCACCACCAAGAGGAAGATGATTTTTCATCAAAAATAATCATGAGTGATGAGGCCCATTTCCATCTTAGCGGGTACGTAAATGAGCAAAATTTACGCTTCTGGGGTACTGCTTGTAACCCACGAAGAGCCATTACACCCGCTCAAAGTCACTGTACGGTGTGCTGTTTTCGCTGGAGGAGTCGTCGGACCTTTTTTCTTCGAAGACGTCGCGGGCCAAACGGTTACTGTGAATGGTGAGCGCTACAGAGCAATCAACGAGTTATTTTTGCCGCAACTTGATGAATTGGGATTGGAAAACATGTGGTTCCAACAGAACGGTGCAACGGCACAACCGATATGTTGAAGGATGCATTTCCCGGGCGCCTAATCTCCCGTTTGGCGATTTGCACTGGCCAGCAAGATCGCCTGATTTGACCGCCGACTTGATGTAAAAAAAATTAAAAGACCAAATAAAAATAATCCACAAAAAGAATCAAAGTTTTTAATTTTTTTTTAAATTACAGCCACCTTGTATATATGTTTGCCTTCGTAACATATTTCATAAGCGAATTGTAGTACCTTATCAGTGGAATCCCATTTTTCCGACATTTTTATTTTATTTTGGGAGTTCATCATGCTACGCAAAATATTTCCATAGAAATAAACAAAAATATGTCAAATGCAGCTGAGTTTCTGCAAAATGTAGTAGAATTTTATGTTTTTGGTACTAGTTTTTTAAGTGTTCTTACGTATTTAGACACAAACCACGTTTAGTCATAACACAGAAGAAAATCGTTTTTAAATCAGAATTTCAGCAAAGATACGTAAAGGTTGCGTAAATATTTACGCGTTGTTTAACTATACAACTTCTGAGAGGTGTTTTAAGGAAATGTAATAAATACGGCTGATACTCTATATAATTCAACGATTTATTCTAATTTAATATAAGATTATAAAACAAAATAAAAGAAATCAGAATATTTTTTTGATATGGCAGTATTGACAGAGATGACAACCGAAGCCGTAACACATCACCCCAACCAACCGCACAACCAGAGCTAGCAACTAACCGAAGCCGTTTTCCACCACCGGAATACCGATCAGCCGCACAACCAGAGGTAGGAGCCAACCGAAGCAGTAACTCATTACTGAAACACCACCAGCCGTACAACCAGAGGCAGCAGTTTACCAAACCCGTGATACATCACCGCCACCGGAACTTCGACCAGCGGTACAAAACGTCGATAATATTGATGCCGAGTAAGCACAATTGTGAAAATTAAAACAAGTTGCCAGACTAAGAGCCGAGTTACGGGGATTGGAAGCCGACAACGTAGCCGTGAGCCAGAACCATCGACGACGATTGGAATTTAGCGATGTTGAATACTCTCTCCAAAAATTCAATGGAGACGATAATTATTGAGTGCAAACATGGATCGCTATATTTTGAAACTATAAACGATAATGTACCTACCTCTTACGTTTCTTGTATTCACTTGCAAGAACTATGTGGCTTTAGTTCGATGAAACGAAATCTATAAAATACATCAATGGAAATTAATTTATATTGGAAAACTATGAGCAACAATGTGCTTACCTATTCTGTTTCTTGTAGGCTCTTGGAAGAACTCTTTCTGCACATTTAATCCACTAAATCTATGAAAAAAACAATGCAATAATAATATTTTTGTTTTTTTTTTCTTGTGGTATCTTCGAAGAATCTTTCTTTTTATTACCGAATAGCTTTGAAATAAGAAAAATAAAAAATGACAGGCCGAGCGAGATGTTATTCTTTGGGAAGTGTCATTTTGGTTAGCACTGTTCCAACTGAGTGAATGGAAAACGTCATTAGACAGTCGAAGTGTACTTCATTTGGCAGTTACCATGGATCTATTTCAATTAATTGGAAATAAAAGCTATTATATATATTCCGTCAATTTCCGTCATAATTCTATCTGGATGCCGCGCCATTACCGGATTATTTCGGTATTTAACCTCAATTCAAACGTGGCCAAGACCACTGTTTAAAGACAATTGCATTTTGTATTAACATAATGCGTAACTATGAGAAATATTTACAAATAGTACAGAACTGAAGCCATCGACCAAACTCAAACTGTCACCATGTGGCAGGCTAAAGAAAATAGCCGCAGCGCAGCACATCAATAGCAACAGACTTCGGCACAATGGAAATTACTCCAGCTAGCGATGACAACCAGTTCACCATTGTGCGCAACCAGGTTTTCCAACTATCAAGTAATTCAGGAACCAGAGCCAACTTAACTCGACTACCGATGCAGTCCACAATTTGCAACGAAACCAATCAACGTATCCAACCCAACAAGCCGACCAGAAAGCCAACAGTTCGGGAATCACCGTCGATGAAGCGGGAAATTTAAATTCAAATTTTGTAAACTCAACTAACCAACCTTTATTAAATAGGGGTTAGTACTGTCCACCTATTGTAATGAAAAACTTAGACATCAGGAAATTAATCTCTGATTTTAGAGTAAATTCTATGAAATTTTCTTATAAGCTAATATATCGTAGTAGACTATATGTTAACGACGGTGGAGTCCTTCGTGTTGATGGAGCTTTTATGAAACACCGACGAAATACAGGCATATTACTGCTAGCATATAGTAGTTTAACATTTTACTTCTTACTTCAACTTCCATGTCATTGCATAATACGTTTCATCTCATAAATATCTGTTGATGTGGCAGCACCAATTACTCCAGTCTCTGACATTTTACCTCTTTCGTTAATGGAGACTTTTGTATAATTTCATTCATCATTCATGTATAACTTCATATAAATCATTTACAAAAACTAATAGACTAACGTCATAATAAACGCTTAAATCATTACATACATTTTATATTTAAAAGAGCCCGTTGGTTATATTTAAAGAGCCGGTTATACGTTAAGTTTTTTCAGATTTAGTAGTGGTTTGCTGGAGAAATTGGTGCTCGCTGTGGTTGTCCTATTGTGTATACCTTCATATGGTTGCACCTTTGTAAGTTAAATAAATTTGAATCATACCTTTGTACATAATTGAACTTAATTAACTTTTAGCAAATAAAATCTGTGAAATTTATTGCTAAAGGATTTTTATTCTGGTGGAAGAAGGTGAAGAGCAACAACCGTGTAGCAACATTATTTTATTTGAAAGATGTTCTATCGAATCATCTCAAGTTGACGAGGAACAGAATCCTGCTATATTGGAGCCACCAATTGACGATGAGGTCGTTGCCACCCGTTCAGCCGAACAAGATGAGTTAGAGCTCACTCTAGACACATTGATGGAAGCGGCTGCAGTAGCTCAGGCAGCCGCTACACAGAAGGACATAGAGCTCGCTTCTGTGAGGCAACAGTTGGAGGATTTTAAGCTTAGATTGACTGATGCTGCGCAACCATCAGTGCCGCCGTCGATGGAGGTAGTGGATAAGCTAAGTTCCAGTAGGCGGTAGCTTAAGCGGACGTGCTAGTCAATGGCCTGATGACAGGTCTCCTCAAACTACCCGCTCTGAAGTTGAAGTGCGATGCAAACCTGCAGTTGTGGGCAGTCAAGGTAAACGGTTTCGTAGCAGATATTAAATCAATGAAGAGAGAAGAGGATCTCTTTAACGGGTACGCGCTCACATATTTGGCTTGTTATTTAGGTGCAGGACTATACCAAGAAAGGCGAAAGAGGCAAGCTTCCTTTCCTCGCGTTTCCCTACAGCACCAGGCCGATTTTCTGACCGACAAGGTTACTGACCTGCCACCGGAGTTAGTCAAGCCTTTGGAACATGTCGGTGGAAGAGACTTCAAGGGCCAACAAAGCCGCCTCATCGCATACTGACGGATCAACCTTCCACGTCGGCCTCCGCGAGGATTATTTGTGTAAAGTGTGGACAAACACAACATACTTTGGGGGAGTGCGAGGAATTTAGGAAGCTGTCAGCTGATCGGAGGTTGGTTTTCGAAACATGACTGAAGGACTTGTGCAAAGAGGACAAAGTGTGGCCTAAATGGTTGTGTCGGACGACACCATCAACTATTACATACGGCGTTTGCTAAGAACGTGTCGGGGTTAAATGCGATTGCAGAGCCTTTCCAACCACAACCCAGTTTCAATTCTTCTCACGCGGATAGTAGGCTACCTACTTTATTTAAGGTAGTTCCCATCCATATCCACGTTAACAACAACAACTTCGTAGACATGTTGCACCTTAAATTATTTAAAAAGCATGAGCGGCGGAACAAACTACTAATAAAAACAATTACCTGCGGAACAAACGAAAAATAAATAGAAAAAAATTGCGGCCGCCACCGCCAGAAAGTCAAAGTCGATTGTCACACTCCACAGATCAGTTGCAATGAAAGCAAAGATCTTGCTAATTCCCGGCAGCTGAGTGGAAGGTGTGGGTTCGTTCAATAGAAAACTTAGGCAAAGGTGCAGGAAGAATTTGTTTCGACAGAAAGTCGAAGTGGGCGCCACACAATTTTTTGCGGAGTTGTGAAACCTTGAAATCACAAATTATCCGACTAATAACGAAGAAAATTGAAAATCGAAAGAAAAATGAAAATTGAAACGACAGTTTTACCACGTTATAATTCTCCATTGGAGAACGGTCTTTTATTTTGGGCGAAGCCTCTTCAAATTGACTATTTGCGGTACAACAACAATTTCTTTGCAGAGACCGTTGGGGTGACCTGCTATCACTTATCCCGAAATTAAAACAGAGGAAAAGAATTTACTGGGGTCGCGTGTCCCGTCTTTTCTCGGGAATTATAAAACCGAAAACAAAACCCAACCAAACCAAAATTTTGCAACTCAAAAAAACGATTTACTCCACTCTACTTATCTTTTCCTTCTTGTTCCCTTTTCCTCCTCACCAATTTATGTTCTTCTCGTCATCATCGTCCTGTACTTCCTTCCGGAAAGTCCGGTTGCAGTGAATTCTCTGACCAACCTGGGACAACATTTCCAATCCATTCCGATTGGCTTACCCGATTTATGAAAACAAAGCGCTAAGGAAATTTCCCTGAAAAGTAAGCAACGTGTTAATGTCCCCATTGGACGAAGTTAAATTTTAACAAACCACCCACTAAGTGGTGGCCAAAATGTGGAGAGAAACCAAGAAACATTCGGACGAGGACGATTACCTCTTGCTCGCTCAATGTGAGCTACGAGAGGAGGACAAGTCTAGTAAACTACAACGCGTAACTTACGGTTTGGTGGAATTTTGCGCAGATTTGGGGAATGGGGAATTACCGATAGCGTGTCATACCTTACATGTAAGAAAATATATTTATATTGGGCTCTCGGCCTTACTATCGATTTGTTGTTGGAATGGTGTCCACTTGATGGCCATTCGTGTTAGTTCGTTGGCCAAACTTGGCGTATGACAGCTGGTTCCGGTGGTGTGTATCCACGCTTTGTTCTGACCCCATTTGACAGTTGGGACCGGTGGTTCGTTAAGTGTCAGGCAACGAAGTTTTTGAGAAATATGAGTGTGCGCAATGTTTCGGCCGACCACCCGCACTCCTCTGCTGATCCTACGGTGCTCCCCATGGTGGAGTTGGACAGAAGGGATCGCTTTGGTGGTAGTTCTTTTGCAATTGTCGTTGGAGCTTATTTACTCTGGGTCGCTCGCCCGTGCTGATGTGTGCCTCTAGGGCGTTATGTGTTAGGGTGGTTTAATGACAAGGCCCGTCCGCTCACACGCTTTTACAGGCGTTGGAGTGCTTTTGCTTTGCCCCCAGACCGTCTGACTTGCCTTTTATTGTGTCTTGTTGGGTGGCACTCGACCGTCCGTCCGATTAGACCCGCTGATCCGTTGGGAGTCTCCAGGCCGTTCTCCCGGCTCACCTTCGGATAGGCTCCATCTCTCGATTTAGGCCAGGAGACCGTCCGTCTTTCTTGGGCCGTCCTGAGTCCCACGGGTTCACCTGTGGTGGTTGCTCTTCCCTGGTTCGAACGAAGTGGGCCATTGGTTGATGAGGCCATGGCTGCCCTTCCGCTTTTTACGGCCTTGGGGGCGCGATTATCGGTTCGCGATAATATGAAGGTAGGGATATAAAGCGAGGGATAAAGGTAGGAAAAACAGGGGCCGAAGGGTGCTTCTTGTCGTGGTAAATTTTACCGCGACAGACACATTCGCTTTTCTGGATGATGGCTCATGTCTAACCATGTTTAAGAAGGAATTATTTGATGAGATTGGTTTGCAAGGTACTCCGGAGGAGTTAACTCTCCAATGGACCAAGGGTGTTTCCCGAGTCGAAGACGCGATTCGAACCGACTTATCAGTTTCTGGAGTAAGTAGTCGAAAGCGCCACTTATTGAAGGGGGTATACAGAGTCAGGAACCTGGAGCTGCCCAGTCAGTCGGCATATGTCGCGGCGCTAACAGATCATTATCCTTATCTGCGCGGACTCCCTCTGGTTGATCTCGTTAACGCTAAACCGGGAATTTTGGTGGGACTCGATCAAGCAAAATTCTTATTGGAATGGGGTCAACGTTACGGCAAAGATGAAGACCCGTGTGCGTTGAAAATACTGCTGGGATGGATCGTCTACGATCAGTCAACACCTACCGTTAGAGCTTCCTGTTTTCATCAAGTGGCTAAGCCAGTTATGCATCTTGCGTTTCATGACGCAATCAGAGGTGAAGATGAACTACACGAACTGGTAAAGCGGCATTTCACTACTGAGGAATTTGGAGTTATGGCACCTAAAGGAGCACTAGTAAGCAGGGATGTAGTTAGAGCCGTCGATATAATGGAACGGACCTTATAGTTGAAGGACAGCTGGTATGAAATCGGGTTGTTATGGGCATCTGATGATGTCCGTCTCCCCGACAGTTATCCCATGGCGTTGAACCGACTCATCGGCTTGGAACGATCATTGAAAAACAAGCCGCATCTGCTGGAGTGGAAAAATAAACACATGGTCGAGATGTTGGGAAAGGGATACGCATGGATCCCCTCTGCTGAAGAGTTAGAACGACAGTGGCCTCGCGTATGGTACGCACCTACTTTTATTGTGGAAAACCCCAACAAGTCCCCTCCGAAGCCGAGAGACGTCGCGGATATAGCAGCCAAGGTAAAGGGGGTGTCTCTAAACACCCACTTGTTGAAAGGGCCCCATAATCTTATTCCTTTACATGCCGGTCTCTTCAAATTCCGTGAACGTCAAGTGGTGGTTAACGGTGATGTAAATGAGGTGTTTCACCAGATCCGCATTAGGGAGGAAGACCAGCAGTGCCAAAAGATTTTGTGGAGAGACGGAGACAGTTCCCGAAGGCCGACCGTTTATATTATGGAGGTCATGATGTTCGGGCCTAGGTGCTCCCCGATCTGTATCCAGTTCGTAAAGAATAACCATGCGAGTCTATTTAGGGAAGAGTATCCCGAAGCAGTTGATGGATTAATCAATCGTACTTACGTGGATGACTATTTCAACAGTCTTGACACCGTGGAGCAGGCGGTCACTGTCACACGAGATGCCATTCAAATCTGTCGAGCAATGAGTTTCAACCTGGTGGGTGTTCAGTCCAACAGTCGGGACTTTCTTTCTCAGATTCCGGAGATTCATATCAATCCGAAGCTTGTAAGTGTTGATCCAAACGATTGCGAGAACTTTGTGTCAAAGATTCCAATAGAATCCCAGTCTGGATCACTTTACCTACAAACTGGCTGATGATGGGATGGTTGACAGGATGCTGCTAACCTCCCTGATTGACTGTCTCAAAACGGGAAATATTGAGAACGATCATGAGGGTTTTCGACCCTCTAGGGCTTATTTCCATTTATAAAATTGGGGGTCGCATTGTCTTGAAAGATACCTGGCGGGAAGGATTCGATTGGGGCGAACCAGTGTCCCCCGAAATAAAGGATCAGTGCTTTTGTGCCTTTGTCAATGCGCTTCGGAACATTAAAAATCTGAAGATTCCACGTCGATACATGTCTTGGGCACCGGAATAGTCGCGAAGGACGCTCATTCTTTTTGTAGATTCATTCGAGAAGGCCGTTGCAGCAGAAATTTCATTAGTGATGGCGAAAGGTGGCTCCAGTGAAAAGCTTATCTGTTCCGCGTCTTCACTTCACTTTAAGCTGCTGTACTTATTGTACGTCTAGCGGCCACAATAAAGAGCTCACATACAATTTCATTTAATGAGGTCTCGTCGACCTTTAAGTTTCCTTCGTTTGTGTCAGTGATGGTAGGGGATATTTTGGACTCATCATCCACCCGTCAGTGGTTTTACGTTAGGTCTATTGACAACGTGGCACTAAGTGGAGCGATCCGAGTATGGGAAACCAAGATGTCAGATGGTTCAAATGACCAGAATTTCTCAAATCTGAGCTTGGATCAATGCATCATGGCAGTGCGCCGGTTTCTTATAATGCGAGTTGTCACTCGTTTTTTGTACAGTGACAATGGTCTAAACTAACGTTTTGGCAAGGGATGCCAAGGAAATGGAGTCAGCTCTCAGCGAACATTATGCCAAATACGAGGGAGTCCTTTGGCGATAGCTTACTCGCCATGGATGGGCGGAGCGTGGGAGCGGCTTATAAAATCCATTAAGCTCAGTGTGGAATTTATACTCAAAGGAATAGTTCGCGCGAGAACGTGCTCCGTAATGCCCTAGTTGAAGCGCAGGGGCAGATCAACCGAATGCCGCTTACTCATGTACCGGTCGATCCAGAGGATCCCTGACCATTAACACCAAACTCCATGCTGCTCGGCGAAGAAGACCGAGATATTACGGCTCCTGGAGTTTTTTCCAGAGAATGACGATTGCAGGAGGCTGTACAGTCGACGAGCTCAACATTTAATGGCCCAACTCATACGTCGTTGGTACACTGAGTATCTCCCTGAGATAACAAGACGGACAAAGTGGCATAAGGAGACCAAGCCAATAACGGTGGGCGCCGTTTTTATTCTCATAGAACCAAACGAGATCCGCTCAGCTTGGCAGTTGGGTCGCATAATAAATGTCTATACTGGCGCTAATGGAGTTTTCCACACACCTGATGTGCAGCTACCGAATAAGACCGCCAAACTGAGGAGGGCAGTTGGTAGGCTCGCTGTATTCCAATATCATAAGAAAATAATAGTTTAACATTTTACTTCTTACTTTAACTTCTTTGTCATTGCATAATACGTTTCATCTCATAAATATCTGTTGATGTGGCAGCACCAATTACTTCAGTCTCCGATATTTTACCTCTTCGTTAATGGAGACTTTTGTATTTCTTGATATAAATCATCTCAACAACTAATAGACTAACGTCATAATAAACGGTTAAATCATTACATACATTATATATTTAAAAGAGCCCGTTGGTTTGACAAAGCAAAAATCGCACATTATTCGGGATTAATTTTTGTATAGCAGGTGAAGAACGAAGAAGTGCCTCCACGTGAATTAACTTATGCCTTGTTGGCGAGAATTCATTTTTTTTGTACAAATAGTCAGTTCTTTTAGAACATTTTGATAATTAAAATCACCTTATCATATTAAAGTCGGGTACATTTTATTATCGCTTATAAAGGGTGATTTTTTAGCTGGTTTGGTTTTGGCAACACTGGTTTTGACAGCTGACGTGTATTTAGTACCTTGTGTCACTGTCAAACAGCTTCAGTTTGGTTTGCAATTTAACCATGGATCGTCTTACAAATGAACAACGCTTGCAAATTATTGAATTTTACTATCAAAATTCGTGCTCGGTTCGAAATGTTCATCGCGCGCTGCTTCCATTTTATGATCGGCATTCTCGACCTTCTGAGCAGTCTATTCGGAAGATTGTGACCAAATTTCACACCAAATTTACTTTGTTGGACATTAAACCACCAACACGTTTACGTACTGTGCGTATTGAAGAAAATATTGCGGCCGTATCAGCTAGTGTGACAGAAGACCGCGAAATGTCGATTCGGCGCCGTTCCCAGCAGTTAGGCCTTTGTTACAGCACTACGTGGAAATTTTTGCGAAAGGATTTGGGCGTAAAGCCTTTTAAGATACAGCTGGTGCAAGAACTAAAGCCAGCCGACCTACCACAACGCCGAATTTTTGGTGAATGGGCTCTTGGAAAGCTGGCCGAGGATCCGCTTTTTTATCGAAAAATTGTGTTCAGCGATGAGGCTCATTTTTGGTTGAATGGGTACGTAAATAAGCAAAATTGCCGCATTTGGAGTGAAGATCAGCCAGAAGCATTGCAACAGCTACCAATGCATCCCGAAAAAGCCACTGTTTGGTGCGGTTTATGGGCCGGCGGCATTATTGGGCCATATTTCTTCAAAGATGATGCGAATCGCAGCATTACCGTCAATGGTGAACGCTACCGAGCGATGATAACAAACTTTTTTTTGCCCGAAATGGAAGTTCTTGACTTGCATGATATGTGGTTTCAACAAGACGGTGCCACATGCCACACAGCACGCGAAACAATGGCGCAATTGCGAGGCGAGTTTGGTGAACAGTTAATTTCACGTTTCGGGCCGGTCAATTGGCCGCCTAGATCGTGCGATTTGACACCATTAGATTATTTTTTGTGGGGGTATGCCAAGGCTAATGGGTATAGGGACAAGCCCGCTTCGATTGACGCACTGGAAGCCAACATCCATGCATTCATTCGTGAGATACCGGCCGATATGTGTGAAAGAGTATGCCAAAATTGGACTCAGCGGATGGGCTACCTGAGACGCAGCCGCGGTAAACATTTGCATGAAATTATCTTTAAACATTAAATTGCAAGGTTCAAACTATCGATTCAAATAAATATTTCATTCATTTTTTCGAATTTTTTGTGTTTTTTTTTTAAAAAAGTTCTAAACCTCTTAAAAAATCACCCTTTATTTAAAGAGCCGGTTATACGTTAAGTTTTTTCAGATTTAGTGGTGGTTTGCTGGAGAAATTGGTGCTCCCTGTGGTTGCCCTATTGTGTGTACCTTCATATCTTTGTCAGCTAAATAAATTTGAATCATACCTTTGTACATAATTGAACTTAATTAACTTTTTGCAAATAAAATCCGTGAATTTTTTTGCTAAAGATTTTTTTTCTGGTGGAAGAAGGTGAAGAGCAACAACCGTGTAGCAACAACTGTGTTAACACATATAAGTGCCTCAAATGCATTAATAAATATGACCCAGGGACTTGCCCGGTCACAAAATGCGAAGGTAGTCAGTCAGTCAGAACCACTCGGTCACTTTTGAAGGATGTAAGGCCTATAAAGACTTCGATGGAAGAAGAAAAACAGCCTTTAGGGAAGCAAGGGCAAAGGAAAATAATTCAAAGGTACTTACCAACATAGTATCTAATGGGAATCTAGTGGCCCCAGAGGTTTCCTACGCAAGCCATTTCAACAAACCTAAGCTGAGTTCAAATACTCTAAAATTCCTACATTCCAAATCTATACAAAGTCTAGCACAAGTGCCCTTAATGAGTTCATGGAGTTATCAAACGTAATATTCGGAATAGAGTTGAATGTGTGTATTAACAGGATCGAAGTCTTTATGTCAAACTTTGGAAATTTTGGGTCGTTAACACAAAAAACACTGGCCTATCTTGAGCTCACAACATTTCGTCCTTAATTCACCAGTCGCGTATGACTTGAACTTCTCAAGGTTCTCCAGGCTAGTAAAGCGTCAATTGCTTTCATTCAAGAAACGCACTTAAACTGCCGTCATAAAGTCTTGCTATACTCATATAATAATAATCAAAAATTACATCTCTTACGAGCATATAAACTCCCCTCCATACCCCTGCGTATTTATTATCATAAACATCAAAACCAACATCATTTCGAAAAAAATTCTTATTGGCTCAGTGTATTTTCCCTCCAATAGCTCCTCAATTTCACTTACGAACGAGCACATCAAAATAGAAAACCTAGCTAACTCCAGCGCTCTTATCGGAGGAGGTGACCAGAAGTCCTATCTGGGGAGATTCCTGTCGAAACATTAACGGCAGAACCTTGGAGTCCAGCTGCAAGTGCATAATCCTTCACTCACGAACATCACCCCGTCAACATCCTTTTATCATAGGAGCTCCTCCTTTCTCGACTACTTTCTAATTTCAAACCACCTTCTTAATCACATCGACATTAAATGTGAGGTGCAAACGCTCCTAACCTTCTCAAACCATTTTCCTCTTCTACTAAAACTCCATATAGAAGACGCCGATATCTGCCTTCAGGAACCTGCTCATGCCAGGTCATTCAAAAATACAAATTGGGATGCATTCAGAGATGATCTTGACATGGCTCCCAATGATCACTCTCCAAGTCACCCGACCTATTTATCCAACTCAGACATTGACGGCTACATAACCTACTTTAATAATACTCTCCATAGTTTAATAGCCACCCACTCTGCTAGGATCCCTATCTCAACCAAAAAATATAAAAACCGTTTCATAGACATAGAAGCTTTCTATACAACAAAACAGCAGTGGCAAAGGTGTCTTAAGAATATCTTCCACAGCCATTACAACAGAGTAGACGTGCACTATAGGGAACTGTCAACCAGAATTTCTCTGCTGAGTAAGATAATTAAAGACCAAGTTAAAATCTGGCTCAACAAACAATTGAGCGAACGGATCTCTCAAATTAAGCCCCGACCAAGAGTCTTCAAGGAGGTATTTGAGATCATGAGCAAGACCAATAAATTCTCATGTTTTAAGTTCACAGTTGAGGATCATACTCTCACGAACGAACATCGTGGCTGCCTTCGAAAAACACTACAAGAATATCTACGTGGAAAAAGTTCCAGACTTCAACCCTATTGTTTCTAGAAACGCCAAAATATTCGCCCAACAGATCAATCGCGCCAAACCAAAACACATATTTTACTTCGACTCGGAGAATACCTCCCTGAGGCCCTCAGCTTCTCACATTTACACTGATATTGAAGATGTTACATGTATAATTAACCAGCTCAAACCAAAAAAATCCGCAGGCCCTGATGGCATATCTAATTTCATTCTCAAGAAAATTTCACACATCGCACTAAGTTTTATCACCATCGTCTACAACAATTGTATTAACAATGGGTACTTTCCTAATTCATGGAAAATTGTCAGGATGCTACCAATTGCTAAAAGTCCCCTCAAAAGTGACATGAACAATTTCAGACCCATCTCCCTCCTGCCCAACGTCGTCAAAATACTAGTGACGAACTATAGTGCTGAACTTCATTATCTCTCCCACTTAGAACCCCGTCGACCCCATACCGGGATACCAGTTCGGTTTTCGGAGAGGTCATAAAATGACATAACCCTGAACCTCAGGGAAAAACGATGCACAGTGGCATGCTCATTAGAAGGCTTTCGACTGCGTAAGGAGAGAAGGTCTTCTCTCAAAAATCACCCTACTTAATATCCCACAACACATTGTCAACCTATTGGAAAGCTTCCTGAAAATCAGACATTTCTTCGTTCAAATTCAAGGAACAAAGTCCGAAATGTGCGAGTGACAGCGGAGTCAATTTTAGGCCATTATCTATACACCGTCTTTCTTTACGACTACTCTGAAGATAGCATAACCTTCGCTGGCCTGCTATACGTCGATGACACGATAACATACGCTAGTCACGATTACCCTCTCACTGCTCCGCGGCATTTAGAAAAACACTTAAAAGTCATAAGCGACTACCAAAAGACCTGGGGGATTAGAATTAATATACCAAAATCGGAACTTACTCCCGATGTGACTCACCCGTCCTTCTATTTAAAGGCCAACACTGGCCATAATCGCGGTTAATTTTATTTCACTTTTTTACCTGACAACAATGATTGCCTTAGGTAGCACGATTTATGTCTTACTAAAAAGATAATAGAAACGGAAAAAAAAATTCTAAAATAACAAGATGACACCTAATAAAAGTTTAAAAAAAAGTAACGTTTTTGAATATAATTGGTGGGAAGTGCTCACCCCATAACCTTTATGAGGCATTTAAATGCTTACTATTTATTTCTAATAATAATAATCCATTACTTTTTTTCCTATCACTTAATTTCATCACAATAGATAACTTGAATAAATTAAGCAACATACAAAAAAAGAATCGTATCCATAGTAACATCTTCATGTATCTTAAAAGAAAAGAAATGAAAACCGAAATGTCTCTCCCTCTCTAAAAACCCAAGCATTCACTTTTAAAATACCTAAGTGCCTGGCTACAAAGAGCGCCTGAGTGAGAAACTCTCCACTATGCATTACCTACCATGCATACCTACCACAGAGGCCAACAACCGGTGGTCTCAGTATCGCAACATCATCAAGGAGGTAGCCGAAACCATCCTAGGATACCAGCCATCCCAGAGAAAAATCCCGTGGTTTGAAGATGTATGGGTATACCGGAAAAAGGTGATAGAAGATGTACACATTAAAACGCTGCAGAGGAAAACAAGGGCAGAAAGGGATGAGTACCGATCCAGTAGAAGGTAGGAGTAGAACAAAAGGGAGTACGCAGTCTCCCAACTCAAGGAGACCGAAGAGTCTCGCGACCGAAACAGCATCCAGAAGTTTTATAAGAAAGCTAAGCAACTGGCTGCTGGATTTAAGACCGGAACCCAGGTAGATGTACTTAAGCAGCATTTCCAGCAGTTGCTAAACGGGCAAATTGTAGCGAGGGTATAGGGCAAGAAGAGAACCCACTTATAGTCAATGAAGAACCACTCCCGCCGCCCAGTATAGAAGAGGTTGGCTTAGCTATAAAAATAATGAACAACAAGGCCGCAGAGCTCCTCAAATTCGGAGGTGACGTTTTGGTATGGCGCATGCACCAAATCATCAACCAAGTTTAGGTGGAGGAAAGCAGGCCCGATGACTGGACCATCAGCTCCATATGTCCCATCTACAAGATAGGCGATCCTATGTCTTGCAAGAACTATCAAGGCATAACGTCTCAAACCTTGCTGCATAACACTAATAGGCACGTACCAGTGTGGCTTCCGGCCCGGCAGATCAACTGTAGACCAAATCTTCACACCAAGGCAAATCCTGGAAAAGACCAACGAGTTTCAAGGAGCGATGGCCGAATTCGAGATCCTGTCAAAACTGATCTAGATGTGTCGCGTGACACTAGATAGCACGCGGTGCAATGTACAGTTTGGCAGGTGGAAGGCACTATCTTCAATAGATCAGTCCAACTGCTGAGGTATGCGGACGATATAGACATTATCGGTAGATCCCAGCATGCCTTGATAGAGGCTTTCACAGCTATTAAAGAACAGGCGAACTAGTTGGCCTTGAAGTGAATGAGGACAAGACTAAATATATGCTATCAACAAACAAATAATCATCTGTCCACCGACTAGGACAAAATGTCACCGTTGGTAGCAGCAACTTCGAGGTAGTTAAGGAGTTCATCTGCCTCGGAGTATACATCAACTCCACAAATCAAATCTTAGTGGAGATCCATCTGAGAATTACCCTAACAAACCGCTGCACTTCGGGTTGGCAAAACAAACGGGTTTAGAACCCTTATCCTGCAAGTTTTGCTATACGGCTCCAAGTGCTGGACGATATGCAATGACTTTCATTCCCATGAACTTGTAGCCAGGCTCTTATGTGTTTTCATTCATTGTACAATTTTTAAATGTATCAAAGTGCGCTCTCGCACCACTTAAACATGTGATATCTACCACTATGTATATATGCATCCGTACCTGGAAGAAGAAATACAACGTCGAATACTGTCTTTCTCCTTCACTTTATTTAGATTTAAGTTAAGTTAAGAATTCTAAATGTGACACTCAGCAGGAAAAAGCTTCATAAAACGCTCTGCGAGTAAGAGCAGTAAAGACAATTTAAACGACAGCCAAGTGGCATTTATTATACAAAATATAATTCAAAAGCTGGCAATATACTACAGCCGCAGCATATCTTAATCATAGCAATCGCAATATACATTGTAAACTATTTGTTCATCGATTAATAAGTCACAATAAAAATCAACACAATTCAATTCTGCACCCTTAAAGCAAAATGTAGTAATATTTTTGGTACAAGTTTTTTTAGTGTCCTTTCTTATTTAGACAAAAATATCCTTTAGTTAAAACCAAAGATAAGTAATTATACAAAAAGTCGTAGAATTGTGTTTGAATAAGATCAAATAAAATTTTAAGCCAGCTCACGCACACAATAGCAGTTATACGCCAAAGAATCAATTTTGGAAAAATTGTCATGTAGGCATATTAAAACTCAAGATGGGCTGTGTCCAATAATGTTTTCTGGTGAATGTTTTTAATTATTATGTATTATTTTAGTTCTACATAACAAATATATTTTTTTGGTAAACTTTTAATTTTTTCAGCATTTTGGTAATTACCCAAGTTAAAAATAAAATTTTGAGTATCATATATTGTTTGCCGTAGTTAAACTAATTTAGCAGTTTTAAATTGTCAGTAATAATAAAATAATGCTGTTGGTTGATTTATCGAATGTCGAGTAAAACAACTAAAATTAAATAATTT
Organism: Ferdinandea cuprea; assembly: GCA_963576555.1. NCBI lineage: Eukaryota > Metazoa > Arthropoda > Insecta > Diptera > Syrphidae > Ferdinandea > Ferdinandea cuprea. Next base: position 99,689,839 of record OY754958.1, on the reverse strand, counting down.
TTAAACCGAAGATTCCATAAATATTTGAGCAGTGAATAAATTAAATATTTTGTAAAATTAATAAAATTGTATGTAAAATAAATAAATCAATGAATGAAATTAATGAGTATAGCATGATCAGTTAACTGACCATTTTAATCATTTAACACAGTATTTCATTAATTAAAAAATTATTTTACTGACCACTTTTATTTTTTCACTGATCATTATCTACTGCTTATAAGAATTGTGTAAACACAAAAATATTAACTTTACTATTCCAATTCAAAGATCATAAGATTATGAACTTTAATTATCATGATGCAATTATTCATTATTATTATTATTAATAATTAATAAGCGACGAATTAATTAGAAAACTGTGTAAGTGTATAAGCTGAAGTAACATGCCTGGAAGATCAGATATGGGAAGCTTCAGGTTCAGTAGCAGGTATTTCTGAAGTTCATGCCAATAGGGTTGTTTGCGACAACGTCAGTGTCAACTGAGAGAAAAAAAAAAAACAATAAAAGAAATGACAGCTAAAACGTCGGAGGGAAAATATAAGTTGGAAGAATATTCCGGCAGGAAGTATTTATTAATGCAAATCTATTTAAAATTTAGTATAAAGTGTTACGAATTGTTGTTACAGACCAAATTTAATACATATTAAGAAAGTGTTTTAGTGCCCTATAGGCAGCTTACCTTATCTAACATTTCTTAAATCCTCAACTCAACTGCGAGCTGAGCTAAATGAAATGAAATCTATGGTACAGAAAATTAATAAAATTCTCATCGAAGTAATTCATGGAAGCCTGGATATAAAACAACACAAAGCGGAACTATCAGAATTTCAGAATATAATAAGCTTGGGAATTTGTAGACCATCGCATCACCAGTTTCTTCACCCCTGCATATATGGTACACAGATGAGGAATTAACCAGATAGTCAACTCTGCAATCCCCTATCACTTTCAACCCGCAAAAAATATTTAATGACAGCCGCAAAATCCTCTCTCAATTTTCCCATCTGTGAATACGTGTGAGCCAGACACATGAAGTTAGATCTAATTTACTAGATTACCCGCCAAAAATAATTGTGGGGAGTTTTGCAATATATCCAAATCGCAACAACAAAACAGCTGGTCACGGCGGATGTGTTGGGAAATAGGAAATTCTGCGAAGTGTTGAGTTTATGTGATTCAACTTTTTATTTTATTTTAATATAAATGTTTATAAAGAAGCAAAAAATTAGCTACCCAATAAAGTTGTTACAATTTAGTTGGAATATTTTTTGCGGTTATAAGAAATAGTTCTCTATTTTGTATCTGCCTAAAAATAAACATTCTTGGGTTTTTGTACTTTTCCATTTTGGTTAATGAAATGAGATAAAATGTGTATTTTATTGTATTATTGCATAAATATTACTAAATTAGTAATGTTTGGGTGTAAAATATTTGTAGTAAATAGTTTGCAATGGTTTTTTTATATATATACATATTAAATTCTTTGATTGTTTTATTATTTATTTATTATTTGATTGTTTTTATTCAACATATGAAAGTTTAATGAATATATGTATATATTCGGGTTCCGTGCATGGATAAAAAAAAGTGAAAAAGAAGTATTTGTAATCCTCTTTAAATTATGTTGTGTTACAAGATTTGTACGTTTGGTCAATCAATTTTCTTAGCTGTTTGTTTTTTAAGGCGGTTTTGAAATTTTTTATATAAGTTAGTATGCTTTATTTTAAAATTTAAAGTAAGCGATAGACGGAAGAACGAGAAAAAAAGGTAGCTGGAATGCACTGCATAAATATATTGGGGGTGCATTTTTTTATCGAAAATGCTTGGTAGTTGAGTACATCACGAAAATGTTTGGTATTTGAGTACATATCATAAATAAGCATGCACATTATGTTACATATATATTAAATTATTTGGCCACTTTTTTTAACAGCCGACTTTATTTGTCAAGTTATAATGTTTTGTAATTTTATTTTATATGAAAATAAACAAAACAATTTACTACTACTACTACTACTAGGAAGTAATTGCCAAAAATTAATATTTGTAAGAATTTGAATTACGTTTTATTAAAAGCGTTTTAAACCGGTGTTCAATTGTGTAGAGTTACTTAACTGCTTCAATATAACCATCCATAATCTACGAAATCCTTGCTAGTATAGTTATACTTAAATTTATTGTCAACCGAAAATGTATGATGAACTTACTTATTATATATTAGTCATGTTAATCAATATTATTTTGATTATTTTTCATTAAAAATTTGAATAAATTAGTTAAAACACAGCTTTATTCTTAACATTATAATATTTTATTATGTTATTAGTTGTGTGGTAAGTATGTTTTTATCAATCCATATTCACCGCATAATGACCATGTTTATTTTACACACCCAAATTGTGAGTTGTAATCTGCTGAAATTAATCAACTGTTCCCAACTTCTTGCTATAAAAAATTACATTTCATGGGCGCGGCCATTAGCCCCATATAATTCGATTTATGTGTGCGTGATTCCCATTTGATTTGCACGTAAAAGTCCATATAAGTGCAAATTATGTGGGGCTTATCAGTTCGACTTAGCTTGTAGGCAACGTGAGAGATTCCCTCTCGAGTTGACTATCTGGTTAATTCCTCATCTGTGATATGGTAGCTAAAAAGGGCAGTCTACGAGCATGTGGGGATTACAGATGTTTAAATAATGTCGCTGAACCTGATCGTAAGTTGCAAGTTGCAAGGCATTTTCATGTAATGACATAGTAAGGGCATATCATCAGATGATGTATTATTGCCTGGTAACACTTTCCACGTCCACACGTATTCATGTGTTAGTATGTGAGCTGATTCTGTATCATATGCTGGTCTCGATCTTTGAGTGCCTATGTTTACAACCAGTTGTAATCTAACTCTCTACAAATAAATATATTATACACACCTAAATTAAATGAGTTTTTTTTAATAAAGAATAAATCAAATGTTTGAGTAAAAAACAAACCATGAAATTTAAAGTACAAGCATTCCAACTCATAGTAACATCAAAATTAAGCAAATTTAAAATGGCCAGCGATTTTCAGAATCCACTATTAATGGATGGGAATGTGAAGGAGAATTGGCGGAAATTTTATAATATGTGGAAGATCTATTCTGTGACTTTGAAAACTAATAGTGAGTCTGAAGAAATAAAGACTGCAAAATTTGTATGGTTTGAGGAGAAAAAGCGATTGAAGTATATAAAACACTTCCAATATTAGATATAGACAGAAATACCCTTGAAAAGGCCACCGAGGCATTTCAACAGTACTGTGTACCGAGGAGCAATGTCGTATACGAACGTTATATTTTTTTCTCGACATCAAAAAGAAGAGGAACTGTTTGAACAGTAGATATATAAGATAGCAACTGTTTTAAGATGGATAGCGTGGATTTCAGAAAAACTAAAGAAACCTGTCGCGAAATATTACTCGGTAATTGTCCAGCATTTGGTTGCAGAAAATTTTATCATTTTGTAGCTGTTTGCAAATCAAAAGGAATTAACTGCATTAACGAAGCAGGTACGATTGAGATCAAAGGTAGTGGTGAGTTAGTTGCTTATATTCTTGCTATAGGGCAGGTTTGGGATGGGATCGGCAGTTGGTGCGAAAATATAACATTAGAAAACAGTATAATAGAATTTAAACTGGATAGTGGAGCTCACGTCAATATTATTACTTTGGATACTTCACAATCCGCAGCTTCTTTGACTGGACGTGGGTTCTCTCCTTGCCCCATCACTCTCTCTACATTTTGTTGGTTTAGCATCTGCTGGAAATGCTGATTAAATACATCTACAATTCCCTGCGCGTCGGTGACTAGGTTTCCATCGCTGTTGCGAAGAGCCTGCGTTCCGGTCTTAAAGCCAGCAGCCAGAGGCTTGGCTTTTTTATAAAACTTCCGGATGTTGTATCGGTCGCGGGACTCTTCGATCTTCTTGAGATGGGAGACTGCGTGCTCTCTTTTCTTCCTGCGCAGCATCTTCTTTTCCTCCCTTCTTCTGGCTCGGTACACATCCCTTGCTGCCCTTGGTTTCCTTTGCAGCATTCTAATGTGTGCATCTTCTGTCCCCTTTTTACGGTATACGCATACATGTTTATACCACGGGCTTTCTCTCTGGGGTGGCTGATATCCTAGGGTGGTTTCAGCTACCTCCTTGATGATGTCGCGATTCTGTAGAGCGTTAGGTTGCTGTGTGAATACTTAGTCGCGGAAACCTAGTGCTGCTTATCACCGTGCTGCAAAGTCAATTCGTCGGTTGCCGTTATCTGTTGTCGTTTCGTGGAGGCTGTGCTTACCAACTAATCCGCCGATGATGTTTTCCTTGCCGACATAAGCATTCAAGTCCCCGAGTACAATTTTGACATCGTACTTCGGACAGGCTCCGTAGGCTTCATCCAAGAATTCCTCCTTGATAGGGTCCTTAGCCTTGTCGGTAAGGGCGTTTGGACATATTACGCAAATGTTTTGGAATGTAGCACTGATGCGGATAACAGCCAGGCGATCACTTATCGGCTTAAAGTCCATTATATGACGAATCCGCATCCTAACACATGATATCTTTTGTTACAGCTGTAATAAATGTCGCATTTTATTATTTTCATAATTCCTGATCGTATCTCCTGGAACGCGGTAATGTCGGCCTTGTACCGCAAGAGGACAGACTCAAGTTTTTGAGTAGCACCTGGAGTGTAGAGTGTCCGCACATTCCAGGTACATACTCGCATAACCGTTAACGTTCCGGCTCTGGTTGCCGTTTGAGGGAAATTGTTATCCGAGGCTATTCCTGTCTCCCTCATTACTACGATGGAGACATAGTTCCCTTCCGTTTGAGGGAAATTGTTATCCGAGGCTATTTCTGTCCCCCTCATAACTATATTTTTTTCACATGGTCGGGAAGTTACCCCGACGGACTTTCTCCCGTACCGAATCGCGTTCTGCATCCCAGTCGTTGACCGCTGTGTCCTCCAACCAATCACGAAGGTCAGGGTAATTAGGGAAACGCATCTCCAAACCGGTTAATACCTTGAAAGAGCTGAATCTTGTGCTTCTGGACGGTGAATTGTTGATCAGCTGCTGCACCCGTCCTACATGCTGATACCAATTTTCCGATGCAAGTCTTGGCCAATATTGTCACTATGATTTTATGGATCCTCTCTACTTGCCCGCTATCTCGCGGAACTCCCATCGCGATTAATGAATGCTGGATGGTTTCTTTGTGACAGTATTCTTCAAACGCAGTTGGCATAGAAGTCGTGCCTCTATCCGATATGATTCGTCTTGGGTTACCGAACGTCGTAGCTTGCTTCTTCATCCGATCCAATACCTCTGCAATTCTCGTAATTTTCGTTGGATGGAGCCATACGAATTTCAAGAACGCGTCCACTACCACAAGAATATGGTTGTACTGCTCGTGAGGCTGCTCCATTGGCCCTACGTGATCGATATGGTATGTCCCCAACGGCTTGTCTTCCTTGTCAATGGGTTTCAGGTACCCTGACGACCTCTATGACTTTCGCTGTTAGTTCTGGGACAAAGAACGTCTTCTTCACCAAATCTTGGGTTTTCTTAATGGAAAAGTGCCCTTGCTGGTGCGCGATGCCTATTATCTCCTTCTCCATTGCCGGTGGAATTACTACCAACTCATTCAGAATCGTCCGAACTGCTCTTATCCAGGAGTGTTTCAACTGTGCCTCTCTCAGCCGGTGATTGAGTGAGCCCTCTATGATAAGACAAGACACTCTACTCAAAGCATCTATATGCTCCATCTTACTTCCGGAGCGATGTTCGATTTCATAATAGAAATCTTGAAGGAACGTGGCCCATGTTGCTACTCTTACTAGTGAATTTTGTTTCTTCATCGTCATCCCGAAAGCGTTACCGGTGGTGACGATCTTAAATTTAGTTCCTAAGACGTATATCCTCCACTTCTTAAGAGCCTCGATAATCGCCAATACTTCGTTGATCTTCAATATACTTAAACTGCTCCATATCCATATTTACTAGCGTCTGCGTGGATCTCTGTTATCGCCTTGGGGTTAAACAGCTTGAGAACTGTTGCCTTGGTCAGCGCGGCTTTAAGTTGTTGGAAAGCGACCGCTTGTTCAGTTCCTCACTCAAACTCAGCATTCTTACGTAGTAAATCAGATTAGGGTTTAGCAACGGCAACGGAATCACAATGTCGTCCATATACAGCACCATTACACCAGATTGTACCAACTCTCGGAATACTGCGAAGATCTGCCTGCTGAATACTGCGGGTGAATTCGAAATACCAAATGGAACGACTAAGAACTCGTACTGTCCCTCTTGCATCTCGAACGATGTATACTTCTGAGAGCTCGGTGCTACCGGAACATGAAAGAAACCGTTGGCTAGGTCCAAGGTGGTAAACACCTTCGCTCCACGACATCGTCGATTTGCACCATTGAGAAATTATCCCTCACGATCTTCTCGTTTAGTCTCCGGTAATCGCAGCATAATCTCTTGGTTCCATCCTTCTTCGACACAAGCACAATCAGTGACGCATATTCGGATGTACTTGTCTCTACTACTTCGTTAGTAATCGACAAATCTACTTCAGCTAGCATGTCGTTTCCTATTACCGCCGCATACTGCATGTCGTTCTCTTTGACCACGTGGAATCTTAGTTTCAGTTTGACACCATCCACTTGTAGATCTACCCAGAAACTACCTTGTCTCGTTACTTTTCGCCAGCCTATACCTCGCAGATTCCTTTTTATTTTGTACAGCTCTATAAACTGCAACAAGGCTAAACTGTCATATCTGAGCAGACATAAGTCGCTTCCGGTATCCAACAATGCGGACAACGTGACACCAACCATCGTTATGTCCTTGAATACGCGGTTGGTTCCTGCTGCTAGGTTAACTCGTGCTTCAGACCAAGAACTAGCTTCATCATCCGATGATGCGGCATAAACGCTACTGTTTCCCCTCTTCGCATCTTTGCATTCTCGTGCAAGGTGACCTGGTTGTCCACACGTGAAGCACTTGAAGACGTGCATTCTCGCGCGATGTGGTTTGACTTTCCACACTTAAAACGCTTTCACGTCTGGGCTTCCGGCTTCTAGGCTGCTGTTAATCGTTGACTTAATGGATATCTGTAGCTCCCTCTCGAGCTTGATGGTTGCAGATCGGGACCACGTATCTTCTCGTATACATGCAGCTGCTCCTAAAGTTCGCGTAAATTCTTCACTTGAAGCACCGCCTTGTTTAGAATACTGTCCGGTACCCCCTCTCATCATCCAACTCGATAGACTTTGCAATCTCCATCAGCGCGTACAAGTACTTCCTGTATGACTCAGACGCCTGCTTCCTCCGATTACTTAACCTTCGATATACGTCTGCCGACGACGACTGAACTCCGAAATGAGAGCTGACTTCAACAATTTCCAATTTCCGACTGCCCTCGGACGAACAACTTTGCAGCACCCTTCAACAATTGCTTCGCGTACACAAACTTCTGCAATTCGTTCCAATTGACTTCCACCCACATTTTTACATCGGGGTAGCTGGTGCCATCGATTGGTAAAAGCGTAACATTGTCTTTAGTTCTTTGTGTTTGTGGCCACACAGTTAATTGAGGGTTTTTTTCACTGCCACGGGTAGATATTTCTTTTATTTGACTTTTTTTTCTCACACATGTAATTGTTTTTTCTCCTTATGCAAACGGGATTAATGTCGCCGAATTGCGCGGTCTCGTTTCTCTAGTACAAGAATCACATAATTTTTCGATTTTCTCCTTTAATGAGGATATATTTTAACTATCGCCGACGAGTCTCCACTTGTGAGTTCAGGTTCTTATCAAATAAAAGACTTTGGCTCGAATTTTAATTACAGTTTACTAATTAAGTAATACTAGGTTTATAGCGATTGCGCACTGCTAATGTATCACATCTGGTTTCGTTGGCGGTTGACTTTCTTCGTTTTCTGTCTGTTCTCGTTTCGTTCGAATTGTCTGTATTGTGTGTGTGCGTGTACGGTATGTCGTTAAGGTTCGTCTGTACCGTACCGTAGGTTTGTCCGTTCCAATCCCACAGTAATTTACCTGAACTTTTATTTACATAGATGTTATAATTACAGGGGGAGAACAAAGAAAGAGCACAACAAAAATGTCGAAAAGCTCAGCTGATGCTGAGACTAGATATGCTCGGCTTGGGAAGAAATTACTAGCTGTGGTATACGCCTACGAAAAAAAAATTTGATAACTACATATATGGGTATCATGTTACGGTCCACTCAGATCACAAACCTTTGCTGGCAATTATAAAAAAAGACATAGGCCAAGTTCACTCTGCGCGCTTACAGCGTATTAAAAATGAAACTTTCTAAATACAAAATCGATTTAATAAGATTAATTAATAGAAATTTCATTTATGATTCCACTGTAAATATGGAAAAGACCTTTTAAGATTTAGTTCACAGCGTTAACGTGAGTAAGCCCATGAGAATGAATTTTGAGAAAGAGATAAGAAACGATGGAGTTTTGCACTCTATAACAAAATATTATTATGAAGGGTAGCCAAGCGACAATAACAAGTTAGAAGAATGTTCTGGTCATTAAGGAACATTATCCTTGTTTTTCATGAAAATCGTATATATGTTCCGCGCTCATTAATTAAAGAAACACTAAACCTTCTTCACAAATCTCATATGGGAATAACCAAGACTTTAAGTCGAGTGATATACTGAGATTAGCAAACGTCTTGAGATGTTCACATACAACGCTGGAAAGGATTTTATAGGTGATTTTTAAAAGACTTATGCCTCTATAGTTGGCGCAGAGTAGGCGGTCCCCATTTTGGTGGATCCGGTAGATGGTACTGAGGTTCCACTCATCGGGCATACTTTCCTCCGACCATATTTTGCTGATGAGTTGGTGTATGCTCCTGACCAGATCATCTCCAGCTTGCTTAAAAAGTTCCGCTTGTAGACGGTGTCCGGTAATGGCTCATTTGATTTCATTTTGGTCGGGCGGTTGTAGATCATGGTACTCATCTCGATTAACTGAGACCAGTTAATTCGGGCGGTATCTTGGCTGTCATCGCCATTTAACAACAGGTTAAAGTAGTCTCTCGCTCGGGATCCTTTGAAAGAAAAATCCTTCGACGGATATTTGGTCCTGTGTGCGAGGAGGGCGAATGGAGGAGGAGATACAACCGCGAACTCTATGGGCTGTACCAAGATGTGGATGTAGTCCGAAAAGGTAAAACTCGTCGACTACATTGGCTCGGCCACATCGAGCGAATGGACAGCAACGCTCCAGCCAAGAGGATCTTCGAATCCCAGCCCCCAGGTTCGAGACGACAAGGAAGACCGAACCTCCGTTTTAAAGACCAAGCCATCGCGGATGCCGTAACGCTTGGTCTAGACAACTGGAAGCAGCGTGCTCGGGATCGCAGAGGGTGGAAGGCAGCCGTATCTCAGGCAGGAAATCTTCACGGGTCGGGAGCCCGTTAAGTAAAGTAAGTATTTCCATCCTGATCTTAGCAGGATGTTTACGCACCTCGAACAATGAAATATCGATGGGAATATTTATTGCAACCCGAATCACCTTGTATCATAAAGAACCACGTGAATACTTTAACCAAAAACTGGCTGAATTTGCAAATTTTGCGGATGAATTAATATTGTATTACACTGTTATAATAATTTACAAATATATATATCACATCGCGGCCTAAAAGACTTGAACAACTCCGCCTTGTTACGCCAGTAGCATGCCGGTCCCAAGCCCGAATAAAGGAGGAGGTGTTGGAGGCAACGGTTTTTAACCAGCAAAGGTAGTAGTTTTGATGGACGGAAATTGGTTGTAGTGGACTCACCCTTGAGTATGAGTAGAGGAAGTGCACCTAATGTTGGTGCTGCCCGTGCACTGGTAATGGATGATGCTGGTGTTGTGACCAATACTGGGTGCAGCACTAGTGGACAGAACTTTGTCGACGCGGACGGCTCTGATGGTAGGTGTGCGCCTAAAAAACCATGTGCTAAACGCAAAAGAGTGCGAGTTAAGAAGCATTCCTACAAGAATGCTGCTGTCTCCTCTTTAGCAGTTCGCATTGGGAAAGCAATGATAACAGTATGAGTGTTGCAGAGTCCGAACACTGCAAAACTCATCTTTTGGAGCTGGCTGCGGCAACAAATTTAGGTGGAGGGCTGTGTGTTAAAGGACGGAACCCTCATGGTGAAGACCTCATCACAGAAAACCTCTGGATAAATTAGCAGTATGGTGCCGAAAATCCCTACACTTAGGACTTCATCTTTTGAGGTCTACAAACCACCGCTTACGCGGGCTGTCTGCTGGATCCCTGGGAAACTAGAGAAATCGGCGGATGTGCTAAAGCGTTTGCAAACCCAGAATCCTGGTCTCGACACAAAAGCTTGGATTGTCCGTCCACACAAGAAGAGTAAAAACCGCCACAATGAAGGTGGTAGTTCTCTTGTTGTGAGTATAGACATGGCTGCTGTCGAGATCGTCAAATCTGGGTACAACATGCGTCCCTATCTGCATCTTGGCAGGATTCATTTCTATTTTAATGTCAAACAGTGCTAATAGTGGACGTTACCCAGAGTATTCATCCATCTTGTTTACGTAGCAGGCTTGTGGCTTGTAGAACAAAATCACACATAATATCCATCCAGGAACCATGGGTGTGGAAAAGTCGCATCTGTGGTCTTGGTTGCTTGAGTGATTTATACCACGTTCTTTATGATGAGCAATTCGAAAGACCTAGGACTTGTCTTATTGTATCGAAATCTTTTACAGCTACTATGATCAAAAGCTTTTGTAGCCAAGATTTGGTAGCTGTTTCTATAACTTACCATGCAAATGATAACTGGGAAACCTTGGTCGCTGCATCGGCTTATTTCCCCTATCACTCTCTAACCCCTCCTCCACCAAAGGCTGTTGTAGAGTTCGTAGAGTTTTGTGAATCCAAAAGGTTAGGTCTTGTCTTGTGCTGTGATGCTAATGCTCAGAATACTGTTTGGGGCAGCAGCAAATGCAACATAAGGGGAGATCGACTTTTGGACTTCATTTTATCGTCTGATATTACCATCAACAATGTAGGTCATCAACCTTTGTTACAGCCAGAAGACAGCAAGTAATTGATGTTACCCTGTCTAACAGGCATTTGAAGTCTATCATAAATTGGAAGGTATCGCCAGATAGCACCTTATCGGATCACAGATACATCGAATTTCAAATCTACTGCGAACTTTCACCTTCGCTAGAGAGGAGAAATCCGAGAAAAACGAACTGGCCACGGTTTAGAGAGGAGCTTGCCATCTCTGTCAAAGTTCCACTCAAACTTAGATCAAGACAGGGAATGGAGAGGTCTGCTCAGGATCTGAACAACGTCCTCACCCGCGGCTTTGAACTTGCGTGCCCTGTTTCTAAACCCCCCCGCAGAAAATCGGTACCCTGGTGGAACTCCGAACTGCAGTGTCTTCGTAAAGAAACTAGGAAGCTGCTAAATCGGTCTTTAAAAACCAACTTAGTGGAAGACTGGAATCTTTATCGATCGAAGCAAAAAGTTTTTAAGAGACTTATTTGCAAGTCGAAAATGGCTCATATAAAAAGTTTTGTGAAGAGGTCGAATCTCTAAGTGCAATTAGTAGGCTTGTTAAAGTCCTCCAAAGATACAGACCAAGTAAACTGGATGCAATCCTTAAACCTGATGGCACGTACATTGAGACAAAGGCGGAGGCTTGCAGTCTTTTACTTGAGACTCACTTTCCGGGTAATCAGGTTACTACATGTTCTTCAGCCCTTCAAACGACTGTGGCTACATTTGAACCGACTAATACCACGCGGCACAGCTGGTATTTTGCATCGGGAGTGGTGACTGATGATGCTATCAAATATGCCATTGCATCTTTTGAGAGTTTCAAGTCACCTGGTCCGGATGGAATTTATCCAGTTTTGCTGAAACAAGGTTTAAGTCAGGTTTTGCCAATGTTGAAAAGAATTTTCACCGCGAGCTTGGCCTTGGCCTTATATATACCTTCCCCATGGCGAATGGTTAAAGTGGTTTTCATACCAAAAATTGGTAAGTCTGACTACACTCTAGCCAAAAGCTTTAGACCCATAAGTCTGTCTTCCTTCTTACTGAAAAGTTTGGAAAGACTGGTTGAGCTGCATGTGCTCAAAGTTGCTCTTCGATCACACCCTCTCTCTGAGATGCAACATGCCTATCAGCGCGGAAAATCCTGCGAGACTGCGCTTCAAAACCTTGTTGGTAGGATTGATAGTGCCCTTGACCGGAAGGAGTACGCGTTGGGCATTTTCGTCGATACTGAGGGTGCTTTTGATAATGCGACCTTTGACAGTATGTGTAACTCAGCCAGACAGCATGGTGTAGATGAAACTTTGGTGTTGTGGATTAAAGCAATGCTAATGTACAGGACGTTGGTAGCGGATGCAGATTGTGGCAAGTGCGTCATAACAGGGGTAAATACATGGGGCTTGTCTCCAAAATCGGGTCCTTTGGATCTATACGGCCATGATTAGACCGCTACTCTCATACGCATCAGTTGTTTGGTGGAACAGACTTTCGCGGAAACGTGTTACTGCTTCTTTTGCCAAACTCCAAAGAACGGCTTGTCTCGGCTGCACAGGGGCCTTCCATAGCACCCCGGGCTCTGCTCTAGATGCTTTGATGAATCTTCCTCCCCTTGACTTATATATCATGGGATGTACGCTAAAAACCATCTTTCGCTTAAAGAGAGGTGGTTTTTGGTACCATGCGCAATGGAATTTTGAAGAACTTGCTCGAGAATTATCCTTTGACCCCTGTCTTATGGATATGCCGTCTGATGCAATGACACCAGAAATCCTTCTGCGAAAAAACTACCACGTCAACTTTCCACAGGTAACGGAATGGCTTCGGTCAGACTCTGAACCATGGATTGAATACCATCGTATTTTCACGGATGGCTCCAAAACCGGGCAGGGGTCTGGTGCTGGTGTCTTTGTGGAATGCGATGATATACGACTTTACTACCCCTTGGGTAAACATGCATCTGTTTTCCAAGCGGAGATTTTTGCCATCCTAATGGCAATGCGCTATATTGTGAACAACAGGTGGAGGGCCAGAGGCATTTGCATCTGCAGTGATAGCCAAGCTGCATTAAAAGCGCTTCTAAACCCTCTTACCTCGTCCAAGTTAGTGCTAGAACTCAAGCTTTCTCTGAATTTGGTCGGAAGACTGAACACAGTGAATCTTGTCTGGGTACCAGGTCACACTGGCATCCAGGGAAATGAGATCTCGGATGAGCTTGCTAGGCAAGGTTCAGAAGAAGTTTTCTCAGGACCCGAACCTGTGTTGGGTCTGCCTGCGTCTTTAGTCATGTCGTCTATCGATTCTTGGGTTTCTCGTGAACACAAGTTTCGGTGGCGCGATTGCGGTGGATGTAGACAGACCAAACTACTGCGCCCGGACATTTGCAAAAGGCATCTTTTCTTCTATCTCTGAGGAGAATCGACTGTAGGCTGCTTGTAGGCGTTCTTTCGGGCCACCAAGCTTTTGCTAAACACTTAAATGTGTTGGGCTTAAGCGACACCACTACCTGTCCTGCTTGCGGCGAGGAGGATGACACAGCAGAACACTTTCTCTGCAGTTGTCCGGCCTATGCTCGCATCAGGTGGCGGATCTTCGGGGCTGACGTGGTGAGTGCCGAACATCTAAGCTCTTTATCCTTCTCATTTTTCTTCGAAAGACGGGAAAACTAAGTACATTAATGTAAGGTGTCTGAATGGTAGTACAATGGACCTGTAGTTGTGTCTGAGCGCTCCATCGGATAGCAGCAAGCTCCGACAAAAAAAAAAAAAAAAAAAAACACTTGAACAAATTTATTAACGCACTTCCAAAGAGCCTGGCTACACGTTTATGGGAATGAAAGTTATTTCCATGAACGTCGTGGCTACACACACAAAACATAATTTCTCTTTGGAAATCGAATACTTTTGTGCTCTCTAGTACCTGTATTCGGTCTTCACTCTTCCAACGTAAATCTCAAGTGCGGATTTCTGTCGAAAGTGATATGGTTGAGACCTCCGACAACTTGGAGTGTGAAAATGGAGACGGCTGGTTAGAGATCGTGCCGGCTGGAGGGATATATTGAGCAAGGCCTAGGAGCACCATGCTTGAGCTAGTAAAAAAAGTAAGAAGGAAGTGTATATTAAATATATTTTGGCAGGTTTTCTTCACCACGAAAATTGTGAGACACATCATTGGATGCATTAAGATTGTTTTCTGTGGATAAAAGAATATGAATTACTTTATCGAAATGTAAAGTTAAGTTAAGTTTCATGTGACGCCACTGGAATTGCAGTTGGACAATGTCTCGTGAACATCACTTGTCACAGATTAGATTATTCGGATCCATGGGTGTAGATACCTGAGCTGTCTGCTCAGGAACTAGGAGCAGGAGAAAAGATACGCTCTGAAGATCCAGCCACCAACATCTACACGTCATGCCCAGACCTCACAAGCCGGTCATGAAAGGTAAAATTCATTGTGATGAAAAATGCGAATTATGCCTCGGATGACCAAATTAGCACCCCCCCCCCCCCCCCCGGCAAACGAAAAACGGACAACGATTTACGCATATGCACATAGAATGTGCGCACTCTAAACAAACCCTGCAAGGCCGAGCAGCTAGCCGAGACCCGCGCCAGTTTCCAAGCTGATGTAACAGCCCAGGAGATGCGATGGGATGGACCGGGCCTGAGAAATACAGAAAACTGTAATTTCTTCTGTGGGAGATCGGGCTTGATTGGATGTGGATTCATTGTCAGAGAAAGGGTAAGGCAGAAAGTCTTGAGCTTTCACGTAGTCAGCGAGAGAGTGACAACGATCCGCATAAAGGCCAATTCCAACAGCTAAGCGTCATAAGCGCCCATGCCCCTACAGAAGAGAAAGGCGACGCTACCAAAGAAAGTTTCTTCGACCTTCTTTTCAAAACTTATGAGAACTGCCTCAATGACATTAAAAATCCTTTTAGGAGACTTTAATGTCGAACACCTGGTTCGACTCCGAATGTGCTTAGGCAAACAAGGCTAAAACGGAGGCATACAAGTCAAGGCTCCAGAGAGATACTAGAGCCACTCGAAATCTCTACATTGAGCAAAGGAAGTTTAAGAAACGCTTACTCAGGAAGAAGAAAAAAGAACCAGCAACGCGAAGTCGAGGAGATGCAGAACTGTTTTTGCGGAGGAGGTGCGTAAACATCCTGCAAGATCAGGATGGAAATACCATAGTGGAAACGCAGGCGATGTTAGCCATATGGAGAGACTACTTTAACCAGTTGTTAAATGGCGATGACAGCCAAGATACCGCCCAAGATCAACTTGTCTCAGTTAATTGAGATGACTGCCATGATCTACAACCGCCCGACCAAAATGAAATCAAATGAGCCATTACCAAACTAAAAATGAACAAAGCAGCTGGATGCGATGGTCTACAAGCGGAACTTTTTAAGCACGCTGGAGATGATCTGGTCAGGAGAACGATGACGTGAAACGAAAACGACAAAAACTGTTTTCGATTATTGCGGTAAAAAAAAGTTTTAACACTATCAGATCCGTGTCGTGGAGTGCTTAATGCAAGCAAATATCACGAGCAGAAATTTTCCGGCCCAAAAAGTGCACCCACAGGCTCATCACTTAGTGCAGGTGCAGTGTATACATATATTAAACATATATAATAGCCGTATAAGTATAGAGAGCTAACACAACACGCAAAATTGCAGAATATTTTTAAGTTTCAACTTACTAACATGTATTATAAATTCTACTCATGTGACTAATAGCTTCTTTCCTGTCATAATTCGTCCAATGATAATGACTGAATAATAACTTCACACATCGTAAGTTGTGAGCACCTCCACGTAAGTTAAAGTGAATTAAAGACAGCAGATCAGGTGCATCAATATTAGCAGATAAAGGGTGATTTTTTAGCTGGTTTGGTTTTGGCAACACTGGTTTTGACAGCTGACGTGTGTTTAGTACCTTGTGTCACTGTCAAACAGCTTCAGTTTGGTTTGCAATTTAACCATGGATCGTCTTACAAATGAACAACGCTTGCAAATTATTGAATTTTACTATCAAAATTCGTGCTTGGTTCGAAATGTTCATTGCGCGCTGCTTCCATTTTATGATCGGCATTCTCGACCTTCTGAGCAGTCTATTCGGAAGATTGTGACCAAATTTCGCACTAAATTTACTTTGTTGGACATTAAACCACCAACACGTTTACGTACTGTGCGTATTGAAGAAAATATTGCGGCCGTATCAGCTAGTGTGACAGAAGACCGCGAAATGTCGATTCGGCGCCGTTCCCAGCAGTTAGGCCTTTGTTACAGCACTACGTGGAAAATTTTGCGGAAGGATTTGGGCGTACAGCCTTTTAAGATACAGCTGGTGCAAGAACTAAAGCCAGCCGACCTACCACAACGCCGAATTTTTGGTGAATGGGCTCTTGGAAAGCTGGCCGAGGATCCGCTTTTTTATCGAAAAATTGTGTTCAGCGATGAGGCTCATTTTTGGTTGAATGGGTACGTAAATAAGCAAAATTGCCGCATTTGGAGTGAAGATCAGCCAGAAGCATTGCAACAGCTACCAATGCATCCCGAAAAAGCCACTGTTTGGTGCGGTTTATGGGCCGGCGGCATTATTGGGCCATATTTCTTCAAAGATGATGCGAATCGCAGCGTTACTGTCAATGGTGAACGCTACCGAGCGATGATAACAAACTTTTTTTTGCCCGAAATGGAAGTTCTTGACTTGCATGATATGTGGTTTCAACAAGACGGTGCCACATGCCATACAGCATGCGAAACAATGGCGCAATTGCGAGGCGAGTTTGGTGAACAGTTAATTTCACGTTTCGGGCCGGTCAATTGGCCGCCTAGATCGTGCGATTTGACACCATTAGATTATTTTTTGTGGGGGTATGCCAAGGCTAATGTGTATAGGGACAAGCCCGCTTCGATTGACGCACTGGAAGCCAACATCCATGCATTCATTCGTGAGATACCGGCCGATATGTGTGAAAGAGTATGCCAAAATTGGACTCAGCGGATGGGCTACCTGAGACGCAGCCGCGGTCAACATTTGCATGAAATTATCTTTAAACATTAAATTGCAAGGTTCAAACTATCGATTCAAATAAATATTTCATTCATTTTTTCGAATTTTTTGTGTTTTTTTTTTTAAAAAAGTTCTAAACCTCTTAAAAAATCACCCTTTATAAGCTGCTGTAAGAAAGCAGGTTATACTCTGTCCAACATAAATAGAGCTCTATACAGAACTGTCACAATTTTTTTTTTTAGTTGTCAAACCAAGTTGGTGGCCAAGCAAACAATTTGTTAGCAGTCTCAATACGTGTATTTCGGAAATTCAGTCCATCAATGTGTGTTAATAAACAAGTTTAAGTGTTTTAAACCGCGATGTGATATAAATATTTGTAAATAAGTATAATAAAATATTAATTCATCCGCAGAGTGTGCAAATTCAGTCAGTTTCTGGTTGAAGTATTCACGTTTCTTTAAGATGCAAAGTGATTCGGGTTGCAATAAATATTCCCATCGATATTTGATTGTTCGGCGGAGGCAATATATTTAATAAATGTTTTTATTAAATCACACCACCACCAATATAAGACGCTTTTTTCTAAAATTAAAGTATGCAATTTTAAATTGTCTGGTGCGTACTTTCCATGTAGTCATGAAAATCGGACACTCCACCTGTCTACCTATATGAATACTGGCATAAATTCTGTGGACTTATTCTTTTAATTGAATTAACTTATTCAACTCTTTATCAAAACACCCACCTACTTCACACGTAAACATATATAGTGAAACAGAACTGGAAGCGGAATTAATGTTGTTCTTTTATTTCTGCGACATGTTTTGTCGTTGGGCTGTGCTGTGGTGTAGTGCGCTGTGAATTGAAATGTTGTGGGCGAGGCAGATTGGTGCTATTTTTTTTTTTTTAAATCTGGGACCAAATAATTTTGCGCATTAATGTCTACAATTGAAATTTAATTAAAATGCCAACAATTTTTAACTATTTTTTTTTATCCCGAGAAAGTTATCGAAGTATCCAAATTACTAAAATGAAAGCGCAGGCGTTGGATTGTAATTTTCAAAGTTATTTTAAAATTCAAGACATTGAAAAGTTTTGGTTCGAGGTGAGCAATTTATCATTAAAATCGTAACAATGTGGTGCGCTAAAATATTGTTTTCTAATTAAGCTCTGAACAAAAATAAACTAATAAACCTACTTAAGGTAGAATCTTGTCACCCAATATTATCTGCACTAAATTTACTAGATAACTAATAAGACTGAGTTCCTGGCTAGAATCTAATTCAGTAGTACATAAACATTACCAATAACTAGAAACATATAGGGTCCACCAAATAACTTTTTTTTGAAACAGGTCGCAAAACATCGAGTGTAGCTTCGGCTGTGTGGCACGTAGCACCGTCCTGTTGAAACCAAATGTTGCCAATATCCTCCTCTTCAATTTTTGTGAACAAAAATTCGTTCAACATGGCCCGATAACGATCGCCATTGACTGTAACGGCCACTCCTTGCTCATTTTCGAAGAAAAATGGCCCAATTATGTCGCAATATTTCCCAGCGTTGTTCAAGCGTATACACAACCATATTCGCTCAGCGGAAGGATAAAACTAATTATCTGTCAAATCAGACATGAGCTAAGTGATACCATTTGCGAAATAAGCACTAGTTGAAAAAAAAACGTTAGATGGCGGACCCTTAAGTTACAAAAGTTTGTATAACATACTTTACATATATTTTTATTTTGTCTTGGAAAGACGTTACGGTTGTTTGTCCTACTTGAATTTGAAATACAAGTTCAGCGTTAATAAATAATGGTGATTTTTTGAAGTTTTTATCGGACTCCTTTTTTCAGACGGGAATATTTTTTTGGACTCTTTCTGAAATTTGGCAGAGGTAACACTGATCTATCTGCCTTTTCGCTGATACGAATGTCAACGTACGACGAAAGCAGCCATGTTTGTTTCTGTGCGATTTTTATACAATCTCAGTTAAATTGGTGAGTGATTCTGATACTCTGCTTAGAAGTTTAAATTTAAAATAATTTGGTTATGGATATTATATCTCTTGATATGGAATATCAATCTGTAAAAATACTTCGATAAAAAAGGACTACTAATAGCCTTAAAGTGAGTGTCAAAGAAAAAGAGTGAGATTCGCAATTTATTTAACTTCAATGTCGGGACAGAATTCCCAGCAAAATTACATTGCTCACTTAATTGAATGGTTTGATTAAAATTTAAAATGTGTTAATTTGTCATATTTAATATATACGGACATTTAGATACTTGTACTTCTGTTTTGGTCTGCGATGTGTGTAAAACGTTTTGGTTACTTTGCTACTTGTGGCATTACTTAATTTTGTGTTGGAACATAATTAGCACTTTCCTTTTGCAGTTGCGTTGCCCTCTTCACCACTGTTGGAGAAGGCATTGTAGGAAAATGTTTTTTGTATCACTGTAAAATAGCATCTTCGTTTGTATTCTTATGGTCTCCTTTTCCAATGCATGATTGTTAAGAGCGAATAATAGTGTATTATACAAATGTATACCAAATGGATTTGATTCAATTAAAAAGCTTGATGGCGGACAAATTTGAGACCGACACATCGCAATCAAGGATCTATTGCCATAAATAATTGACTGAAAATACATTATTTTGTTTTGAAATTTGTTTGTTCCTAATTGTCTCTGCGCAGGTACAGTTGTGAAAAATGTATATATCCATACATGTTTAAATCTGCAATTAATAAATTTTCTTTCTACGTTATTCTGTTTAACGGGGCGGTTTATTTAATATAGAAACAACGCAAATGGTGTAGTAAAACAATCGCAATAATGCACCATTACTGTTTTGGCTTCAGAATGCTGCTTTCACTTTATGATCTATTTTTGATAGATTTTAATTGGTATTTGAGTTTAAAGACTCATTACGAGAACTGAAATTAATTTATTTTCCAGTATAATTTTGCGCCATTTTGTCTTCTTTCGATGATCCCAATCGAGTACCTAGTGTAGGTACCATTTTTAATTCGCAAAAAAATTAAAAAGAACGCACACTAGCAAGCAGTTTGGCATGACATGAAGACGCAGCTGGAGCTGAATGGCGTACATGTTGGTTTGTTGTCAAAACAAATTTTGTATTTTCTCTTATGCGCGTTACTATTCGGCCAGCTCTCTTGTTGCCGCCCGCCATTAGAATACAGTAAAAATATTTTCCATTTCAGCGGCTGCAGTGGTTATGGTTAGCCGTTGGACTAACGAGAGCTGATCTAAATGGTATTTTTCTCCATAAATTGTCCTTGAATATTGGAGTCCTTGTCCATTTATGGTATCTACAACGGCCATTTGTTTACACTGCCTTCAATTATTAAAAAATAGGGGTTTATCTGCTTGCATTTGAATTGCAATACCTACGTTATAATTTTCCTATGTATGTATTTTAATTGAGGAATAAATATCTGATTAGATTATAAACTAGTAATTCATATGTATAAGTGTTTATATAATAGGAAGTACCCAGCGGGAAAGAGATTCGTCCAATATGCATTCAACAATCCTTTTTATTATCCAATAATATCCTTTTTATTAAGGCATGTTCGCGGACGGAAGCAATACAAAATTGGTTTTTAAAATATCTAGAACACATGACTCGGAATGTATCTTGAATGCATCGTAAGAATCAATCCAGAATAAATCAGGCAGACGTATCTAGAATGCATCCAAAGGATGAATCCAGAATGTATTCTGAGGATGAACTTAGAATAAAATGCAAGAGAAATAAAACAGCGAAATACAGTGGATAACAAGTGCATTTTATTCAATAATATTTTTTTTTAATTCATATGATCTATAAACTTATAATATTGAAAATAGTATTTAAATTGTCAGCTGCTTTTCCGTTGGCAGGATCAATAAAAAAATAAAAATCTATTTTGATATTAACTAATGGCACTTAGTTATATAAAATGCTACGTACCTAAAAGTCTCGTGGTATCTGGAGAATAGGGCACAGTAACTTGGTGGCTGCATTGAAGCTAAATTGGGTTGTAGTAATTTATAATTGCTATTAAGTAATCAGATGGCAAACAATACTTGTCGAATTTTGATCAATTTCATTATTTTCCAGTACCTACATTTTTGCTATAATAATAAGTAATGTACTTACCAAGAAATATTTACTATACAATATATTTTTTAAAACTTTGAGATTATTTCTATTTAAATGTTTATAAGACAAAGGACAGCAAAGCAACTGTGCATTACAAATAACACTGAAGTGAAATTTGAAAGAATGCAGGCACAAACTCGTTGCCAAGTAGGTGGCAGATTAAAATATTCGTGAACAAAAATTCTACATGTACAAAAAATTCCGTAGACATCAAAAACTCATTACAGGAAATTTTTTTGATTTATCTTTAAGGGTAAGTCGGCGATTTCTTCTGAATGTATCATTAGTACATTATAAAGAATATTTTTCTAAAAAACCTATTGCTTCAAAATACCTTCTATGAGAATGTCTTCCCAAATTTCCCGCTGTGTACATGTAGGTACTAGAGAGCCGCATGAATGCAGTCAAATACTTCTGCTCTCAGTGTACCCATGCGTGCGTTATACACGAAAATTCGAGTACAGCATGCAATAAATATTGAGTACACCTTATTTTGAGTGTGCTGTGTATGAATGTTTCGAGCAATCAAAGTGAAATTAATAAATGTGAGTGAATGTGGCGATCGGTATGAATGAATGAGTGTTTAAGAGTTGAGTTGAGACACGAAATCGGCAATGGTATAGACGACACAATCCAAAGAGAAAGAGAAAGAGAAATTAATAGCTATTGTAAATTAAATGTTTTTACAGAAGAATTTAATTGCATTCAATGGTGGAATTTGCACAAAAACCATTTTCCTGTGTTATTTAAAACCAATTGCAAAATTTTGTGTATTCCAGCAAGTAGCTTCTGAAAGAGCATTTTTAGACGCGAACCTAATAACAGAAATACGTTGTGCTCTCGCTACAAATTCGGATAATATTAATAAAATTATGTTCCTACTAATAATTATATATAATTTAAAATTTACCTAATCATTTGCCTTTAAAATTTTAATACTTAACGGTTGTATTTTTTTTGTCTTTAGAAATAGTGTATACGATAAAGTTTAGAAATTCTTAGAATACACTGAGTTCACTGAATACACTGGATAATTAAATGAGACAAATAAATACAACGAATCGAACAACTTGTGCAGTGTATTATATTCATATTCACATTCATTCAACTCGTAGCCTATTCGTTTGAATGGTGTGAATGTCTCTCTCAAGGAGGCACTCACATTCATTCCATTCTTTGGAGAAAGTGGCGCAATCTTAGTTATTCGTTTTCGCCGTGAATCACTCAAACGTCATTTTTAATGCATTCATGCCGCTCTCTAGTAGGTACATTCAATTTTAACACCCCCACTGAATGTATGTAGCTCGATTTTTAAATCTCAGTCCAACTAGTTCTGAACAAAATACAACGGAATCCAACGGTGCAGTAAGGAAATCTGCGAACATCTCCGCGGTACTAGTATAATGCAATTTGATCTATCCGTCAACTATTTTTTCTCGAATAAAAAGATGCCTGACATTGATATGTTTAGTCGGTGGATGATAAGCGTTGGTTAACACTAAACTAATTGTGCCTTTACTGTCGCAAACATTTTTTTTGGACATTGAAGAGTTTGGTATGAGTACATACTCCAAATTTTTGAGCCATTTTTCTCTTTGCTTCCACGAAACTGCTGCTTTTCTTGAAAGGAAAACATAGGCTGTAGTGCAATGCCGGTCATTACTATCATACGCCTAGTCAGCATCACAGAAACCAACAATGTTGTTTCTACACAATTTAACATCAGCTGTTCCTTTTTAATACCGTAAAATTCGTTATACAGCTGCTCAGTGCGGTTTTACAAAATTCCTACTAAATCAGGAAACGCTGCTAAAAGCGAAACTTACGACCGGTATCGACACCTGTGCAGCAAACACTATGCATCCTACTGCTTCTTGGTCTGGACTATTTTAAATTTCGCGTTGTTGTTCTTCTAATTGTGGAAATATAAGTTTTGTTACCTTTTGATTGGAAACCTATGGAGTACTAAAAAAATTACGGTCATCCATTTCAAAACGTGCCAGTATCTCTTTTATATAGGTAACTTTCTTGGTCAATACCTATAGCACCCTTTTTACGATCACGGTTGGCTTGTTTTAAAGATATTTTTTCAAGCGGAAAACTTTTCCAGTTTTATCATTAAATCTATTTGGGTGTAACATATGACATTTTTCAAGTAAATCTCTTTGGAGAAACGCAGTAACTGCATCAGATCCAAATCTGCTGCTAGAGAAAGTAACAAACGTATGGTACTATAGTACGTAGTAAAAAAAATGCGATATATCGCGCCAATGTCGAAAACATTTTCTCATAGTCGATACCTTCTCTTTGTGAACAACCCTTAATGACTAAGCGAGGCTTATAGTGACAAATGGCAAACTTCGAATAACGTTTCGTTTAAAGATCCATTTAAAATTCAATGGCCTTTTGTCGGATGGCAATTCAACAAGCTCCCAAGTCTGCTCTATTAAGTGCTTTACTAACAGTAATAGGATCAAGCAACTCACTACATCTTATTGAATTGGTTATGTAACCATCAGGTTCAGTACAACCATCAGCAGCGGAGTTATGGACTATTCCCATCTAGAAATCACTACTTGGCTACAATTACCACAACTTCTTTTCGCAGCTTGACATCTGACATAAAAAGTGGGTTTGCACATATGTATATGAACAGATGCACCCGAGTCAACATACTGAAGTAACAACAAAAGATGTATATAACACATATTTTGAGTTTGGTTACATGTCCTTATTGCTTCGAAAAATGTTCATATCAATCGCACTGATATCTCCTAGGTGCACCACTCACACCTCCACTAGTCGCGTTGCCGCTGCTTTTCTTCTTTTGATTTTTATTTACTCCACCACGCCCATAAAATGAAACCGTATCCCCTGAATTTGAATTTCAAATGAACTTTCAATTCCCATTATCATGGCTTGTACTGGCTCGCTTAAACCAGCAAGCAAAAGTATGCTTACCCATTCCTCGCTGTCTCTTAATTCAACACCATTCAGTTTGTGGACAGTTGTAATTATGTCATTAACATACTGCTCCACGGCAGACTGTTCTTACATCTTCATGGTTATAAGTTTATATAAGAATCGAATATTATAATTGTTCTACTATAATTTTCATGTATAGTTCTATCAACCAATTAGTAGTAGTAGTAGTAGTAGTAGTATATATATTAATTAGTATTTTAAATACTTTTTAATTTTATTTATAATTAAAATTTTTCTAAATAAGTTCATTTTTGCAATATTTTTTTAAATATTTCTTTTTACATGTTAAATACATTTAATTTTAAAAATTCTAAAATTCTCTTCGGTTTTTATATATGTAGGTAACATGTTATACAGCCTGATCCCCTTGTATAGTATTGTCGTCTGTCCATCTGTTGACATTTGCAAATTCAGTCGGAAATCGTTCGCATTTCGTAGGTTGTAAGGTTGAGCTCCACTTACGAGTTTAACTTCCAGTGTTAAATATGCTGGTGCTTCGCCATACTTTATTTTGCAAACGGTAAGCAGTGCATTCAGTTCCAATCTCTGCTTGACATCCAACCTTCTCAGTATTTTCAACATTTATCTTATAGGTGAAGTTATTTTAAAGTTTTTGCAATCTTTCGATTGACAATATTGTAGAACAATATTCAAAATGTGGTTTTATTATAGTGTTGTATACATTAACCACTGTTATATAGTCCATTCTTCGAATTCGTTTAAAAAATCCAAACTCTTTTCCTAATTTTGTACATACTGTTCCATTTTTAAATATTTGTCTATTATCATTCCTAGATATTTTATGCTTTTAACGTTGTTTTTCAATATATAATATTCATTAGTTAATTCGCTATCTATATTAATTGTCATCAACTTAGTTTTTTGTTCGTTAAGCTTCAGTTTATTAATTTTAAGCCATGATACTGGATGTTTGGCAATGATGTTTAACATGGTTCTGCATTGTTCAGTATCGTCTCCTTCAGCGTATATTAGAGAGTCGTCCGCATATAACACGCTTTTACAAAATTGTATGATTCTTGGCATATCGTTTATATAAATTATAAATAGGAGCGCCCCCAAAATTGATCCTTGAGGAACTCCTTGTTCAACTTTAATATATTCCGATATCGAATTATTAGCTTTAGTCCTCTGTGTTCTATTTGTTATAAATGATCTGAACCAATGTAGTTCCTTATTCTTGATACCATATTTATAAATTTTTTTAAATAATCATCAAGCTTCTTTATCGAAAATGCGTGCATTTGGAATCGATGATACCTTTATTCAATGGATTCGAAATTACCTTTCGGACCATTCAATTCAAGTTGTTTTGGACGGTTTCAAGTCTGCAACTTACCAAATAAATGCTGCTGTTCCCAAGGCTTCGTTTTGTCTCCGACTCTCAGTCTCATTTTTATAAATGATCTACTCTCTGTTACTTCTAATCCTATTCATTCCTTCTCCGATGACAGTACCCTCAGCTTCACATATTCGTTTCCTGCGCAACGCCCCTCATCTTCGGGCGTTGAAAAGGAAAGGCAACGTATGTTAAGCTCATTAAATTCCGGTCTTGACAGCATTCTTGAGTGGGGTAAAACCAATGGAGTGGAATTTAATGCTTCCAAAACACAATGCTGTCTTCTGTCATTAAAGCGAAACCTCAATACTCTGCCATTATACATGAATGGCACTTGCATCGCTGAATCCGAAAGACTTTCCATTCTGGGTATGTGTGTTAATGACAACCTTCGTTGGAATGACCACATATTCGACGTCGCCAAGAACGCTCCGAAGTGTCTAGGCTTCCTAAAGCGATGCAAGAAATATTTTAACCCTTCTGATCTGGCTAGAATCTACAAGGCGTTTATTCGCCCAAAACTTGAGTACAACGCTCATATCTGGTCCGGTGCACCAATTACATATTTGGAGCTACTTAACAGAATTCAAAAACGTGCGATAAAACATATTGGCGACCGAGATATTGCGAATTCGCTTGACCCTCTTAGTCATCGTCGTAATGTGTCCTGCCTATCGTTGTTCTATCGATACTACCATCACAAGTGCTCATACGAAATAGCCAGTTGCATTCCTCCCCTTCAACACTTCAACCGTAATACCCGCCATGCCAGGAATACTCATCAGTTCACCCTAAAGCCTATATTCGGTCGAACTGTAGAATTTAAGGATTCGTTCCTCTGCCGTACAACGCGAATGTGGAATGCTCTACCTCACTCTGTTTTTCCTGACCATTACAGTTTACAAACATTTAAAATCAATGTTCATCGGTTTCTCATCCTTTCGTCTAATCCCTCATTTCCTTAACGCCCGTGCTGTATTACTATAACATTATAAGGGTGCAAATTATAAAAAAAAGAAAAAAAAAGAATACTTTTTTCGAAAATCGGATTGGTAAATTGATAAAATGTTATTCTGTTCAATATATTCCATTAGTTGTTTTGTTACTATTGCCTCTAATATTTTTTCAATTGTCCTTAAAGTATTTATTGGTCTAAATTCTTCACATTTGTCGGTGTTTTCAACCGGGGTGATCATTGATTCTTTCCATGAACTAGGAAATACACCAGTTAAAAGTGATTTATTTATTAATTGCAGAATGGTGTTACTTAAATTATTCCAGTTGTCTAGTATCATTATAGCTATAGGGCTTACTTTATCGAAATCAGCTTTATTTTTTAATGATTTGCATATTGTTCTTAAATCTTGTAACGATATTCGGTGAAATTTGAATATGCTATCGTGTTGATCTAATTGTTTACTTTTATTTTCTATAAAATAAAAGGTGATCCATTTCGAGGTTCCCTACTTTTTTAAGAAAAAAACACAGAAAATTCAAATTTAATGCAGAATGTTTATTATCATTTAAAAGAACATTCTTTGGCATTTATTTTTTGAAGATTATGTCTATCAAATGTTGGCCGTTGCTACGTCGCAGATGGTCCATCCGTTGAGTCCAATTTTCGATCACTCGTTCGAGCATTTCGACTGGTAACTGGCGAATGACACGCGTGATGTTTTCCTCCAAGGCCTGAATCGAAGCGGGTTTGTCGTCATAAGCTTTTGACTTTACATATCCCCACAGGAAAAAGTCTAACGGTGTGATATCACACGATCTTGGTGGCCAATCGACCGGCCCAAAACGTGAAATTATGTGCTCACCGAAATGTTCTCTCAATAAGTCCATTGATTGATGCGATGTGTGGGAAGTGGCGCCGTCTTGCTGAAACCATATGTCGCCGAGATCACGAGCTTCAATTTCAGGCATCAAATAGTCGGTTATCATGGCACGATAACGGTCGCCATTGACGGTTACGTTCGCACCGGCATAATTTTTAAAGAAATATGGACCGATGATTCCACCGGCCCACAAACCACACCAAACCGTTATTTTTTCTGGATGAAGTGGCAGTTCTTCAATCTCTTCAGGTTGCTCTTCGTCCCAAATGCGGCAATTTTGTTTGTTTACATACCCATTGAGCCAGAAATGGGCCTCATCGCTAAACAAAATTTGCCTCGAAAACGTCGGATCTTCTTGGAACTTTTCAAGAGCCCAAAGAGCGAAGCGATGTCGCTTGGGAAGGTCGAGCGGCTTCAGTTGTTGTACAAGCTGTATTTTGTACGCTTTCAATTTAAGATCTTGACGTAAAATGCGCCAAGTCGTTCCATACGTCAGTCCGAGTTGCTGCGAACGGCGCCGAATCGACTCTACGGTCTTCGTGTACACTCTCAGCTACGGCCGCTATATTTTCTTCACAGCGTGCTGGACGTGGTCTATTCGGTCGATCCAATAATGAATGCTGGGTCTCAAAATGGGTGATGGTGTTGCGAATAGTACGCTCAGTAGGCCGATTATGTTGACCATAAGTTGAGCGAAGTGCACGAAACACATTCCTCACAGAACGTGAATTTTCATAATAAAGTTGAACAATTTGTAAACGTTGTTCACGCGTAAGTCTTTCCATTATGAAATGCCAAACAATACTAAACAAAAATAACATGACAGCATGACACGACTCAGACGTGATCTGTCAAAAAAGGCTATTGAAAAAAGTATCTCTACTTGGATCACCCGTTATTTGTTGGCTATTATTGTTCTCATTTTCGAATATTACATTTTTTATTTTGATTTTATTTTGTTTCAATACTAATGTTTTTATTTGTCTTGTATTTGTTTCGTATTAGTATGTAATCTCGCCAGCTTTCATTGTTGTTAAGTATTTTGGCTTTTTGATAGGTTTTATTTTTTTTTTATTTTTTAGAGTTCTAAGTTCTTTGTTGAACCACCTATTTTTTTCATTTCTACTACTTATTTTGGTGATAAATTTAGCTGCCGTATTCTTCATGATTATATTAATTTTGATAGCATTTTCGTTTAGGTTTCCTTCTGCATCATATTTTGTATCCAAATTACTAAGTTCCTGTGAGAAACGATTTTTTTTTGTATTAACATTCTTCATACTGGTATTTCCATATGTCTTTATTACACTTTGCGTTTTTATAACAATTTCAGTGTTTCAATGGTCCGATGTTTTATGATTTCTATTTGCGTATACCGCCATGTTTTGCATATTTGCTATTACAAAATCAATAAAAGTTTTTGATGTAGGTGTAACTTTATACTCCTCCATTTTTTGTGATAGACAATTGTCATTCAATATCAGTTAAATTTCTCTTTTGTATAGTTGATTGCACCAATCTTTTCTTTCAGAATTATTAGGTGATTTATATATTGCAACTAAAACGATTAAAAATTCCATTATTTTTACATTAACATTCTAGAAATATATATGTATATGAAAATTTATACATTCTTTACTACAGTGCTCTACTCTTGATTAGAAGCACCAACTTTTTTTTAAATAAATAAAAGAAAAAGCGGGGATACCTGCCAGCACATCAACAGTTCGCCGAGCTATTTTAAGTACAGACCATCTTAAATTCAAAACACTAAAAAAGCCTCTACCAAACGCATGAAATGAAATGCTATGCATCATGTTCTTAACGATAATGTTTTGAAAAAAATAATGACACAAAAATTTATTTATAAAAATGTATACATATATTTTTATATTACTTTTATTTATTTTTAAACATAAAGGTTTACCTAAATTATAAGTCATGTTTATGTGTTTTTAAAAGATTTTTAGTTAAATTAGAGTGTAATTATTAACTGATAAATAATTAAATCAATTGACTTTTTCTTCCCATTCCCCAAAATATAGGCTTCTATTGAAAGGGTTTGGAGAAAGTACGGTAACTTTGGCACCGAAAATTAAAGACGGTTTTTTTTGTAGCTGGATTAAATACAATATTTTTTTTGTCTTTTATCTATCTTGCCTCATTTAAATAGGAATTTTTTTAAAATCTTGCAATTTTAAAAAAAACGACAAAATACGAAAAGTGTATTAAAACACAACAGCAAAAAATAAGAAAATAAATATTAGTCTTAAATGGCCCATACAGTACCCAAAGCCTAGCTTCTCCAAACAGTATGTGTGCGAATACATATTTTTTTACACGAATGTAGGGTACCTACAGTACCTACAATGCCGATTCCGAAAGGCAATTAACTTTTGAATATCTTCTCATGACAGTTTTTACCCTTGGATGTTTGTCAGACATTCGCAAGAGGTGGGGCAGCGAACAAAAACTTTCAGGTGGTACAGGTCGGGATTTGAACCAGCGACCTATCGCTTAGTGGTCCAACGCGCTTAACCGCTAAGCCACTGCACCCACAACAGCAACACTTCCAACAAAAAAAGGGCTATAGTAGTTTTGAAGTCTGGAATTCGTTCGTTGTTTTTAAATTAAGTTATTTCTATCAATATTTTTGGCACTCGAGCTATAAACTTGCCTTTTAGATCAATTTCAAAACTTGCCAAGGGTAAAAATAAAAATACTATTTGTGAATTTTTGGCGTGTGGGTAAATCTCCTACTATTCTCATTTATCTCTTCATAAACAAACATATCACAAATTTATCCCAATCAACATTGGATTTGAAAGATTCACCGCCTACCTCAAAAACAGCGTTAAACAGTACGTTATATTTTGGCGATGGCCACCTGCCCAACAAGTGCACTTGAGGCCATTGTTGGGCTCTCACCCATACAGATCATCATTAAGAATAGCTGCCATAAGCGCTATTAAGCTGCAACTTGAATATAAGTTTAATTCGGTAGACCTTATGGGTCACCTGAAAATACTTAAAGAAATCCCAAACATGGAAATGTTTTACTGCATCCCTGATCTTATGGTTAGGGAGTACATGTTTGGGAATCTATTCGAGGTTGTAATATTAGACCGTTCTAAGTGGGCAAATGGTGTTCCGACACTAGATCCAAGAAGTCTGACCAGGGTACACCGACTTATCCAAAATGGAAACTGGAGTTGGAGCTGGTGTCTTTGGACCATTATGGCTGAGATATTATCTTAACAAAATTAACTTGAGCCCAGAGGCAGAATGTAGATTCGGTCTAGAGGACGATGAAACTTCCGAACAAATCCTCTGTGAGTGTCTGGCCCTTCATTGGTTCTTCAATAAAGACTTCCGTTCATCAGCAGACTTCAGAAACTCTGCAACTAAAGACGTTTTGGCATTCACTAGGGAAGTCACTCGTCTGTTATGCTCTATGCCCTTTTTGATACAATAGACCTTGGAGGTCGCAGAGTCAGCCATGTGGGCAGGGGCTTAAAAAAAATATGTATGTACATATAAAATCTATGCTTCAAACTTTGGGTTATTCTTCAATTGCACTAAAAGGCATTAGAATATGTTACAAGATTGTTAATAATTGTTTATTTGTTTATTATTTCAAACCACTATTTTAAAATCTTCTAAAACTCTGATGAAACTTGGAGAGTATATTCGCCTAGGTCAGGTTTGGTTAAAACAGGGGACGATCTTTGGGAAACCAGCTGAATTTACATTCAAAGGGCAGAAAAGCCTATACACTTTGCCAGGAAAATAAACCAATTTCCCTGCAAAAACCTAGAAGGCCGTTGAAGTCCATGCCTTCATTTCCTCTAAGTTTTCAAAAAAGGATTTGCAATAAATTTTCTTCAAATACGCGCTATTGCCTCACAATCACATAGTAAATGTGTTATGTCCTCAGCAGCATGCAGATATTTTTATAATGAAGACCACCGACAACTATAGAGGCATAAGTCTTAAAAACATCCCCCATAAAATCCTTTCCAGCTTTTATGTGAACGTCTCAAGCCGTTTGCTGATGATCTAATAGGTCCTTATCAATGCGGCTTCAGACCTGGAAAATCTACCACCGACCAAATATTCCCATTACGCCAAATCCTGTAGAAAACCCGAGAATATAACAAGGACACCCACCACCTGTTCGTTGATTTTAAAACAGCCTACGAAAGTGTTAATAGAGTTGAACTGTATCGTGCTATGTTTAACTTTGGAATCCCTGAAAAACTGAAAAATTATATAAACTGATAAGCCTTATCAGAATGATATTGGAGATTGCTCGATGTTCCGTCAAAGTTGGTAGAAACTCTACTGAAACCACCAGAGGGCTTAGACAAGGCGACGCACTCTCATGCAGCTGTTTTGACATTGTGCTTGAAAATGTAATACGGAGCACAAATGCCTGTACATCGGGCAGCATTTTCAATAAATCGACACAATTACTTGGGTTTGTAGACGACATTGACGTGATAGGAAGATCAAAGCGAGCAGTAACCAGTGCATTCACTACTATGCAGTCAGCAGCAAGCAAAATGGGGCTGAAAATAAACGACGACAAGACGAAGTATATGCTCTCATCAACAAAAGTCCAATCCCAACACCGACTTGGTCAAAACGTGACCATTGATAGGTATAATTTCGAGGTAGTCAGTGAATTTATCCATCTAGGCACTGCTGTAAACGCAGGCAACAACATCAGCGCAGACTAACTCTTGCTAATCGCTGTTTCTTTGGGCTGAATAAACAATTGAGGAATAGAAACCTATCGAGAAGAACTAAGGAGACGTTGTATAGAACACTTATCATCCCGGTCCTGCTGTATGGTGCAGAAGAATGGACCCTCTCCCAATCGGATGAAAAATCACGTGGAGTCTTCGAAAGAAAAGTTCTGCGTACGATTTATACTCCTGTCTGCGTAAATCAAGAAGACATTTGGCGAAGATGATACAACGACAAACTATACGTGCTGTACAGCGACATAAGCTTAGCCAGAAAAATTCGAATGCAACGAGCGACCAGGTAGAGGGAGACCTCCGACAACTTGGAGTGCGAATTTGGAGGCTAGAGATCGAGCCGGCTGTAAGGGTACATTGAGCATGGTCTAGGAGCACCACGTTCTAGTTGAGCCGGCAAAAGTAAATAAGTTATCCCTCCTCAATTTTTTCTATTTAAAAGTGGCCATAGGGCCTTAGATACCCTGTGTCTCTCAAGACTTGTCCACCTTAAATTGGCCGACCTGATGGAGAGGTGGTCCTCCTCATTCTATCCTTGCAAGCTCATCCGCCTGCTCATTTTCCTCAATACCGGAGTGTCCTGCGCAGTTCTCCTAAAGCTGCAAACTATTTATCATCATTTCCATGACGAGTGAGAGTGAGGGATAAGCGAACATGTAAATAAGTGGTAGTACAAATTATAATTATTTTTTTGTGGTTTTATTGGCCGGAGTTACCACAACTATTTAAAATTGTTCAGGATCCCATTTCTTATCAATTGGACACGTTAATTAATCGTTCCAATGGATGCTTTTTGCGGAAAATGCGATAAAGGATTTAGTCGCGGAGATAGTTCCATTGTACCGTGTAGCGGATTCTGTAAAAGGTTCTTTAATCGTGGGTGCTGCGAGGACCAATTGACGGAATATGAAAATGTAAACATCATGATCAATAAAAATAAAGGAGGTATTGCGAATAGTGTGTATTATGAATTTGGAGAGTGATGAAAATAAATAAAAACTTAAAAACCCGACCTAAGTGATTGTGAAATAAAAGTAGTAAGAAATTTAATCAATAAAAAAAATGGAGAAATTTAAATGTTGTTATTGAAGGTGGTGATAGTGAATGTTATAAAAATAATACTCCAGTATTAATTGTGCAAAGCATAATGAATTGTAAGGATTAGATTCAATGCCCAGGGTTTAATTAATAACTATAACGAGATTGAAGCTATCCTTAAAGACAATTTATTTGATTTAATAGTTATTTCAGAAACACATGTAACGGAGGATTTACAAAATAGTGAAATAAAACCAAATTATATCCTAATTCGATGTAATAGTAAAGGGTGATCCATTTCGAGGTTCCCTACTTTTTTAAAGAAAAAAAAAAACACAGAAAATTCAAATTTAATGGAGAATGTTTATTATCATTTGAAAGAACATTCTTTGGCATTTATTTTTTGAAGATTATGTCTATCAAATGTTGGCCGTTGCAACGTCGCAGATGGTCCATCCGTTGAGTCCAATTTTCGATCACTCCTTCGAGCATTTCGACTGGTAACTGGCGAATGACACGCGTGATGTTTTCCTCCAAGGCCTGAATCGAAAACGGTGTGATATCACACGATCTTGGTGGCCAATCGACCGGCCCAAAACGTGAAATTATGTGCTCACCGAAATGTATTCTCTCAATAAGTCCGCACCGGCATAATTTTTAAAGAAATATGGACCGATGATTCCCCCGGCCCACAAACCACACCAAACCGTTGTTTTTTCTGGATGAAGTGGCAGTTCTTCAATCTCTTCAGGTTGCTCTTCGTCCCAAATGCGGCAATTTTGTTTGTTTACATACCCATTGAGCCAGAAATGGGCCTCATCGCTAAACAAAATTTGCCTCGAAAACGTCGGATCTTCTTGGAACTTTTCAAGAGCCCATAGAGCGAAGCGATGTCGCTTGAGAAGGTCGAGCGGCTTCAGTTGTTGTTGTGATACTATGAACTTAAATATAAAAATGGTGTTAGATTGCTATGATATAATTTATAAAAATTTGTATGTGTTTCCTCGAAATCTTAAGCAGTCTATATTAATTCCAATTCTGAAAGAGAGTGGTACAACAAATTTTGATTCATTTAGCCCATAAATTCGCAATATCCCGGTTGCCAATATTTTTTATCGCACGTTTTTGAATTCTGTCAAGTAGTTCCAAATATGTAATTGGTGCAACGGACCAGATATGAGCGTTGTACTCAAGTTTTGGGCGAATAAACGCTTTGTAAATTATAGCCAGATCAGAAGGGGTAAAATATTTCTTGCATCATCGAAGATAAGGAACGTTGCCCAGGAAACGAATATGCAAAGCTGAGGGTACGAAGGTATTGTGGTTGAAGTTGGTAGGCTACATTACTACGTACATAAAAGGCGAGACAACGATATGAACTCACTGTGTATAAAGTACGGTCAAGTAGAAGCAGCAAACGAGATGGATTGGGGTAGAGGCAAAACCACGCACTGTGCAGTTAACGGGAAATCATAACATTATGATTCCTGAAGTCTTGGACACCGGTGTATTTTAATTCTCGAATGACGATTTAATAAACGCGTTAGAAAAACGTAATTTAAATAGCAACGCTGGCCCAAATGGGATTCCTGTGGTAATATTAAAAAAAATGTCTATGTCTAAGTACGGTCAAGTAGAAACAGCAAACGAAATGGATTGGGGTAGAGGCAAAACCACGCACTGTGCAGTTAACGGGAAATCAATTCTCGGATGACGATTTAATAAACGCCTTAAAAAAACTAAATTTAAAGAGCAACCCTGGCCCAGATGGGATTCCTGTGGTAATATTAAAAAAAATGTCTATCCTCGGTTTTCATCCACTTAAAATTATGTTTAACCAGTCTCCTGTAACTGGGAACATCTTAAATGAATAGAAATAATATTTCATAACACCTATTTATAAAAGCGGTTTAGGGCAAAAAGTAGTTAACTATCGGCATATATCAAAGCTTTCAAATTGTTTGAAAGTATTGTTAAGGAAAAACTCGTTTTCGCCGTAAAAGAAATTATTTCAAATAGTCAGCATGGCCTTGTTCGTGGTAGATCATGTGCTACTAATTTTATTAATTATATATTTAATAGTTTTGATGAACGATTACAAGTTGATGTACTTTGCACTGTCTTTACAAAAGCGTTTGACAGGGTGCATCACACACTTCTTTTGGCTAAGCTAATGTTTTTGGGTTTTCATTCTTCAATACTAAAATGGTTTAGTAATTACCTGACTAATAGAAGGCAAATGGTTAAAGTCGATGGTTTGACTTCTCGCGTCATAGAAGTTACTTCGGGTGTTCCACAGGGCAGTCATTTGGACCTGTTGCTGTTTATATTATTTATAAATGATGTTTATGAAATATTTAAATTTTGTAAGGTTTTGACTTTCGCCGATGATTTGAAATAATTTTCTCGGTTAAAAAATTTATCCGTTTGCATTCGTTTTCAATCAGATATAGATTGTCGGAGTGGTACCATCGTAATGCTTTGGAACTTAACATTTCTAAATGTTAAGTTTTTTCGGCATATCGTATTATAATTTTGCATGATTATTTTAAAAATGATCTTAGACTTCAGCGTTTTGATGATTCATTATGATTATGTCATTGCCAAGTCTAACTCATTGTTAGGCTTCCTTAAACGTAATAGTAAAGACTTTCGAGATATAAATAGCCTTAAAATGATTTATTGCTTGTTAGTCAGACCTTATTTAGAATATTGTTCTGTAATTTGGGATTCGCCATATGCAGTTCACGAACTTAGATTCGAAAGAGTCCAAAGAAACTTCACGAGGTACGCGGTTCGTAAATGAAATATGTTTGATGAGATTAATAATTATGGCAGAAGGTGGCAATTTAGTTTCAGACGCGATGCAACTTCCGTCATGTTTATTCGTGATATTCTCAATTATCATATTAATTCACCAGAATTAATTTTTCTTTTAAATGTATATGCTCCCCAAAGGTCACTGCGGGTTAGAAGCTTATTTTATACAGATAGGCATAAAACCAATTATGTTAATAATGAGCCTATTACGAGGTGCATAAGCACATTTAATGAATTTTCCATCGAAATTGATTTTTGCTTGTCGCGAGCAGATTTTAAAAAAGTCTTGTTATTCATTAACTTTAAATTAATTATATTTGTAATTACTTGAAATAGTCTATAAGATGAAGATGAAGCTTTGTCGCGCAACGAACAAC
Organism: Ferdinandea cuprea; assembly: GCA_963576555.1. NCBI lineage: Eukaryota > Metazoa > Arthropoda > Insecta > Diptera > Syrphidae > Ferdinandea > Ferdinandea cuprea. The sequence continues at coordinate 99,653,348 of OY754958.1, read as the reverse complement.
CGTTGCGTAAAGGGATACTTAGAGCTTACACTTAGAGAACGTAATGTTTTGTGTTTTGCTCTGTGATGGTATTAATTTAAAAAAAAATCATCGATGACTCCTGCGGGACATCTGACTTTTGTCTTCGCTCCCTCGTACATGTCCATGATCATCTGTACGTAGGTTTCAGAAACTCCTCGTTGTCTTAGCGCTACCCATATCAGATCACTTGGTTGTCTATGGAATGCTTTTTCAAAATCAACCAGAATCATATGCAGATCCTTTAGGGAATTACGATGCTTTTCCATTATGATCCTTACACTTTGGATTACATCCGCGACAAACCCGCACTGTTCATCAGACAGCCGTATTATTTGTCTTATCTATGTCTAAGATCTTCATGGTGTGTGACATCAACTAAATTGAACGGCAATTATCGCAGTTTCGAGTATCTCCCTTTTCTTTGTGCAAAGGAAGAAGATAACTTTTCCTCCACTGATTGGGCATTGGATCACCTCTCATGAGCTTGGAGATAAGAATCATGAGCCATCTGAGCTCGATGTCTCCCATATTTTTCCAGAACTTACTGGGTATCTCATCCGGCCCAACCGCTTTTCTTTTCTTGGAGTTCTTGACCGCTTTCCCAACTCCTTTGACTGTTATATCGGTCACTTCTTCATTGTTGGGGGCGGCTCCTGGAAAATATAGCAGGGGAAACTGTTCGTTTAAAAGTTGCTCGCAATACTCTCGCCTTTCTATTTCTTCTTGTTGTGTGTTTCTTCTTCTTGTTGTAATTGTTGTTCCCTTGTTCGTGTTTTGTCGAAGCCCGTTGGTTACCTGGTTCCTATCAGCAGGCGAAGAAGATACCTCCCCCAACTCCTGATACAGACTCTCCATACACTTATCTTGAATTTGGGCACACTTTTTCTTCGGGATACTGTTGCAACGTCTGTCTCACCATGTTTTCTTGCCGTGCTAGTAGTGACCCTTCGAGGCTCCAAGTAGTTTTCTCTAAGCAGGCTCGTTGTAGGGAATCCCACATATCTTGTGCGCTGCACTCTTCATCATCAATTTTTCATGCTGATAATAAATCATTCGCCTTTTTCTCTGTCAAGGTTGTACCAATTGATTTTCGCGGAAACCTTTGTTTGTTTATTTTTGTTCTTCTTCTCTATGAATATTTCTATTACGAGGAGACGGTGATTTCCTCCCCCTTAGTCGCCTTTTATGACAAGCACTGGCAGGCGCTGCAGGGATATTCTCCCAAGCAAAAAAAAAAAAAAAAACAAGCGATACTACACGTCTCTTGAAAAGTATCCACAGCTGCCTGAAAAAACATTCAAAAAATCCTAGATTTGTGCTCATCTCTTCCACTGAGAATTGAAAATCTCTTTCGCCGGTAAGCATATTTGCGGTTAGAAAAGCTATCGATGCCATGAGCCATGAGCATCATATCAGCTTAGAGACAAAAGATCAAAACATAGCCAATACATTACTTGCAACTTAAAACTTGCCTAAGCAGTGTTCGGTTACAGTTAAAATGCATGATCGCCTTAAATCCTCAAATGAAATCTACGCAAACAATCCGAAGGGGAAAAAGACGCTGGTTTTATACTCTTAACATTTGACCTTTTCTATCCACCAGACACATTGAAATTAGCTGGTATAAGACTAAAGTTTCTGAATACGTTTCAAGCCCAATGAGGTGCCTAAATTGCCAACTATTGGGGCCAACATCAAATAAATATAATAGAAACCGAACCTGTCCAATATTTAAGTTGTCTCCCCATGGAGAATGCACGCGGATTATATGTGAAAACTGCTCCGCCTCACACCCTTCATCTTCAAGAGATTGTCCAAAATATTGTCAAATTGAAGAAACACTGACAATTAAAATAAAAAACAGATGTAAAATGGTAGAAGCTAAGCGATTGTACAAGCAACAAAACCCTCTGCAACATAACATCATTTCAGTTTCGCCAAAAAGCCACGGAATCATCTCCAATTACTACAGATACTATAGAACAAACAAATATTATAGAAACAATTCCAAACCCTGAATCCATCAAACCATATAATTTCATGCAAAACACTTACACCCATACACACCACTACTCTTTTATATACGCAAACCTCCCCAACATCATCATTAAAACCAAATGCTGAAAACTCACCTCCAACACACAACCCTCCCACTTCACTGCATTCCTACTGGTCCGGGGGGCTAACCCCACAGGCTTAATCAAACAAACAACAAGAACATAGGTTAGGTTAGGTTAGGAGGGCAGTCTGCAACAGACCCAAAAAAGAATCGGGTATGAAACATTTGCCAACCGAGGGATCTACCAGACGTCGATGATATAGTTGCAGCCTGGTGAAAAAACAGTCGCGCACAAAAATAATGTGCAAGAAGTGCAATGTCTTTTTGTGTAAAAAATGTTTTACGGCTTTCCATTCATAAATAACAAAAATACTTTCAGTAAAATAAAGTGAATAACGGATTTCTCGTAATCGGTAAGTGACATGCGTCCCTTCCGATTAAAGATGTCAAGTATGCTTGAGTGTCCGTTTTAAACAGGCTTCCAAGTTTTGTTCTTAGTGAATATCTCAATAGGTTGCAGGTTCAATAGCGTTTCCAGACCTAGTTTCGGTGTGGATTTAATTGCGTCTGTTATGGTCAAACAAGCGATTCTCTGCACCTTGTTTAGGTTCATAAGATAGGATTTGGTTTTAAACGCCTCCCACCTCTGTTCCGCGGGCAGTGATCGTGTTCGTCATCGTATTTTTTATGGTTATATAGCGGTTCGTATACGTAAATGGTGGTAGACCAAGCCGAATTGCGGTATGGTCATAACACCTATGGTAATTTGTTGTGGAAAGCTGACATATAATTTACATTGCACGGCTTTGCTTAGGTAGCAAAGTGTTGAATTTGTTGTGTTAGTTTTTGTTATGGAGTTCCAGAGTAGATGTGAGTAACATTCGGAGCTTAAGAGCGAATCTTTTTTTTCGCTGTATGCCCATGTTTAACAAAACAAACCCGCTGTTTTGGCACTGAGTGAAACTCAGGTTAGCGTTGATTCTGATTCGTCGGAATTTAGTCTACCTGGTTACAACTTAGTGCCATTATTCTTTCCTCATCGTGGTCTCGCCCTTTATATACGAAGTGATGAGCCTACCAACTTCAACCACAATACGGCAAATGTTCTAATCTGGAATCTAATTTTAATCCAAATTTGGACCGTAATCTTACTTTTAACAATTTTGATTAGTTGTCCGATTCCATAACAGAAATTGTAACCCTTTATCCTCACACTGAAATCGTTGTTGCGGGCGATTTAAATGTTCACAATTCGAATTGGCTTCGTCATTCTGGACAGACAACACCCGAAGGCAGGTATGCTGGGATCTTTGCTGAGGTAAACAACCTAACCCAGCTTGTAAATGAGCCGAAACGAATTCCGGACATTAGTAGTCAAGTCGCCAACACACTATACTGGTTTCTCACATCTCCCCCAGATAAGTACACCATAAATGTATTATCGCGTCTAGGTTCGTCAGACCATTGTGTCATATCGGCGAATTTCTCATACTCCAACCACAAAGTTAAAGAACAAACTCCAAAAAGAACCGTATGGCAATACGAGAAAGCCTAATAAGAAGAATTCAATGGTTTCTTTAGGAGCCACGTCGATGGCGATGTGGAAGCTGCTGCCGTTTTGATAACAAACATAATTCAAAAAATACTACAAAGTCCCACCGGTAGTAAAAACTTTTGGTCGTTTGTTAAGAATATTAAGAATTCTAGCCCGACACTCATTTGCAATGACATTCCAGCTGTCAGCTCTTTAGATAAAGCCAATCTGCTTGCTGCTCATGTTGCAGCTAGCTCAACGCTCTCAGATTGTGGTTTATCTCCCCTTGTACTTGAGCGCTATTCTACACGCTATGGGATCAAATTATTTTCGCACTCTTAAAGTGGCAAAAGTTCTTCGAGATCTCAACATACATAAATCCGCTGGTCCAGATGGTATTTCCCCTATCGTTTTGAAGAGGTGTTCTTCCACGCTGGTAAAACCAGCGTTAGCTTTTGTATCTGTCCTATTCTTCAGGGCATTTGTCCAGCCAGTCCCAAAAAGGCGAATCTTCCTCCCCCTCCTCCTACCAATTGCACTTACGTCCCTTCTTTCCAACTTTAACTGGTCTACTGGTGATTTGATGACATGTAACAGAAAAGTGAAACCAATGTATTCACCATGGTGGTGAAAGTAAGGTCGTTGCGCTTGATATTTTAAAGGCATTTGACATAGTTTGGCATCAAGCTCTTTTGGAATCTTTTGTTCAATGGATTAGAAATTACCTTTCGGACCGCTCAATTCAAGTTGGTTTGGACGGTTTCAAGTCCGCTACTTACCAAATAAATACTGGTGTTCCCCAAGGCTCCGTTTTGTTTCCGACTATCTTTCTCATTTTTATAAATCTACTCTCTGTTACTTCTAATCCTATTCATTCCTTCGGCGATGACAGTACTCTCAGCTTTACATATTCGTTTGCTGGGCAACGCCCCTCATCTTCGGCCGTTGAACTGGAACGGCAACATATGTGAAGCTCGTTAAATTCCGATCTTGACAGGATACTTAAATGTGGTAAAACCAACAGAGTGGAATTTAATGCTTCCAAAACACAATGCTGTCTTCTGTCATAGAAGCGAAACCCCAATACTCTGCAATTATCCATGAGTGGCACTTGTATCACTGAAACCGAAAGGCTTCCCATCCTCGGTATGTGCGTTAATGACAACCTCCTTTGGAGTGACCATATATTCGACGTCGCCAAGAACGTTGCGAAGTGTCTAGGCTTCCTAAAGCTATGCAAGAAATATTTTGTCCCTTCTGATCTGGCTAGAATTTACAAGGCGTTTATTCTTGAACTTGAGTATAACGCTCATATCAGGTCCTGTGCACTAATTACATATTTGGAGCTACTTGACAGAATTCCAAAACGTGTGATAAAACGTATTGGCGACCGAGATATTGTGAATTCGCTTGACCCTCTTAGTCATCGTGACAAGTGCTCAAATGAAATAGCCAGTTTCATTCCTCCTCTTCAACATTTTAACCGTAATACCCGGCATGCCAGGAATGCTCATCAGTTGACCCTAAAGCCTATATTCGGTCGAACTGTGAAATTTAAAGACTCGTTCCTCTGCCGTACAACACGAATGTGGAATGCTCTACCTCACTCTGTTTTTTCTGAGCATTACAATTTACAAACATTTAAGATCAATGTGCATCGGTTTCTCATCTATTCTTCTAATCCCTTATTTTCTTGATGCCCGCGCTGTGTCACTATAACATTATAAGGGTGCTAACAAACCGTTTTGCACGCCCAAATTATAAAAAAAAACAAAACAAAAAACTAGACAACTGAATCATAGGTAAGAGTGGGTCTCACAATCGCGGTGTACAGCCAGTGCACAATTGTCGGTTGTAAGTCCCAGTTTTTGCCAAACGTTTTCTACATGCATAAAAGACATTAAGTCCTTTCTACATTCTTTCTTCAGTATTCCGTTTCCAGTTCAATTTGGAGGTGAATACCACACCGAGGTACTTGGCCTCGGATTATCTCTAATGTACTTTCCTGTTATTAGTACAACTATGTCAGCCGCATAAGCGACTATCTTAATACCTCTGCTGACAAAGGATATAAGAATATATTTAATCGAGATGTTCCAAACTACAGAAGATAGGACGCCCCCTTGCGGTGTTCCAAGATTAACACTTTTCGTAATCGCACAGTCCCCTAGACTGCTGTTAATAACTCAACTGTTAAGCATGGTCCTGACCAAGTTTGTCAGAAACTGTGATGAACCTATCTCCTCAAGTGAGGATATAATGGTTCTAGCATTCAGGTTGTTGAATGTACTTACTATATCCAGAAAGGCCACCAACATAAATTCTTTATTTCCAAGGGATTTATCGATCGTCCTCGTTACTTCATGTAGCGCTGTTTTCACATATCTGCTTTTGACATATGCGCGTTGCAGGTCCAATAACCTTTCTAGTGTCTTCAAAAGAAAAGATTAAAGGTTAATTGGCCTGTAACCCTTGGGTGTGGAGTGACTGGGTTTCCCCGTGGTCTACTTAACCACTAAGCCACTGCACCCACAACTAGATGTGATAGTGTCAAAAAATGTGTATGATGATGTTTAGCACACATTACCATTTTTTTTTCTTATTATATAAAATAAAATTTGTTTTAGGTACTATTTTATTCTTCAACCAAGATATTATTTAGATATTTCATTGGTTGAATTTGTTCTAGTGATTCATTTTCAATATTTAGATTTAGCTGTTTAAGAGACATACATTTACATTTATTAACATTAAAATTAAGCTTGTTAGATCTCATTCATATTACTGTTTTTTTTTTATAATTTGCACATGCAAAAGGAATTGTTAGCACCCTTATAATGTCTATAGTAACACAGCACGGGCATTAAGGAAATGAGGGATTAGAAGAAAGAGGGAGATGCCGATGCACATTGATTTTAAATGTTTGTAAATTGTAATGATTAGGAAAAACAGAGTGAGGTAGAGCTTTCCACATTCGTGTTGTACGGCATAGGAACGAATCTTTAAATTTCACAGTTCGTCCGAATAAAGTCTTTAGGGTGAACTGATGAGCATTCAGAGCATGACGAGTATTGCGGTTGAATATTTGAAGTGGTGGAATGCAACTGCCTATTTCGTTTGAGCACTTTCGATGGAAGTAGCGATAAAACAACGACTGGCATGGGACATTGCGACGATGACTAAGATAGTCAAGCTATTTCGCAATGACTCGATCGCCAATAAGTTTTATCGCTGAATCCTATCCAGTAGCTCCAAATATGTTATTGGTGCACCAGACCAGATATGAGCATTGTACTCAAGTTTGGGACGAATAAACGTCTTATATATTCTAGCCAGATCAGAAGAGGTGAAATATTTCTTACATCGCTTGAGGAAGCCTAGACATTTCGCAGCGTTCTTGGCGACGTCGAATATGTGGTTGTTCCAACGAAGTTTGTTGTTAACGCAAATACCGAGGATGGAAGCCTTTCGGTTTCAGCGATGCAAGTGCCATTCGTGGATAATGGCAGAGTATTGAGGTTTCGCTTTAATGACAGAAGACAGCATTGTGTTTTGGAAGCATTAAATTCTACTATATTGGTTTTACCCTACTTAAGAATACTGTCAAGATCGGAATTTAATGAGCTTAACATACGTTGTCGTTCCAGCTCCACGCCCGATGATGAGGGACGTAAATCCGGAAACGATTATGCGAAGCGAAGAGTACTGTCATCCACGAAGGAATGGATTGTATTAGAAGTAACAGACAGGAGATCATTGATAAAAATGAGAAAGAGAGTCGGAGATAAAACGGAGCCTTGGGGTGAGTGGAAGACTTGAAGCCGTCCAAAACAACTTGAATTGAACGGTCCGAAAGGTAATTTCTAATCCATTGAAGAAAGGTATCATCGATTCCAAGTGCATGCATTTTCGACAAAAGAGTTTGGTGCCAAACTCTGTCGAATGCCTTTGAAATATCAAGCGCAACGACCTTACTTTAACCACCACGGGGAATAGATTGGTTCCACTTTTTGGTTAGATATGTCATCAAATCACCAGTGGATCTGTTGCTGCGAAAACCGTACTGCCGGTAAATACAAAGTTTTCGGGATTCAATATATTTCATAAGCTGATGATTTATCAGCGTTTCCATGACCTTGGAAAGAAGGGATGTAAGTGCAATTGGTCGGTAGTAGGAGAAATCGCCTCTTTTTGGTACAGGCTGGACAAATGCTGTTTTCCATATTCTCGGAAAGAGCCCTGAAGAATAGGACAGACAGAAAAGCTTACGCAGGGGTTTTGCCAGCGTGGAAGAACACCTCTTCAGAACAATAGGGGATATACAATCTGGAACAGCGGATTTGTGTATGTTAAGATCTTAAAGTGCCCTTGCCACTGTACGAGTTCGAAAGTGGATTGGTCCATACATAATTCTACGCGCTCGAGTTAGAGATAAAGCACAATTTGGGAGCGTTGAGCTAGCCGCAAAGTGAGCAGCAAGCAGATTGGCTTTATCTGTAGAGCTGACAGCAGGATTGCCATTGTAAATGAGTGTCGGGACAGATGGGACGAATTCTGAATGCTTTTGAGAAACGACCAAAAGTTCTTACTACCTGTGGGACTTTGTAGTATTTTTTTCCTTAAGTTTTGATCGTAGGAAAATTTGACACGATTAATATGGGATTTACACTCATTTCTGGCTCGTTTAAACCTTTTTCGGTTTTCCTCAGATGGGTTGGCCTTGTAAGACCGAAAGCTCACCTCTTTTGACCTGATAGCCTCTTTGCAGCTCAAGTCACACCATGCGTTTACCTTGGGTTTGATACTCTTTATCCTGTTAGGGATAAAGCGTTTCATACCCAGGTGTATTATATTTGTAATCATATCGGCAGCGGTCCACGTCGTTGTCGAGGAAGAGCAATGACCAGTTAAAACCATTTAACGCTTCCCAATTGTCTTTCTCGTATTGCCATATGGTTCTTTTTGGAGTTTGTTCTTTAACTTTGTGGTTGGAGTAAGAGAAATTCGCCGATATGACACAATGGTCTGATGAACCTAGAGGTGAAAGTACATTAATGGTGTACTGATCAGGGTGAGCGGTGAGAAACAAGTCCAGTGTATTGGCGGTTTGACATTGCTAATGCCCGGAATTCGTGTCGGGCCATTTACAAGCTGGGTTAAGTTGTTGACCTCAGCAAAGATCTCAGCATACCTTCCTTCGGGTGTTGACTAACCAGAATGTCGAAGCCAACTCGAATTGTGTACCGCAACAACGATTTCAGTGTGATGATGAAGGGTTACAATTCGAGTAATGGAATAGGACATCGGAATCGGAATCGGTCCAAGTTTGGGCTTCTATAAATGAAACAATAGTGTATTAATTGCCTACGGTCGTGAAGTTTTAGCCAAATAAAATTAAATTCCGGAACATTGGCCGTATTGTGGTTGAAGTTGGTAGGCTACCTCACTACGTATAGCGAATAGCGAAAAAAGATTTGCCCTTAAACTATTAAGAACGGCTCCAACGATTTTGATCAATTTTTGTATTTTGTACAATTAATTAAGTTTGAGACGATTCAAAGAATCATCTCATGTATCAGGAGATTAATTATTTTTATTTATAAACTAGGATGGATTTGTAGTTCAGTTATAATTACAAAGAGCATATGCGGGTACTTTACATAACTGTCTTTTATGATTATATGTGCATTTACCCAACTGCTTAACAATATATTATACATTTTGCGACATTTTTTTAGTTAACAACAACTTTTGGAAATGTTGCAAAACAGATAACTAAACCCACATCTTAACTGCCACGTGAAGAATTGAAAAAAATAAGTACAATAAGCCTCTGCCGTTTAAGTGCAAGTCCACAACTAAAAACCCTATACGAAATGTTTTCATTTCATAAACCTAGAGTTTACCGGTCAGCTGAAGGTTGCTGTATATGCAGAGCTAAATCAAGCAGGTAATTGGTCAAACCGCCGGCTTTACTGAAAATAATCTAATTGTGTATTTTTTCATTCAGTTCCAGGTTTACAGACTCAAAAAAGTACGAAGAAGATTCAGTAAAGTGTTTTGATTTAAAGCAGGCGCGACATGGAGAAATTTGCAATGCGTGCGTACTTCTAGTAAAAAGGTACAAACGCTTACCAACAGGAAGCAATCGGCATTGGGGCCATGTATGTACAAATTTAAATAATAAATTTAGTCATTTTCATCTTTAACATTTTAATGTATCTCTGTAGGTTGTTGATGCCAGAGCTGGACCTGGTATGAAATCCATGACGAAATTCAAGAAACTTAAAGAAGAATCTATACCACACTCGGGCAACGTATCAACCGATCGAACCAACAATCATAAATCAATTGTACCAGAAAAATTTTCAAAAATTTATAAAAAGAACAAAAACAAGCTGGGTAAGAATATGAACAAATCTCAGGTGTCAGTAATATGTGGTAAACCATGGGAAATGCAATCACTGCCTTTAACACCTGATTCGCTAGACAGTGACAGTGAGGAAGTACAATTTTCACCATCAATCGAATTAGCAACTATTAAACTTCGTCAAACAATAAATCGTAGTGGTAGCAGCCGACGGAAATGTATACTGCCGAAAAAGTTTCGCAATAGTAACACAGATAAAGTACAATTCTTTGATAAGAACTTGTGGGTCGAACGGAAATCATGCTGTGGTATTGTATTTGAAAACAAGCAACTCGGTGCTTTTATATTGGATATGCAAAACTACACCCCATGCTCCGAACACAGGCGCAAGCCAGGAGAATTACCCCACAATACGGCACTACCCAACCAACAATGTGTTGAACAGCATTATAATATGAATACCGCTCCCTATGAATTACCTTTTAATGCGAAGGCCAATCCAACGCAAGTGTTAAAGAAGCATCACCTGTTTTTCAAGCGTCAGTCCGAAAACTTTCCCCTTGGTGACATAAAACAATTAAATTACATCAATACTCCCAAGAATGATTTTGTACTAGATGTCAACGTTTTTCCCACCGCTATTTCTACCATATCAACAGCGAAAGTTGCAAAACTGAATCCTATCGCTCATCTTCAGTCGAAAACGGTAAAGATGTCACATCATTTTGAACAACAGCATACTATTCAGAATCCATTTAATAAATCAAGTTTATTCATACATAAGGTAAATTCAGACACTGGTAAAATTATTAAAAATTCTATGGAAAAATTCACCACGCTACGTTTGAAACCATCTGAAGTCTCCGATGTAGAACACATGGTTAAGACTGCAGACAAACCGTTTCTTATAAAGACAATTCCAATCATATCACAAGACAAAGCTAAAAAACTTGGTATAGACAAAATTATTGGTTCTCCGATACAATCAGTTGCAATAAAATTCAATGATAACTCTTCAGATTCTGGATTTGATGAGAACTTACAAGACAGGAAGTCTGTTAGTCCTATGGTAGGTTAACATAACCCCATATTATAAATATATTTACGTATTTTAATTTTCTTAAACAGCAGGATGACAATGATAAAAAGATAACGGCTATCCCAGTGCAAACAATGTATTTGGGAAGTGGAGTCCAGGTACACGGACAACAACAAAATCTTTTACTTACAGGAAACGATGTAGCGTCAAAAATATTACAGAATAGGAAAACGGTGCAAAGTGTAAGTATGTATGTAATTTAATAATTCAAGATTTTAATTTATAAACCCAAATTAATTGAAATTCAGATAACCTTTTATTTGGCTTTCTTCAAAAATGCAATCAAACCAAGTTTAATGCATTACTTCATGAGTATATGAAAAAAAAAGTAATATTTTCTTATCAGTATTTTCTAATATGCTATTATTTCTCGTTCATTTTTCGTTCCTTAAATATTATGCCCGACTGCACAAAAATAAATTAAATAGTTAAATATAAATTAAAATAAATAACATATAAATTGTTTTATGGCAACCAAGTAACTGGCGCTGATATTGTCCAAGTCCACTTTTGTGTTCATCGTTGTGTCTTGTCTCTCTTGAATCCTCAAAATTTAAGTTATCCCTTCTTCGTTATTTCTTCTTTGTCCAAAATTTTTATATTTTCGTAGTCCGGTACATGTCCATAATCAATCATATGTTGTGACAGTGCCGTAGCTGTCTTTTTTTATTTACGTCAGCTTTATGTTCGGCTACCCTTGTCCCCAGTGTTCTCTTCGTTGTTCCTACGTATACCATATTGCCTTTACAGCTAATTTGGTACACAACATTATTTTGGTTCTCTTTTTTTATTGTTGATTTTGTGTTGATGAAAATGTTCCTTAGTGTGGAATTTGGTTTATGGGCGAAAATTGATTTCTCTGTCTGTATTGTTGTGTGTAGTTTTTTGCTGTTTGTTAGTTTTGGTATGTATGCTACACTGTGGAAATCTTTGGAGTTGATAGCGTCAATTTTTGGTTTTTGTTGCACCTTTCATTATGTTTTGAAAAAAAATATACAAAATATATGTTGTGTTAAGTTTAGAGATGTGATCCGAAACTAAAGCGGTAATTGCTGTACTGGTAGTTTAGTTTCGTACCGGTGTGATCCGAAACTTTTTCGTACCGGTTTCGTAAATTTTCGTACCAGTTTCTGGTCACGAAACCTCGTTACGAAAAGGTTAGAAACCGGAACGGAACATTGTCACTAAACCTCGGTACAAAAGTACGAAACTAAACCTATTCATAAAGGGTGATCCATTTCGAGGTTCCCTACTTTTTTAAAGAAAAAAACATAAAAAATTCAAATTTAATGGAGAATGTTTATTATCATTTGAAAGAACATTCTTTGGCATTTATTTTTTGAAGATTATGTCTATCAAATGTTGTCCGTTGCTACGTCGCAGATGGTCCATCCGTTGAGTGCAATTTTCGATCACTCGTTCGAGCATTTCGACTGGTAACTGGCGAATGACACGCGTGATGTTTTCCTCCAAGGCCTGAATCGAAGCGGGTTTGTCGGCATAAGCTTTTGACTTTACATATCCCCACAGGAAAAAGTCTAACGGTGTGATATCACACGATCTTGGTGGCCAATCGACCGGCCCAAAACGTGAAATTATGTGCTCACCGAAATGTTCTCTCAATAAGTCCATTGATTGATGCGATGTGTGGGAAATGGCGCCGTCTTGCTGAAACCAAATGTCGCCGAGATCACGAGCTTCAATTTCAGGCATCAATTAGTCGGTTATCATGGCACGATAACGGTCGCCATTGACGGTTACGTTCGCACCGGCATAATTTTTAAAGAAATATGGACCGATGATTCCACCGGCCCACAAACCACACCAAACCGTTGTTTTTTCTGGATGAAGTGGCAATTCTTCAATCTCTTCAGGTTGCTCTTCGTCCCAAATGCGGCAATTTTGTTTGTTTACATACCCATTGAGCCAGAAATGGGCCTCATCGCTAAACAAACTGAGCCTCGAAAACGTCGGATCTTCTTGGAACTTTTCAAGAGCCCATACAGCGAAGCGATGTCGTTTGGGAAGGTCGAGCGGCTTCAGTTGTTGCACAAGCTATATTTTGTACGCTTTCAATTTAAGATCTTAACGTAAAATGCGCCAAGTCGTTCCATACGTCAGTCCGAGTTGCTGCGAACGGCGCCGAATCGACTCTCTACGGTCCTCGTGTACACTCTCAGCTACGGCCGCTATATTTTCTTCACAGCGTACTGGACGTGGTCTATTCGGTCGAATATTATCCAATAATGAATGTTGGGTCTCAAAATGGGTGATGGTGTTGCGAATAGTACGCTCAGTAGGCCGATTATGTTGACCATAAGTTGAGCGAAGTGCACGAAACACATTCCTCACAGAACGTGAATTTTCATAATAAAGTTGAACAATTTGTAAACGTTGTTCACGCGTAAGTCTTTCCATTATGAAATGCCAAACAATACTAAACAAAAATAACATGACAGCATGACACGTGATCTGTCAAAAAAGGCTATTGAAAAAAGTATCTCTACTTGAATCACCCGTAATATGTTTAAGCATATTAGCCTGCTTCAATCGCGATGTAAACAAAAATAAAATGCACGACTGCGTCTTACGAAACTTTCTCGCTCCACGATGTGCATTTTTAAATCGCCTTAAAAAGAATCGTAGCATTTAATCATATACCAAATTTATTTAAACGACTTTTAAGGTTTTGAAAAATTTTATTTTTTCAAAAACGGCACCAACGATTTTAATGTAATTTTGCATATTGAACACATTTAACATAATTGTTCAAAATACAAAAATTGATCAAAATCGTTAGAGGCCTTTTTGAGAAAACGAATTTAATTTTAATTTAAGAAAATCGTTATATGAAAAAATAATATGTCAAAAATCGGAGTATTAAAATTTTTTCAACTTTAAAAACAACATTAAATTTGTTCGAAGTTCCCTTTATTAGTTTTCAAGATATTGACAGTTTTATAAATTACCGTTAATCAAATTTTTTTTCTTCAAAAAACTGAGTATGCCGTATTTTTGGCCCCATCCAAAGTATCCATAGTACAAAAAAAAACAAAAATCCTTCGAACCATTTTCTAGAAAACAGCAATGAGTGATTTTGACCAAAAAAAATTGTATGGCAGGTACCGCTATTTCAAACTAGAAAGCAAAAAATAAAAAGATACCCCGAGATGTAACCCCAAAAACCTTATATACAAACTTTGAAGCAAATCCGTCGAACCGTTTCGCCTTACGGTGCCCGGACAGACAGACCGACGGACGGCATTGGCGGACCCACTTTTTTGGACTCCTCTATACTCGTAATATCATCCCTCATACTTAGTTTGAGTTCGAAATTTCCGCACGATCGCAATAACTTTTTCTTTAGTATACTAATAGAATACGAGAAAGAGAAAGTTAAAAATGTTTCAAAGTTACAATTAAATAAGTAAGTATGTGCAAAGTGATGAACTGATTTTCGTTAACTATTGAACATCTAAGATCCTAACCCGAAGGTTTGAAGCATTAGATCAGTGTTCTGTTTTACATGATTCGTCGAATCGACGACGCACCTTGTCGCTTTTTAGCTTTGTAAATTCTGTCAAATCAATGAAATCTATTAAATTTAATTTTAGAAGTAAATTAACTAAATAATAGAAGTGGGTTCACATTATTCTAAAGAAATTAGTCAAATGGAACATCGGCCCCAAAATGTTCAACTTCATAAAAGCTTTTTCGACAGCCAGAAAATTCCGAGTATATATAACAGTCGCTATTCGTTCATCTTCCCCCTGCACAACGGCAAACCTCAAGGGTCACCTCTCTCGGTAGTTCTCTTCCTTATGGCTTTCAACGACGTTAGTAATATCCTCATAAAATATAAAGGGATTAATCATTCCCTCTACGCCAACGATTTAATAACTTTTTCCAAATGTAAAGATATCAACACAATGTCTAGAATTTAATCGACACTTTGATACCGGTTTGGTATACAACTTTGGGGTTGTACCAAAGCAAATAATATCAATATTTTACAAGCTTTTCAAAACAAAGTGCTAAGACGAATTGTAAACGCTCCCCAGTATATCCAAAATAGTGATATCCACAGAGATTTGGACGTGGCAACCGTCGAATGAAATTAAATCATTTGCCCATAAGCAACAGACTCGCCTTCGCGGTCATTATAATAACGAAATGATATATACATATTTTAAACGATATAAATTTAGTGCGCCGACTTCAATTTAACTGCGTGTATTTGGCGGTACAAGCAGGTGCCTCCGATGGGAAGTTCCCTGGTAAACGCGAATATAAATTATTAAATCTAAACTACTCGATAGGAAATACCATAGTTGTAGTATAAAGTAATTTAAAGGGAGATGTTTTTAGTGAGTAAGAATCTCACGATATTTTGAAAGGCTCAGTGAAAATGCTGACGAAACAATAGATTATAGATAACGCTGCTACTAACTTACACTCGAACCCCATATATACATCGGTTTCTAGCGTGTCATATTCCATAGTTGATGGGCATACAATTACACTTTCCAAACGCTTATTTCCAAAATATGCATTGGTGTTCTTTGCAGAATCTACGGCTATCCTACGGGCTATAGGATTATCAGAGCAAAAAAAAAAAAACAATAATATGCACAAATAGTTTCTCAACCCAGACAGCTATTGCGAATACCAAACAAAACAAGTGTAATCGAAAGCATTCGGGACAAATTGGTTAAAAGGGAAGACTCTTATGGGTTCCTGGAGATGCGGGAATAAAGGGAACGAAGACGCTGACGCAGCAGCAAAGCTCGAGGTTCACGAACCAATTTTTACCTGTTTTATCCATAATAAAAGATAATGTATATGTATTCACACCAGAAATTGCAAAGGGAATACTGTTCCACATCCGCACATTATTATAAATCTCTCAACCTGGAAGGTAAAGCAGCAATTTATCCTCAGGTCTTCGAGATATAATTCACGAGGACTTGGACGAAGCATTTTTGTTCAATCACAAATATTTAAAAAAAATGTTGAGCGAAATTTTACCAAAACCCCTTAGTCTAAATTCTAGTTTATGGTTTAACTAAACCACGATCTTTTTTTCACTTCTGATGATCCTGTCACGAGTTCTACTGTCAATGCGGACGCACCTTTTTCCGATGGATCACCGGAAATGACGCAGTTTTGAATATTCTCATTTGCAAATTTAAAAATTTTTTTTCAAATGTTTATCTTTAAGACAGTTAAAAGTTTGAATAAAATATTTTATTCGGCCTGAAACTATATGTCAGGCCAGTTCAACTCAGCCAACTGGGGTAAAAAAAGTCGCGTATCATGGCTCGATATAGTTCGCCGTTAACGGTAACGTTTCTTCCACGGTCGTTTTTGAAGAAAAATGGACCGATGATGCCACCAGCCCATAAACCACATCAAACTATCGTTTTTTGGGATACATCGGTAATTATTGTATGGCATGTGGCTGTTCATCACTCCAGATGCGACAGTTTTGATTATTTACTTTCAGAGTATACTGAAAAGTTTTCAATTTGACAGATGACGTTTGGACGCCATTACTAACCAGTGCTGCCAACCTGAAAAACTTGACTCTTAAAAAATCACCCCTGGTGGTTACAAATTAGACAAAAGTTAGATCTTAATTTTTTTAAAATAGAATATGGTGCAGCACCGGGACATCTAACGAACGAGTTTATACAGGTGGAAAATGCTCAGCCATACCAGCTACGAAATGCCGATGATTTTGGAGTGCGCCAGCAACCCTTGTACGGACATAAAACTCATGACCGACGATTTCAGTACGTATTTATATGGTATCGTCACTCTCTCGAACGAGGGCGGACACTACATTACAGACCAAAACTATAGAAAATTCTCCGAAAATCCGGACACAGCTAAAACTTAACATACTTCGGACATGAGTTCCAGATGATTTTTAAATTGTCTCTACGTGAAAATATGTAAGTTTTATGTAAATGAGTCCTAAGTAAAATTAACATTATTGTCAGTTGACAAAACTGGGTTTTTCGCATATTTAGTTATTCTCAGGCTGATTTTTGTTGTTTAATTTAGATTTAAGAAAATAAAATGTCGAACAAACGAATTTTTTAAAATTCAAAATTAAAAGTAAATTGTACTTCCAATTATAAAATTTAGCATGGACTATCTACCACTTTATTAAATGCAGAAATAATGAAAACTATTGCTCGTTTTCTGATTTGGAAGAACTTTCTGCATTATCGATAGCAGCAATATCTTTGGTCGCGATAATTTAAAAAATTGTGGGTATCGTTTTGTTGTATGGATTTAGCGGCTCTAGGAAATAAGGCCCCAAGATAGAAAATAACAAAATTTTTTTTTAAAATTGGGGTCTCATTTAATTTTTTGGGGAATTATTTCGTTTAAATGGGATCTTATTTAATGTTTGTATTTGAATCTTTATACCCTATCCTTAGGGTATATTAATTTTGACACATAGTTTGTAACACCCCTTAATATTCGTCGTAGACCCATAAAAGTATATATATTTATGATCAGGACCAAATCCTAAGACTATCAAGCAATGTCCGTCCGTCCGTCCGTACGCAATTGTTAGGCCTTTAGAATTAAGCTAGGAAGCTGAAATTTGGACCACATATTCCCTAGGCGAAATGGTTAAGTTTAGAAATTTTTTTAATACGCCCACTGCCACGCCCACAATTTACAAAAAACCGTTTTAAAGCTAAAAATAGAGAGATAGAGTGTTACAACCTTGCCAAGATATGTAGGCACTGCCATCCTTTACAAGTTTGTCATATAAAGTTGTTTGCGTTTTTTACTAAAATGCTGTTTATTTCGAAAATTTTCATAGAAAGCGAAAAAAAATGTTTAACAAGATATTTACGCAATATTTTTTTCAACATATCGCCCATACAAAGTTTTTGGCCACGCCCACTTTTTGGGGGCGTTTTTGAAAAAAAACTTTGTTTTTTTTTTTAATTAATAGAATGGAACAAAAAGCTATCCATCATCTTCTTAATGCTTTTTTCTTTGGGGCATATAGTGTTGCACTTTATTTCGGGGGTGGGTTAGAAAAAAAATAACCGAGTTTAAATGCGCAAAAAATAAAACGCGAGAAGATTACAGCCGCCGCTGCGCCGGTGGTAAACAGTCGAATACTGGCGGATAGGGAAACGTCAACAGGAATTCGCCGAAAGAGAAGTGCAACAGGTAGCCTGTTGAATGCTACCGTCCCGGTTGCTCAGCTGGGGTGGGTTCGGAGATGGAAATAATTTTAGGGAAGGAGAAAATTCTGAAACGAAAAGGTATGAAGAAAAGGTAATGTGATGGTGGGTAAAACGGGCCCCACACAATCTTTGGAAAAAAGGAATTGTGAAACCTTTTTAAGAAGAAGTCGATGATTGATTGCTAAAAAAAAGGAATTAAATAAAAAAGGCAAGGTTTTCAAAACGTTATAAAGCTCGAATGAGCAACGGTCAATTTATTGAAGTGACGTTAGATTGCGGAACAACAAAAGAAAATATCGCCGTTTGAAATAGCCCGCTATCGCTATTTCCCGAAAGTTAATAAGAAAACGAAATGAAGGGGGCGCGTGTCCCGTGATTTCCGGGATTTTACCGTGACAAAAGCCTACCGGGTTCTTAAAATAAAATGCCTAACTAAACGAAACTTTTTTTTCATCAAAGCACTATACTTAGCTTTTACAAAAAAATCTGCTCCTCTAGGAATCCTGATATTTGTACCCCTGGGAATCAGCTGCCTGTCCTGCCGCTATATCCTTTGTCGGCCGTCTTCTTTCTTTTTTTCCTCTTTTTTTTTGTGCGGAATTCTGATCTCAATCAGAAATCCCAGATAAAAATATATATATAACAAACAAGCGCAATCCGCAAAACTATATTAAAAAAAACTTCCTCGATTCTCTCCAGTCTACTACAACCTTTGATGGTCAACCAAGAAGTGTCGGTTTGTCCACTTCCAGGTTTCTTTGTCCGTGATGGACCATTCACTCTCTCTTTCATACCCCCACATTCAGCAATTACGGAATCCACTGCGGCTTTTTCTATCATGCACTCTGTCACTTTACTGGAGTGTGCCACCGCCTCCGTCTCATACTCTCTTAAGAATTCGCTGCAACTCTGGGGCTGAGCGAATCGATGACCACATTCACACAAGTTTCCCCAAGAGGACGTGTTCACAAACACTTAAACAATTCGACAAGATAAAAGGTTGAAAGAATCGAGAAATGTTTGAAACGCGAAAATGTCCCCAACGAATAAAAGTTAATAGCAAAACAATACCGAAGTAAACCAAAAATGAAAAAGAAAGAAGAAACGAAGACGGATTTTAGTTTTGGGACAATATTTGCTGGTGTCCCAATTTAGTAGAACCCCAGGAGTCTTTGAGGAGGAGTGTAAAATCAATGACCGAAAAACTATTCTAACCCGGTGGACTTTCGCGCAGATTTGGGGGAAGGGGAATCTGTGTTTAATTGTTGGGCTCTTGGCCATGGAAGTCTTCGTTAGGTTTTCGTATGTGAGTGGTTGGTGAATGTTGTAGAAGTTGTTGACAGTGTGTTTTGTATTTGGGCTCCTGCCCTCAGTTATAGTGTTGTATATTATGTTTTGTGGGTTTTGTGGTTTTGGTGTTGATGTTAATGTGTGGGCCATCTGCCAGATCGATTAGTTTCGTTGGGGGAGAAATCATTATTTCTCATCTTCCCCCACCCATCGTTGTATAGACAAACAGTCTGTCTGGCTCTAACGGGGTCTTCATTCCGACCCGTTTGGAATCACGTTGGGGTGTGCTAAGGGATCGTCCTCCCTCACTCATCGTTGTCGAGATGCCAACACGCCGTTGGGCTCCATACCTGCTTTTGTCATCCTCCGGGTCTCATGGAAACGAGCCAGCTTGATTGGGATTAAAGGTCAATCAGAGGCGGCCAGTTAAACAATCTCCCAGCAGGATGACGGAAATAAAAATGAGAGGATAGGGCGCAAAAGTGGATTGGATATGGGAGTGGAAGGGTTGGAGGGGAAACAAATTTTTGTGGCGTTTTTTTAACGCAACAATAGGGATATGGATAGGGTATCACACTGTTCGCCCCCAGCGGACTGTAGCCTTTCCTTATGTTTTTTCCAACATATCGTTCATACAAAGTTCTTGGCCACGCCCACTTTTTGGGGGCGTTATTTCAAAAAATATTTTTTTTTGTATATTTAATAGAATGAAATAAAATGCTATCCATCATCTTCTTAATGCTTTTTTCTTTGGGGCATATAGGGATATGGATAGGGTATCACACTGTTCGCCCTAAGCGGACTGTAGCCTTTTCTTATGTTTTTTATTTTAGTTCATTTCTATGTAATACATATCACAACGTATCTGTCGGTTCAGTTGTTTTCATCAAGTACGTGATGCAGGGCCGCCGGACTTTATTTCGTTTTTAAAATTCCTAATGATTTCGTGATGGTTATGATATATGGGGACACTCTGCCCCTGCTCGTTTTCATTGTAAGATTAGGCGCGAGGCATATACCCGAACTTTATATCATTATGAAACTTTTGGGCATTTATTTAATTTTTATATTGGGATTGTATTTCAGAATGAAATGAAGCCCCAAGTTTTTATTTTGCGGCTTCATATCTTGGGGCCTTAATTCCACAGCCGTATTTAGCATGTACAATTCCCTATGAACACGTGAAAAAGAACATCACTATTGTATGTCTTGCAAT
Source organism: Ferdinandea cuprea (assembly GCA_963576555.1). Classification (NCBI taxonomy): domain Eukaryota; kingdom Metazoa; phylum Arthropoda; class Insecta; order Diptera; family Syrphidae; genus Ferdinandea; species Ferdinandea cuprea. Next base: position 99,632,536 of record OY754958.1, on the reverse strand, counting down.
CTTATACTGGGAAGACTCACACCTTGTGAATATCCGTTCATTGATATACAATAAAATAACCATTTTATACATCTAAATATTCTTTATTTTTTCCAGAATCGCAAAGAAGTGAAAATCGCACAAATGCATGCTATATATAGCCAGTCTCCTGATGGAGCTATTACCAAAACAAATTCTGCATTATCAAACATTACTGCTGTCACGTCAGTAATGTGTACATCTGCGCAATCCAGTCACCTAAGCAAAACAGCAAGGAATATCACACTAAATGGTCCTGGTGGCAGTGGCAATTTAATTTCTTCCTCTGTACCAAGTCTGAATCAAAAAATAATTTTAGTTAAGGCTAAATGTAATAGTAACAATAACAATCAACAGTTGTGTAAGAATTTTATTGAATATTAGTGCTCCTTTCTTGATTACAATTGATGTATTCCTCGTCCAAAATTAAACTATTACGAACTATTATAAACGAAAATCCACAACACCAAGTGGTAATAAATAAAGTGAGATCTTATACTCAGTATTGTTACTTGAAATAAAATCATTAGCAATTTTTCCATTTATTGATATATTTAAAAGAAATCTAAATTGTTTAATATAGTTTTTGCATTTAATTTTATACAAATCGTTTAATTTATTACAAAATTATATATTTTAATATTTATTTAGATAAAAAGGAAATACAACACTTTAAAGTACTAGAGCACATACAATACTAATTATTGTATAAGAAACAATTTATACATTCCAAAAACTTTTGTACATCTACTTTGTCAGACAAAATACCAAGTGCATTTAAAATATACAGATCAAAAGCACCATCGACCGTAAAATGATAGGTCGAATTCATAAATGTAACAATGCTGCATGTCTGCATTTGTGTTCATAAAAAAAAATATTCAGTCAGCATGCTGTCAATTCGGCATGTGTTTTTATTTTGTTGCCTCACTGTATGAGAATGTCAGGAGAGAAAATGTAAGAACAAGTGTGAGTTTATAATTGTAAATAATGTTGCCCCATGCCCTGCTATAAATATTCATTAAATACATATATGAACGCAAACGAATTAGCATGAATGCGGCGTTCATGCATTGAATAAAATGAGTTCTTTTTTAAATTAAAAAAAATTGTTAAATACAATATTTAGAGAATATTCTCCTCAACATTTAATCTTAACAACTTTTTGGCCAAGCCCACTTTTTAAAGCGTTTTTTCCAAAAACCTGTTTTTATGATTTTACTATAAAAAAAACAAATAAAATTTCATCCAACGTAACGAAATAATTTCCCCTTAGGGGCCAGTTATAGCTATCATTGAAATCCAATAATTGAAAATCTTGTTTTACGATTTAAAGGAGACTAAGCAAACAATATAGTCTATTCATGGTATCAAAATAAAGCTAATCACTTACAGAATTTGTCTACAAACAAAATTATTTAATTCTGATTTAAACTTTTCTTTAAATCTACTTTTATTATTTCACTGACAGAAATCGATTTCAATGAACAGCTGATATTCGTTTCTACAATTTGGTACACAATCAGTCCACTGATATGTTCGATTCTCTGCTATCAGTTTTGCTTTCAATGATCAACTTTATTGATTAGCTTTATTTTGATACCGCTTAGAGCCAATATGGTTTGTTTGGTCAATGGACAAATAAAACTGTCGAAAACGGGGTAGAAAGATAAAATGTTTAACAGAGAAACATTCCATAAACAGATATGTTTATGAAACAATTAATGAAAATGAGAAACATTGAAGAAAAACGTTTTATACAAATTTTCTGTAATGTTTTAAAATATTTTTTTGTGATATGCATCTTTGTTGTGACACACCTTAAGATTGTAAGATGATAATGAAAGGCGATAATAGGAGGATCTAATGCTGCGTGCCCACAAAAAGATAAATTCAGATTAAATTAAAAATTAATCTTGAAGCGTTTCCGCCAAAAAAATTAGATTAGTATGTTTTCTCTCAATGCTTGCACAAAATATCTTAACTGGCTCTCTGGCTGTAAGATTCGCGCACAGATTGTCCAGCAGCTGATTGTCAAATTGCCTCCTCACTGTCAACTCTCAAGTCGTCGGTTGCTTTTGACAATGGTGAGTTTGTCTTGAGAGTTCACAAGCCGATTTTTACATAAAAAACTAGTTTATTCTAAATTATTTTTTTTATATTGTACTTACCAGTTTAAAATTTTTAAAGTAAGTCAAGTCCCTAGTTGTTAATGGAAGGTTAAGAGCAGTTTAATTTTAATTTAGGTTAAGTGCTCAGTATAAACTTAGCATACGTTCAAGTAACAAACAAGTTTTCCCACTCAGTCAAAGTTTATATCCAAAACTTACTATTCTAATTTTTATAATATAATTGAGGTTAATTCATTTTGATTAGAAAGTCTTATTTTAAATAGTTTTCTTTATACATTTATATAATATATAAACTTGTAGGAAACTAAACAGAATAATGATGTTGCAATTTAATGTAAGTAAAATCATCTCAAATCATAATCGTTTTATGTACATGCATAAAGTAAAAATGTAATAAGTAAATAATAGCGTCTTTTCTGCAAAAATGAAGTAATTGTGGAAAAATTCATTATGGCGTAGAAATATAAAACAATTTCGTCAGCATATAAAATTTTTTTTGTTTTTGTATTTCAGAAGGTTAATACAGAAAATTTATTAGTGCTCTTTCTACTGCACATGTTTTGACATTATTCAATGCTAGAGTACCTTCGATTTCCAATGACCTCTCTATAGTGCTAACGACCTCATGAAACGCGGTATCCACGCCTTTCCCCTTAATATAGGCATGTTGGACAGCGTATAAAAACGTTCATTTGTTTCTCATGTTTTTATGAAAGATGTCAGACCTATGGGCCTGACGTTCTCGGCGGTAATTTGGCTAGATTTACCTGCATTCGAAATAAAAATAACCTTGACCTCACGCCAGGCTTTAGGAATGTTAAAACATTCTAGGCTGCGAAAACTAAAAAAAAAATTTTTACAGGAAATATTTTCCACATATTCAAGAAGAATCGCAGAAAATTTAAATGAAAAATGATACTGATAAAAAAAAATATTTAATGTAAACATTAGCGTTCTAGAACGCTAATCAACAAAGCATCAGCATCAGGTGAGCATCGCCGCATCACTGCACAAATATTTGACATTTCTGAACTTACACGTAGTAACAAACCAAAGGATATCTTCGCAGGATTGTGTCCAAGTTCAATTATCGTCTTTGAGATATCCAGGAACTGCGGGTTCTTTGCACAAAATCTTCCCAATGCTGGTCGTCCACTACGTACCAAACTCATACATTTCATGTTCAACGCATTCAACTCTACTATACGAGGCTCTCAACTTTGTTCAACCAAGGCGTACAATGTGCAGCACATTATCTGTTCAACGCGTTGCTCAACTTCTTTACTTCTTCGTTGGTTGAGTGCGGTAAAATTGCGTGCCGGAACGAGTTGAAGAGCCCCCACACACACATCTGAGTTTGTCAATGGCTTCCTGTCACTTAAAAAAAATTACAATTAAGTACATTTTCTTTTTTTATCGGCCACGTTTATTTCTTACAAAAGATTAACAACACAGTAGCCACGTTTCTTTTCAATTCTTTTAAAATAGACTTTGCCGAATGAATCAAATTGAATTAAAATTAAATCTAACAATCAAAGGTGTGCTACAGCTATCTATGCCAGTTGCTGGGTGTGCTGAACAACGTTGCTCAACGTGCGATTCTTGGTCTAGTCTACAATGCGTGCATCAACTTAATTCGCAACCTCATTGAAAATGTGGTTAAACAACTCGAGCAACGAAGCTTCTTGCCAAAATGAAACCAGTTGATCAATTAGGTGTACGGAGTTATTCAACAATTGAAAGCGTTAAAGAACTAGGTGTACGAAGTTATTCAACAATTAAATGCGTTGATGAAGTAGGTATACGGTAGGGTATCCATATAGGAACAAACTAATTTATTTATTTCAAAAAACAATAAAAAAAAACACAACATTACTACCACATCCACATTTTTTTAAGGGCAGAGATAAGTTTACAATAACAATGTAAAAAAAAAATTAAATATAAAGATAATTTTAGGATTGCAAAATTTTTTATAAATATTAAAGTACATATTCAGTTATCAGTCTTCTCATCAGAAGAGTCCTTTTTATCTGAGCTCCCTATATGGCTGAGATACTTTTTATTATTCAACAATATATGTATCATAAAAAGATTTGCAGTTTAAATCTCTTAGATTGTATACAACAATTAAAATCGATTTCACAGTACTCATTTTTAGTCGGTTTCTCTCTTTTGTCCAATGTGAGCCAACAAGTAAATAAACTAGCTCAACATTTGCATTTTGACCCGGAATGCAAAAAAATAATTGACAAGATTTTAAAAGTTCAGAATAAAATTCAACATATTTGGAAGATGAAAAGAGAAGAACTTGTTTACAGAAATATGTTCTAATCGGCCCTAGCGAGGTATCCGTCGGAACGGCGCAACACACACTGTCGGAGACCCTAATTACATTCGAGGTAGCCGATTTCGGAAAATAATAATTTAAATGCGACGACGTATTGAACTGACATGCGACAAATGTTAGATTCTGATAGAGATGTATGAAATGTACCGATATATCGAAAAGCCGATATATGTCGACTCATATTTGTATTTACTGTACTTTAAATTTGTATATGTCGTCAGGAGGGAGGTATTTCATACTTAATACTTTTTTATTTATACTTGCTTACATTTTTAACTGCTTATCCGAAAATCGGAAAAAAATCCGCGACCACTTGCTGTCGGAGGAGATTGGACAAAGAATGGTGTGCAATTGTCACAAATGTCACTGCTAATGCATTTCATCGCACTGCAACGCAGATCATTAGTTGTGCGTTTTTTTCGGTCCGAACAATGTTCCGAAGAATACCTCGAAGCGAAAATCCTCCGAATCGTAGAAAATCTGAGAATTTTCCCTTCCGACTGATACCTCGGTAGAATATCTTCTAGAGGAATCATCAGTTAATTTGTCGTTCAAAACTGTCTGTAAATTACAAAATTAGTCAAACAGTTCTTAATCGTTTAACTCAACATCATTTAACGTGAAATAGTTGATACCTTGTCCTACTTCAGACCGAACCGGTACTTGATTTAAATTCATCCAATTGAAGGATATAAACTCTTCAAATTGGAATGTCCATTTTTTAATCTATGCATAACATTTCCCATAGCGTTTAAAGCAAGCTAATTTAAATGACCCCACTTCACTTTGAAAGCCACGAGGAGTTTAATCGGACGGAATTGAGTTTACACTAAGTGGCAGAAAACGTTGATACTTACTTATTTAAGATTTTAGAGATACTAAAATAGTAGATACTTCTAACAGTAAGTTCTTTTCTTTTCCCACCTCTTTTGTTTTCTCAAAAAAAATGTGTGTTTTAATGAATGCGCAAAATATAAAAAAAGCCTTGCTACATTTGTCCAAAAATGTTTCCAAAACTGCCGGACCGTTTTCGTTAGATCAAAAGTATTGTTTAAGAGGACAAAAAGAGGCCAGAAAAAAAGAAGAGAACAAAAAAAAAACCAAGCAAAAAAAGAAAGTGTAAAACAGACCGTGGACAAAAAAGGGAACATGTTCTCTTTAACAGAGATGTTCTGGAAACCCTAGTGTACGGGTCTTGCACCGCGCTGAGCACAAACATGCTGGAATTTTAACTGGATTGCGCTGTTCAATGCCACAGATGAGGAATTAACCAGATAGTTAACTCGAGAGTGAATCTCTTACCTTACCTACAAGCTAAGTCGAACTGATAAGCTCCACATAATTTGCACTTATATGGACTTTTACGGTGCAATTCAAATGGGAATCACGCACACATGAATCGATATCGAATTATATGGGACTAATGGCCGCCGCCAAGAAATGTCATTTTTTATAGCAAGAAGTAGGGAACAGTTGATGAATTTCAGCAGATTACACATAACATAATTTGGGTGTGTAAAATAAACATGCACAATATGCAGATTTATAAAAATATACTTACCACACAACTTATAACATAATAAAAAATTATAATATTGAGAATAAAGCTTTGTTTTAACCAATTTATTCTAATTTTTAATGAAAAATAATCACAATAATATTGATTAACATGACTAATATATAATAAGTAAATTGATTGTACATTTTCGGTTGACAGTAAATTTAAGTATAACTTAACAAACACGAATTTTGTTATGGATGGTTATATTGAAACATTTAAACCGAGATTAAGCACAAACAATATTTTACCTAGATTAATTATGTTAACTTGTTATCTTGTGTTTAGCAGATTAAAATTTGTATGGTTAATCTTGAGATTTAAAGTGGATTAAGGGCAGATTAACCTTAATCTAGGTTTAGTGCTCAGTAGAAACTTTGCACTACATAATTGTGCACTGGTTTAAAACGCTTTTTAATAAAACGTGATCCAAATCCTTACAAATATTATATTTGGTACGTGAAAACACTTTTTTGACAACATTTGCAATAACTTTCTACTAGTAGTAGTAGTAAATTGTTTTGTTTATTTTCATAAATTTTTTTTTTAAATTACAAAACATTATAACTTGACAAATAAAGTCGTCTTTATATTTCCCAACACATCCGCCGTGACCGTGCTTTGTTGTTGCGATTTGGATATGTTGCAAAATTCCCCACAATTATTTTTGGCGGGTAATCTAGAAATTAGATCTAACTTCATGTGGCTGGCTTACACGTATTCACAGATGGGAAAACTGAGAGAGGATTTTGCGGCCGTTATTAAATATTTTTTGCGGGTTGAAAGTGATAGGGGATTGCCGAGTTGACTATCTGGTTAATTCCTCATCTGTGCTCAATGCGAGCAACATGAGTTTATGCACTTGTGTAAGTTAAAACAGATTTACTGAAAAATTGTAAAAAAATATATTAAGAGCAGATTGTTCCCACCTTTATTTTTCAAAGAATCAATTACGACTAACTTATATAACAACTTATAACAACTAATTTAGTTGCAGATTTAGTGGAAGTAATAACTAAAACATTAGTTACTAGTTGTGGACAAAATCAGATTATTTATACAAAATATCCTTGGAAACTTTGGAATATAGTATACTAAATTTATGTTTCCTTTCCAAAATCCCAGCATTCCCATAAGATACACTTTACAAATATATACCCTGCAACTCGAAAAATTCGTACCCGAAACTTATTTACCGCAGTTAATTAACATTCATATCCCTTTTCTATCCATCTCGAAAATTACAATTGAAACTATCAGTAGTTAGTTGTGTTTTGCAATTAATTTTTTACAACTTATTTACTTCAGTTGCGCACCAGAATTAAAAACTAATTTGGTTCCAAAATCAATTGTACATCCACAGCTAATAACTAAATCAATCGCATTTTCAACGCAACTAAATTTCTCGATTTTTAGTTATTAGTTTTTTCGTTAGTTAACTAAAAATTTAGTGAACTAAGTCGCAACTCTGACTTACAACAACATTTTCTTCATTATCAAAGCTTGCATTTAAATTCCAAATTTCTTACAATATTATTTTTCCATAGCTTGCATTTCCGTTTGTCAGGTGGATTTCACTGGAAATTCATTTTATTTTATGTTAAGTCTTCCCCTCTTAAGTGCGATTGTCCACAATCGATAGAAGCAAGGTATGTCGTTAAATTGTTGCTGTGGCATCTCAAGATGTTGGGGTACGTTGGATGATGCGATTGTCCCTGTTTAGCAATGTCCGTCCGTCCGTCCGTATCAACTTTTGAGGCCTTTAAAGTTATGCTAGGAGGCTGAAATTTGGAGCATATACTCCCTAGGGTCCCGAAATGGTAAAGTGTTAAAAGTTTTTAAATCCGCCCACTGCCACGCCTACAATTTAGAAAAAACCGTTTTAAGGCTTAAGTTAGAAAGATAAAGTTGTAAAACCTTCACAAGATATGTAGGTAGTTTTTTGCCACGCCTAATTTTTGTGGGCGTTTTTCACTAAAATGTTGTTTTCTTTGAAAATTTTCATAGAAATCGAAAAAAAAATGTTTAACAATATATTTAGCCAATATTTTTTCCAATATATCGCCCATACAAAGTTTTTGGCCACGCCCACTTTTTGGGGGCGTTTTTTCAAAAAAATATTTGTTTTTCTATAAATTTCATAGAATGAAATAAAATGCTATCTATCATCCTTATGAATTTTTTCTTTGGGGTACATAGGGATAAGGATAGGGTATCATACTGTTCGCCCCAAGCGGACTGTAGCCTTTCCTTATGTTTTTTTTTTCTGTTTGTAATAGTCGGATTTCATTTGTTTTTTTGATGTAAAAATCTTTCATCATTTCTAGAGATAGGATTTTTCTGTATTTTTTCTCTTTGGAGAAATACTCCAGTAATGCTTTAACCATTGATACTTCTTGGGAAGTAAATGATTGTCCATTGATATTAATTGTGGTGTTGTGGAATTTTATTAAGAATGTTCCATTGAGACTGTGGGTACTGTTTTCTACTTGTACGATTCCGGTAAATTGGTTTAGCAATATATTGCCTGTTGATACCTCATCTATGGTTGGAATATGCTGACTATTGACGGTGTTGCAGTTAGATGGGAGACTGTTGAGCAAGCTGGGAATACATGTATCGTTTCTAATGTTGATAATGTCTTTTGAATTACAAATTGATGAAGAGTTATAACTTTTACATTTTTTTACTGATCCATACATCTCTTCATTATTCCCAAGAATTACTTCAAATAAAATTCCTTTTGCAATATTATTTATCTCTACTGGTTTGATTACAAGGCATTCATATTTTTCATTTGTTGTTAGCGGAATATTTATAATATAGAGCATTGTTGAGCTATTGCTTATGATTTTTATTTCTGAGAAGTGTGATAGCAAGGGGAATATGGTATGCTTTTGGGTTGATTCAAGTTTAAGGATAGTGGTTATTGCAGATATGAATTAGTCGTAATGGTCTAAGTCGATAACATGTATTAGTTTAAACTTTCCTTCTTGTATCTTAGTCTGTCCGACGTGAAAGGTTATTATTTGTGCGCTTGAAAAGTCCAATATTTGCATGGTTGCCTGGCAAGTGCAAAACGCACATCTGGAAAGATAAAGTTTAATTTCTGATGTTACTTTTGTGTACTACTTTGCTAGCTAGAGTTCTTATTTTCCTTAACTATTTCTTGTCGGTATCTGCCTGTTAGTTTCGAACCTAGCCGTTTATTAATTTTAACATAAATAGTTTGTCCTATTTGATAATCTTTGATCGGTTTCCTTTTTTTGTTATGGTATCAAAATTTTCAATATTAGTCATCCGTGTCTTTTCAAATTGTTCGGGATTTAGTCCGGGTATTCGTCCATAAAATAGTTCTATTGGTTTCTTACCTGTCGTTGAGTGGATGGTGAAGTTGTATTCGTTCACGTCTCGTTCCAAGAGTTCTTCAAAAGACCGTCTGTCTGATTTTAGACACCTCTTGATTTCTGACAATGTGGAATGAAAGCGTTTAACTTGACCGTTCACTTCACTTTTATATGGAGGTGTTCTAAAAATCTTTACTTGAAGGTCGTCCTCCAGCATTGAGGTTATTGAGGCTGAATTTAGCGCCTTCTTATTATCTACCACGACAGCAAAAGAAGAATATAATATCTCGTAATGGTCGTTTGATATCTTCAATTGAGCGTGATGGAATAATTCTAGTTTGAGCGAATTTTGTGAATTTATCGACGGCTTTTAAGACAAGTTGTTTTTCGGTGGAAAAGATATCGATATGAATGGTGTGTCCTGGATAATTAGGGATGGGTGTAGGTTTCTGATGTGGCTTATTCGGGTGTCTGTCGTATTTATTTTCTTTACAGGTTATGCAATGGTTTACTAGGCCTTTAATTTTTGATGACATTTTATGGAAATAGAAGTTTTCTAGAAACTGAACTGAGTTTTCTTCGGCGTTACGATGGGCTCTACGATGTATCTTTAGAATTTTTTCTTCTTGCTCTTCAACAATTTTCTGGGTGAATCGAATACGATAGTCTCTAAAGTGTAAAGGATAAATTTCTTGTACTCATCCCATCGTCATTTCGTCTGTTAGAAGTCCGTTAATAGTATTTGGAATAAGGTATCTCTTGAAAATGTCAATGATGTCGTTTCCTGAGTAGTCTTGCCGTATCAGAATATGCCTTGTGTAATTCTCAAAGGGGTTCTGGATTTGATAACTATTTTCATCTCCTATCAGGAGTAAAAGTTGATTTCAAAAAACATTTATAGGGATCTCTACAGATGGGTTTGGTTTTTTTTTTTTTTTTTTTTTTTTTTTTGCGCTGAGCTGTCAGCACTGTGTTCTGTTGGGGTCATTGAGTGAATTTCTGTTTTTGGGGGTCTCGAAAGAGAATCAGCAACCACATTTTCCTTGCCTGGTTTGTATTATTTTAGTTCATAATTATAGTTCTCCAATATGGCTTTCCATCGTTTCCTTTTGGAGTTTGTATTTTTATTACTTCAGGCATAGGTGAGGGGTTGGTGGTCTGTGAAAATGTTAACTTTCCGGGATACGTAAAGGAAGTTTCTCAAAGAATTGAGGGACCAAATAATCTTTTTCATTCGGGCGTTACCTTCTTCTGTTTTGCTTAAGGTTCTGGAAAGAAATGTGAATGGCTTATTGTCCTGTGAGAGGACTGCGCCAGTGGCGTAGTCAGAAGCGTCAGTTGTTAGCTGAAAGCTTTAGTCGAAGTCTGGATATTGAAGAATAACTTCTTCAGAGACAAGAGAGTTTTTTAACTTGTGGAATGCTTCGATGGCATCTTTCTTGATTCAACAGAATAAGTTTTTTCTTTGACATATTTGCGGACACATGTCCATCTTCCCCTCTTAGAAGAGATGTCAGTGGTTTACCCAACCTTGAGTAATCTCTTATAAAGCGGCGGTAATACCCTTACATTCCGAGAGAGGATCGAAGTTCTTTTAGGTTTTCAGGAATAGGTCGATCAACTATAGCTTGTACCTTTTTGGAGTTGGTTTTTATTCCGAATCTTCCTATGATAAACCCTAAAAATTCTTCTTTCTTCTGGAAAAATTCACATTTATCTAGTTGAATTTTCATATTTGCCTTTTCTTAGGTGTGAAATACTTTTTCCAGATTTAAAAAGTGTTCGGTTTCGTCCTTCCCAAAGATGACAATGTCATCAATGTAAACGTAGCAATGAGATCTCTTAAAATGTCATCTAGCGTTCTATGGAAAATGGAGGGGGCGTTCTTTAGCCCAAATGGAAGACGAGTAAATTCAAACTTGGTATTATTAACTGAAAAGGCAGTTTTTTCTATGTCAGATTCCTGAGGTAGAATCCAAGATGAAAACCACTTTTTAGGTACACTATTAAAAGCCATTGGTTTTTACTAAGGTTTGCAAGAATTTCGTATATTTCAGGAATTGGATACTTGTCGGCAATAGTTATAGCGTTCAGCTTGCGGTAATCAATTACCATTCGGATTTTTTTTCCTCCGGAAGCATCCATATTTTTTGGGACAACCCAAACAGGAGAATTATAAGGAGATCTTGATGGTCTTATGATTCTTCTAATATTTTTCGTATTTCTTTTTCAACTTCAATTTTAAGTACCATGGGATAAGGATATGATTTCGAATACACGTAGTCTTGTGTTGTGGTTCGAATTTCTCCTTTAACCATGGTGAAGTATGTTAGTTTTTCATTGGGTTCCGAAAAGAGATTGGGGCATTTAATTATAATTTTAATAAGTTCAGAATGTTGATCTTTAGTCATGTGGTCGGTTCTAATATTTATGTTATTGACAAATTGTGATTGGTGTTGTGTGAATGGAATGGAAATTCTTGGATGAGAGAAACCGGCATGGATAGACATTCGATTTTTACTCGTGTGGATGATTGCGTTTTATTGTTTAAGGGTGTCATGTCCTAAGATCCCATCAAACGAAATGAGGCTGGGGTGGATAAAAAAATGTATTTTGTCTGTTAGAGGACCGAAAAGTCGGATAAGTGCATGGTGTTTTACTTTGATACTTCCTCCAACGGAATGAGCGTAGAAGGGTTTATCATTCGCTAAAGGTTTCTTAATATGACGTGGTTGAACGTAATTCCTATTTGACCCAGTGTCAATGAGAAATGTTAAGGTCTTTCCACTTCTAGAAGTATGTTCTAAGTAGGGAAGTGAAGAGGATGCTAGTCTAAAAAATAAATGTCGTCCAGTTCTACAGGTTGGTCAATGTAAAGGGTGATTTTTTAAGAGGTTTAGAACTTTTTTTAAAAAAAAAACACAAAAAATTCGAAAAAATGAATGAAATATTTATTTGAATCGATAGTTTGAACCTTGCAATTTAATGTTTAAAGATAATTTCATGCAAATGTTGACCGCGGCTGCGTCTCAGGTAGCCCATCCGCTGAGTCCAATTTTGGCATACTCTTTCACACATATCGGCCGGTATCTCACGAATGAATGCATGGATGTTGGCTTCCAGTGCGTCAATCGAAGCGGGCTTGTCCCTATACACATTAGCCTTGGCATACCCCCACAAAAAATAATCTAATGGTGTCAAATCGCACGATCTGGGCGGCCAATTGACCGGCCCGAAACGTGAAATTAACTGTTCACCAAACTCGCCTCGCAATTGCGCCATTGTTTCGCGTGCTGTATGGCATGTGGCACCGTCTTGTTGAAACCACATATCATGCAAGTCAAGAACTTCCATTTCGGGCAAAAAAAAGTTTGTTATCATCGCTCGGTAGCGTTCACCATTGACAGTAACGCTGCGATTCGCATCATCTTTGAAGAAATATGGCCCAATAATGCCGCCGGCCCATAAACCGCACCAAACAGTGGCTTTTTCGGGATGCATTGGTAGCTGTTGCAATGCTTCTGGCTGATCTTCACTCCAAATGCGGCAATTTTGCTTATTTACGTACCCATTCAACCAAAAATGAGCCTCATCGCTGAACACAATTTTTCGATAAAAAAGCGGATCCTCGGCCAGCTTTCCAAGAGCCCATTCACCAAAAATTCGGCGTTGTGGTAGGTCGGCTGGCTTTAGTTCTTGCACCAGCTGTATCTTAAAAGGCTGTACGCCCAAATCCTTCCGCAAAATTTTCCACGTAGTGCTGTAACAAAGGCCTAACTGCTGGGAACGGCGCCGAATCGACATTTCGCGGTCTTCTGTCACACTAGCTGATACGGCCGCAATATTTTCTTCAATACGCACAGTACGTAAACGTGTTGGTGGTTTAATGTCCAACAAAGTAAATTTGGTGCGAAATTTGGTCACAATCTTCCGAATAGACTGCTCAGAAGGTCGAGAATGCCGATCATAAAATGGAAGCAGCGCGCGATGAACATTTCGAACCGAGCACGAATTTTGATAGTAAAATTCAATAATTTGCAAGCGTTGTTCATTTGTAAGACGATCCATGGTTAAATTGCAAACCAAACTGAAGCTGTTTGACAGTGACCCAAGGTACTAAACACACGTCAGCTGTCAAAACCAGTGTTGCCAAAACCAAACCAGCTAAAAAATCACCCTTTAGTTCATCAGTGTCTGGTCATAGTTTTGGTCTTCATGTTCTATATCGCTTTCGTATTCTTTCGATGTCCTCTCGTCCGAATCGGGCCCTTCAGTGTGGTAAACTCTCTGCATTTTGTGTGGCTGATGGACCTGTTATGAATATTAGCGTTTCTGTGGAACTAACTGTTGGTTACGGGGTCTGTTCTGGTAGTTCACATTTTGGGATCTGACGGAATGGTCAACGTCCATTGGCTTCGGAGGAAGTGGACGCTGATTTGCTGGTGGTCTTTGCTGTAGATACTGATACTGGTGGTTGAGCATTGCGTGGGTTATGGAGTAACTGTGGATGAAATTCGCGTCTGGGTGCGGCAATTGGTGCTGATCCTGAATGTACAAAATTGTTTCTTCTAGGGGGAGCTGGAGGCGGTGTTTGTTGAAATGTTTTTCGGGTGCTGGCTTGCTAATTGTTTGCATGCTGGGCTCGAAAATTGACGTTTTGCAATTTTAGGCATAAGCGTAAAGCCTGTCTCCAGGCTCACGGATGCTGAGTAACCTAGGTAGGTCGCCTCTCAACCCTCTTACGAAGGTATCGAGAGCTTTGTCCCGGTAACACTGAGTCATGTTGTTCATGGACTCCTGACTCATATCCATTGATCCTAACTTATTTAAGATAAGCGAGAAGTGGTGGTAGACGGCTTGATAGAACTTAAGAATCGTACTACTGCCTTGTCCCAGAGTTGTCATTTGGTATTCGAGGGTTCCTAAGTCCTTCTTATCCACGTAGTGAAGGGGAAAGACATTTTGATGTCTTGTCCCAGTTTAGGGCGACGTCTGCGTAGCCCGTAATTTTGTTTCTGATGACCGATAGGATCCCATAACCTTTTAATGATACATTTGGAGTATCCTATCGACGCTCTTTTTCCATTAGTTAAATTCGTGTGCTTCGCCAGAGAATTCTCTTAAGCTTTTCACTACGTCGGGTATTTTGTTCATTTCGGACAAATTCCTATCGTTAGCCAGATTTATTGGCTGGTCTATATAGTGTTCATGATAGAATTAAAAAGTTGTCGTCCCTGTATTTGAAGGGTTTGAGTTACTAGTTGTAAGGTTAACGAATCATGTCATCGTTAATTGCATTACGAGCAGGGGGAGGAATGGTAGGCTGAGGTTTAGTAGCTGCAACATTATCTGCAGGAAAATCCAGCCGAGTACCGAGTACCAGCCGACTAACTTATAACAACATTTTCTTCATTATCAAAGCTTGCATTTAAATTCTAAATTTCTTGCAATATTATTTTCCTACAGCTTGCATTTCCGTTTGTCAGGTAAATTTCACTGGAAATTAATTTTATTGACCCAGACGCTTGGTCAGCATGTGCAATCGGGTTGACGGTGTTAAGTTGTACGAGGCTATAAATATATTTGAGTTGAATAAAGAATTTGACAAAGTTGGTTAAATGAGTTGGGAAGCGGTCCGTAAGGTATCATTGTTGGCAATACCACGAAATGATATTACCATTTTCATTGACAGTCAGGCTGCTATAAAAGCAGTTTCTGCTATTTCAATAAAATTGAAGCTAGTTCACCGCTGACGTAAGGCTCTCTGCTCGCAGCATGCTCTAAATTGGGTCGCTGAACATAGTGACAAAGCCGGCAATCAGAGTGCAGCCGAATTAGCGATGTATGGGTCTGCAATGGACCATGATCGAATACTTCAATCAAGCCACCACTGAAATCTAAGAACATTTGGAAAGAACTAACTACCTGTGAAGTATCAAGGAAGCTCTGGCCAGAATATAACAGTCGCGGAACCATCAAACGTCTACAGTTTGACAGGTCATCACAGTCTAAGCTGGTAATAACATAACTTCGTACGAAATCTCGCAATGAAATTAAACCTCAAGGATGACGATATATGTCGAGGATGTAATGATGAAGAGGTCTATGGGGACACACCTCACTTCATCTGTCACTGTCCGAGTCTCGGTCACTTGAGAAACAGAACACTTGGAAGCTGTATCTTTCAATTTATAGTTAGTGATTGCAAATTTTGTCAAATATGTGGTTCCCTTGTAACAAAAATAATATTTGTGAGAATTTTGTCCATCAAAAAGCATTTTAAGCCAGTGCCCAACTATGTAAAAGCACTTAACTAGTTCAATAAATCCATAACATACGAAATCTGTTTGGTTATGGCTACACTTAAATTTATTTTCAACCGAAAATGTACGATCAACTTGCTTTTTATATATTAGTCAGGTTTTTTTTTTTTTTTTTTTTTTGTCGGAGGTTGCTGCTATTCGATGGATCGCTCAGACACAACTACAGGTCCATTGTATACCATTCAGACACCTTACATTAATGTACTTAGTTTTCCCGTCTTTCGAAGAAAAACGAGAAGGAGCTTCAGTGATAAAGAGCTTAGATGTTCGGCACTCACCACGTCAGCCCCGAAGATCCGCCACCTGATGCGAGCATAGGCCGGACAACTGCAAAGAAAGTGTTCTGCTGTGTCATCCTCCTCACCGCAAGCAGGACAGGTAGTGGTGTCGCTTAAGCCCAACACATTTAAGTGTTTAGCAAAAGCTTGGTGGCCCAAAAGAACGCCTACAAGCAGCCTACAGTCGATTCTCCTCAGAGATAGAAGAAAAGATGCTGACCTTTTGCAAATGTCCGGGCGCAGTAGTTTGGTCTGTCTACATCTACCGCAATCGCGCCACCGAATCTTGTGTTCACGAGAAACCCAAGAATCGATAGACGACATGACTAAAGACGCAGGCAGACCCAACACAGGTTCGGGTCCTGAGAAAACTTCTTCTGAACCTTGCCTAGCAAGCTCATCCGAGATCTCATTTCCCTGGATGCCAGTGTGACCTGGTACCGAGACAAGATTCACTGTGTTCAGTCTTCCGACCAAATTCAGAGAAAGCTTGAGTTCTAGCACTAACTTGGACGGGGTAAGAGGGTTTAGAAGCGCTTTTAATGTAGCTTGGCTATCACTACAGGTGCAAATGCCTCTAGCCCTCCACCTTTTGTTCACAATATAGCGCATTGCCATTAGGATGGCAAAAATCTCCGCTTGGAAAACAGATGCATGTTTATCCAAGGGGTAGTAAAGTCGTATATCATCGCATTCCACAAAGACACCAGCACCAGACCCCTGCCCGGTTTTGGAGCCATCCGTGAAAATAAGATGGCATTCAATCCATGGTTCAGAGTCTGACCGAAGCCATTCCGTTACCTGTGGAAAGTTGACGTGGTAGTTTTTTCACAGAAGGATTTCTGGTGTCATTGCATCAGACGGCATATCCATAAGACAGGGGTCAAAGGATAATTCTCGAGCAAGTTCTTCAAAATTCCATTGCGCATGGTACCAAAAACCACCTCTCTTTAAGCGAAAGATGGTTTTTAGCGTACATCCCATGATATATAAGTCAAGGGGAGGAAGATTCTTCAAAGCATCTAGAGCAGAGCCCGGGGTGCTAGGGAGGTACAAGCCGTTCTTTGGAGTTTGGCAAAAGAAGCAGTAACACGTTTCAGCGAAAGCCTGTTCCACCAAACAACTGATGCGTATGAGAGTAGCGGTCTAATCATGGCCGTATAGATCCAAAGGACCCGTTTTGGAGACAAGCCCCATGTCTTACCAAAAGCGCCTTTGCACTGCCAGAAGGTCGACAGCGCTTTATCGGTTTTCGATTCGACATGTTTGGACCACAGAAGTTTTTTATCAAAGATTACACCCAGATATTTGACTTCTTCGGATATAGGGATGGTGACACCTTTAAGCACGAGATGGGACAGGCCAGTGATGATTCTCCTTCTCGTAAAGAGAACAACCGTGGTTTTAAGAGGATTCACTGAAAGCCCATTACTAGTGCACCAGACATCGATCAAATCCAGGGATCTCTGTGCTCGAGAGCAGACAGCCCCTAGATTTGAACCGACAGAAAGAACGGCGACATCATCCGCATAAGCTTGAGTGTAGTTTCCAGGAAAGTTGAGAGCCGTAAGTAGAGAGTCTACCACCATACACCATAGGAGGGGAGACAGAACACCACCTTGAGGGCAGCCCCTATTTACCCCTGTTATACGCACTTGCCACAATCTGCATCCGCTACCAACGTCCTGTACATTAGCATTGCTTTAATCCACAGCACCAAAGTTTCATCTACACCATGTTGTCTGGCTGAGTTACACATACTGTCAAAGGTCGCATTATCAAAAGCACCTTCAATATCGACGAAAATGCCCAACGCGTACTCCTTCCGGTCAAGGGCACTATCAATCCTACCAACAAGGTTTTGAAGCGCAGTTTCGCAGGATTTTCCGCGCTGATAGGCATGTTGCATCTCAGAGAGAGGGTGTGATCGAAGAGCAACTTTGCGCATATGCAGCTCAACCAGTCTTTCCAAACTTTTCAGTAAGAAAGAAGACAGACTTATGGGTCTAAAGCTTTTGGCTAGAGTGTAGTCAGACTTACCAATTTTTGGTATGAAAACCACTTTAACCATTCGCAATGGGGAAGGTATATAGGCCAACGCCAAGCTCGCGGTGAAAATTCTTTTCAACATTGGCAAAACCTGACTTAAACCTTGTTTCAGCAAAACTGGATAAATTCCATCCGGACCAGGTGACTTGAAACTCTCAAAAGATGCAATGGCATATTTGTTAGCATCATCAGTCACCACTCCCGATGCAAAATTCCAGCTGTGCCGCGTGGTATTAGTCGGTTCAAATGTAGCCACAGTCGTTTGAAGGGCTGAAGAATACGTAGTAACCTGATTACCCGGAAAGTGAGTCTCAAGTAGAAGACTGAAAGTCTCCGCCTTTGTCTCAGTGTACGTGCCATCAGGTTTAAGGATTGCATCCAGTTTACTTGGTCTGTTCCTTTGGAGGACTTTAACAAGCCTACTAGTTGCACTTAGAGATTCGACCTCTTCACAAAACTTTTTATATGAGTCATTTTTCGACTTGCGAATAAGTCTCTTAAAAACTTTTTGCTTCGATCGATAAAGATTCCAGTCTTCCACTAAGTTGGTTTTTAAAGACCGATTTAGCAGCTTCCTAGTTTCTTTACGAAGACACTGCAGTTCGGAGTCCCACCAGGGTACCGATTTTCTGCGGGGGGGTTTAGAAACAGGGCACGCAAGTTCAAAGCAGCGGGTGAGGACGTTGTTCAGATCCTGAACAGACCTCTCCACTCCCTGTCTTGATCTAAGTTTGAGTGGAACTTTGACAGAGTTGGCAAGCTCCTCTCTAAACCGTGGCCAGTTCGTTTTTCTCGGATTTCTCCTCTCTAGCGAAGGTGAAAGTTCGCAGTAGATTTGAAATTCGATGTATCTGTGATCCGATAAGGTGCTATCTGGCGATACTTTCCAATTTATGATAGACTTTAAATGCCTGTTAGACAGGGTAACATCAATTACTTGCTGTCTTCTGGCTGTAACAAAGGTAGGTTGATGACCTACATTGTTGATGGTAATATCAGACGATAAAATGAAGTCCAAAAGTCGATCTCCCCTTATGTTGCATTTGCTGCTGCCCCAAACAGTGTTCTGAGCATTAGCATCACAGCACAAGACAAGACCTAACCTTTTGGATTCACAAAACTCTACGAGCTCTACAACAGCCTTTGGTGGAGGAGGGGTTAGAGAGTCATAGGGGAAATAAGCCGATGCAGCGACAAATAATCAACTGTTCCCAACTACTATTGAAAATGACATTTGATGGCAGCCATTTAAACCTGTACTAGGCCTATTCTGGTGATGCTAAGATTTGGAAAAATGACAGGAAACGATGATAAAGACGGGACCTTAGGATGGGAATGGGAAAACAGGGTGATAGAGAGTGGTTGAGTGCGAGGGACGCGGCATGCTTGCGATGCACGGGTTCCGCTCTCCGGAAATTGGGTGGATTAAATAAATAAATAAATAACGAAAAAGAAATATACTTAGCCAAATAAATTATTAAATAAATAACAAATATATATAATAATTAACAAAATAAGTAAATAGTTAAAAAAATGGCAAGGTAGGCCTGGTTATTCCCTTTCCGTTTGCCTACGTGGTAACCATTGGGGTGTTACCTAAACTTATTTTTAATGTCCCTTCTAATGTCTTCTTTGAAATAAATTAACATAAATATATATAATTACAGATATTAAAAAAAAGAAAACTTCACTCTTATTCTTATTCGTTTGCAAATTCATCACAAATCGTCGCATGTTATTACGATGTTATTGGACACAGCCCAGTTTGACTTTCAATATGTCAACATGAGATCTTTTTCAAAATGAATTCTTAGGCGCAGAACTGCTATTGTGTGCGTAAGCTGGCTTATAATTTGATTTGCATGTTAAAACATATACGAACACAGTACTGCGCCGTTTTGAAGCAAATAAAAAATGATAGGCGGGAGAGCCAACAATCCTCTCAGTCGACTTTCTGTAAAGTAATTCATCCGTCCTTCTGACCACAGATGAGTAATTATACAGATAGTCGACTCAGCATACCTCTGTCCCTTTGAACCCGCAAAAATATGTCATTAGCGCGGGCAGTTTTGCAAGAATTCCAAATGGCAAAAAAAACAGCTGATTATTGCGGATGTGTTGGGGAAGTGCTGCGAAGTATTGAGTTAACGAAGTTCAAGTTTAATAGATATTTTAATTGAAATGTTTATAACAAACAAAAAATAGTTAGGTATATAATAAATAATGAAGTTGTTGCAATTAAATGCGAATATTTTTTGTGTTTATAAGAAATAGTTCTCAATTTTTTATCTGCCTTAAAATAAACATACTTGGGTTGTTATATTTTTTCCATTTTGGTTATTAGAGTGAGATAAAATGTGCAAATATTATTTTATAATTGCATGAATATTACTAAATTAGTAATGTTTGGGTGCAAAATATTTGTAGTTAATAGTTTTGGATAAGTTTTTCATGTATATTAAATTCTTTGGTTGTTTATTATGTTTTTATTGAACATAGAAAGTTTAATTAATTTACATACCTACATATTCGGAACGTTCGAGCGAGCGAGCCAATTGACAAACTGCGACAAAATAACTTTCAATGCATTTTTAAACACAAACTGTGGACTTGACTATTTCAATTCCAAGTTAACAACGTTATTAATTTTATTTCATCATGTTTAACAAATTTAATAACGTTATTATCTTTATATTGGAATAGTGAATAGCGGTGAATAAAATAGCAGTGAATTTATTGAATACTTAATGTTAAATTATTGAAATGGTCAGTTAACTAATTACGCGTTACTCATTAATTTCATTCATTGAGCTTTTATTTATTTTACCAACAATTTAATAATTTTACAGAATATTTCATTAATTCACTGCTGAAATATTTATTAAACCTTAAATATTATTTGATTTTAATTATTTCACTCGACATTCAATAAGTCAACCACCAAAATTATTTTATTATTATTGACAATTTAAAACTGCTAAATTAGTTTAACTACTGGCAAACAAATTATGATAACCCTTATTTTCTGTTTAACTTGCACAACTGCCAAAATGTTTACGAAACTGCTTAAAAATGTTTACCCAAAAAATATGCTTGTTTGGTAAAACTATTATTTTAGTTTACATAATAATTAAAAACATTCACCAAAATTTTATTCTGTTGCAAATTCATTATAAATCGTCGCGATGTTATTGGACACAGCCCAGTATTGACTTTTAATATGTCAACATGAGATCTTTTCCAAAATGGATTCTTAGGCGCAGAACTGCTATTGTATGCGTGAGCTGGCTCAATTTGATTTGCATGTAAAAACATATCCGAACACGGTACTGTGCCTTTTGAAGCAAATAAAAAACGATAGGTGGGAGAGCCAAAAATCCTCTCAGTCGACTATCTGTATAATTACTCATCTGTGCTTCTGACTAAGTAATAAAAAACACACCAGACCGATTCCACGGTTGCACACAGTAAATATCTCCTCCAGTTAATCCCCCATCATACGATGTTAATATAATTTAAGGTGTCCTGTGTGGGGATTACAAAAAAATTGGTCGCCGCTAGATGTATGTAGCCCAGGTGTGAACTGGTGAATTTACCATTGCACCAGAAGATGGTTTGTGTATTTGACAGGTTCGTCCTTCCGATGACACGAACCAGGAAACAGAATAAGATACATTCACAATAGATGTACAATTCACTCACAGGCTGACCAACAATAAACAAAAAAGGGACGTTTGCCTACATATCTTTCCTTTTTGCTTTTTATTTATTTATTTCATTGCAGGTGACCACAACAAAACAAACCCATATAATTTCTTATACATATATGTATATGCAAGTTTCCCATTTGATTTGCATGTAAAAGGCCAATTTACAATTGTAAATTATATTGGTAAACACAGCTGAGTTTACGTTTGAGGGTGAATTGAGATACTCTCTCGGAGTTGACTAAAAATCTCGTATAAGCTTGTCAGTGCGGTTTTAGGCCGGACTAAACACTACCGCAGATTCTGGGGAAAACCCAAGAAGTTCTGATCGCAACTCTCCACCCTTTTATCGATTTAGAAGCCGCATATGACAGAATCTACAGAGACGAGCTATACGAGTACAGAGTCATATATTGTTTTGGCATCTATTCGAAACAACGGTGGAGAAAGCTTGCTGCTTTATCAACGTCTTAAGACGTGTGAAAGACGGGCTGGAGTTGGAGATTCTCCAGTTTTCAACTCTGAAATTATCTGTGTTTGGCTAAAATGTAACGTCGAAAACTTCTTCCCAGCCACAGAAATTTTCCGTATTGTAAAAAGCGAAGTTTGGGGTGTTACCTACGTTTCAGACGGATACATAAGCAATAAGAATAAAATCATTAATTAAATCTTGCGCTTGCGTCGCATTCTGCAAGCAGCTTTCATCTTTTTTGCCAACCGCTCAATTTCTTTCGGCGAGGTGGAATATCATGCACCAGGTACGCCTGGGATATGTGGATAGTCATCTTTATAGCGTCTTCTAAATTGACGACATTCAAATCGTTTGTGCTAAGGTTAGGACATAGGAAAGCTAAGGCTTACCCTTGTAGTACAAGAGATTGTATATCCTCCTCCTATAATGCCGATGTCAATGTCTTCCACCCTCATGAAAACCAGAAGATTCTCCGAAGCTCACTTTGAAGGCTGCATACGTTGTTGTTACAGCTTCACGCCCGAAGATGAGGGACATGAATCCCAAAAGAAATGTGCGGTAATCTCTAATTCATTTAAGAACGGTATCATAGATTCCAATGCACACATTTTCGATAAAAAATCCTGATGCCAAACTTTGTGAAATGAATTGTAAATATTAAACCCAACGACTTTACTTACTTACGACCTTACCCAAACCTTTCATCACCACGGTGAGTATATTGGTTTCACTTTTCGGTTAAACATGTCAGCTGCGGAAACAGTACTACCGGTCATTAAGAGATTTTCGGGATTCATGGTATTTCATAAGCTAATCTTTCAGCGTTTTCATGACAATGGAAAGAAGAGGCGTAGGTGCAATTGGTCGGTAGGAAGAGGGGGAGCAAGACTCATTTTTTTATTGGGACTGGCTGGACAAATGCCGTTTTCCAGCTCTTCGGAAAGAGCCCTGAAGAATAGGACGGATAGAAAACCTTACGCAGTGGTTTTTCCATTGCGGGGAACACCTCTTCAACTGGCCAGCGAATTTGTGAATATTGAGATCTTGTACTCTTGCCACAGTACGAGGCCGGAAGTAGATTGTTCCCATGTATTGTCAAACACGCTACAGTTCAGGTAGCTGCAAAATGAGCGACAGCTGGTATGTCTCTGCAGATGAGTATCGGGATAAATGATAGGGCCGTATTCTTAATACTCTTTACAAAAGACCAAATACATTCTTTACAAATGGGCACTGCTGTGACTGGTGTAACGTTGTTTTAGAGCAAGCTGTTTTAGAGAAGTTGTCTTTTAACCACGAGCGCCGGTGGTCGAGAATTTGTGCGCTGTCAAATGTCATCTTTTTTTGTTCCTTCTCTTCCTACTCACTTGATCGAATTTGTATGCGACGAAATTCTTTTTAATGTAAAAATTATTTTAAAAATCTATTCAATTATCGTTGAGGATTTTAGAGTGTATGTGCAACCGATAATGATCAGTAAGAATAGTAATTTGTGTGGACAGTGTAGGAATCATTCGTATGCAGTTCGAAGTGCAAGTTGCCGTAGTATTTAGTGAACGATTTAATAATGTATGTTTCTTGTTTAGAACGTGTACGAAAAATGCACAACAATTTACATTGTATTAAACAACTTTTACTTCGCTTGCATATAACGCTTCAAACGAAATTTCCGATTCACAACAAAATACATACAATTTGTTTTTCTATAAACAGTTGAGTTGTGTTTACAAATTCGGTCAATAATTGTAATAGATTTCAACATTTTTGTACATAATCTGACATAAGCCCTGTATAACTAAAATTAATGGGAAAATGTTTCATAAATAAGGATTTATGCAACGTTGCATACAAAAAATAATAAATATTAGGCGTTAATGGCCCATACAGGACCTAAAGCCTAGCTTCTCCAACCATTGTGTGTACGAACCTGACTCTATTGCGAGAGTCTGACAAACATCCAAGAGTAATAAATGTCATGAGAAGCTTCTCAAAAATAAATTGCCGTTCGGAATCGGCATTAAACTGTAGGTTCCGCCATTCGTGTCAAAAATTTCAACTTCCGTCGCTGGCGTGCGTGCGTTAAAACTTTAAAATTAACGCATGGGCCGTCCCATAGAATCCGTTTTTGAGTGTTGTGTTTTTGTTTTCACCGGCGATTGCAGCTGTCGGTTGTCATCTCTGTCAATACTACCATATGAAAAAAATATTCTGATTTCTTTTTTTTGTAATACGTTCAGTTTTATAATTTTATGTATGTTAAATTAGAATTAATGGTGTAAATATATATAGTATAAGCAAAAACATATACCCATAATACCCATAATAATAAAAAAATACTAATACAGTTCTGTTTTAGTTGAAAAATGAATTTTAATTTGAAACAAACATAATTTACCACAGAATTAACTACGATAAATATACCAATATGGCAATGCTGACTCCAATGACAAATGCTTTCGTTCGTGCTTTTCAACCAATCAGAATGCTTTTCGCCAGACTGTCAAATTATGAAAAAGTAGAATGGTGGGCCATAATTTCCTGCGTCACCATCAATGCGTTGTTTATAAATAGGTCACCTTCCATAAGTTTACGTGTATTCTATGTTGCTGTCAGGCAAAAAAAACGGACGCACGCAGCAATTCTATGGGTTGGGGCCTTTAAGGTGTTTTTTTTAGGGACATTGCAGAGTCGCTGGAAACATTTTTCGGTGGAGAAAGCCGAAACTACCAATATTGGGTAAAAGAGTATAAGGAAATCGCGTCAACCTTTGACTGCAGCGTTGCCACAAAGATACAATTGTATTCATTTGGATACATTTTTGCTTCCGGGCAAAAATTTGATACATTGATACTTTTTTCGATTTTTGTTCTATTTGATACGTTTTTAAAAATCCATCAAAACTCTGCAAATTCTATCTTTTGTCATATATTTTCAATTTTTTCAAAGTAATTCTTAAATTTACGTGTATACTATGTTGCTGTCAGGCAAAAAAAAAAACGGACGCACGCAGCAATGGATTCTATGGGTTGGAGCCTTTAAGGTGTTTTTTAGGGACATTGCAGCGTCGCTGGAAACATTTTTCGGTGGAGAAAGCCGAAACTATCAATATTGGGTAAAAGAGTATAAGGAAATCGCGTCAACCTTGGACTGCAGCGTTGCCACAAAGATACAATTGTATCCATTTGGATACATTTTTGCTTCCGGGCAAAAATTTGATACATTGGTACTTTTTTTCGATTTTTGTTCTATTTGATACGTTTTTAAAATTCATCAAGACTCTGCAAATTCTATCTTTTGTCATATATTTTTAACTTTTTCAAAGTAATTCTTAAATTTACGTGTATACTATGTTGCTGTCAGGCAAAAAAAAAAACGGACGCACGCAGCAATGGATTCTATGGGTTGGAGCCTTTAAGGTGTTTTTTAGGGACATTGCAGCGTCGCTGGAAACATTTTTCGGTGGAGAAAGCCGAAACTATCAATATTGGGTAAAAGAGTATAAGGAAATCGCGTCAACCTTGGACTGCAGCGTTGCCACAAAGATACAATTGTATCCATTTGGATACATTTTTGCTTCCGGGCAAAAATTTGATACATTGGTACTTTTTTTCGATTTTTGTTCTATTTGATACGTTTTTAAAATTCATCAAGACTCTGCAAATTCTATCTTTTGTCATATATTTTTAATTTTTTCAAAGTAATTCTTAAAATTGGCTATATCAAGTGTTCGATTTCATAACACTCACAATATTTCACGTCACCACTTGATCTGAAGTTGTATTTATTTAAGTCAAGTTCGTTGCTGCACTTGCAGTTGTCCTGAATGTTACTGTTAACAACCCCTACTCGACCGTCGAACTTGCTGAGTAAGGTCAATGATTCTTGAGAAGCTTTTCTCTAGATGAGTCCTGAAACCAAAGGTCGCTAACGGGGTGTCACGGGTGTCCGTGACTCCGATCCGATACACGCGGGTCCTATAATGAACATACAAAATTACAAACAAAAGCAAACAACAACAATGAAGACCGATATCCCTTCAAAACTGGACAGTAGTACGGTGACTAAAATGTCTACCGGTATGGCTCCAGCTACGCCAAACGGTGGTAACACTGTGGCTACTCGTGGTCCACCCCGTATTGACGAAAGCAGCTGTCTTGAGCAAAAAGAATGCATTCTCTTTAGCAGTGGTAGGATTGTGGCGCTTCATGGCCCTTCCTTTGCTAGCACTAACCAACCTAGTACGTCCCAAGGTGGAAAATCGGGACACCGCACTCCATCTAGGTCGTACTACAAACAACGACGTGAGGCAATCCGGACTCGGAAGATCTTTGGAGCTATTCTGGAGACAAACAGAACTGCGAAGCAGGTTGCAAAACTCAAATGGGCCCAAAACTTCGTGACCAAGGACATGGAGACCAGCGTTGACTTTGCGTTACACCTCGCAAGTCTTTCAGCGATGCCCATATAAATAAGATAAAATCGTGGTCGTTGTTATTGATCGCAGCGATATAGATGCACGATATCTTCTGAACGGTGGCAAATGGTCAAATTAAATCTCTTAAGCAGCTTCGTAACTTTCATGAGCGCCACTCCTGGACCGCCACCGAACACGAGATCTGTTGATCTCTACAAGCTGGCTATAAGCAGCCTAGGGGAGGTCTGGGCGGGTGCTAAGCTCATGGTCGTAGCAAAGGAGAACATCCCTAGCAGACCTAGGACTCGCACCTGGATCCCCATCGAACCTCTTTCCGCGGATGAAGTCCTAGAGTAATCAACCAGGAGTGATTCTAAATTGGCTACCCTTGGATCTATACTTGCACGATTCAGCTGCGAAGAGCGCCTTAAGGATCAGCCAAAAAGGGAGCTGGAACCCAGGTCTCAACTACTTCATTAATCGACTACTAACCAGTAGAATTATTAACTCAAAGCTAGGTGTGACCTCTGCCAGAAGATCTGGCAATAGAGGAACCCCGCAAGGAGGAGTCCTATCCCCACTTCTTTTGAATCTAGTGGTGAACAAACTGCTTGTTAGCCTGGAAGGAGAAAGCTACAGAGTGATCGCCCATGCAAATGGGAAAAACCACACACTTTAAAAGAACTCCTTCAAAATGCTCTTAACAAGCTAACAATGTGGGCTCATAGTTGTGGTCGAGGCGTCAACCCCCACAAAACTGATATCGTTGTCTTTACTAGGAAATACAAAATCTCACATGTCGACCCGCCCTCAATTAGAGGTACCAGCTTAGTCTTTTCAGACGAAGCCAAACTTAGGTCTCATCTTGGATAGAAAGCTCAGCTGGAAATTTAATATACATGAAAGGATTCGGAAGGCTATGGAAGCCCTCTTTTCTTACGAAAAAGCTATTGGTAACAAGTGGGGACTACAACCCCGATTCACTCACTGGCTATACATCTCGGTTGTAACACCGATACTAACATACGGAACGATTGTCTGGTGGACTGCCTTAAAGAAAGCGATTAATCGCGACAAACTAGGCAAGGTACAAAGATCAGCTTGTCTATGCATAAGTGGATTACGTCGAAGCACTCCCTCAACTGCATTAGACATTCTGTTCCATTTAATGCCCCTTGACATTTTTAGCCGACAGGCAGCTGCTACCACGGCCATTTGAATCAAAGTAACCTCTCAACGGACCGAAAATTAAACCGGCCGCTCTGCAATTCTGAACACACTCAGAATCCTTCCTAAGAATATAGACTACACCACACCCCAACACCAGTTCGATAAAAACTTCCAGCTAT
Organism: Ferdinandea cuprea; assembly: GCA_963576555.1. Lineage (NCBI taxonomy): Eukaryota > Metazoa > Arthropoda > Insecta > Diptera > Syrphidae > Ferdinandea > Ferdinandea cuprea. The sequence continues at coordinate 99,604,539 of OY754958.1, read as the reverse complement.
CCATTACCCTCAGATCCTTTTGGGAGGATGGTGCCTTGCTGGAGGAAGAATCAATTCATTTTTATACGGACGGATCTGTCTTCTCAGACAGACTATATCTTAGTCTCTTACGTCTCCTTCCGTCTTCCTTATCATTGCAGTGTTTTCCAGGCGGAAATTATGTCGATCAAGGAAGTTTTGTCCTGGCTTAAGAATAATGTGGTATCTATTTATTTTCATTAACAGAGCGAATAATACTCTTATAGACTAATAACACTAAAATAGTATTCATAAAGTTTAACAAACAAAGCAAAAAAAAAGTGAAAAATAAATAACTATATATTAAATTACATATTTATCTATAATACATAAAAAGTTTTCTAATTTTGTCTTAAAACTATAAGGAGATTGTTTTTATAAGTCGAACCTAATACAATTCATAAATAAATCGATAATAGTAATAACTAAGTTAGTTACGAAGATGTCGAGATCGTAAGGGAAAGCTTATCAATGGTAGCAATTTAGGGCATTGAATTTTATAAATGATTATATCTCTTATAAATATAATGGAAAAATAAAGGGAGTTGAGATTAATCAACGCACATCTTGTTTCGTAGGTAGGCATATCAATTCTCCAATTTAATTGAAAAATCAGATATCTAGTGTAGTTTCTTTGGATACGCTCAAATCTTTTGCAATTAATTTCATAGTGCGGATTCCATATTATGCTACAGTACTCAACGTGAGGTCTGAGTAATGATGATACATATAGCGATTTGAGTGTATAAGGATCTATAAAATCCTTTGAATTTCTTTTCACGAAACCTAGCATCGAATTGGCTATGGATACAATATAGCCCATATGGCCTTTAAAGGTTAGGCGGGTGTCAAGAACAGCGCCTAAATCTTATTTTGAGTCTACTCTGTCCAGTAAGTTAGATTTATAGAGTATCGATAGAGTACTGGTATTCTTGATCTGGAAAGAGTAAACCTTTGACACTTTGAGATATTGAGTGAAAGAATGTTTAGCTGACACCAATTTACCACGGCGTTAACATCATCTTGAAGTAGGCAACATCCTTTATCTGATTTAATAGCGCGGAATAATTTAAGGTCAGAAGACATTCGGAATATCTAATTATATTAGGTAGATCATTTATAAAAAGTAGAAACAAAAGTGGGCCAAGATGACTATCCTGTGGAACCCCTGATAAAACACTTATTGGCAATGAAAGATAATTATCAATCTTTACCAATTGAATGCGATTAATCAGGTAGGAATCTAGCGAACTAAGTAGATTGGAGTGCATTCCTAAAGCAGACAACTTATTTATAAGTGTGCTACGACAAACTTTGTCAAAAGCTTTTGCAAAATCGTTAAATATCACATCCGTTTGATTACCACAATCAAAATTTTTACAACAAAATTGCAAAATGTTCAAGATTAGTTGCAGTAGATCTACCTGATACGAACAAATGTTGATGGTCACCAACATATTTTGAATGGACAAGGTGATTTTATTGGATATAATTTTTTCAAACAGTTTTGGGAATGAAGATATTTTACATATAGGCCTATAATTGCTGACGTTTTGTTCGGTGACTTTGCAAAGCAAATGTAAAAAATTCAGCAAACTCAAGCCTTGGATATCTAACTATATGGTAAATAAAATGCATGAAAAAAATAAACTAAGAATAAAATGTAAAAAGCATCCATTTAATAGTCAATTTCGTAATGCATACGATAAAATTTGTAAAGAAATTGCTGTTGAAGTTCCTATATGCAAAGAAAATTTTTACATGAACAAATTCCATAGCGTAAAAGGCAACATAAAAAAAAGAATGGGGAATTGTTAATGAGATTTTTAACAGAAACACTCCTACAGGGATACCTTCTTATATATGCTACAATAATCGTGATATTACAAATTGTACAGAAATAGCCAATACTTTCAACTTATTTTTTACTAATGTTGCAGCTAAAACAATAAATGATGCAGGGATAAACACCGGTTCTAACCAATGTAAGGCGTGGTGTATTAACAGAGAAGAAGTTGAAGTTCGAAGCTTTTCATATGAATTTATTTCTTCCTTTGAAGTGTATAAAACTATTATGTCATTAGACAACTCGAATTCCATCACTCACAATTCGTATTCTAATGCATTTATCAAGAGTATTGCTTTCAATATTGCTGATATTTTGGCTCATATCTTTAACAAAAGTATCTTTTGTGATAAATTTCCTGATGCGTTAAAAATAGCTGAAGTTATACCAATCTTCAAAAAAGGTGATAAAAAAATGTTAAACAATTATAGGCCTATCTCTCTGCTTCCAGTGTTTTTAAAATTTTTGAAAAATTAATCAAAACTAGAGTTGTGTCATACCTTGAAACTATTTCTTTTCTTAGCAATAAACAGTATGTATTCAGAGCCGGTAGATCTACGGAGGATGCACTTCTAAGCTTCTGCAGCATGATATACGATAGCGTCAACAGCAAGAAGTTAACTGCTGCTCTCTTTATCGATATTACCAAAGCCTTTGATACTGTTGATCATACTATCTTGCTAAATAAATTAAGCAAAGCTCGATTCAGAGGGTTTATGCTCAAATGGTTTGAATCCTATCTCACTAATAGAAAACAAATGGTTAGAATAGGAGAAACTTTTAGTGAAAGCTGTGATATAAAAATTGGTGTTCCTCAGGGCTCTGTTCTGGGACCAATATTGTTTTTAGTTTATATCAATTCTATTTTCACTTTGAATATGAAAGGTAAACTTACTGGGTTTGCCGATGACATAGGCTGTTCCTATTCCAACAACTCCCTCTTAGATCTGACAGCCGATATCAATTACGACTTAGAAATATTGCGACATTGGTTCAGTTTGCATAAGTTAGTCGTTAGCGATAAAACGAAAATAATGTCTTTTAGCATATCTGCTCTGCACTTACAACTTCCAGTTTTCACTTTTCATAGTTCGAAATGCAACAACACATTAATAAGTTCTGATACTTGCTGTAACCCTCGTTCTGAAGTAACGTATTATACTAACAATAGCTGTTCAACGAATTGTTTTCTTGTTGAAATGTACAGGTCTTCAAGTATCTGGGTCTTGAAATCGACAGTAGTTTAAACTGGAGCTCTCATACTACTTCTCTAAGGAAATACCTTCTAAAAACTACTAAAATACTATACCATTTGAGGCTTTATTGCTCTAGAAAACTTTTGGAAACAGTTTATTATGGACTGGTCCAATCTAAACTGCAGTATGGGTTGACGTGTTGGGGAGGTACATATAAAAACAAAATACAACCTTTGGTAGTAATACAAAAGCATTTACTCAGAATTATCTGGAACAGAAGACGCCATGAACATAGTTTTCCACTTTTTTTGCATTCCTTTATATTGCCTTTAAAGCATCTTTACTTCTATAAAGTCTTAAAAATATTTTTCTTAAGAAGCGGGTATTGTTTAAATCATGATCCGAACCACTACGGTCTTCGTAGCTCTGTAAGGAGTATTGCTTGTGTTCCCCCGCATAATACTCATCTCTTCTTAAGTTATTACTCTTCTGTGGCACCGCGTATCTTTAATAAATTACCCATTGAAATAGGGCGTTCTCAGAATATCTTGTCGTTTAACAGAAAAGTTAAACAGTGGCTATTTAACTACGACTTGGAGCAGATTTATAATTTATCTAAAGTAATTATATAGTTACAAACGTTCATCAATCATTGCAAATCACCCCTCTCTACACCAATTTCTTTTTATTTATAAATTGAATTATATCTTGTTGAACTGAGACTCGATACATTCGCAACTAGTTTTTAGTAACTACAGAATGTATCTAACTATTCATTCCACGATGAAAAACACTTATAATTTACTTATTTGAAGCAGTTTTTCTTTTTTCTTTTTATATAATTATTACATAGCTAAGTAAATTGTAATAAATATTGTATTAACTTCCAATGGAATGAATAAATCTAAATCTAGATCTAAGGACCACTTTTATGGTCTTATATGGAATAGTTTCCAAATATCTAAAAACACCCCACAGGCAACGGATTTTTTGAAAATAATAGCAAAAGGCGACGAAAGCTCTTTAGCACTCTTTTTTCATAGTATAGGCGAACCCATCAGGACCTTCACTATTACTACCACTAAGACTTAAAAGAGCTTCCTCAACTTTAAATCTTTCTATGTTTAAATCTCCAAGGTCGAACATTGACTGAGAATGGGTGATGGTTTGTATTACTGTAGAAGAATACACCGATTTAAAAAAAGAAGCATAAAGTAACTTTCTATCAGATGACGAATCCAAAAAGTACATTAGACTAGGAAGACTATTTGTTTTCCTCTCATAGTCAATGAACTTCCAAAAATAGTTGCTGTTAGACTTCAGGCTTGTTTCAGCCGACAATATATAAGACTTATTCAGAGTATTAAATTCCCGTTCACTGCGGAGATATAATGACTTTAACTCCAGATTTGCTTTATTTAATCTGTAGCGTTTATTAGCTAAATTTTTTTAAGATTGATTAACCGTAAGTTAAACCATGGTGGATTGTAATTATGTTTAACAATTTTCTTAAGATGAAGAGTTCCAAAGAACAGAAAGGAGCGATTCATACATAACATTGATGTCACACGAGGATAACAAAGTACTCCAAGATACGGTTTGAAAATAGTTGTTCATAGCATCAAAATCAGCTTTATCATAATCATTATATAAATACTTGGTTTGCAGACTGATATTGAAGAATTGAAAATTCCCAAATAAAAGCAAAAGGGACAAACAGGAGCATCAATTTTAATAACAAACTCCTTATCGACAAATACGAGATCTAGGCTACGATTAAGACTATTTGTGAAATTAATTAATTTGGATACAATCATAGTGACTAAAAAAGTCAGTAAATAATATTTCAATATCCGTTGATACATTAAATGATGATAACCATCAATATCATCAACATCAAAATTCCAGGTAATGTTACCATGGTTAAAGTCACCGGTAAAAATAACATGCTGAGAGGCAGTTAATAGCCATTTTTTATTATCGGAAAAGATCAATATAGATCAACCAATGATAATAAAACACTCTCGATCTTCAAACACTAGCAGCATTCTAATAGCTTTGCACAGCCTAACCTAGATGTGAACGATTATACTGCAGCCAGTATATCTCACCGTTCTTTAATTTCAGCTTTTTTTTTTAAATATACGTGCACTAAAGGGTTTTGAATACCCTTATAATGACGAAACACAGTGCGGGCATTAGGAAAGTGAAGTATTAGGAAAAGGGATATACCGATGCACGTTGGCTTTAAATGTCTGCAAACTGTAATGTGAGGGAAAAACAGAGCGTGGTAGAGCATTTCACATTCGCGTTGTACGGTTAAGAAACGAATCCTTGTATTTCACTGTACGTCCGAATACAGGGTCAAGGGTAAACTGATGTGCATTTCTAGCATGGCGAGTATTGCGGTTGAATTGCTGTAGGGGTGGAATGCAACTGGCAATTTCATTTGAGCACTTGTGGTGGAAATACCGATAAAACAATGACAAGCAGGAGACATTACGACGATGACTAAGAGAGTCAAATGATTTCGCGATGTCCTGTCAAGTAGCTCCAAATATGTAATTGGAACACCGGAACAGATACGAGCGTTATACTCAAGTTTGGGGCGAATAAACGACTTAAAAATGTTTGCCAGATCAGAAGGAGTGAAATATTTCTGGCATCGCTTAAGGAAGCCTAGATATTTCGCAGCGTTCTTGGCGATATCGAATATGTGGTCATTCCAACGAAGGTTGCCATTAACACACATACCGGTAGACAATTGGTGTTGCGTTTCAATGACAACAGGCAGCATTGCGTTTTGGAAGCATTACATTCCACTCTGTTGGTTTTACCCCATTTAAGTATGGTGTCGAAATCGGAATTTAATGAGGAATACGTTGCTCAGGAAACGAATATGTAAAGCTGAGGGTACTGCCATCGGCGAAGGAATGAATAGGATTAGAAGTAACAGAGAGGAGATTATTTATAAAAATGAGAAAGAGAGTCGGAGACAAAACGGAGCCTTGGGGAACACCAGCATTTATGTAGTAAGTTGCAGACTTGAAACCGTCCAAAACGACTTGAATTGAATGGTCCGAAAGGTCATTTCTAAACTATTGAAGGAGGGTATCATCGATCCCAAATGCACGCATTTTCGACAAGAGAGATTGATGCCAAACTCTGTCAAATGCCTTTGAAATATCAAGCGCAACGACCTTGCTTTCACCGCCATGGTGAATAGATTGGTTCCACTTTTCGGTTAGATAAGTCATCAAATCACCAGTGGACCTGTTGCTGCGAAAACCGTACTGCCGGTCATTAAGAAGTTTTCGGGATTCGAGATATTTCATAAGCTGACGATTTATCAGCGTTTCCAGAACCTTGGAAAGAAGGGACGTAAGTGCAATTGGTCGGTAAGAGGAGGGAGAGGAAGATTCGCCTTTTTTGGGACGGGCTGGAAAAATGCTCAAGTCACACCACGCGTTTTCCTTAGGTCAATACACTTTATCCTGTTAGGGATAAAGCGTTTCATACCCAGGTGAATTAAATTTGTAATCATATCGGCAGTGGCATCCACGTCGTTGTTGAGGAAGCACAACGACCAGTTAAAACTCCTAAAGAAACCGTTTACAGCTTCCCAGTTGGCTTTATCGTATTGCTATACGGTTCTTGTAGGAGCTTTTTCTTTAACTGTTTAGCTGGAGTACGAGAAATTCGCTGATATGATACAATGGTTTGACGAACCCAGAGGCGATAATACATTCAAAGTGTATTTATCAGGGTGAGAGGTAAGAAACAAGTCCAGAGTGTTGGCGTTTCCACCGCTAATGTCCGGTATCCGTGTCGGCTCATTTACAATCTGCGTTAAATTATCAACCTTAGCAAAGATCTTTACATATCTTCCTTCGGGTGTTGTCTGTCCAGAATGTCGAAGCCAACTTGAATTGTTTGTATTGAAATCGCCCGCAATGACGATTTCAGTATGAGGATAATAATTAAACACTCTCGATCAATGCTGACCTGTGTTTCACCTAGTGCCAAAAAAGCTGGTTTATTGAGATTCGTGTGGGCGTACAATGAAAAAAAATTCGCCCTTAACCCACGAATATTGCTCAGTCTACCCTGAAATTCCCACACATAACAAAAAACAAACAGAAAAGACTCAACTCCGACGCTGACTAAGCTAGGCCGTACATGTAGATTCTGACGTCAGCTTTCCAAAACAAATCACTGCAGGTGTTATGCCCATACAATGAATTGCTTTGGTCTACCAACAAAATCTACACAAGGCGACCCGCTATTCGACAAATGATGCTTTACCCAGCCATAGCCATTTCACGCATAAATATGCAACACTCGCTATAGCCAAGCAAAGCAGCAGCAAACGATAGGGAGTGGGACCAGAAGGAATGCCCCAACACAATTGTTGTTTTTTCTTTCACTACCACTGCACTGTAAACTTGTTCTTGCTTTTTTAACGTTCTTGGCGTTTTTTTTGTTTTTTTTTTTTTGCACACTTTTTTAGTTTATTTTGTGCGAAAACTGACCGCGGAGCGATTACAATAAAATGTGTGTGCACGCGTCGGGTGGCAAATCGGTTGATAAAAATATTTCTACAAACTAAGTTATGTAATCATTAGCTGCAGTCAGATAGCATAATATTGAACACATGGTTGAATATCCATGTTTAGATCTGTTGCAGCATTATCATACTATAAAAATAGCATCTAAAAATAAAATTAATTGCAGGTTTTATTACCAACCAATTCGGCTATAAAAATGTCTCATTTATTTTGCGATTACCAATGATTTTACAATTTAAGTATGGCAACATGGATCGTAACGGAAAATTGTTTTCCTATTAATGCTGGAGGCACATAGTGGTAAATAGTAAAACAAGTTTCCAGAGCACATGTCGTAAATCTCGATAAATGAATAGGAAGATCATGTGTATATGTTGTAGTGCATTCAAGATCCATATAGATCATTTCTGATAATAAAAACGGATAATGTCGTTTTCGTTTTGGTAATCCGGGAGAGCTTTCCGATTCGGGATGGCAAACGAACAAATAAACACATTAAATTTGAATTTGAAGTGCATTTTTCGCTGTGTTTGTGTATATGTATTTTCAACCGCCTCACTGCCAATCTGATGACGATGAAGAGGGTGTAAGAAAACAATTGCTATTGAAATACGTTTATATTATACAAAATATTATTTATTTATTTGTTAAATTAAATTTGGTTATAATTTCCATTAAGTTATTAAATGCATAACCAACAACAATTATATTAATCGATTTTGACGTTTGTGGTGTTTGTTTTTATTAGTGCTTCTGGTTTTGATTCTGATTTTAAAGTCAGAAGCGAATTTCTCTTCTTTCCATGAGAGGAACTGTCATTTAAGTACCAAACGAACACTTTCAGAAGAGTCCGGAAGTTTCCCGGATTACCAAACGAAAACGACATACGTTATCGTATATATGACGAACATTATTTAAATGATGATTAAACAATTCGAATGGACTACGCGGAGGTAAATAACTAGCAATAACAAAAACCTCAAAATTTATCTCAAACGCAACTCTTACAATCATCAACTTTTAATAATAATTTACGGCATCTACCCAGCATCAATATTAGTTCCAGTTTTATCTGTAAACCGTCCAAAAAACGATTAAATAGTCCTTCCCCTTTTATCAAATTTTAATCAATTTTATCAAAACGTAGGTGGTCTAAGAACTAAATGAATACCTTATATTTATCGTCATCATCATCATCATTCTATGATATATTAATATTTACGGAAACATGGTTAACTAACTGTCATTTAAGTTCCGAGTATTTTAACTCTATTTTTTATAATGTTTTTCGGAAAATTTGCTACCCGCACTCAACTGGTTTTACTAGAGGCGAAGCAGTTCTGATTGCGATTCGTAATGTTTTTTCGTGTAGTCAACTTGAACTGCCTTCTACACTTCTTGTTCCTCCACCTGTATACGACATTTATCAAAGCAATTATCAGGAACCAACAATTTAAAAGAATGATATTTTTTGGGGCTTTTTAAAGGAATAAGTGCAGCATGCGATAGCCGACGGTGCAGATGGTAGCTTACATTTAATGTAGTTTAATATATCATCTACATTAGTTACAGTATCGAGTCTCGAAATGAAAATATACTGACGTGGTGACCTTCTTACAACCACCAGATTAACAGTTGATAAGCCATTGGTCAAAGTATCCTCGGTAAGAATAGGCGAAGCTGGTGATGAAGGAGGGATATCCAATGATAGTGTAGATATGGATGTAAGAACTAAATAACACGAGTTAGAATTAGAACGCAATACTCTTTTTGTTGTTGTTGCATTATATCAACTTGATGTTCTTGGCGTTGCTGATTAAATTGTTGAGTATCCTGGTTGTTAACAGGTTTCTGAGGTCTTACTTGTTTACATAGTTGAGGTTGTGGTTGCTGGTGATATTGTTGTGGTTTCTGAGGTTGAGGTAGCAGAAGCTGCAGAAGTGGTGAAAGTAATTGTGGTTGTTGTCTTATAATTTCGTAAAAATAAAATTTAATTTTAAGTGAGAGAAGGCTTTTAACGACCAAACAGTAAGAATAGGGACCAATAGGTCCGTAAAGAATATTCGAATTTTTTCGGACCGATCGTCTCTAAAGGAGATAGCTGAGCAGTTCAACATTCACCTGTGCTGGGTGGCGGGGATAGAGACATTCCTGGTAACTGCAAGGCTGACAAACTCGCCAAAATTGGAACTACCCTCTCAATCTTGCCTGAAACAGGCTCCTTAAGCATACCGGTTTCCACATGCAAACTCTTATTGAAACTGGATGCAATCGAAAAAACAAACCATAGATGGACAGGCGTTACTACCTGTCTGGCAACGAAGCAGATTTGGCCTAGGCTAGATCTGAGACGCTCTAAAACCTTGATTACCCTCAATAGATCACACATGAGCGCTACAATTGGTGTTATCACTGGACACTGTATGTTAGGCAGGCATGCAACAAGCCTTGCCGCTTACTCGAACGACTTTTGTAGCAGCTGTGTAGATGAGGAGGAGGAAGAGACAACTCTACACCTTGTTTGCGCTTGCCCTGCTCTCTCTCGGAAACGAGCTTACTTCCATCTAGGAGCTTACTTCTAAAATGATCTTAACGATCTCTCACGCTTTATAAAAAGCTCAAAATGGTTCAACGAGGTGGTGGTGGTATCACAATGGACCTCACATAGGTCTAAGTAAGCCGAACTTCTTTCCGACTATCACTTTAACCTAACCTAACCTGCTGTTAACAAGTCGTCACTGATTGATAAGAATAAGTAGTTATGTAAGTACAATTTGAAAAATTTTGATATCGACTATACCTGAGATAAAACTCATTTGGTAGATTTTTCATATCAATAACTCGACCCGGATAGTATACGGATCCTCTAATCACGAAGGAATCATTAGTTTCGAAAGTTATGATGTTATATGTTATTTAATACGTTATTATATGCAAATATTTGAAAACAAATGGATTGAAATTATTGATCCAAGAACAAGATAGGCAAGCCTTTTGTATATACTGCAAGAAACTCTAGTAATCCTCATTACACATTTTAAGCGTCGGCCTTCATTCGAAAAATTGACAAACTTGAAAAAAATTAACAACAAAAATTAAAAAAAAAGATTTATTTGTTTTGATACAGTTGATATATTTACCAATCTGAAATAGAGATACATTTGATACTTTTTTCGAAAGGAAAAGATACATTTTTCGAAAAGTCAGCGGCAACGTTGCCTGTGAGTAGAAAAACGTCTAAAAGTATTTGTATGCGCGACGTATATTGAGAGGTGCCACCAAGTTAGCCGTCAAGGTGATGGAAAGGGTAATGAATTGAATGAATCCAAATAATTGGACTACGCTAGAAGAGATTGGCGAAAGAGTGTGGAAAAAAATCAATCGCGCGGAATAGTTCCGATATGAATAAGGGAAGGAAGTGTTTCAAGCGCAATCAGATCGGACACTTGTCCACCAGTTATAAATATTTTCAAGCAACGATAGGAAGGAGGGACCAACGTCGAGGAATGTCAGGCGAATACAGAGACTGACATTCACGCATCCGTGCAAAAGGAGATTAATTTCAATATAATAGGACAACCTGGAATGAAGCTGAATATGCCTCCAAAATAAAAAGGCGTTAAGAACATGGCGGAAAGTAATTTTATTTAATTTTGCATGACGTATATGTATGTATATACAAAAAATTAATTTCTTGAAAAACGCCCCCAAAAAGTGGGCGTGGCCAAAAACTTTTTACGGGTGATATATAGGAAAAAAATTGGCTAAATATTTTGTTCAACATTTTTTTCGGGTTTCTATGAAAATTTTCGACGAAAACAGCAAAAACGCCCACAAAAAGGCGTGTCAAAAAACCTTAGATGACAGCCTTATAAAGGATTCCGAGTATTTTAACTATATTTTTTGTAATGTTTTTCGGAAAATTTGCTACCCGCACTCAACTGGTTTTACTAGAGGCGAAGCAGTTCTGATTGCGATTCGTAATGTTTTTTCGTGTAGTCAACTTGAACTGCCTTCTACACTTCTTGTTCCTCCACCTGTATACGACATTTATCAAAGCAATTATCAGGAACCAACAATTTAAAAGAATGATATTTTTGGGGGCTTTTTAAAGGAATAAGTGCAGCATGCGATAGCCGACGGTGCAGATGGTAGTTTACATTTAATGTAGTTTAATATATCATCTACAGTAGTTGCAGTATCGAGTCTCGAAATGAAAATATACTGACGTATACTCAAGGACTCGGTGTCGATTTTGCGTGCAATGGTGCTAAGCGGTGTTCTTACTGATTCAAGTGCCGGTGATTCATTCATTTCTGACCCTGATCTTGCAAGCTTGTCCGCTTCCTCGTTTCCCGGGATATCAGTGTGTCGTAGCACCCAGCACAGGGTTACTGTGTTGACAGCTTATAACTCGTCTAACGACTTCCTGCATTGGCTTCACAACATCTGATTTCATGGCTTTTATGGCCTCCTTGACTGTCTGAGTAGATTGTGATCGTCCTGTTGGCAATACAGTGCTTCTCAGTTCGGCTACAGCCTGGCAGCTATCTCCGCCTGAAAAACGCTACAGTCGTCATGGCAATCTCTTCCTTTTTCGTGACTGCGTTCTCATCTCATTCACTACTTTCCGGTATTCTGGTATTGAATCCCCTGCTAAAGGTAAATATCGGGGGTAGGTAGTCTGTTTCTGGTGTGCTTACAGTGGCGCACCATTTGAGTTCTGCAGAGGGGTGTCCGTATGGTCTTCGGACCCAGAGTCCGCACTCTCTAAGTCTGAGGGCCGTTTTAGCCGCCTTCCTGCTGCAGTAAATGTCAAATGACATGAGATTGAGTAGTATCTCCAAAGCTGCAGTGGGTGTCGTCCTTCTGCCTGAAACAGATGTGCAGATGGGATGCATGCATCGCTGCTTGCCTCGCAACACCCGAAGCTAAAATTTGGACCAGATATTCCCTCCGAAAGGGAATCCGAAATGGTTAAGTGTAAAATTTTTTTGAATACGCCCACTGCCACGCCCACAATTTAGAAAAAACCGTTTAAAAGCTAAAGTTAGAGAGATAGCGTGTTACAACCTTCACAAGATATGTAGGCACTGCCCTCCTTTATAAGTTTGTCATATCAAGTTTTTTGCCACGCCTACTTTTTGTGCGCGTTTTTTACTAAAATGCTGTTTTCTTCGAAAATTTTCATAGAAAGCGAAACAAAATGTTTAACAAAATATTTACCCAATATTTTTTCCAACATACCGCCCATACAAAGTTTTTTGCCACGCCCACTTTTTGGGGGCGTTTTTTCAAAAAAACTTTTTTTTTTTTTAATTAATAAAATGAAATAAAATGCGATCCATCATCGTCTTAATACTTTTTTCTTTGGGGCATATGGGTAGGGTAGGGGATATGGATAGGGTATCATACTATACAGTTCGCCCCAAGCGGACTGTAGCTTTTTCTTATGTTTGTTTTTAATTTTATTTTGTTTTTCATTAAATTTGTTATACCTAATGTATAAATTGTTATACAATGAGCAGGTTTAAACCAGCAGGATAAAAACCTATTTGTCTTCACAAACTCAATTAATTCTTCTTTCATTTTCGTAAATTGTTTTTGTTTACATCAATGCCAGACTAAAATTATTTAAGTAATTTTTTTTCTGCATGGTGCCATTGATGCCGCGCAGCCAATTTCGAAATAGAAACAACTTGCAGCACGATTTGGCATGCAGCCAGCATTGTGTCATATTCTATATAAAATCATTTCGCTGCATGGGTTTAGCTGTACATCTCATCTTCGGGCGTTGAACTGGAACGGCAAAGTATGTTCAGCTCATTAAATTTCGATCTCGACAGCATACTTAAATGGGGTAAAACCAACAGAGTGGAATTTAATGCTTCCGAAACGCAATGCTGTCTGCTGTCATTGAAGCGAAACCCTAATTCTCTGCCATTATCCATGGATGGCACTTGCATCGCTGAAACCGAACGACTTTCCATTTTCGGTATGTGTGTTAATGACAACCTTCGTTGGAATGCCAAATATTCGATGTCGCCAAGAACGCTGCGAACGATTGCTTCCTTAAGCGATGCAAAACATATTTCACTCCTTCTGATCTGGCAAAAATTTATAAGGCGTTTATTCGCCCAAACTTGAGTACAACGCTCATATCTGGTCCGGTGCTCCAATTACATATTTGGAGCTACTTGACAGGATCCAAAAACGTGCGGTAAAACTTATTGGCATTCGAGACATCGCGAAATCACATTACAGCTTACAGACATTTAAAACCAACGTGCATCGGTATCTCCCTTTTCCTAATCCTTCACTTTTCTAATGCCCGCACTGTGTTACTTCATTATAAGGGTATCCAAAATCTTTTTAGTGCGCGTATATTATAAAAAAATCTGTTTCAAGCATTAGGGACCCAGTTATACCCATGCAAGCCGTCCTTCGGACTTTGGTGAGGTTGGAGAGAAAATATTTCTTTTCGAGAGCCTTCCACCGAATAACTGCACCGTATGTCAGGATGGGCCGTTGTAAGGCCCTGTGTACAACCAGTGTACCATGTGTGGTTTAAGTGATTTGCGATAGGCATACAATGCCACGTACGCGGTTATCTACATTATCTCTCCAGTTAAGTTTGGAGTCAAAGATAACGCCCAGGTATCTTGCTGAACTTAACATTTTTAGATCATTGCCTCCCATTCATGGTGCATTGAATGTTGGAATGATCCTTTTCCTAGTAAACAGCAGGACTTCTGCCTTGGATGGATTGACCCCCAAACCCCAAGCCCTTGGTCCACGACCCAATTACCGACAATATGGAGCGCATAGCTGAGTCGTTCGCTGAGGATTGAGGAAAATCTCCCTGGGACCAGATTTTTTTTTTTCGGAGGTTGCTACTACGGAGCAACCTTACCGAATAACTGCACCGTATGTCAGGATGGGCCGTTATAAAGCCCTGTGTACAACCAGTGTACCATGTGTGGTTTAAGTGTTTTGCGATAGGCATACAATGCCACGTACGCCCTTAACGCGGTTATCTACATTCTCTCTCCAGTTAAGTTTGGAGTCAAAGATAACGCCCTGGTATCTTGCTGAACTTGACATTTTTAGATTATTGCCTCCCATTCATGGTGCATTGAATGTTGGAATGATCCTTTTCCTAGTAAACAGCAGGACTTCTGCCTTGGATGGATTGACCCCCAAATCCCCAGCCCTTGATCCACGACCCAATTACCGACAATATGGAGCGCATAGCTGAGTCGTTCGCTGAGGATTGAGGAAAATCTCCCTGGGACCAGATTTTTTTTTTTTTTTCGGAGGTTGCTACTACGGACACAACTACAGGTCCATTGTACTACCATTCAGACACATTACATTAATGTACTTTTTCCCGTCTTTCGAAGAAAAATGAGAAGGAGCTTCAGTGATAAAGAGCTTAGATGTTCGGCACTCACCACGTCAGCCCCGAAGATCCGCAACCTGATGCGAGCATAGGCCGGACAACTGCAGATAAACTGCTCTGCTGTGTCATCGTCCTCACCGCAAGCAGGACAGGTAGTGGTGTCGCTTAAGCCCAACACATTTAAGTGTTTAGCAAAAGCTTGGTGGCCCGAAAGAACGCCTACAAGCAGCCTACAGTCGATTCTCGTCAGAGATAGAAGAAAAGATGCTGACCTTTTGCAAATGTCCGGGCGCAGTAGTTTGGTCTGTCTACATCCGCCGCAATCGTGCCACAGAAACTTGTGTTCACGAGAAACCCAAAAATCGATAGAAGACATGACTAAAGATGTAGGCTGACCCAACACAGGTTCGGGTCCTGAGAAAATCTCTTCTGAACCTTGCCTAGCAAGCTCAGCCGAGATCTCATTTCCCTGGATGCCAGTGTGACCTGGTACCCAGACAAGATTCACTGTGTTCAGTCTTCCGACTAAATTCAGCAGCTTGGCTATCACTGCAGATGCAAGTGCCTCTAGCCCTCCACCTATTGTTTACAATATAGCGCATAGCCATTAGGATGGCAAAAATCTCCGCTTGGAAAACATATGCATGTTTACCCAAGGGGTAGTAAAGTCGTATATCATCGCGTTCCACAAAGACTCCAGCACCAGACCCCTGTCCGGTTTTGGAGCTATCCATGAAAATACGATGGCATTCAATCCATGGTTCAGAGTCTGACCGAAGCCATTCCGTTACCTGTGGAAAGTTGACGTGGTAGTTTTTTCGCAGAAGGATTTAAGGTGTCATTGCATCAGACGGCAAATACATAAGACAGGGGTCAAAGGATATTTCTCGAGCAAGTTCTTCAAAATTCCAGTGCGCTCTCTTTAAGCGAAATATGGTTTTTAGCGCACATGGGACCAGGATTGCTACGTCGTCCGCGTATGCATTCACGCTAAAGCCTTCCTTCTCTAGTTGCTTTAGAAGCGCATCCATTACCAGGATCCATATGAACGGGAAAAGGACACCTCCTGGTGGTGTTCCCTGACTATCTTTTCGTACGATACATGTGCCACCTAGGTAACTTTTAATCTGACGTGCACCTAGAATGATCCCGATCCAGTCGCATACACTGCTATCCAGATGAGCATTTCTTAAGCTGTGCATGGTTGCATCTGCTTTGATGTTGTTAAACGCTCCTGCTATGTCTAGGAATGCGCAGATGGTATACTCCTTTTGTTCGAAGGATTTTTCTACCACTTATACTACGATATGCAGTGCAGTGTCAATTGATCTACTTTTCATGCACTCATGTTTTGATTTTCATAGGTAATTATCGCCAATCACATCTCTGACATGTCTGTCAATAAGTCTCTCCAAAGTCTCTAGCAAGAATGAGGAGAAGCTTATCGGCCTGTAGTCCTTTGCTGTAGTGTGACTTGCTTTCCCCGCTTTCGGAATGAAAATCAGACGGACTTCTCTCCAAGCTTTGAGAACATAGCAAACCCTTAGAAAGCCGCTGTAAATGATCCTCATCCATGTAATGATAATTTCCTCTGCTTTTTGAATCATTATTAGCCTTATAGTATCCATCCCTGGAACTTTCCTGAGCCTCGACGCCTCTGTTGTTGTCTCGATCCATTCGCAGAAACTTCTCCACGAGTTCCACTCAGCGTATCTGATCTCTTTTTTAAGGATTGATTGCAAGGTTCTACTTAGATCTTGAGCTTTTGATGAGCTCCGCGATCTTGAAGTTCCACTACGGCGGACGGTTTTTCATTTTGCTACTGCCAATTGGACAGGATTTTTGAAAGGCGGGAGAGATCGCCCCGGTAAAGTATTCGACTGTGTCGTCGACTTCTTGCTCTACTAGGGCAGCGGATTTCAATTATCTGAAGTTCTTTTTTGAACCTTTTCGAGTTCGCTCTCCTTGGGTTTCTGAAAACTTTCCTGTCCTGAAAGCCGACCTGTAGGTCAAAGAGTATCCAGCGGTGATCTGATAGAGATGCCCTGCTAGATAGCCCCCAGTTAGATATTCGAACAAGACTGTTTTGGGATACGAAAGTTACGTCCAATACCTCCTTTCTGTTAGCTGTAATGAAGGTGGGATCGTTACCCCTATTACATACGAGAAGATTGGAGCAGAGCATAAATCAAACAAAGCCTCACACCTGGTGATGATGTCTGAGCTGCCCCATATTGTATGATGGGCATTAACATCACAACTTAAGACTAAGTTTTTCTTACCTTGCTCGGACACTGTCCCTAGCGCTTTCACAGAATCCGGGGGAACCGAGGTATCGTCATCGTAGGGCATATAGACCGACGGCATAGTGCAGCTCTCGTCCACCCCTTTAATTTCCACCACGTGAGGGCTCCTGCACTGAAATGAGATAACATTAGTATTTGAGGGTTATTCTTCGCTACGATACAAGTTCTCACCTTGCCTTTGTTACTATGTAAAAAGTGCGATAGTTCTTCAGCCCCAATCCTAAAACCCTGTTCTTGTTGACCCAGGGTCGTTGAATTAAGGCTAGATCCAGCTGCTCCTTTCCGAGGAGTTGTCCGAGGCAACCCTGGTTTATCTGGACTACCTTCATCATCCGCTGTAGCCTCCAACTCCATCGCACTCTCGGTTGCCTTGCTGTCATCGGCCGTCCGTTTGAGGAGCTTGAGGCTGACCTCACTCGCTGCGAATGAGACCGACAACTGCAAACTACCCTTCATGGATTCTGGCGGGTCATCGAAGACAATGTTTCCATTCTGTTTCCATTCTTCGGCTCCATTCTTCAGCTCTTCCTCGCTGACGATCTCCCAATCCAGCATTGGAATCTGGGGATTTTGAGTTGCAGCACACGGAGGATGTTGTTTTTTTCAGTCTTCAGTCTTCCCTTTGCCCTCTTTGGAACCTGGTCTATGGGAACAGCTTTGAGTGAAGCCCCTTCCCACAGCGCCAGTCCGTCCACTACAGTTCTGGCAAAGTCGTTCTTGCAGTCGATGTAGATGATGCCCTTGGACCATCTCATTTTCCTGTAGGCCGGGCCGCTCGCACCAGTGCATTTGAGAATATGGCTGACAATGACTGCCCCTATGGCCTGCTCTATCTTCTTGCCACATTCCAAAGTCTACTGTCCACTCGGCTTCTTAGAGTCCACTACAGCTAGCTGCAGCGGATTCCTTGTCACTTCGCTGTATCGGCCACCCCGGCTCACAGTTGCGTTCATGGGGCTTCGGGTGGCCACACTTAATTTAGCCTTTTTCGGCGCTTTAGGTGCTTTTTTTTTTGGCAGCCAGTGTGCCATAGAGGTGTCTGGCCTTATAGAAGAATCTCTTACTCAGGGGTTGGAATCTTTGTTGCTGCCGGAGCTCCTGTCGGACCCGTCTAATGGTTCAGCTAATAGCTGCTCCTCCCGTTCCTTCGAGATCTACTCGTCTGTAAGATCACCTTCAAGGGCGTCGTCTAAGTTGCATGGATCCACCGATAGGGTATGGTGTCGGCACACTGCGTGCCCTCTCCCTCTTCCTTTTTTTTGTGTTTTTATTTTGTTCCGAAATTTAGGTCCCACGAGTATATCCGGAAGTAGGATCCGTGCCGGCAAAGCCGACTTACCGCGATAAGGCTATTATAAAACCGATCTTGCCTGAGCGTCGGAGGGGACCGTTCGCGACCAGTTATTTAACCACTACCAGCCATGCATGCCTCAGCATGGGTACCTCAACACCTTGACTTCAAAGTGGGATTTTATTCTACGGGTTTACTCCATGCTGCATTCTAACTAAGAGTTTTGGAGGACTTAGTCGACTTAGTCATAATTTATTCGTCTGGGATAACCCTGCCGGTGGTAAGCTTCAGCTTCAGCTTACTCCTGGCAGTGTTGATCCCGATCAAAGGTTTAGAGTCGGCTTAAGCCCGCACACCCGGCCAAGGTGTCGCTCCATGCATGGGATTCGACGCCATTATTGCTGCTGAAGTCGAAGGACATCAAACCGTCAGTGGAAAAGTTGAAAGCAGATAAACACTTTCCGAAGCCAGCAAACACGAAGCAGATCCAAAGCTTGAGGGTTTACCTTTTTGGACAACGTTTTAGGATTTATAGTGATTTTACGGCGTTTCAGGTGACTATGAAGAAATGGGACTTATGCCCAATAATAGCCAGATGGCCCATAATGCTACAGATCAGCCAATGGCACATGGCTACATGTGCCATGTAGATCCCCTAAGTCGCTACACGGTGGTTATGCGCATCGAGGATGGCATCATCCCACAGATAAAACACGCTCAAGGTAAATATGAACATTGTCAAATAATAATACATATTTTGGCCGTTACGGCCCATAATGCTACAGGAGTTTGACTGCGAGGTTTGGCATCGCGCCAGATTAGCCATATGCCATGTAGATGCCCTAAGTTACTACCCGGTGGTTATGCACATCGAGGATGGCATCATCCCACGGATACAACACGCTCAAGGTAAAAATGTTCATTGTCAAATAATAATAGATATTTTGGTCGTTACAGAGACTTACAAGGACTATAAGATGAGGAACGGTCAGTTGTATAAGTTTGTGACCGGCAACAATCTCCTGGTGATAGTTATTTCATAAGAAGTGTACACGAGCGGGGCCATATCAACTCAGTAAAAGTGTAACCATGTTATCAAACAAATTTACTACATTCAAAACGTGGCCGGTGCAGTAGAACGCGTGATTACAAATTGCGTGGCGTGCATCCTAAAATCAAGAAATTCAGGAAAAGAAGAAGGATTTCTAAGCCCGAGTAATCAGTCTTTATACACGTATCATATTGCTCACCTAGGACCATTACCATCCAAACTGTACAAATAAGTTTTCGTGGTAGTCAACTCGCTAAGGAAGTTTGTGTGGATTTACCCAACTAGAACAACCAATACTGAAAAAGTCGTCAGAAAATTAGAAATGCAGAGGGAGGTTTTTGGCAACTCTTTTCGGATAATCTGTGATAGGGGACCTGCTTTCACCTCCTTTTAAAGAGCTTTGTGAGCAAATATATTGACAACAACAGGAGTTCCAAGAGGGAATGGACAGGTAGTAAGGATTTATCGCAATATCATCGAAGTTCTGGCGAAATCAACGACCGAAGAACGTACTACATAAGTGGTATAAAACTGTCAGCAAGCAACACTGACCTATACGGTGTCCAGAAGCCAGAAGAAGAGTTCATTTCCGCTGATTCTTGGAGCGGTTATGAGAAGAGAATGCCATCTCGGAGTGAAACGTTACTATAAGATACGATTTTGGGTGTCTTCGAGAGTAGACGCGATGCAGTAAGAAGAGCAGCTATGGAGGAAATACTTAAAGTGTAGGAGGAAAACATAGGGACCATGACCGGAAGCGAAAGCAAGCCGATGAAGATGAATACGAACTCATTCTATAGTTATGAATGTGTTATAATGTCGGTAATTATTTTAAAGGCAAACAAGGAAAGTTATAAAATAAATTGTATTTTCCTCGAATGAGGGCGTTTACGTTCGGTCGAAATCCCTACAATTTTAAAATTTTACAAAATTTCCATGCATAAAAAAATCTTTGCAAAATGTATTGAAATCATACCAAAAACATGAATGTTAAAGAATAGCCAAGCTCTTTAATACAAAAGTCGCTTTTGCCTTACAAGTTAGCCATAAAAAGTATTGAGATCTAAAAAAGAACACCAACTTTTTATTGTAATTATTAAAAAATTTATAAATAGTATAAAACTGTCAGCAAGCAACAATGACCTCTACGGTGTACATTAATTGCAAGGGAAAACACCCGGCAAACTATCGCGGCTGTGAAGTAGCTCAAGAGCTGCAGAAAAGGCGCGACTTAGTGAAGAAAAAGCTTTACCGATCGAAAGCCGATCCAAAGATAGATTTAAAACATAAGGAAATGCTACAGTCCCTCCAAAAAGTGGGCGTAAACCTTAGCCTTAAAACGTTTTTTTCTAAATTGTGGGCGTGGAAGTGGGCGGATTTAGAAACTTTTAACACTTTACCATTTTGGGACCCTAAGGAGTGTATACTCTTAATTTCAGCTTCCTAGCATATATTTAAAGGCCTTAAAAGTTGATACGGACAGACGGACGGATGGACGGACATTGCTAAATAGTCTTAAGATTTGGTCCTGATCATAAATATATATACTTTTATGGGTCTACGACGAATATTAAGGGGTGTTACAAACTATGTGTCGAAATTAATATACCCTTAGGATATGGAATAAAAAGAAAACTGAAAACTTTCTAAAGAACAAAAAACAAGGACTAAGGAAATGTCTAAACCTCCGCAGACGACAGTACGGAAAATTCAGGTACAAAACTCGAAGAATCGCGACCCGCAAACGTACGCTGAAGCCGCGATACAGTCCATCAAGTTTTTTCCGCATAGTTGCGAGACTTGAAGAGCAAAGCCAAATTAACAAGCGTATGTTCGCGAAACCGGACAAGCTGGAAAATAAACTTCGAGGCACACCAACTCCCGTTTAAATTATGAAAAGCTTCATAAAATTAGTAACACGGAACGCGAATGGCCTTCTGCATAAAATCGACGAGTTAGAAGCATTCCTTAACAAAAACGATATTGATATATGCCTGGTATCGGAAACGCATTTGAGGAACGAATCGGGGGGTCTATTTTTATAAAATACACCACTGATCACTCCCCGGGTGAAATAATTGAGCTTGATGAAATGCAAATAAGCTCAGTTAGCGTAAGCATTAAACGCATTACATATAACTTTGCGTCTACTTATTGTCCTCCATGAGCGACGCTAGGAAAAAATGATTTTAGAGACACTTGGACCGAACTTTGTAATTGACGGAGGTCTCAACGCAAAACACACCTTCTGGGGCTTCAGATGTATCTCACGAAAAGGTCGAATTCTATTCGAAGGCGGTATGGAGTCTGAGGTCGACTTTTACTCGTAAACCCACGTATTGGCCTTCGGATATGGCAAAAACACCAGACCTCATAGACTTTTTTATCGCAAAAGGAGTATCTGAAAACTCATTCAAAATTGAAGAAAGTTTTGATCTCTCTTCTGACCATTCGCCGGTCATTCTGATAATTACCAGCGGAGGTTTACGCGAAAAGAACGGTCCAACAAAACTTACTAACAAAAGAAATAATCGGGACTCCTTTAAATAAGACTACATAAATAAAATCGATCTGAAAGTATCTCTTCGAGCACCATATGAACTTGAAGACGAAGTGAATCAATTCATCGATGCCTTGCAAAGTTCAGCTCGGAACAATACTCCTCATAAAAAGAGAGTAACTACAAGTAACGAATTAAAATATCCCCGCGAAATTACTGATTTAGTAAAGGAAAAACGAAAAGCGCGTAAAAGATGGCAGCAAGATGGAGCGCGAGACTCCGCAGGATAAAACAATTTTAAATAATCTTTCCAGCAAACTGAAGAGGCAATCGGGAATTTAAAAATCGTGAAATCTCTATGTATCTCGATAGTCTAACCGCGAAAAAACCTTCTAACTATTCGCTTTGGAAAGCTATGAAAGGCATGAAAAAGCCAAAGGTGCAGGCACCACCCATTCGGAAAAATAACGAGGAATGGGCGAAAGGAGACAAGGAAAAGGCCGAAATATTTGCCGAACACCTTGAAGAGACGTTTAAACCATATGACGGTGAAGCGTTGGTTGAAGATACTGTTCCTACCACGGTATCTGACAATTTTAAAATTAGACGAGTATCGCTGGTCGAACTCTGTTTTGAAATACAAAAACTTAAATTAAACAAGGCTCCTGGATATGACCTAATTACGGGACAGGTCCTTAAAGAGCTGCCCAGAAAAGTATTACTTAAATTTGTTGTTCTCAGAAACGCTTCTATTAGACTTTTGTTTGTTCCCCGGCAATGGAAGATAGCTGAGGTGATAATGGTTCCTAAGCCAGGTAAACCTCCAAATGACAAAAAAAATCCTATTGATCAATCTCGAGCAGAAAAAAATAGTTCTAGTATTTTCCTTGACGTCTCTCAGGCCTTCGACAAAGTATGGCATACGGGATTGAAATATAAGCTAACCAAAGCTCTTCCAAAGCAATTATATGAGATCTTAAGCTCTTATTTAGATGACAGACCCTTTCGTGTTAAACACGGGAACGAGTACTCCGAATTCAAAAAAATCGCGGCGGGAGTTCCACAAGGAAGTGTTCTGGGCCCGATTTTATTCCTATTATGCACTCGCGATATTCCGCAAAAAGAGGATACTATAATGGAAATCGCATGTTAAGATGAATCGTGAGGAGTTCGTTATCAGATTTAGTCAAATTCATAGGCTGATTGGAAGAATTTTTAAAGTAAGCATGCAAAACAAGCTGCTTTTATACAAGCAAGTTCTAAAACCGGTTTGGACGTACGGTATACAACTTTTGGGTTGTACCAAAGCCGCCGATATCCACAGAGAAATAAGTATAAATATCGTTGAAGACGAAATACGAAATTTCGTGCGCAAACAACACACTCGCCTAATTGACTATTGCAATGACGCTGTACTACGGATTCTAGATCAGAGAAATCTTGTGCGCCGAATACAAAGGATAAAACCTTTTGAATTAGCGCAATAAAATGTAACCGCATGTTATTGTCGGTATAAGCACGTGCTCCGCTGGGAGGTTTCCTGCCAAATGTAATTAAATATTTAAATTAAAACTGCTTGATAGGCATGAGCCAAGTTGTAGTATAAAAGTATTTTGTGGGGAGGTGTAAAATCTCATACTATTATAAGCACGCGCAGCCGGCCCTCATCAGAATGTCTCATGGAAGATTTTCAACGAAAAAAAAATTTATACTCGGCAAGTTTTTAAAACTGTGAAAATTAGGGCTCTATACACATGTGTTTTATATGTGTATATATATATATATAAGAAGTATCACACAAAAAACATAAATGTTAAAGAATACCCAAGTTCTTTTATACAAAAATCGCTTTTGCCTTACAAGTCAGCCACAAAAAGTACTGAGATCTAAAAGAGAACGCCAAGTTTGTATTGTAATTAATAAAAATTGTTTAGATAAGTTTAGTTTTAAGAAGGGCACTCTTGTATTAGACTTGAATGTGAACGGTCGTATCTATTAAAATCTTTATTATAACGTAAATTAGTTGTTTCTCTAAAACCGGACGTGTGGACCAACCCCAGGTTGGTGTTCGTATTTTTTTAACGAATCCTAGTGAGGATTTCGTAATTGGCGCCCGAGCAGGGACATGCTCATAATTTTGAATCCTTCCATCTGTGCGAGTTGTTGTGTTCTTTCATACAGGGCAGGAGATTAATACGCATAAGTGCAAGTGACTGTACCCATGGGAACACAGGAACCTCATTAATTCTCCAGCAACAAATGTTGTCATACCCATGGGAACATGACTGCTTTCATGCAAAAATTAAGTCAAGGTCAAAGTTAAAGTTGAAGTGAAAAAAAAGGAAAAAATATTTATAATATACAGGGTGATTTTTTAGCTGGTTTGGTTTTGGCAACACTGGTTTTGACAGCTGACGTGTGTTTAGTACCTTGTGTCACTGTCAAACAGCTTCAGTTTGGTTTGCAATTTAACCATGGATCGTCTTACAAATGAACAACGCTTGCAAATTATTGAATTTTACTATCAAAATTCGTGCTCGGTTCGAAATGTTCATCGCGCACTGCTTCCATTTTATGATCGGCATTCTCGACCTTCTGAGCAGTCTATTCGGAAGATTGTGACCAAATTTCGCACCAAATTTACTTTGTTGGACATTAAACCACCAACACGTTTACGTACTGTGCGTATTGAAGAAAATATTGCGGCCGTATCAGCTACATCAGTGTGACAGAAGACCGCGAAATGTCGATTCGGCGCCGTTCCCAGCAGTTAGGCCTTTGTTACAGCACTACGTGGAAAATTTTGCGGAAGGATTTGGGCGTAAAGCCTTTTAAGATACAGCTGGTGCAAGAACTAAAGCCAGCCGACCTACCACAACGCCGAATTTTTGGTGAATGGGCTCTTGGAAAGCTGGCCGAGGATCCGCTTTTTTATCGAAAAATTGTGTTCAGCGATGAGGCTCATTTTTGGTTGAATGGGTACGTAAATAAGCAAAATTGCCGCATTTGGAGTGAAGATCAGCCAGAAGCATTGCAACAGCTACCAATGCATCCCGAAAAAGCCACTGTTTGGTGCGGTTTATGGGCCGGCGGCATTATTGGGCCATATTTCTTCAAAGATGATGCGAATCGCAGCGTTACTGTCAATGGTGAACACTACCGAGCGATGATAACAAACTTTTTTTTGCCCGAAATGGAAGTTCTTGACTTGCATGATATGTGGTTTCAACAAGACGGTGCCACATGCCACACAGCACGCGAAACAATGGCGCAATTGCGAGGCGAGTTTGGTGAACAGTTAATTTCACGTTTCGGGCCGGTCAATTGGCCGCCTAGATCGTGCGATTTGACACCAATAGATTATTTTTTGTGGGGGTATGCCAAGGCTAATGTGTATAGGGACAAGCCCGCTTCGATTGACGTACTGGAAGCCAACATCCATGCATTCATTCGTGAGATACCGGCCGATATGTGTGAAAGAGTATGCCAAAATTGGACTCAGCGGATGGGCTACCTGAGACGCAGCCGCGGTCAACATTTGCATGAAATTATCTTTAAACATTAAATTGCAAGGTTCAAACTATCGATTCAAATAAATATTTCATTCATTTTTTCGAATTTTTTGTGTTTTTTTTTTAAAAAAAGTTCTGAACCTCTTAAAAAATCACCCGCTATAAGCCTATAATCTAATACCAAAATATACTGTGAAATTTAAGTGTTAAAAGTTAAGTGCTATAAATTGAAGAAGGGCAAATTGCTCTAGCCAGGTAAGGTGCATTGTTAATTTTTTACTCGTCCATATATATAGATTAGTGCATTTACACACTTCCTTTCTTTTGAGTATATTGATTGTTCCCCTGTTTTTATTATTAAAAAAAAACACAAAAAGATAATTAAAGGCCCTTAAATAATCTTAAGTTTTGACGCTGTCGCTAAATCGGTTACTGAGCTAACTGGGACAGTAAATCTAATACTGGCCCAGTTGAAGGATCTAGATGAACGTTTGAAATCGATAGAAGGGACTAACTGCCCCGAAGCGGAAAATAATTGCGTCAATGTACCTCTTTGTGAACCTAAGACCGAGAATGACTTGAAGGAAATAAGTCGGCTTCCCGATTGCGTTAAGGAAATACAAACGTTTGAGGGTGAGCCTACGCAATACATATCGTGGGTGCACAACGTGGAAGGGATACTCAGGGATTTTAGCATTATTAAAAATAAACCAATATACCGCGCAATATTGCAACATATAAGGCAGAAAATCAGGGAACAATCCGATTCCGCTTTAATATCACATAACATATTTGATGATGATTGGCAGGAGAGGATTCTGTCCTTACATTATGCCGACAAGCGTGATATAAGGACATTAGAACACCAACTTAACCAACTCTCCCAAAAGGGGTCGAGACTGGACAAGTTTTATGCTATGGTCAACCACCAGTTCTCCCTGATAATTAAAAAGATAAAGACAGAATTTTATACCCAAGAAACAATAGGCGCGCTAGTGGAAACATACCGCAACCGAGCGCTTGATGTTTTTATTCGAGGTCTTAATGGGGACCTCTCCCGTATGCTCATAGTTCAAAAACCGAAAACGCTTCCGGAAACGTACGCTGCATGTCTCGAGATTCAAAGCTTGAATTTCCGGAATCATACGATTCATGTGCCAGGTACAAAAAATACCGTAACGACACCCCTTAATCAGTCTTTTAGGAGAGACAACAACCCTTCTTTTCCTCCTTCTAGGTTTCCCCCCAACCAACACTTTGCAAATGGCCCTAATTATTATTCTGCAAATCCTGATGCACACCCTCGACCAAGCAGTCCGAAACCTCACGAGAGAATGGATGTAGATCGCTCAGTGCAAACTAAGCGGGTTAACTGCATGAATTATCCCAGTAACAACCCTTTCAAAAGGAGAGCACACTCTGATAACTTCCCTCGTAAGCAGCAAAGGCTTTACAATTTACAAACTAAAGATGAAACCTCGCCAGAACTATGCCATGAAACTATGGAGGAAGTTTGTGATGAGGAAGTAAATTTTATGACGGGCGCTTGTCCAGCTTACCATTCTTAGAGTACACCCTCAAAGATTTTACTGTGTCGAGCTTCCTTGTGGATACGGGAGCCAATAAAAACATTATTGCACCAGCCATTTTCCAAAGAATGATCGACGACGTACTTAAGGAATATATCGGTAGGATATGCTATGTGTTCATCGATGACATCGTCATCTTTGGAAGTAGCTTAGAGGAAACCCTAACTTTTGCCTTAGGTAACCGAAACTTTAACGCGAAAAGTTCAAACACTTGTAGGCAAGGTTCGTTAACAGATTATGCTAGCGAGGGTCGGGAAGGCGAAGAGCACACTTTAATGACCGAAATGTCTAGTGAACTACGCTCATCCATAGGGACTATGCATAGCGCTGACCAGGATAACACTGACCTCATCGCCCATGTCGAGGCACTGATAAACGTTTTTCGCAACAAAATTGTTATAAAAATCGGAACTGGATTTGAGATTCACGAGGAACCACATCCTGGTTACTTTCGGCATTACGTGGCGACCGATAATCCAAGTAAGGAGGGACTTTCACGAATGCTCAAGGCCAAATTGAGGCCTAATATTTTAAATGGCATTAAAATTCCAGAGTCAGATCTGGCTTTGCTTCAAGAAACTTATCTAGAAAACTTTACGAATTATAAACTCCGAATTACACAAAGGATTGTTGAGGATGTCAGGGAAATCGCGCCTTAACACTCATCATGAGCGAACACAAAAGGGCGCACCCCAATGCTAAAGAAAATAAAGAGCAACTCCTGGAAAAATACTACTTTCCAAAGATGAATAGCTTTATCAAAAAATATACTATTAATTGCGAGGTATGTAAGCTCAACAAGTATGACAGACATCCCATCAACCCAGAATATCAGGCTACCCCTATACCTTCGTATCCATGCGAAATTCTGCATTTAGACATTGTGGAAATCCAGAATGAGAAATTTATAAGTTGTATTGATAAATTCTCAAAATTTGGTAAGCTATTATACACAAAAAGCAGAGCCGTCCTTCATCTAAGAGATGAAATAACCAAAATACTACACTACTTCACGGTCCCAAAAATACTGGTGACGGACAATGAAATAAGTTTCTTGAGCCCAATCGTGCTCAATTTCATAAACATTCTCGGTACGCTGTACCGTACTCCTGTTCATCGAGGTGAGGTGAACGGGCAAGTAGAAAGATTTCATTCTACGACTTTGGAAATCTTCAGATGTCTCAGGGCGGAGTACAAGGACCTGCGACTAAAAGAGCTAATTAATGTATCCGTAGACAGGTACAATAACTCTATCCACTCGGTTACAGGGAAGAAACCATGTGATATAGTCTTTAATAGGTATCAGAGAATTAATTACCAACAACTGGTTGATTTACGGAAAAGAGTGAATTAGAGCTTAGAGGTGCAATTTTGCACAAGCAAAAATCCAACTACCGATAGACGTAACGAGAAAAGATCCAAGCCAAAAACTTACCGAAAAGGCGACATCGTTTATGCAAGGATCAAGGGTATTCAGGCAAAAAACAAACCCATTTTTTAAGAAAAAATTGTAAGTCGCGTCTATTAAAGTAAAATGTTTATAATAATGAAATTGCTTCTTGTCGATTCTTTTTTGATTGAGATTCCATTTTGCTCTATTATCTTAACACACACTTAAGGTTTCCATGACTACAGAAAGAAAAGGGAAAGAAGAATATTTTTATGTTTATTTCACAGACTCATGCTTCTGGCTGCCGCCCAAAGATAGCAGATCTTTCACTACAAAGCACCCATAGTCTCCTTAAAAGAGGGACGGGGATGGATTGTTGATGGTAGCTTTAAATTAATACATACCATTGACCTAGGATGGTTTCAGAACCTCGTGGACGGGGTAACCAATGCCATCAACAACAGTATCGTGGATGAAGACAGAAGGCGCGTAATGGAATTCCATGTGCGACAGATAAAAGAACTCAGTTTACTCAAGGGCAAATCACCAAGGAAAGCTAGGGCTATCGACTGGATTGTAGCAGCATGGAAATGGGTAGCTGGCAGTCCCGATGCTACTGACTGGAACGAGAATAATCGAAAATAACGACCGAAATAAGACCAGTACCAAGTTAACGAGAAACTTTTTGATAGCACAAAGGACATTACAAGGGAAATCAATTTAGTAATAGACAGGTATGAACAAGGGGTGAAAGATAAGATATCAGGAAAATTTGAGCAAGATGTCTTGTACGAAATCATTCTCATAAAGGGAGAGATAAATGAAATGGTACGAGCATGCCAAATTGCAAAGAGTGGCCTAATCAACACGAACCTTCTAAATATAGAGGAGATCAATAAGATTATCAGCGAGTTAGAGACCCTCCCGTATTCCAATGAAATTGAAGCATCCATCTTTACCAATGGGTCCATGTTGTTGAATGTCATTTCAATGCCGAAGGTTGGTCAAGAAGAATTTAGCACACTTATAACAAGACCATCGGTGATCGAACGCAAGCAGATCGAACTGAAATTCAAGAAGATGCTGATCAACCACAAAACAACTTATGGGATCGTAGCAGATTGCCTTTCTATAATAACTCGATAATCTGTGAGGACAAAGCACTGCAGAAAATTCCTGAGGACGCTTGCATCTCCAGATTACTGAAAGGGGGATCCGCGAACTGTACTTTCCAGACATACAACGATGAGATCATCGAACTCATAAAAGAGGACACAATTTTTTTTACTAACTTACATGGTGATTTAACCTCAAACAATGTTTCAAAGTCTCTTACAGGTACATATCTAATCCGGCTCTATAATGAGAGTATTCAGCTGAAGGGCAGAACATTTTCAAGTTCCATGGCTAAAGCTTTACATGCCCTTCCCCCGGCCTTGATGCACATTACCAACCGTGACGATGAGATCGACTTGGGATACGTGCATGGCGTCAGCGTTCGGAAGATAGAGCGTCTAGGTAATTTAACTCGTGAATTTAATATACATATATATGCACGCGCACAAACCTGCTCCCGCCGAGCCAGCCAATGACCTCATTGGGCAAACATCATTCATATCAGCCATATTAGCTGAGCCAGCGCTGCGTGCACCTAGCGAGTCACCATATACGATATGCAAGACGACGCCAGCTTTAGATAAGTTTAGTTTTAAGAAGGACGCTATTGTATTAGACTTAAACGTGAACGGTCGTATCTTTCAAAATCATTATTATAACGTAAATAAGTTGTTTCTCTAAAACCGGACGTGTGAACCAACGAACAACAACAACAACAACAACAACAACAACAACAACAACAACAACAACAACAACAACAACAACAACAACAACAACAACAACAACAACAACAACAACAACAACAACAACAACAACAACAACAACAACAACAACAACAACAACAACAACAACAACAACAACAACAACAACAACAACAACAACAACAACAACAACAACAACAACAACAACAACAACAACAACAACAACAACAACAACAACAACAACAACAACAACAACAACAACAACAACAACAACAACAACAACAACAACAACAACAACAACAACAACAACAACAACAACAACAACAACAACAACAACAACAACAACAACAACAACAACAACAACAACAACAACAACAACAACAACAACAACAACAACAACAACAACAACAACAACAACAACAACAACAACAACAACAACAACAACAACAACAACAACAACAACAACAACAACAACAACAACAACAACAACAACAACAACAACAACAACAACAGAAGTGTGTTAGATCGGAACTGGTGTGGACGAATGTGAAGGCCGTCCTTCTATAGATCAACCTGACATAACGCAACGGTACTAACGGTGACTATGTAACGGGACCACATACTCTCATACTCATCCATACAAGATTGAAGAAATCACACGACAGCGCATCTCCTTGCCGAAATTCGATGCATGTTTGAAAGAGTTCAGATGAGCCGCTGCCAAACTGCTCTCGAAGTTGACTATCTGGTTAATTCCTCATCTGTGCTGTACATTCACGTATGTACCCAGTATGTATGGTTACTATGTATTGTATAAATCTGCTTGGTTGTACACTGCTTGGTTTTTCACCGTGTCATGTTACATTATTTGAACTTTAAAAATTTGTCAATATTCTTTTCCACATATTATTTAAATGCTTTTCGCGAAATATGAAAACGTCACTGTGAAGAAAAATTATTCTGTCGAGTAGAATTCGTAGAATTAAATCCATCTAAAAGTTGGAATAGAGTAGTATTAATTATTGTTACTCAATAGATATAATGTGTGTTAAAATGTTTTAGTCGTACTGCAACAAAATCGAGCAATCAGTGCCGCGGATTGTTAATATTTACAAATAAATGGTAAAATTCACGGAAAGAATTGTAGCGGAAAGGTGGTTGTGTAATTTCCAGTATAAAGTGAAAGTTTGATAAAATATATTTACAAAGTAAAAATATGTTTTGAATCTTTTCGTTTGTTTGTATGGACATATCTGAAGAATCCCATATGAAACCGCAGCCATACACCTACACACTTTCACCTTGTATTCACGCGTATGAAATATCATCCATTCGCATTCATACGCTTCATTTGTCCATATATCATACGCTCGCACCAATTCTACACTATCCTACACACACAGAACTCACACAAGTTTCATTCGTCCTTCGTCAAAGTATGTATATACAACAACAACAACAACAAGAACAACAAGAACAACAACAACAACAACAACAACAACAACAACAACAACAACAACAACAACAACAACAACAACAACAACAACAACAACAACAACAACAACAACAACAACAACAACAACAACAACAACAACAACAACAACAACAACAACAACAACAACAACAACAACAACAACAACAACAACAACAACAACAACAACAACAACAACAACAACAACAACAACAACAACAACAACAACAACAACAACAACAACAACAACAACAACAACAACAACAACAACAACAACAACAACAACAACAACAACAACAACAACAACAACAACAACAACAACAACAACAACAACAACAACAACAACAACAACAACAACAACAACAACAACAACAACAACAACAACAACAACAACAACAACAACAACAACAACAACAACAACAACAACAACAACAACAACAACAACAACAACAACAACAACAACAACAACAACAACAACAGAAGTGTGTTAGATCGGAACTGGTGTGGACGAATGTGAAGGCCGTCCTTCTATAGATCAACCTGACATAACGCAACGGTACTAACGGTGACTATGTAACGGGACCACATACTCTCATACTCATCCATACAAGATTGAAGAAATCACACGACAGCGCATCTCCTTGCCGAAATTCGATGCATGTTTGAAAGAGTTCAGATGAGCCGCTGCCAAACTGCTCTCGAAGTTGACTATCTGGTTAATTCCTCATCTGTGCTGTACATTCACGTATGTACCCAGTATGTATGGTTACTATGTATTGTATAAATCTGCTTGGTTGTACACTGCTTGGTTTTTCACCGTGTCATGTTACATTATTTGAACTTTAAAAATTTGTCAATATTCTTTTCCACATATTATTTAAATGCTTTTCGCGAAATATGAAAACGTCACTGTGAAGAAAAATTATTCTGTCGAGTAGAATTCGTAGAATTAAATCCATCTAAAAGTTGGAATAGAGTAGTATTACTTATTGTTACTCAATAGATATAATGTGTGTTAAAATGTTTTAGTCGTACTGCAACAAAATCGAGCAATCAGTGCCGCGGATTGTTAATATTTACAAATAAATGGTAAAATTCACGGAAAGAATTGTAGCGAATAGGTGGTTGTGTAATTTAAATTATATTTACAAAGTAAAAATATGTTTTGAATCTACTATCCTACACACACAGAACTCACACAAGTTTCATTCGTCCTTCGTCAAAGTATGTATATACAACACCAACAACAACAACAACAACAACAACAACAACAACAACAACAACAACAACAACAACAACAACAACAACAACAACAACAGCAACAACAACAACAACAACAACAACAACAACAACAACAACAACAACAACAACAACAACAACAACAACAACAACAACAACAACAACAACAACAACAACAACAACAACAACAACAACAACAACAACAACAACAACAACAACAACAACAACAACAACAACAACAACAACAACAACAACAACAACAACAACAACAACAACAACAACAACAACAACAACAACAACAACAACAACAACAACAACAACAACAACAA